>OX101748.1:17083506-17761227 GCA_944452665.1 Stenoptilia bipunctidactyla | reverse complement strand
AAAGAATGTATGTTCCAAATTTCAGCTCTCTACGCCCTGTAGTTACGGCTGTACGTTGTCTGTCTGTCACTCAGTCAGTAACGGAACAGTTTTATATATTTTGATTGTAATGAAGCTGCAGATTTCACTTGTTTGTTTTTATTTTAGCATGCCTTTGGACCTCGACCTTTATTTCATCAAGAAACTTCCATTAGATCAAAACCTTGCAAAATTGCTGATATACAAAAATTTAAGATGCTAATGTCCAATTAAAAACCTATTTACTAAGTAGTCTTGAATAAAACCTAACCGACCCCTAAAACTTCTTTAAATTAATCCTCCACATGAGAGATTTCAAAAACATACCTAAACAGACAAGCTAAGTGAAGCCCATCGAAGTATTTAAAGGTATGCCGATGACCTTAAGTATTTTTGTAAATCCCTTATTAAAGGTACCCCTCACGCATGGCTAAACATCGCCCTTAAAGGGCAGGATATGCGTGTTTTTCTACCATAAACAAATTTTCTAGTTCCTTGGAAATGCTTTATCGTGATAGGCTGCCTTTTAGAGTTTGGATGTCAAATAAACAAACGGTAAGTTAAATAAACGGGTTTTAAATAGATTTATTAAGACATTTTTTTTTTATAAATTATGGATGGGACGTTTGTCTTCCATGACACCTGATGTTAAGTGAACATGAAGACTAAGGTGGTACACGTCCATCCACGAGAAACCTATTCACTCGACGCTTAAAAGGACTAGGGCTATACTGGTCAGGGAAAATAGACGCAGGCAGTTCATTCCAAACCTTGGCGACCCGTATCAAAAACGAACTGTCAAAGCGCTTAGTTCGACTTTTCGGAATATCTACCACATTTTACATTTTAACTCGATGTTTCGGTTTCTTTACAGACCCCGTGGTCACGAGTGACTTGTTATGATTATGAATAGTGAAACGTAATTTATTATTAATCGGTTAATTTACCTTTTTTTTCTTTGTCTTTTTTGTTGCTGTTTTTGCATTTGGAATCTTTTCAAATCGATATTTTTTCCAGCTCGTTGTGATAACTCGTCTCGTAGGTAATGTATCGTTATGTTTAAGGGCCAACGCTGCGCCACGCGGGTCCAGACGCGTGTTCGTACAACACTGCCACGTCCGTACCGTACGCGCATACGAAAAAGACGTGGATGTGGGACGTGACGAAAAATGTTCCGGTGTTCCACCTTTAAGGCCAAATTCACTTGCACTTTAATAACTAGGCAGTTCGGTCAATTTGGTAAACAAGATTTCGAGATCAAATCATGTATTTTTTTTAAATAAAAAAATATAAAATAAATAAATCATTACATTTTATTGTTATCGTAACAAACATATTTTTAAATGGAAAGTTATGTTACAAAAAAGACATGATTTGATCTCGAAATCTTGTTTAACAAATAAGACAAGTTAAAAATAATGCAGTATTACCCCCTTATTCATATGAAATATTAAATTAAAATAGTCTATAAAATGTTTTGTTTCTTAAATGTTTTGCAAGCACACCAATGATTATAAATATGAGATCTATATTGTTTCAATCAAGGATACCGGTATGTATTTCTGTACAATTTTTTTCTGTGTGACGTCATACCGTTAAATTAGGTGTATTTAAAAATAACAGTACAGGAATTCATACTGAAATAATTCTTGTACCTTTTTTATTATTGTAGCATAACTGATTTTTTTTTCATTTAACTGAAATTTTCCGGTATTAATATTAATATTAAAATTTTATTTTTAAATAACTGTAGAATGTTCGATAGTTTAGTTGAAGCCTATGAAGCGTAGGTACATATGCTGACCTATACATTTCGGTGTAGAAATTAAATAAGTTAAAATATTTCTGTATTTAAAACATCTACAGAAATTAATCCGGTATACATTATTTGGGTACTGATATAATTAGTTTAGATTTTAATAACTTGTACAGTTATTGTGTTTGATGAAGCAATACACTAATAAGGGTACTGAAATTTTACTAGTACTATTTAAAAAAATTATACCGATATGCAGTCCCTGGTTTCAATGGCTGCAGAGAAAAGTAGGCGGAGCTTCGATCCAAAAGCCGTTCTAAGGAAAATTTTCTTCACTGGATCACCGGGACGGGAGGCGATTGTACATCGTGCATCGATTTTAAATTAAGTTAAGCCAAAAAGTAAGAGGTTAAGTATTTTATTGACACGACTGTATAAGCACACTAATTAAATTTTACTAGCGAAACTGCAGTGCTAGCTCGGATCTTTTGTCGATCGTAAGTTTACGAATGCTCGTATAGTATGGAGTCGGTTGCAAGTTTTTAGTAACAATGTAATTTTTTATTTTACAGTTATTTAAGAGTAGAACCTGTTCACAAACATTCAAAATTAACAAGGAACACATTTATTTAAGCTGACCGTGCGGCAATGGATAGATTTCAATTATTGCTTGCAAAACCGTCTCCATACTATACGAGCATTCGTAAACTTACGATCGACAAAAGATCCGTGCTAGCACTGCTGCAGAGCGATCACAGAACTTTATCGAATCGTATATTAACGAATGTTTACGAATGCTCGTATAATATGGAGTCGGTTGCAAGTTTTGAGTAACATTGTAATTTTTCATTTTATAGATATTTATGAGTACAACATGTTTACAAACATTCAAAATTAACAAGGCACACATTTATTTAAGCTGGCCTTGCGGCAATGGATAGATTTCAATTTTTTCTTAAAAACCGTCTCCATACTATACGAACATTCGATAACAAACGATTTGATAAAGTTCTGTGCTCGCACTGCTGTGTCACGCGTGCCATACGCGCGTACGATACGACGTATTAGCACGCCCTATTAGATACCCCATATTGAGCCCTGAAAACTATTCTTAGATTCAGGCAAACCAGATCCAAAATCTTTGCAGTATTTCAGAAGATTGCCGTGAATGAACATATTAATTATAAATAAAATCCCCAGACAATCACACCAACTACATGGCCTTAAAGTAAGCAATGCTTGTGTTATGAGATACCGTGTAATGAACTAAGGGGAACTTAGAATATAACTACATATATAGATAAACGCCCAAACCCGGAACATTTTTTTTTCTTGTTTCATCGAACCCGTGACCTCACGATTGGTGCAGTTACAGTAAACGGTATGATACAGAAGTTACTAAATTTCTTAATATAGTTTGACCGCATAATACACGAATTTTTCAACTTAATAGCGTTATGATACGTAAAAATATACGGAACCACACAACTAAAATAATAGCCTCTCCCCTTTGCTCGAGTCTTCGTATTATTTGGTAACGGCTTACATTAAAACAAGGCATAATGATTGTTATACAAAACGTATTTCCATTTATCGTTAACCGCTATAATTGGTCTCTATCTAGCCGTTAACCCGTTGTTTAGCTAGATAGTTATTTAACGTTTATTATTTAAATGAGTAGTCGGGGCATAGCAGTTTCAAAGTATTTCAGAAAGTCTCCGTGGTTTGGTGGTCTAGGCGCTACTGCGCCAATCGCGAGGGTTCGATTCTCGAACGGAACTTATTATATTTATAATTATACAGGGTGACTGGTAGGTCACTTTTGAAATTCGAGGACGCGATAGCTTGAGATCATACATGAAGAGAAAAAATATAATAAAAATAAATATTTATTATTTACTGAATAAACTTAACCGAAAGTTAAAGGGTTGATTACGCATCGCATGGTTACACGAGCGTTTGCAGCGATCCGCGTGCCAGGTCACGTGCCGCGATTGACTTAGGCGTAAGTAAAATAAATAGTAGCAAAACATTATTTATTTTTAGGGAATTCTAGTGAAAAATGAAGTTCCTACTTCGTACGCGCATGAACATAAAAGTCTTATTTTTCCCGACCCCGTGAAAATTTCGGGAATTTCTTCCATAATAAAACCAGACATGCATTGAAAAACCTATATATCACATCCGTGCACCCCAGGAATAAGATTATTTCATTCAAACTAAAACATCATATATTTCCCGTTCCCGTGGGAATTTCGGGAATTCCTTTCATAACACAACCAGTCACTCATTGATATGCCAAGTACCACATTCGTGCACTCAAGGAATTAGTTTTTTCATACAAACTAAAAAGTCCAATAATTCCCGTTATTGTGGGAATTTCGGGAATTCCTTCCTTAGTGCTCCCCCAAAACTTCTAAGGATCATATGTTCCAAATTTCAGCTCTCTACGGCCAGCATTTTTGACTGTGCGTAGTCTCTCAGTCACTCAGTCAATAACGGAAGAGTTTTAAATATTATTATTATGACCAGAATCGAGTACAAAATACTCTCCTTCAGTATCTAAAATTTATCACCAGTCGCCCTGTATATTTTAATAACAGCGGTTTTAAACGCTGAATGCGTAACTTGCGCGATATAATACGCATCTAGTTAGTGCGGTAGGAAACTGCAAAAATAACAAGTCTTTTAAATGGAAGCCGCCTTAAATATTAATTTAATATTTAAGGCGGCCACTATGGCGTTGGGGTAAACCTATCTGCCTCAGACGCCAGTGGTTGCGGGTTCGATCCCCGCACGGAACCAGAAAAAAAAATGTTCCGTATCTGGGTGTTTATCTATTTATGAATTTATATTCTAGGTTCCCCCCTAGTTCGCTATATGGTATCCCATAACACGAGCTATGCTTACTTTGGGGCCATGTAGTTGGTGTGAGTGTCTGGGGATTTTATTTTATTTTTATTTATTATTTATTAAATTCTTTTTTTTTATTGTTGTAATAGTGGCAACAGAAATATATCTTCTGGAATTTCAGCAAGCTATCATGGCAGGATAGTTAAACAGCTGGATAGTAAGGCTTTCACCACACCAATCAATCGATTGTCGATTGAAGCCGTTGATCGACGAACGAATGGAACAGTCGACATCGACCAATTGATATATGACATCGTATATCAATTGGTTTGGTAAACTCTAATAGGGTCCCGTTTTACTCCACGGTTACAGATCCAAAAAAATTACTTAGGTATCTACTATCGCTTACTACAATGTTTTTCATCTTCTTCTGAAATAGTTGATCTATGTTTTACCTGTAACAAAAAAAATTAAAGTAAGTATCAATGAATTGTATTTTTTTAAACGAGTGGTATTCATTGAGTTACTATGTACTAATGGTGTTATTACATTTATTAATATAAATGTATAGAAAAAATAGTAAGCAAATACTGAATAGATGAACATTATAAATAAACTTAAATAAACATACAAACATCCAAGATTTGGTGATTTAAATCTACAACTAAGCTTACAAGTGGGTGAAATAGGTTGCCATTTTACGCTTCTGAGCAGTAGAGGCCGGTAAAGAAACGGCGCAGTCGAACTCTCGTAAATAGGGTTCCGTACTAAACGTAATATACGTTTATCAAATTGACAAACTTAAAATTGTTTTAGTGGGCAATTAATAAATAACAATAAATAAACATTTTTGACACTCACACAACATTATCTAGCCCAAATTAAGTTTCTTAAAGAACTTGTGTTATGGATACTAGATAACTGATATACTTAAGAAATATATAAACATAAGTATTGAATAAATATATTTTTTATCAGAATATAAACTTAAATAAACATATACACATCAAAAAAAGTTCTAGATCACTATAATAATACGACCTCGTTTTTGTCACGTTAGCATAAGATTCTTTATTTAAAAATCAAATCTTTTACTAAGAAAATAATTTAAAATATCACTTGTTTTTCTATATAAAAAGAGATTAAATCCTTGTTTTCAAGAGTTTTTCGAAGAAGTAGTTCATTCAAAAAGATGCCAAGGGGATTATCAGAAGTTTTACGAGCAAGAATTGTTACATTGAGGGAAGAAGAACGCGAGCAATAGCACGCAGAGTGGCTGTATCCCAATCCAGCAGTGCGAGCACAGAACTTTATCGAATCGTAAGTTAACGAATGTTTACGAATGCTCGTATAGTATGGAGTCGGTTGCAAGTTTGGAGTAACATTGTAATTTTTTATTTTACAGATATTTATGAGTACAACATGTTTACAAACATTCAAAATTAACAAGGCACACATTTATTTAAGCTGGCCGTACGGCAATGGATAGATTTAAATTTTTTCTTAAAAACCGTCTCCATACTATACGAACATTCGTTAACAAACGATTCGATAAAGTTCTGTGATCGCACTGCTATGTCGTGAACACGATGCGCCGTGGTTACTGTGTACATGATACAACAAAGCAGATACATAGTAGAGCTGCTGTAAGCAAAGTTGCACAGCTTCAATTTATGTTATCCTGACGTCACAGAAGATAATTTCATTCATAATTATTTTTTACAAATTGTTTTCCAATTATTTGTGTCCAAAATTCCAGATTGTTATTTGTTGCCTAGGTGATTTTTATGCTGCGAAAAAAGGTTGCGCTATCTAGCGGCAAGTAGAAATACTTTTATTTCGCGGTTTTTTCTGACAGATTTGTAACGTATGAAATTTTGTTAAAAATCTTGAGCCACCTAGTAAAGTATAGCTGAACTTTTTTGATGATCATGTGAATATTTTAACCTTATGTTTAAATGTCATCGCCAGCAGGCGTAGCACGGGTTTCATAAGAGATAAGTCACACGACAAGACATAATTTTGTCACAGTCCGGTAATTTGTCTTATATGACAGCACGGGCACACGACGTGACAAAAATGCTTGCCGCGACATATCTTTGTCTTGACGTTTATACAAAGAACGAGTTTAACAACTTTAAACCTCCAAATGTAATTTTTTAGTTGTTGAATTTTTTGTTTTAATATTATTTTTAAGATTTGTGACCATGTCAAGTGCCAAAAAGCAGTAAGTACCTTTACCTTTGAAGTCTTAAAAGAATCTGATTATAATAATTGATAGGCATAATTATTATTCAGCATCATCATCGTCACAACTCTTTGTAATGAGCCCACTGCAGGGCATGAGTCTGTCCGCTGGGTGACGAGGAGGTTATAGGCCATAATCCACCAAGCTGGCCCAGTGCTGGGTGGTGGATGCCAGAATTTTCAGGGCGCCGAACCGAAATGGCTTCTGACAAACCCTAACGACTACTGTATATAAGTATACCGGGACCGACTGCTTAACGTGCCTTCCGAAGCACGGAAGTCGTCGAGAGAAATGAATGGTCGGCGGTCACCCATCCCAGTACCGACCGCGCCGAACGTTGCTTAACATGTGATATCGTATGATACACACATTAACCATGGCGCCACGACGACTTCATAATTATAATTATGAAAAAATAATCTCACAACCTCCGAACCGCAGTGATAAAAAATGTTTGGCGATGTGTCAAATTGTGACAAAAATAAACAAAACGATGCCGCCATGCTATTAAATAAGAGATAGAACTTGAAAGAAGTCTTAAACATTTGTCAAGATGTGTTTGTCACGTATTCTACATAAATTAAACTTGCCCCGTGCTGCTGTATAAGACTAAGCAATTATGTCGCTCAAATTGTGATATAATCTGTGACATAAGTCTTGTCTTGACAAGCCGTGCTACGCCTGCTGCTTGGCTATGATTGGCCATAACCCACCGCTTACCCCTCCCGCACCCCGCCCGTAGGCTTCACTTGAGTTCCTAGAAAAAACTGGATAGGGCAGCTCCTCTATATATTTCCTCTGTGCATGATACGATATCGCAGGCTAAGCAACGCTCGGCGCGGTCGGTACAAGGATATGGGTGACCGCCGACCATTCGTTTCTCGCGACGACGACTTCCGCGCTTCGGAGCTCGCTGAGCAGTCGGTCCCGGGTGTATACTTTTACACAGTAGTCATTACGGTTTGTCAGGAAATTCCCTGAAAATCCTGACATTCAGCAAGCTCGATGGTTTATGGCCTAAACCTCCTCGTCACCCAAGGGTTACAATAAAGATGAATAAAGATGAAGTATGGATTAAAAAACCACGGATTTTTCTTTATTATTTTCTGCACGTTCTCACTTCCTAGCGAATTTCATGAGAGCACCCTATAAGGGTGAAGTAGTCGTGGCGCCGTGGTTACTTGAAGTTGTCGTGGCGCCGAGGTTACTGTGTGTATCATACGATATCACAGATTAAGCAACGTTTGGTGCGGTCTGTGCTTGGATGGGTAACCGCCGACCATTCATTTCTCACGACGACTTCCGTGCTTCGGAGGGCACGTTAAGCATTTGGTCCCGGGCGCTGTATACTTGTACAGTAGTCGTTAGGGTTTGTCAGAAGCCACTTTGGCGACCTGAAAATTCTGACATCCACCACCCAGCACTGGGCCAGCTTGGTGGATTGTAGCATATCCTATACCTCCTCTTCACCCAGGGGAGAGACTGATGCCCTGCAGTGGGCTCATTACAAAGAGTTGTGATTATGATTATGATTATACCCTATAAGGTTTTGTTTACTTTGCGAGCGGCAACATATGCGGCATTGGTGTAGCTATTAACTGCCAAATATTTTGATTAACAAAAAATATTTCTCATGTTCCAAGGAATTTCGGTGTTTCTTATCTTTTGTGTAACATTTTCATTGGATAAAAGTCCTTATCCTAAATAAATAAGTTGGTTCAATTTCATTAGGCGCCTGTACTTATACCTCGGCGCTCCTGCGAAAAAGTCTCTTCACAGTCGGAAAGAAAGACCAACTTATTGTCAGTGTTCTATAAGATATCCATTTTTTCTATTAAGATTCAGAACCCTAGAACCAACTGAACAAAGACAAACAAACAAACAATTATTCTAAGCCCAAAACTCCACAATTCCACTCAAAACATCACAAACACTCTAACACTCAACCAGACATCTACTCAAACATTAAAAAGCCCAATGGAGCGATTGTCTTCAAACATTTTAACGCAAAGTATGTCAACTATTTGGGAATACAGTTGTACAAATAACAGTCGATGACTTGTTACGTGTAAGCGTACCTTTGATAACCATTTGATACAGCCTACAACACATTAGTTCACATCCAATTAATAAATAACCTTTTTAGCTGGACTTAAGATTCAATTTTGGAGATTTCCTGATTTGCAGTTGATGTATTGTAGAATTTCACTTATTTTTGAAGGCGTTTTTCGTCTTCTCGAGTATTGCTAGTAAACTATGTGTAATATGATTGTTTGCTAAACGAATTGGTTGTATTGAGATAGTAATGTCTTTTTGTTTGTTTTTGCCGCGGAAGCTTTTAAAGAAATTTATTTTGGCAGTGTAGGTATTTTATTTGAGAAGTTTTTTGATGGCTCTGCTCTGCAAACGTCATTTGTGTTTTCTTTGTATTCTATTTGATTTTTACTATAAGTATTGATTTGATTGAAAAAATGGTTTTTATGATAAATAAAAAAACAACACAGGTTCCCAGGTTCGAGTCCTGGTCAGGTAATTTTTATTTATGTCATTTTTTCTGTTATATAAGAATGATTGAGCATTATAAATGCAAAAACTTAAAAACATTACAATAACATTGCAATGCTTCACTTTAACTGGGATTCACAATTTCTGTAAAGAAATTGGTCTCGGGTGGTCTTAGCTGCAAAGCTATACCATTAGATGGAGCTACGTTAGCAATATAACGAAAAAACAAAAATGTGTTAAGTAATTTCGAGGCGTACCGCCAGGCCCCGGTAGCTCAGTTGAAGAACACTCGTCGGGCAAACGGGAGGTCCCAGGTTCGAGGCCTGGTCGGGTAATTTTTATTTATCACATTTTTTCAGTTATTTAATAATGATTGAGCATTATAAATGCAAAATTTTTTTATTTTTTTTTATTTTGCAGTATAGCCGAAAAACCGAGACTATCTTTACTATACAAAATATAATTACCTACTTTAACCTATATGGAAGAAAAGAAATCCCATAGTCCAAGTTGGCCTATAACATCTATGTGAAGTAAACAATATTTATTTGCGTCTTAGTAACACAACTCTCTCAATTCCTTAGAAATATCCGAAGCAGTCCTAACATTATAACTTTGTGTATTCTCATATCCATGTTAACTATTATCATATAACAAGATCAAGGTTTACAGTTCGATTCCGGCAACAGACATCTTGGTGGATTTCGTTTAATGTTGTTCGTGGAAAGCAGAGAGTTCAGAAATATCAGATAAATGATAAAGTGAGGTTTCGAGAGCGAAACGTTAGGCTAACGAACTTAGGATTGTTGCAGACGGGCGGTTTTAAAGTTAGCTTCGATTTCAAATACAGGTTCTATTTTAAGTGTAATGGTGCGTACAGATTGCTAGTAATGCAACTAGTAATGTAACATTCTACGCACGTTGCGTATTTGAACGAGTGGTGCGCAGAATGTTACATTACAAGTTCCATTACAGCAATCTGTACGCACCATAAGCGGTTATTATGATATTGTGTACCTACATACAAATACAAAACTCATTTTTATCTCAAACTCTCCAATCTTTAGTCTGCTGAAAGAAGTTTTTATTAGAGCTGTCCTTTTGTGTTTTTTGTTTTAATAATCTTTACAAAACTTTTCTTTTGAGATGACTGTCAATTTTTTTTATGTAGAAAAGAAGAATGCGATTTTTTTCAGGCACAGATCATGACGGCACAATATCAGAGGCAAACAAAAAAAGTAGAGAAGAAAATGTATACAGCCGCGAAGGATGGACTAATAATGGCCCTTTCACTCCTTAGTAAATTAATAAACGTGTCATAAAAAGCGAGTCATTTGAGATATCCCCTATTATAGGAAAGAATCCATAAGATTTCACCTGCCTGAACCTAGCTAAATACACATTAAATTGTTTCGGCAATTTTCTCCAAAGACCGTTTGCTGTTATTTCCCAAATCATCTTAACTTACCATCGGCTGCAATTGTTGTCAAACTTAAATTTAGTCAACATTAATAAAAAATACACTTCCCTGTACAACTCGCAAGTCTGCACAGCCGGTATAACAAGCCGGCGCTATGCAAACGGCGTCTCCAAACATCCAAATGTTTGCGCTCTGTACAGCCGCCGCGCGTGTGTGCGGCGACAGTTATCCGCCGGGTTTACATTGTCGCTGCATCGACTGAACCTGAAGTCTACGTTATAGATTGACTTTTGAAATTGGAATTCTTTTAAATTTGGAATTCTTTTACAAAAGAAAAAGTCATTTTTCACATCCATAGACTCTTTATCTTTATATGTTTAAAATTGTTCTTTTACTGATATTTCCTTGCCTGCGCCGATGTGAAACTTGATAAAAAGGTTCTTTAATGTGTGTCTAGGTGCATAATGACAGGAATCCCCGAAAATCCCAAGGGGACTTTAAGTATAGGACTTTTTTGTTTATGAGCGAAGGAAGTCGCAGGCAAACGCTCGTATTGCTATAAATTTCTTTTGAGATTTTTTTTTGGGTGACAGGCTGCAACAGCCTTTCGTGACATCAGTGGGCCTATTATGGATCTCAAAACCATGCGATGATATCATGAAATAGTTTTGACGTAAAACATATCCTGCGATTATTATTCGGTATTACTTCTCGGCGAAACCTCTTAGCTATGTTCTGCCATTAGACTGAATACAATAATCCCAATATATAATAGTATAGTATTGATTTATGAGAGCACACGAAAAGGAAAAACATGCGATGCTATAAAGAAATACCTTGACGTAAAACATATCCTGCGATCATTATTCGGTATTACTTCTCGGCGAAATTTCTTAGCTAAGTTCTTGCCATTAGACTGAATACAATATTCCCAATAAGTATATAATTATATAGTATTTATTTATGAAAGCATTCGAAACGGAAAAACACAAATGAAATCAAAAAACAAACATATCATAGAGGAGGGTGCGATCGCACCTTTTTCGTCATAGATGATATTATTGAAACTGTCATTGTAAAAGGTAATGCCTCTTGCATGCAATGAATTACGATTTATGTATGTATGTGTATTTTATCATTCATTATATCATCATTGTATCATAGAAATCTTAAATAAAGAATAAAGTATAATTATTACTCTAACATAGAAATCTTGTTTATCATTTCATAACCGTAATAGGCCCGCAGGTAGTTTTTATGACATCTGGTGTTCTGCCTACCCCATAAGGGATACAGGCGTGAATTTATGTATATATGTGTACTACTTTTTAACGATTTATTTCACAATCACAATATATTTGATTTATCATATTTTGAGAAACCTTATACTATTCAGCTTTAAAAACAAATTCAACAAACAAAGCAATAAAAAATCACATGTTCCGTACTCTAAGCTTGAATTTAACTCTCCGTTAGAACCAGAACATAAAATTAACGCCTATCCAACAGTAATTAATGTTTAACCTCTGGTTAGTTACTGGCCATTGTTTAGATAATCGTGGTCCGATTAACGACCTGTTAATGATCGATTTAATTCGATCATACTTAGAATTGATTAGCGACAGGAAGCTCCTACCAGTGTTGGGCGAATGAACTTTGTTTATCGTGTCTTGATCGAGTTAGAATTTACTTTTGATCGATGGACTTGTTTGCTTTTCGTTCATTTCTTTGTTTGTTTAGAATAGATGGCAGAGTTTTTAATTGTACTAATTTAATGTTTTATTTATATCTTATACAGGGTGTAAAATAAATGAGAATTTCTGTATGTCAGTATTTTTATAAGAATGTTTACATTTTTATACAATCAATAACTGCTGAACGCATTTAGACAAACTGTTTGGTAAACCATTTTATTAGTTATTTGATATCAAGGCATTTTTTATTTACTAAGGCTTGCATAGTTTTCCTGCGATAGAATTTTTATAAAGTCATTCAGAATATCACTTTCAAAATTATATTAGGTAATACTAGTCACCTATGTGAAGACTCATCATCGCAACTCTTTGTAATGAGCTTACTGTAGGGTGAGAGTCTCTCCTCTGGGTCACTTTTGACGAGGAAGTCTAGGTCATTATCTTCCAAGCTGGCCCAGTGCTGGGTGTTAGATGTAAGAATTGTCAGGGCGCCGAATGGCTTCTGACAAACCCTAACTACTACCGTATACAAGTATACAGCACCCGGGACCGATTACTTAACGTGCCCTCCGACGAAAGAATGGTTTCCGGTCACTTATCTAATTACAGACCGCGCCGAACTTTGCTTAACCTGCAATATCACGGCGCCACGAATGATTATCCTGCAGCTATTAAATAGTAAAATGTATATTTTCATAAAAAGAAACAGTCAAAAATACGTAAAAAACGTCCCCCAAGAGACATTCCACCAAACGCTCTGAAGTTAGCAGTAAGCAAACATTTTCCTTCATTTCTAGAAAAATCCACGGCGTTTGGTACAAGGAGCACTGTAATGAGCGATTTAACATGATTACTGCTCAGTTGATTAGTGAGATTGAGTTACTGCTAAATTAATGTAAATTTTCTTTCTTTATGATAGGAGACGTAAGATTTCTTGCTTTTACCATACCTTCCTATTTTACGCTATTCATAGCTGTTAGGTAATTTTTATGCAATTTTACTTTGTTACTTCTTAATAATATTGAAAATGCGAAAGTTTGAATGGATGTATAGATAGATGTTTGTTCCTCAATCATGACAGAACGGCTCTACGGATTTGGATGAAATTTGGCAAAGTGATATTGTAGAGTCTGAAATAACACATTCCTGCGAGACTAGAAATTGTGCGAGTAAAACCGCGTGAAACAGCTCGTCTTAAAAAAGATGCATAGTTTTATTCTCAAAGGATGTACATTAATTTACAAATAAAGTTAGAAGTTAGGAAAATTCTATTAGTTGTAAAATGAGATAAATATATAAATAGATAAAACGCCCAGACCTAGAATTTTTTTTTTCATTCCGTGCGGGAATCGACCCCGCTCCCCCAAAATCAGTGTAATAGCGTCTTACTCACTGCACCACGGAGAATGTCGTTTCATAATAGATACCACAGAATAAAATCCGCTAACCGCTTTTAACTTAAACCACACGTTAAGTTTAACAAGTGTCACGGTTCGTTAAGTTTTCGCGTACAAGACAAATCGTTAATTTACAACTATCTAGAGAGGCGGTCGGAGTTATTTATCAAGCACCCTGTATTTGTTGCTTTCAGTTTTTACTGGGGTTGCTTTTTAAAAATAGACTTTGTGACATTTAGTTAGTGATGAGCTGTTTCATGAGGATTTTGTTATGAATGTAAAGTCGATAATTGAACACCGGATTTAACTCTTGTTATGTACCTCATGCATGTATCGGGGCTCGTGGATGTTATAAATTGAAGATGTAAATGATAGAAGTCGCTATGGCGTCATGGTTACTGTGCATATCATACGATATCGCAGGTCAAACGATGTTCCGCGCGGTTTGTTAGAAGTAATTTCGGCACCCGAAAATTCTGACGTCCATAAAAAACCACTGGGCCAGCTTGGTGTATTATGGCCTAAACCTCCTCGTCACCCAGAGGAGAGACTCCACGGCGGCGTTGTGATGATATGAATGATAATGCGTTTTCATTTTTAAGATTCAGATGTCAGTCAAATTCAAATTGTTTACAACATAAAACCCAAAAGAGGTATATTTTTTTTATTGGAGTCTTTGATCCGCGGTTAACCATATGATGGTACCTGATGGTAAATGAAGATGACGTTAAATGTGACATGACACGGGCTTAGGAAGGAACTGGCTCTTCATGAAATATTTCCAGAACACATTACAGGTAGAGCAGTGATATTTGGCGACCAATTTTATATAGAGGGTGGTCGCTAGAAAGGCCGCCCCTGTACGGGTTATACCACCAAGCGGATAATCCGTATATAAGTGATATCCGGTTGTGACACGTGGAGTTCAGGTGATACCTTTACAAATATTTCTCTTTCCCTTCTCAAATTTAATGAGCCTGTAATTATCTAGTTTAGGTTGCCTTTCATTTCCTCCCAAGGGGACCACTTCTCCCTATACATACAGACAGACACACCTACCACGTTGCCCGCAATGTGCACCACTCCAGGTTGGTAAAAAGTTCGTAATTACTTATAGAAATAAGCTGTAGGATTTCGTGTATAACTATTATTAAAACAATTGGGTTTGTATCGTCGGTCTGTCGATTCCGATCTGTTCGATACAAGTCGCCTTTAAAACACGTTTATCTAGGGACTTGATGTAGGTAGGACTATTTTTAGTCAACCCTACACTGTTTAGCACACCCTTTGTATCCCAAAACCTTTTTTATATACCAGTATGACATTAATGTTATTATTTTGTAGTCTCCCTTGAATTTAACTGAACCTCACAAATGTGTAATCGAATTATACGCGGCATTTCTCTAGGGATAGTACTAACACAGTACAGATATACATATACAGTAATTCAACTCGGCCGCATCTTTGAAATAAATGCCTACAGCGCCGCGGTCCGTTCACATGTGATAGGGCTGCCCGCCTTTAGCGTTTAAATTACATTTGCCTACTTTGTGTTTACTTCCATTTTGTTTTGTGACTGCAAATATACTTTCTTTGTATAAACAAATAAAGCATATTGTAAATTGAATAGGAAGTGTTCAACAAAAATACGTTTTTTGTCAAAAAACTATGTTTACGTTTGAATAACAAATCGGTCATATAAATCAGCGACCAAAAAATACTTGCGCCTCGATTAAGATCCACGAAAAGATGTATTATTACATTTTAAAGTATAAACAATCCGCATATTAACGTAAAGCTCAATCAACAATTGTTTCGGTATGTAGACACTCGCGAATGGCCGCTATCTGAGCGCATGCCGAGATCGAGCCGCGTAGGTATAGCTCGCGTTTCATCCGTTTGTATGAAGTTGAATTACTGTAGATATCTGTACTGTGGTACTAATAATCTAGTTAAATTATCCCTAGATAATACCCCGGCTGTAATACATATTACTTGTGTAACATTCGTTAAAATTATAGTTAAATTATTAATACTTTACTGTATAAGTTAGCTTATAATAATCAATGAATGCAGAGAATCATGAAAACCGACTTCACGTCAAAACTTTTGTTGAATTATAATAAAATAAATATTTCTGACACTCACACAACATTATCTAGCCCAAATTAAGTTTCTTAAGGAACTTGTGTTCTGGATACTAGATAACTGATATACTTAAGAAATGTATAAACATACATATTGAATAAATACATATTTTTATTAGAATAAACTTAAATAAGCATATAAACATCCATGACTTGACGGCTAATATCTGTGTTCATCACACCGATATCCGCCGCCGCCGCGCCGCCGCGATTCGAACCCAGGACCTCTGGCATAGAAGGCAATGTATGTTACCATTGCACCAGCCGGTCGTCAATGTAAACATTCTCCGAATTCATACACATTTTTTCAAAAAATTGATATTATCCATGAAGTACTAAATCGACTTCGATGAAATGTATATGGGACCAGCTCTGAATTGTCTTCTATGATAAGAAATAAGAATTTTCAAAATCGATTCGTAATTGTCCGAAATATCATGTAACAAAGACACAAAAAAACATAAACACGACTACTTTAACTAAGTTACCTTGCTAATTCCGCGACTTGTACTCTGGCGCGGTCCCAGGGGGGGTTCACAGGGGACATGACCCCCCCAAAATCATGAAATGATAAACCCCTTAAAAGAGAAGGAGGAAGAAAAAGATACTTCTGATACAAAAAAATTGTCGTGACCCCCACCAAAATTCAGTAGTGACCCCCCCCAAAATTTCAGTCTGGAACCGCGCCTGCTTGTACTTGCAATGAACACACACTTGGAAAACTGTAACCCACACCTCAAGCTACCACCGACACGTGTTTTGCTTCAACCAGAAGCATCTTCAGGGTGCAAGTTCGGTGGTGGTCGTTGCACCCCGCAAGTACAAGTCGCGGCATTAGCAAGGTAACTTTGTGAAAGTAGTTGTCGGGATTTCCGCAAAGTAACGCCTGATTCAATCAATTACATAAACATGAATTGAGAACCTCCTCCTTTTTTGGAAGTCGGCTGAAAAACATAAAATTAAAGTTTATACAGTTTACAACCTGATCTTAAGAAAGCACTTTCGTACAGGCAACTCATTACTATATCTACGTGTTTGACCTCAATCTTTCCTTAAGGTTAGTTAAGAACGAAAGCTAAAATATTTGGAAATTTATAACTTATTTTGTTTAAATATAAACAAAACTACTTTGAAGTCGTCGTGGCGCCGCCGTGGTTACTGAAGACGTCGTGGCGCCGTGGTTACTGTGTGTATCTTACGATATCACAGGTTAAGCAACGTTCGGCGCGGTCGGTAGGTACTTGGATGGGTGACCGCCGACCGTTCGTTTCTCACGGCGACTTCCGTGCTTCGGAGGGCACGTTAAGCTGTCGGTCCCGGGTGCTGTATACTTGTATACAGTAGTCGTTAGGGTTTGTCAGAAGCCATATCGGTACCCTGAAAATTCTGACATTCACCACCCAGCAATGGGCCAGCTCGGTGGATTATGGCCTAAACCTCCTCGTCACCCAGAGGAGAGACTCATGCCCTGCAGTGGGCCCATTACACGGAGTTGTGATGATGATGATGATGAAAACTACTTTTAACCGGATTAATTGCGTATAATTTATATTTTACATCTTAACTCGACGTTTCGGTGTCTTCGCTCGGACTGAGGTGTCAGGCGTCAGATTGATAGTGGAAAAAGTTATACATCATCTCCATCTATTTCTCTGTCTTCGAGCGTAGCGTTCAGGGTTAACAAAAAATGAGCTGACAGTGTCTTGAGTTTCAGGTCGTGCTGTTTGTTGGATGTTTGATTTAATATCTTTGAGAATAGGGTCCAATGCTGTTGATAGTTTCCAAACATCTTCTCTGTTGAAATTAGGGTGTTTTTTAATTTCAATGGCCTCTCTCCAATTTCAATGATATCTCTATACATCATTCAATTTCACTAAGCACTGAATATGAATGTTTTATTTTCTATGTGTATTTCAATGCCTATGCTTATAAAATAAAATAACGTACATGATAATCAAATCAAATTCATTTGAGTTCTGTAATAAATTTAAAAAAAAACTTAATCTATACTAATATATAAAGCTGAAGAGTTTGTTTTTATGTTTGAACGCGCTAATCTCAGAAACTACAGTGGGATTTGGAAAAATCTTTTTGCATTTGATAGCCCAACTCTTGAGGAAGGTTATAGGCTATATATTATCCCAAGATTCCCAAGGGATCAAAAGTTACGTGGGTAAAACCGCGCGCGGTGGCTAGTTAAAAATAACCATTGAATTTTGCAATAAAATTATTTTTACTTTTCAACGGTTTTTGCAACCTATCAACCCTGATCAGTCCAAACATTAACACCTAGTAGGTATATCTTTACATAGATAAAAATCCATCTTTTTTTATTTCACAAGTCTTAGCTCGAAAATCAGCGTCATAGCATCCTTGCGATGCCATGGCTACAAAGCTGAGTGGTTACCAATTGGTGGCATAGATCGGTAAATCTGTATCTGAACTCTGTTGATTGTATTTTTTTATTTTCTTCTATGTTCCAATAAATATATTCTATTCTATTCTAAGTAATCCCCCAATAAATTTAGCCCTGAACTTACCCTCAACAAACTCACATACAATTAAACAAATTTTTCCGTTGTAACAAAATCCTTACCCTGCGCAAACCCTCAGGAAACCCTAACTAACCATTTATACAGCAATTTCCCGAAACTTGAGTAAATCCACAGGTAATTTCATCCCTCACATTTGTCAAAAACATCCCTTGTTCCATTTAATTTCTAACAGATTTGGGAAAAAAGCGGTTCATACGTAAAGTTTGGCCGCAAATCTTGTGAGACCTAATCGATGTAAACCTTCTTGGAGAACATGGGTTTAAGTATTGTTTAAGTGGAATTTATGGGGTTTATTATAACACTTAGTCGTGGCCTAGTAGCTACTGTGCATATCTATACTAATATATAAAGCTGAAGAGTTTGTTTTTTTGTTTGAACGCGCTAACCTCAGAAACTAGAAGTGGGATTTGAAAAATTATTTTTGCATTTGATAGCCCAACTCTTGAGGAAGGTTAAAGGCTATATTTTATCCCGAAATTCCCATGGCATCAAAAGTTACGAGGGTAAAACCGCGCGCGGTGGCTAGTCATACAATATCGCAGGTTAGGCAACGTTTGACGCGGTCGATTGAGTTATTACGACGACCACTTTGGCGGTGGGGTAAACCTGTCTGCCTCAGACGCCAGTGGTAACGGGTTCCATTCCCGCACGGAACAAGAATAAAAATGTTACGTGCCTGTGTGTTTATCTATTTACGCATTTATATTCTAGGTTCCGCTATAGTAGTTCGCTACATGGTATCCTATAACACAAGCTCTGCTTACTTTGGGGCCATGTGGTTGGTGTAGTTGTCTTGGGATTTTATTTATTTATTTATGACTACTACGTATAGAGAGGAAATCACAAGCAAACTTTGTTCGCCCCGAGTTAGAGCCTACTCGCCATAATGGTATGGGCATTTAGAAGTCGTCGTGGCGCCGTGGTTACTGTGTGTATCATGCGATATCGCAGGTTAAGCAACGTTTGGCGGGGTCGGTACTTGGATAGGTGACCGCCGACCATTCATTTCTCACGGTGACTTCCGTGACTCGGAGGGCACGTTAAGCAGTCGGTCCCGGTTGCTGTATACTTGTATACAGTAGTCGTTAGGGTTTGTCAGAAGCCATTTCGGCGACCTGAAAATTCTGACATCCACCACCCAGCACTGGGCCGCCTTGGTGGATTATAGCCTAAACCTTCTCGTCACCCAGGGGAGAGACTCATGCCCTGCAGTGGGCTCATTACAAAGAGTCGTGATGATGATGATGAATGAGCGTTTGTCACTACAATCACGTCATCTTTGCAACCCATATTTTATTTGGAAATCAATGGCGTGGTCGATACGACAACTTCTGTGCTTTGGAGGACAAATCAAACAGCCGTTCCCGGGATTTGTATACAGTAGTCGTTATGGTTTGTTAGAAGAAATTTTGACGTCCTACAAAATTCTGGGATGCACCAACCATCAATGGGCCAGCTTGGTGGCTTATGGTCCTCATCAGCCCGCATGATTGATTGATCTGTCTTTCATTTGTGGAAATCCATCAAAGCTACTATACCTACCTCAATGTACCCTGCCAATTATGCTACTCTAAAACATTAGTGATGCAGAATTTTCGTGCGTTGATGCACCTGAGACTAAACTCAGATACATACACACATACACAACTTCACGCCTGTATCCCGTATGGGGTAGGCAGAACACCAGAGGTAATAAAACCATCTGATGTCACATTTGACAAATTAGGAGGCATTATAATAGTGAAGAGAGACTATTGCAGTGGCAGGGGGTCAGCCTATTGCCCACAAAAAAGCCTCCCATAACACCTCGGTCCCTTAACTGACTTTTACAGTATGCCCGGGAAGAGAAGCAGCTGGCACATTCTATGTTTTTCTTTTGTTCCCAGTCCAGCATAGAAGCAAGTAAACTAAACTCAGATAATAAGTATATTTTGTAAAAGTTCTGTTTTATTAAGTCCGCCAAACTTTAGGTTGCCTGTTTTTGTGTGTATCGTCTTAAAATTTTAAACATATTCCAATCTTCTAGCACATTAACACAAGACAAATAAACGAATTTCGTTTTTTCAATTCGGATTTAAATCTTTTTAAAAGATATAAATCTAGAAATATCATGTAAATTGGAATCCCAGTGAACCTAATTCTAAAAGTCACTCCTCCCAAACCTAAGCCAAGTAAAGCCGAGTATAATTTGTGTTCCAAAGATAGCGTCGCTATATATCACGAATGGAAAATAAATGTTCTTATAAATTGTGAATTTACTCCCATAATGCTGTAAAATGTGGCACTTAGTCTAAGAACGTGATGTCCGAGTTTGATATATGCGGGGCGTTTAAAGTCTTTGTTTTTTAAAATCCGTTAGTGTAAGAGGTTTTGTGAGAAGGTTCTGGAATTCTTAAACTGGTGAAGTCAGCATAGTAGATAAGTTATGTTTTAGTGATTTCAAACTTTTTAAAGAGCATAATATAGGTACCATACATTACAAACACCTTGTTCCTCATTACCTATTTAAGAACATTATACCCATCAAATCCAAAGCGATAATTGAAAACGGCATTCAAATCGGACCAATGGTTTGCAAACAAATATTTACTGCAGCGCCCCCTGGTGAGTTGTTACCGTAACACTTATCTAAGAACATGCACCAATCAAATCCATAGCGATTACTGAAAAGCGCATTAAAATCGGACCAGTGGTTCTGGAGATAAATGGTAACATTGGTTTGCACCAACACCCTCTCACCCCAAACGCATATACCGTCTCCGTTCCGTCGTGGGTAAAAACTGAAACGCTAGAAGGGTGTCTAAATGTTTAATGTACTTAATATGAAGTTCCGCAAGTTTCTAATAGATGGCGCTGATTGTTTACTAAAGCTTGCATGCAAAGTTATAATAGTAAATTATTACATCGAGCACAAAGTAATTTATTATTGCATCGAGTGCCTGATTCTCTGATGTAACAGGCACGAGGGCAATATAAATTATTTAAGGCGAGGTGCATAATCTGCTTTTCTTTCAACTATTACCTCTATAGGAAGAGTAGATAAAATAAACAAAGTTCCCGCCAAATCTCTTTTTTAAATTTCTTTCATTTTTAAATCAGAGTCAGCAGCAATCATTTTTTAAATTTAAAGCAAGTAGGATAGAAACGAATCATACGTACGTAAAAAAAAGCATTGATATCGGCTGGCTGAATAGAGCTAATCCATTATGATTGGCACCTTTTGGTGCGATTAAAAAAAAACTGTGCAATAATGAAATTTCATACATTTTTATTGCTCTAGAGCATTAAAGACTCGCTTTGTACTGAGTTTTTAGTGTGATTGTGATGAAATTAAATCATAGTTGGAAGAAAAATCATGTAAAGGTATAAATATGTAAATTTTGATATTGGTGTGGTCAAACAAATAGTATAAGGTGATCTGTGAAGTAATTCAATAAATAGTGAGTTTAAATGACATATTACTGTGGTATTATTGTGGATTCCGCTCTCCCCTACGGAGTGAAAATTGTACAAAGGAAAAAAAGATGGCTTAAACTTCAGATCTTCAGACTCTCTAAACGTATTGAGCAATTATACCAAAATTTTATTATAATAAATAATTTTATTTCAGACTTTACATCCATATAATAGTGTTAGTGTGTTACTTAAAACTATGTTAGTAATTATGCTAAACAAATCATAATAACATTGAATTTAATAATAAATGTCAGCATAAAAATACAAAATTTGAATTTAAAATATGCAAAAGGTTTTAAATTACATTGCATTACAAACATTAAATGTAAATAAAATAATTAGGTAATAATAGTATGAAAATGTCAGTAATTTAAAAACAAGATAAAATAAGGAATCGAATTCTGTATAATTCAATATCTGTTTAATTCATAGTAATTGTAAAATTGTATTTTATTTGGCAATAAAGAGTATTATTATTTTTATTGAAGTCTTTTTTTTCTCAGCTAACGCTGGTTTGGTTTATTATTATTATTATTAGTTCATTAAAATTTATTCAAATAGTGGTTCATGTTTGTACAAATAATAAAGCATTTACGTCAGACTTATAACATTTTTAGCAATCATATAAAATATTAGTAATGCTACACATTATTAAGACACAGGTTAGTACGGTTAGAGAAATGAATAGGTACAATATGAGATAGGTGCATGGGCTTTGCAACAATGGCTCACATCCGGACAGTCAAGCCTGCCCGCTATCATACACAGGACGCTGTTGGTGCTCCCTCGCACGCGCCGCACCAGAGACGCACATCTTTTGCGCATGGTATCGTAGAAGCAGATTATGCTCGTGATTATTTGTTTTGTCATTGTTTAAAACAAAGCTATTCCTGCTGTATTTAAACCTATTATAGTCAAAAATGTGACACCTCATCAATCTCCAAACTAAGCAGTGCTTGTGATATGGGAACTAAATATCTATAATAGTTTAAAGATACTTATAATTGTTCATAGATATGTGACAAAAAATATAATGCAAACCATATATAAAAATTTTATAATCTTAAAAATATATTTATTACATAGTAAGAACCCGGACTCAGCCAAATCATACAAATACCCACATACATATTTGTCATACAGCGAAGAGCTTACAGTCAGCTAAACGTAATAGTTGGTAGGAAAGAGCTTGTTTACGAATGCTCGTATAGTATGGAGACGGTTTTGCAAGCAATAATTGAAATCTATCCATTGCCGAACGGTCAGCTTAAATAAATGTGTTCCTTGTTAATTTTGAATGTTTGTTAACAGGTTCTACTCTTAAATAACTGTAAAATAAAAAATTACATTGTTACTAAAAACTTGCAACCGACTCCATACTATACGTGCATTCGTAAACTTACGATCGACAAAAGATCCGTGCTAGCACTGCTGACTAGCTACCACCACGGTACAGATATCTACAGTAATTCAACTTCATACAAACGGACGAAACGCGAGCTATACCTACGCGGCTCAATCTCGGCATGGGCTCGGCGTGCGACCAGTCGTAAAAGTCTGCATGACGAAACAATTGTTGATTGAGCTTAACGTTAATAAAATTTTATAATACATCTTTCCGTACGTCTCGGTCGAGAAGCAAGTATATTTCGGTCGCTAAGTTTATTTTTAAGATCGATTTGTTATTCAAACGTAAACATGGTTTTTTGACACAAAATGAATTCAATTCACAGAGCATTTTATTTGCTTATATAAAAAAGTATATTTGCAGTCACAAAACTAAATGGAAGAAAACACAAAGTAGGTAAATGTAAATTAAATGCTGATGGCGGGCAACCAATGTGAGTGAACGGACCGCGGCGCTGCTGTAGGCGTTTATTTCAAAGATGCGGCCGAGTTGAATTACTGTAGATATCTGTACCGTGACCCTACTTTCAAAGTCTGCCAGTGGCAATGTATTTCGATAATATTGTATGAAGAGCCAGTTCTATCCTAAGCACATGTGCTGACATCTTCCATCTTTGACGTTAAATTGATGTCAAGTCAAAAAAAAATGAAATCCTCAGACCATCACACCAACTACATGGCCCCAAACTAAGCAGAGCTTGTGATATGGGATACCATGTAGCGAAATAAGGGGAGCCTAGAATATAAATACATTGTATAGATAAACGCTCAGACCCGGAATATTGTTTTCTTTTTCTTGTTACGTGTGGGATTCGAACCTGCGACCACTGGCGTCTGAGGTAGACAGTATTACCCCATTGCCAAAGTGGTTCTAACAATGTATGAAATAAAAATTTAAAAAAGTTACTATGTATGTTATAAAAGCAATAAAATGCGGTTATAAAAATGTATTTTTTCTAATTGAATTTGCCTAGTGAGGTTGGATAAAAGTACATCTTAATCAGAGTCAGTGCAAATTGAAACACAATTCTTAAGCCAGAAAACAAGTACACGACGACTTGAAGATTGGAAAATATCGTACAACGTAACCACAGTCTGTTTAAAACAGTTGTATATACTCGTAGTTCTAGGTTTTTGGGATATGCTTGAAGCTAATATTGTCTTAAGTTTTCGCGATTCATACTATTAAATAAAACACTTTTTAACCGGATTTATCGCGTATATTTACATTTTAAATTTTGACTCGACGTTTCGGTGTCTTTGCAGACCCCGTGGTCACGAGCGACTGAGGTGTCAAGCGTCGGATTGATAGATTGAAAAAGTTATACATCATCATCTCCATCTGTTTCTCAGTCTTCGGGCGTAGCGTTCTGGATTGACACTAAACTGCAAAGACACCGAAACGTCCAGTCAAAATTTAAAATGTATATATACGCGATAAATCCGGTTAAAAAGTGTTTTATTTAATATGCTTGAAGCTATTTGTTTACAATAGTAACTTTTTTCATATTGTCTTAAATCTTCACAACTAAGATACGCAATTTCGTAAAATAAAAAAAAAACAGATTCTATGGGCTTTTCTATTTTTAAATAGACGATGAAAATCATGATAATTAGTATTGTTTGAGAAGCCATGTTACTGAAGAGCCATACTGTATTATACTTTATGTGTAACTGATATCTGTACATTTTCGATGTATTAGTAAAGAAGTTAAGCTAAATATTCACAGGACAATAATTAACTGTAAAAATGATAACAAATATGGCCTAGGTACTAAGATTTTTCGTAAAAGAAGAAACCCTCATTAAACATCAGTTAAATCTTCATTTCACAAACTGGATATTATTCAAATGTTATAAAGGAAAACAGTAAGTCAATCTACCAAAGATTTTCATACAAAAAATAAACTTTAAGTTCCCTCCTTAGTTTGCATACTGCATGTTATCTTTACTCTACGCCACGGCATTCGGCAGTCACTTGGCAAACACACAAATATTAACATAAAGTGTAGAGATTTTGTTTAGTTTGACGCGAACGCAGTCAAGACAGTATTTGTCAAAGCAGGCAGGGGTGTTTGGAGAAATCTGTAGACACGAGGGCAAATAGGTTAGGAATTTGTCATTTGTGTAAGATGGTTTAGAATATCCCTAGCATAGTTGTGGAGATACAGCTTAGTAGGGGCGAATTTTTTTTATTAATAAAAAAAAAACACTTTTTTTCCATGCTGGGCTAAGAGAAAGAAAAACATAGAATGTGCCAGCTGCTTCACTTCTCGGCCATACTATAAAAGTCAATAGCGATAGGCAGACCCCCAGTCACTGCAATAGTCTCTCTCTATCATAAAAATACCTCCAAATTTGTAAAACGTAACATCAGACGGTTTTATAACCTCTGGTGTTCTGCCTACCCCATAAGGGATACAGGCGTGAAGTTATGCATTATGTATGTAAGTTTTGTATGTATGTATGTAAGAAAACACTTTCAAACATTTTAACTCGACGTGTCGGTGACTTTGAAGCCCACAAATTGCCTAAGGAGATTTTAATATTAAATATTACCGGGTTTCAAGGATCAGCTAAAGATTCCAGTTCCAAACCAGAACTAAGATGTCTTCTTCAATCCTATACCCGTGTGATGAAGTCTTCTATCAGGTCTACACTTTCCATCAGGTGAGATTGAATAAAAAACAGTCATCGATAAAAAACGTTTAATCGTCGCCTATCGAATTTTGATGACAGTTGATGATTGATAATAGTTAAGAAGTTGATGTGAGATAATGTTGATGATAGATGATTAGTTAGCATGCAAGGTACTTCGACATTTTTATGAAAACATAGTAAGTAGGTAAATAAAAAAATAGGAATGTGTATTAAAATAAACCGAGCTTGTAGCTAAAGTAAAATAATAAATATTAATAAAAAAATCCCCAGGCAATCACACCAACTACATGGCCCCAAACTAAGCAGAGCTTGTGATATGGGATACCATGTAGCGAACTAGGGGGAACCTAGAATATAAATGCATATATAGATAGAAAGTGCGTGATTTAATGACTTCAGGTGCTGACTGAAATACGAAAATCAGTGTTGTAGAACTAGTATCTAGATCTCCAGTAGTGACTAACTCCTTATTCATGAGGCGGTCGAGATATTCTTTTTTTTGTTATAGCTAGTACATTTTATGATAGTTATTTTTAGTACATTTTATTATGAATAATATTTTCTTAAGTTTTTGTGATTCATTCTATTAAATGTAATCAACGAATGCAGAGCATTAAAAAAACCGACTTCATGCAAAACTTTGGCTGTCGTCGAGGTATTCATTCTCCGAATTCATAAATATTTTTTCAAAAAATTTAAATTTTCCATGGAATACTCGATTGATTTGGATGAAATATATATGAGACCAACTATAAAGTTTCTTCTATCATATGAAATAATAATTTTCAAAATCGATTCATAATTGTTGTCCAAAATATCGTGTAACAAAGACACAAAAAAAACATACAGACGAATTGAGAACCTTCTCCTTTTTGGAAGTCGGTTGAAAACCGAGCGGGACCGAGTGACCTAGAGAACCTTTGAGGAATCCTATGTCTAGCAGTGGTACAATCGTAAAACTGTATCTGTAAGTGATTGCTAGTTACTATACTATAAGATGCATCTCTGGAGTAATAATTTCTTTATGTGTAAAGTGAGTATTCTTATAACCAAATTAAAATCAAACCACAACTGTTTTATCCTTTTAAATTAGCACTGTTACGCTTACTGATTATTATAAAACTGAACATCCCAACTATTTCGTTAATGATCGGAAATTATCGAACAATATTGTTAAATTCAACGATCCAAATATTTTACTGCGGTGTCCGTGATAATTCATAATTGGGTCGTAAATTAAAATAATTAGGTGGTATTTGTATTTTAAAACATATTCACACAGCATAATTTTACAAGCCTATTCATTGAATTTTATTTATTACACCTTTTTGTCAGTGCATTATTGTTTCAATTGTTGCTTGTAATATTTTAATTGCCTTTTTATCTGTATAGCTTATGGGAAGTACCCGTAATCGGCGATCATATGAAAAGATTGATGAACGTGGAGGAAGTGAAAGAGGTATGTCTGGATCGTAGTCATCGGCATTCCCTAGTCTCTGCGTACCCTAAAGGGAGACAGGCGTGAGGTTATGTACGTATGTATTTTATTGTCTTTTGATCTGTATCATTTATGGAATAATAGTGGCTTTGTGTAGCAGTGGGTGAGATAAAGATTGAAACACTAGAGGTACATAGTGGTTTCGATCTTTTTCGATCAGTCTCCACGACAATTTGAGTAAATAGTCCAAGTATTGTCACAGTCCTGTAAGCGTTTCCATCAAGGTCCTATCCATAAACCGTAGGTATGTATTTATTAAAGGACATCAAAAACAATTTCATATAAGCCCCTCGAAAATTTTAAACGATGATCTGGTCAGTTTCTTCACTCAGTTGCAAGGTTAGCAATCTAGTGCCTTGACGAGCTTTTGTTACATAGCCTCTATCCAGTCTGTCAGTTATCTGACGGCTGATTTTGTGATAAAGTATTTTTTTTTTGAAATCTAATCCTTCTTACCAATTAATGAATGTCTATGAATTAAAAATGATCATTGATGATACGTAGGTCACACTGAATTTTAAGCGTAACTCAAAAAAAAATTACATGTTATAATCAAAATATTATGTTAATACATACAAACATACATAACTTCACGCCTGTATCCCTAATGGGATAGGCAGAACACCAGAAGTTATAGGACCATCTGATGTCACGTTTGACAAATTTGAAGGTATTATAAAGATGGAGAAAGACTATTGTAGTGACAGGGGATCAGTCTATCGCCTACAAAAACGCCTTTAAAACCTCCGTCCCTTAACTGACTTCTACAGTATGCCCGGGAAGAGAAGCAGCTGGCACATTCTACGTTTTTCTTTCGCTCCCAGTCCAGCATGTTAATTGCTTTTCAAAATACTCTCCTTTATATTTTAAAATTTTTTTTCAAGCCATTGAACTATTTTTTTAAAACAGGAGAACCACGTATCTGAAGGCTAGTTTTCTACGTGCTGATTGAATGCTATCACTGCCAAGAAATATAACATCCGAAATTCAAATAGATCCAATTAGCTAGAAAAGCAAAACTTTATGTTTGCCCCGTTACTAAACTGGAGTATATGAGTGCCTGTGAACTGAAATGTCATATCAGCAGTGGTCATGAGTAACGAGGAAGTTTGGTCCATAGATCAAACTGGCAAACGAAAAGATGTCAGAACTTCGGGGCGCCAAAGTAGATTTGCCAAAATCTTGCCACTACTGTGAAGACGTTGCCAACAGTGATTTTACATTGTGATAAATTAATGGTCAGCGGTCACCTACTCGTAAGCGGTCTACACCGAGTTTTGTCAGTCTCTTTTATATCAAACGATGTAAATTGTAAATTTGCTGTTGAGTTTCTTGCCACTTTTCCTCAAGATTATTTTTCCGAAATGTTGTTCGATTTGTAAATAATGTAAGCAATTTCAAGTGTAGGTATACAGGATAGTTTGAGATCATACACATAGAAAAAAAAATTGAGTAAACTTAACTCAAAGTTAAATAATACATCATGCAACGCTTGGTTACACTAACTAACACACATACTACTTTTGCGGCGGAGCGGCGCGCGGCTTGATGCGGCGGCATACAGAGTTGCGAGTGCCGCGAAAAAACATTTAATACCTAACAGCGAAAAAAATTAAATACCTAGAGTGCTCTCCTTTGTTATCTAAAAGTTTTCACTAGTCACCCTGTATACAGGGTGGATTTTGACGAGGGACCTTTGCGGAACTGGCAGAAAGTTCAACCTTAGCACTATATTTCCCCCATAGAAACTATGGAAATATATGTTACCGTTTTCAAGTTATAGCCTTTTAAACATTCATACCAAAAACTACTTTGTGCCAACCCTACACAGGTGGTTTGGTTGAACTTACTTGTAAACAATCTTTAGACGTCAGTCAGGATATTTCGTTAATATGTTGCCATTTATCCATTCTTATGTCTGCGTGCATTTGCAGAGGTGATTGTCTCTATTCTATTTATTAAATTTTCTGGTGGAGTATTTATGTAATTCCTTATTAGTGGATAATTCTAACCACAACAAATAATTCACATCATGGAATGACTTTGACAACCACTCGAATGTACTCAATCGTCATAAGCAATTAGGTAAAGATGATAGTAACCTCTTTCGTCATAAATAAAATGTCTCCGTTTACTAAGAGCGCGTACACATAGAACGTCCGTTTCACAGGTTCGTTTAAACGTAAATGTTATTAGCGTATGTAGTTGTATGAGTGATTTCACATAGAAGATTATTCCGGATCCAGTAAATAGTACCGATCCGACAAAATAAGCAGGCTTGGCATGGGGGTGCGTGGGTTGCGGTGTGCTGCACACAGCCGCCATTTGCCGGTTTCAGTGCTCTCATAATCATGGCAAGCAAGGCGTTTGAAAAATATACAACGTCCATCCTCGTAGAAAGTAGTCGATACACTGAAGAACGAAAGTCCAGTAGCGACGGATCTGTTAAAATCGGTCCTGTAAATGCTGTGTGAATATTACCTCCAGTACTGACGGATCCGTTAAAATCGGTCCTGTAAATGCTGTGTGAATATTACCACCAGTAGCGACGGATCACTTAAAAAGGATCCTGTTAAATCGGACGTTCTATGTGAAAGCGCCCTAAAGTTATAAAAAGGTTTTAGTTCGTTAACTCGCTTCATAAAATTATTTCCGAATGTTGATCAGCAATTCATACAATAGGCTGTCCTTGTTTTTTTTAATTTATTTTGGTTATCGTCAAAAAACTTAATACCGGACGACATGAAACAAAGGTTGATTGCTGCCTTCGACATTCTTCGTAGGACAAATCGTGAAGATCAGACATTATCGCATGTGCACCGACATACTCGGGCACGGGCTGCAGCGTGTATTATAAGACACGGAGGAACATTTGAACACCGTATGTAAAAATTGTAATAAAGTAACTGATATTCATATTTTTGCATTTTATTTGCTTTATTTGACATTTATGTGTCATTCTTACACCAGTACGATGACAACAACTCTCGGAAATAAACGTAATATCCCGAGTTTTCCCGACGGCGATTCCTTAATCTAGCCATCTTGCCGTGATGTGCAGACACAATATAGGGTTATCACCACAGTTAAAAATGAGTGAACTTTGTATTTTTTTTTTTTACTTCGTTTAAGTTTCTAAACATTATAAACCAACCATGTATCACTTAATCGATGCAATATTTCCGCAAAGGTCTCTCGTGGAAATCCACCCTGTATAAACAAATAAAATACGAAATAAAGATAGAATTCATTGATAATATTTCAACAATAGTTCATAGATATATATTTTTATTTATTTATATATTTAATTGTTTGTATGTATTTAGTGTATGTAATATATCTTTATCTGCTTGTAAGTAAGTTGTACGCACTTAATTTGTTCTTTTTATTTTCATTCTCCAGCTTCCAATTTCTATAGAAATAAGCTTTGCCTTTGTAATGTTTTTTAAATTTATATGTTTCTTTAATTAAGTTTCTATGTGTGTACATAAAATATTAAATAAATAAAATAAAGATTTTTTGACTTCGACATGATGTAGGTATTTGCCTGAACATCAAGATGACTTATAATTTATCAAGTGGATGTCCGCGATGAAAAGCGTAAATACCTATTCTATATCATCAGCTATCATCAGCCAGGAAGACGCCTATGCGTCGGTCCATACTATCTTTTACCAGCGACCTTAAACAGATCTTTAGAACACATTGAGGCTGCAAACTGGACAGCGTCGGCGGCGCAGTTAGCGGTGCGGGCAGCGATTTCCGCGACACGATAGAAAGTATTGAGTTTGCATGAAACCCCCACAAATCGCTCGACCGAAATAGAGAACGGCCCAGATTCCCCGCGTCGCTGCCCGCGCCGCTGTCGCTCTCGCTGTCGCTGCCGTCCAGTTTGCAGCCTAAACACCAGCTGTACTATTTACGACGACGCCTCAAACTAAGGTGAATTTGCTAGTTTAGAACAGTGTAGATGGCTGTTTGCAACCGAATTTCGCTTGACAACAAGTTGCGGGCGTAGTTTAACGTGACCTTGGTTGGAAGCTTAATTTAAACGCCGTTTACAACAGTTTTTATGTCAAATACATACCTATGAATAGGCTTGTAACCAACTATACACGACATAGCTAATATCTCATATTTGTCACAATAAAAGTCCGATCAAAGAAATTATGCGAAAATTTAGTAAACAAAAAGCTGAAACATAAATGACAAAAATAATATTTAGTGTCCCATATTGTACCCATCATATTAAGATACATCAAAACATATAAAGAAGGAGAATTTGAAAAAGTCACAACGACTCATACATATTTCTTTGTTTTATTTATATTCAACATATAATCATTTTATCACTCTTATGAGAGTCTGATATAAAATATACAAAAGTAGGTCACAAATAATATTTTATACCCATTTCTTTCTCCACTGTTTCTTGTTTGCACACCTTACACATCACTAATGAAGTTGTTATGAAATTCCGAACAATATGGCGTCTTCAAAGTCCTTTACTGTCTTTGTTAGCAGACATATTATTTACATACTGGCAGAGTAGTGTATCTTATATGGTAACAATTATTAGAAATTCTTCCTGTGGGAATTTCAAAAACTACTTCCAAAATACAACCAGACACCCATTGAAAGAACCTTTATCCAAGTTTCTTATTCAAGGAATAAGATTTTTCATGACAACTAAAAGTCCTATACTACCCAGTCCCGTGGGAATTTCGAGAATTCCTTTCATAATACATCCAGTCACTTATTAAAGAGCCTTTATACCAAGTATCACATCCGTGCAGTCAAGGATAAACTTTTGTTGGAGCAATTCGTAGAAGATTTTCTCTTATATTTCCGGTTTCCGTGGGAATTTTGGAATTTCCTTACACACCTTGCTCCTCTACACTCTCTAAGAAATGTATGTTCCAAATTTCAGCTCTCTAAGCTCAGTATTTATGGCTGTAAGTTGTCTGTCAGTCCCTCAGTCAGTAACTAAACAGTTTTATATAAAAAGATATACCATAAATAAGGTTTAAATCAATGAATATCTGTTAGGTACATATCTTAAACATCCCTTATATATGTTTAAAAAAATAAAGTATGAATTACCACTCCAAAAATAAAGCTACGAAATGAGAAAAAAAATATCACTCTATTTACATTACCTACTCCATGTCATTACACTGCAAAGACCAGATAAGCTAACCAAATAGAGAAGTAATCTTGGCAAGTCTTTATAAGTTTATTATATGCGAGGGACAATGACCTCTTTTATTTAGACGGGTTTGTTTTTGTCTACCCCTTTTATGCTAGCCTGGTTTTAGCCACTGATTACATTTTCAAGGCGGATTTGGGATCCTGTAAAATAGGGTATTTACCTACGTTCTTGTGTTTTGTACCGTAAAAGATATACAGGGTGAAAAGAAAAGAATACTAAATTATAATAAATTAGAGAATGTTCCTTTAAATGTTAAGCAAGGTAGCAAACGAGTACTGCGTCTACTTTATGACAGAGTAGTTTTTGCCTTGAGCTTTTACATTGAAACTTTAAAGGCTCAAACTTATTCTTAAAATTTAAGGTTTGCAGCTTCAAAACTTTAAAAGGCTCGGAGCTATATTTTAATGCAATAAGTTCTATTCTACTTAAAATTAATTACCACTATAATATTTTTATAATACATAATTTTAAATTGAAGTTAATAGCAACAAATCCCTTAAGGCTGAAACTTAAAGTCTTAAAGGTCTTTAAGTCTTTTAATATGAAAGGTATGATTATGATGCAATGCTGAAGGGAATAAATATTTTTTTAATTTATATTGTTGCCACAAAGAAATAAAAAAATTAAATAAAATACCTTTTAACCAGATTTATCGCGTATAACTACATTTTAAATTCTAACTCGACGTTTCGGTTTATTTGCAGACCAGGTGGTTATGAGCAACTCGTTTGGTTAAAAAGTGTTTTATTTATTAGTATGAATGGTGAAAACTTAAGAAAATATTTATGAAAATATTTATTCAACACTATGTAAACAAAACAAATGGCAAACGTATTCCTAGAACGACTTCTGTATAATTGAGTGATTATAAAGGAACGCGTTTATTCTCTGAACAGAAGAACTTGTAAGAAAGCCGTGCAAAGTGTTCTTCGTAACTTTCCGTTTGAGGAAACTGCGATGTTGCTAACTATTTTAAATTGAATTCGTTGATTAGTGCTGAACTTTAATTAAGACAGGATTTCTGTTTCGGCTTTAATGGCAGCTACTTAGTCGACGTAAGAATGTGACAGTTGAAAATATTGTTTTCCCTTTTTGTATAGGTATTCCATTTTTATGTTTCTTTTTTTTTTGTTACGCTCTTTTTTTCTAATTCATAGGAATTATCCATTTCTGGAAGACTTACAGTTTTGTTTTTTACCTTTATTCTATAAAATTCTTGCCTTCAAAACCCATGTTATGTAAAGTAAATGTAATAAATTATTTATTTTCATAAAGCCCTTGTTATTTTAAGTTATTCAATTACCTTTTCCTATGTAATATTTTTCTAGCGATTTATTTGCTACTAGCCACAGCGCGCGGTTTTAATCGCGTAACTTTTAATTCCTTGAGAATTTCGGTTTAAAATATAGCCTATAACCTTCCTCAAGAGTTGGGCTATCAAATGCAAAAAGATTTTTTCAAATTCCACTTGTAGTTTCTGAGATTAGCGCGTTCAAACAAACTAACAAAAAACAAACTCTTTAGCTTTATATATTAGTATAGATATAGATGTCAGGTTTATCTTCTTTGGCTTGTAATATCTTTTGTGGCACACCCTGTATAAAGGGTTTTCTTTCACATTTCATAAAAATGATATTACAATTTAAATGTAGATTCTCCGTGGTGAATGCGCGAATTTAAGTCCCAAAGATGAGCATTAAACTTTATACTCTTTTGAAATGAAAAATATGGTATCTATATCGTAATACACATTTAGTTCGTAGGTAAGTACTAAGTATGAAGTTTATATGAAATGTTCTAAACAAATTTTGTTTAAAATTGATTCTGTAAGTAATATTATTTTTGATCCTAATTAAAAGAGCTTATTAAAAATAACTTAGTTCTTAGACTGAGTCTGAATTCTCGAGAGCGTTTTTTTTTTTAGGAAAAGTAAGAAATATAACTAACTAACCATTTCGCGCGGTTTTACCTGCGCAATTTTGAATCCCGCGGGAATATCTGGATAAAAAGTAATCTATGTGCTATTCCCAACGGTACACTATCACTATGCCAAATTTCATCCAAATCCGTTGAGCCGTTCAGCCGTCATTGATGAACAAACATCATCCAAATACATCTATCCAAACTTTCATATTTATAATAGAACCAGCCACCACGCGCGGTTTTACCCGCGTAACTTTTGATCCCGTGGGAATTTCGGGATAAAATATAGCCTATAACCTTCCTCAAGAGTTGGGCTATCAAACGCAAAAATAATTTTTCAAATCCCACTTGTAGTTTCTGAGATTAGCGCGTTCAAACAAACAAACAAAAAAACAAACTCTTCAGCTTTATATAGAAGTATAGATTAGTAAGAAAAACAAAATCTTGATAAAAATAACATTGCTTACCAAACATTGGCTGGTTTTTTGCGCTTTTCAGCTTAAAAACCTACGAAAAGCACTCTTCATAAAAAAACCGTGTTCCTATAGAAATATTACCCCCTCGAGATATCGACCACCTTGTTTACTTTATATTATTTGCCATGCAATTTGAAGCTCTATTCCAACAGGATAAAGTTCAAGAAATTCATGAAACTGTAATGGCCGATTCGTAATGCAAAAATTATGTTTGGCTTGTTTACGTTGTAGAGTGATATTGATAATGTTTTATTTAAAAGCTGATAAACGAAATGGGTCATAATAGTTAATGGGTTTTGCTAATTTATCGGTAATAATTTTCGTCTGTGGATTTTTGCCGCCCTGTGTAATGAGTAGGTACTCATAGTATCTATAAATGAAACCAATAAAATACAAAATATGTTGCTGGACTGGGAGCGAAAGAAAAACATAGAATGTACCAGCTGCTTCTCTTCCCGGGCATACTGTAAAAGTCAGTTAAGGGACAGAGGTTTTATTGGCATTTTTGTGGGCGATAGGGCGACCCCCTGTCACTGCAATAGCCTCTCTCCATCATTATAATACCTCATTAGTCAAACGTAACATCAGTTGGTCTTATAAACTCCGATGTTTTGCCTGCCCCATAAGGCATACAGGCGTGAAGTTATGTATGTATGTATGAGTAACTAAGCGCATCGTTTTTCAGGGTTGTAAGGAAGGAGAATTTGATTTTTCGGAAGTTTTATTGAATTTTGTTATTACCATTCGGATTTGAAATATAGTTTTGCATTTGTTATCCCTTCTCAAATTTTTTATCAAAAAAATCTCTAGAGTTAACCACGGAAAACTGCTAGTGTTATCCAGATTTGTTTGAAACTGCATATTCAGGGTCCATTTATAATGTATGTATGTATGTAATTAATGAAAAATATTGAAAAAAAAAATATTCTTCCGGAATTTAGACCCACTCATCATTCTTTATCTGCTATTGAAATATAATTGACTTTTATAGGGGGAACCTCTATTTTGCATAATCACGGATTCTCTATAATTCAAAACAATCCCAAATTATTATTACCAGCCTATAACGTTTTGGTCAAAGCGTCAGGTCAGATTTGTGGCATTATGTTGAGCTGCGGGCATTTCGGAATATTATTTTATCTCTGCATAGATATTATACTATAACGTAGGATCGTAAGATTATTTAAAGAAAGACTGTTTGAGAGTATTATTATTTCTTTTACAAGGAAAACACTTTATCACAAATAATACACTGGGGACAAACAAACTTATTATTAGAATATGGTGGAGCGGTACGATTCGCGGATTATAAAATTCAGAGATTTTTCTCCGAAAAAAACATTGATCAGCCCTTTCTGAAGGTTGGGCCGAGAATCTTCTAACAAAACTAAAGCGTTTCTGTCAGAACGAAAATATTCAAATCAAATTAAAAACATGACATAGGTACTGTTAGTTCGCGCCATGGCCATCTTTATTTCTCAATATAAGGCGCGCTCAAGTAGTATGTTACGATATATTACTAGCTAACCCGGCAAACGTTGTTTTGCCATATATATATAAAAAAAAAATAGATGTTGGCCGATTCTCATAGATACCGGATAAGCACAAAAAATTTCATCAAAATCGATCAAGCCGTTTCGGAGGAGTATAGCAACGAAAACTGTGACACGAGAATTTTATATATTAGATATTTCTGACACTCACACAACTTTATCTATCCCAAATTAAGTTTCTTAAAGATGGATACTAGATAACTGATATACTTAAGAAATATATAAACATAGATATTGAATAATTACATATTTTTTTTTTATTAGAATAAACTTCAATAACCATCCATGACTTGACGACTAATATCTGTTGTTCATCACACAAATATCCGCCGCCGCCGCCGGGATTCGAACCCAGGACTTCAGGCATAAAAGGAAATGTATCTTACCGCATCACCTAATTTCTTTTTTCCATAGCTTCCTTTCAATTTGCCAAATAAATCCCCTTCCTAAGCTAGTGTAGGTACTGTCATCTTTGACTTTCAAGATACATAGGTATACAGGGTTAATTTTAATCTTTTATTAAAATTAATAGTTTTAAAAAAAAGTTTGCCCATACAAAGAATAGTTATAACCTCGGTTTAGTGGCGTAGCTTTATTTACTCTGAGCGTAGGTATGTCACGCACCTTGAGTAATAAAATATCGCTTCAAAATAATAATAGGCTCTTCTTATAAAATGTAGAATTAAGAAAAAAGGGCTTCCCTTTTTTAATTTTTGTGTTATTTATCAAGATTTGTAAAAAATCGTAGAACAGATGTTGTTAGGATTTATGTGGAGAGGCTGCCCGCAAGAGTTGATGCGTTAATTAAAATTAACGCAGTATAAATAAACACCAAGACCCGGAATATTTTGATTTTTGGTACGTACGGGGATTGAACTCACGACCTCGCGATTTATTTGTCTAGTATATGCTACTAAATAACAATGTCTGCGCCATTGAGCCAGAAACCAAAAAAAAAAAATCATATAAAAATTAACCGTTAAAATGAAATAAGATACTTTTTTCGTAAACTTTTATAGAAAAAGGTCTGTTTTCTGCCAAAATAACATTTATGGAAACTACCCCCTCCCTCGGGTTACAAGTGGGGTAGAGACATCAGTCATAAGTTTTGTTTGAAATCCCTTATCTGTCAAAATCCATGCAGACGCCAACTGCGCTCCTTGAGTAGGGTGGCTATGATCGCAGGGGTAAAATGGGAGAAATAATATTCAAATTATTTGTTAGTTTTTTTAATTATTTCTAACTAGCTTACTTATTATTGTAATTTGCACGCTTTACTAGCGATGAAATAACGATAACTTTTATAATGTTTCTGCGTTTGAATACAAATCTTCATATTAGTTTAAAAGAATATGTTTTTAGTAAACAAGAAATAAATTAAAAAATATGTTACCTTGACAACTTGACCATTAAATTAAATTTAAAATCATTTTAGAAATATTTGTGTTACTAAATCATACATGAGACACAAAAGATACATGAAAACCAAGATATAATATCCTTCTAAAGGTTAAAAAATAAACAAACAATAAGAGTATCATACACGCAGAAACAAATTGAGCACCAATAAATCCTATTTTTCCAATTGAATTATGATTGCAATTTAAATAAGAATGTAAAAGTGTCTCGTGTTTTCACAATTTACTCATGATCACGAAGTATGTCAAGACACCGAAACCTCGATTTAAATGTTGATGAAACATAAAAGTATGCGATAAATTAAAACGAATAAGTTTCAAAGATTCAAACCATGGTCACCCTATTCCCAACGTACGATATCAAGTAGCGAGTAATTTGCGTATCCCGCCGGCCGAGTTCCGGTTTTATTGCCGGCACTTATCGGTTTTACCGGTTTTTTTAACCGGGTTATTACATTAACCACATAAGAGGGGTTTTCTTATCGTGGTTTTATAGACTAATCGATCGTGTCGATCGTAGTTTGAACTTTAAGTAAAGTTGATGAAGAGTTAGTTTTGAATATAAAAAAATGCGATTTAGTTCGTGAGTTGTTGATAATGTTTATATTTACTTAGATTATATCGCATGGTTATTATTATGTTTTAAATGTGTCATTAAATATTCAGTAATAAACTTAGGTAATCCTTTTAATTATAAAACATTATCCTTTCTGTAAGTGATGTAAATAGCCTTTAAAACACATATTCGGTTTGAATTCAATGAAATAATATTAATATTACTAAAACCAAGCCCAAAATATGTAGGTAGCTCAATTTAAGTTTATTTGGGAACTTTTGTTACAGATACGGATACATAAATGTAAGAAATATATAGACAAACATATTGAACATTTAAATGACAAAGAATTATATGCACATCCATGACTTTATGGTATTTTTTTGTGTTTATCACACTTTTTGCTGCACAAACATACCATATAAAAATATGTATATTTGGCTAAGTCTGCGTTTAAGCTTACCTTAAACTTTTTAAGTATTTAAGAATATCTAGCTAGATATTCAGTGGACTCCTATATATTAGTTATCAAACGTTTTTAACCGTATTATAATAATTATATATATATATTTTTTTAAGTTATAAAACGATAGGATGATGGTGCTGGTTTTTAGGTAGCGCGTATTTACTTCTAGGTTTTTCGGCAAAACTAAACAATGTAACCGTATTTTAATTCGTTTAATAATGTCTTTACTCGATGTTTCGGTGCATAGACAAAAAAAATAATAAATAAAATCCCCAGACAATCACACCAACTACATGGCATCAAACTAAGCAGAGCTTGTGTTATGGGATACCATGTAGCGAACTAGGGGGGAACCTAGAATATAAATACATATATAGATAAACGCCCAGACCCGCAACTTTTTTTTTCTTGTTCCGTACGGGAATCGAACTCACGACCACTTGTGTCTGAGGCAGACAGTGCTACCCACAATATATTTCCTCCGTGGTGCTACCCTATCGCCAAAGTGGTTATCAAAGACTTGTCAAAAAAATTGTCAAAGTTTTTTCGGTGTCTTTACTTATTATACCACATTTGCGAGTGAATAAGATGACAGACTATTGACAGTTACTCAAACTGTCAATCATCATTTCTATCCGTTTCAGATCTAAAGAGCGTTCAGGATAAACACAAATAACATGTTGACACTTACTTCAAACATTGAATAAAATGAAAATGAACAAGGGTTCAATAAAAGTAAATCAACATTACTTCTTGTGGAAAATGGTGAAATATATTCCACATTTCCTAATAAAGTTAATATTAATATTAAAGGCACTGCTTTATACGGCGTTAATAGTTTATGTTCTAGTTGAATTTCAGTTCACATAGAGACAATGACTTTTGTTTATATTTCTGGAGGAGTAAAACAAACCAAGTGAGTAGGTAATCTTATTACTGTCAAGACAAGAGCTCTGCAGTTTAAATGTGATAATTGAAATGTCTAAATAATTAGGCAATAATTAACTTTGACGACCACTATGGCGTTGGGGTAAACCTATCTGCCTCAGACGCCAGTGGTTGAGGCTTCGATCCCCGCACGGAACCAGAAAAAAAAATGTTCCGTGTCTGGGTGTTTATCTATTTATGTATTTATATTCTAGGTTCCCCCCTAGTTCGCTATATGGTATCCCATAACACAAGCTATGCTTACTTTGGGGCCATGTAGTTGGTGTGATTGTCCGGGGATTTTATTTATTATTTATTAACTTAAATGAAAAATTTCTAGTAAAGGAAGTTTGTCAGCTTAGGTTAAAATAGAAGCTGTGCTGTGTATAATATTGAAGGACAAGATGAAAGTTTCATTGCCATGAGATATGCCAATTAGGCAATTACCCCTCGCAATACAAAAAACTCATTTAAAAATATTCTGGAAAACTTTTTCAGTCTATCGATTTCGTAACGTTTTCGATCTATTGATAAAGATCGAAAACGTGATAAAGACAGCTCCATATTTTTTTTACACGAAACCCTGTTTTTTATCTGAGTTATTACCCCTTTTAACAATTGTCAATCATATCTAAACTCCTCAATTCACAATAACACTTACTTACTTTCATCTTTGCAGATAAAATATCCTTGAAAAGCTTCCTCTGTAAATTAATTTTACAAAGGTGTTTACGAACGAGCGGCGCGCTCAACAGCGGCCATGTTTTATTTGTTACAAAACCTATTTGGGCGAAAACTCTTTTGTGTCACAACAATATGTCAAATGTCCCGCCTTTTTCGTTGATTACCAGTGACGGTTGTTTCGGTAGAATGCTTGAAATATGGGAATGTTGGCTGTCTGTGCCGTTTTAGGTTCATTTACGTGCCCATATATTTTGACGATTTGTAGTATGTTTGTTTTCTTTTTTGTGATTATGTTTTGAAATAAAACATTGGGTATATTAATTACATTATGTTGAAGCAAATGGTTTTTGGTTATTTCTAAAGGCTTCGTATGAGAGGTATACACGATTTTAACAACAGGCAGTGGTTTAATGCTCACGGGAATTTCTTTTGTTGTCTTACAGTGGATGTGTTTTGGCGAATGTGGTTGTAATTTGAGCAAGGCATTTGTTTTACAGACAAAATTGTTTTTCAAGCGTAGGTTTTTGACTTATTTGTATTGCCAGTGATGACTTACGGCACTAAAACTAGGTCGCTTACTATGGGAGTTGCCTATAAAGAAGCTCAAAGTCGCTAAGCAGTGGATAGGGCAGTATTTTTTTTTTATATTGTAAGGATAGGACATTTGTCTTCCATGCCACCTGATGGAAAGTGCGCATGGAGACTATGGTGTTACACGTCCATCCACGAGAAACCTATTCACTCGACACTTAAAAGTTCCAGGACTGTAGTGGTCAGGAAAAATAGTCGCAGGCAGATTGTTCCACACCTTGGCAATCCGTACCAAAAAGGAACTATCGCAGCGTTTTGTTCGACTTCTTGGTAAATCCACTATATAGGGATGGAAGTTCTGTCTGCGTCTGGTAGTCCGGTGGTAAAAAGGCAGTAGATAGGATACGACAAAATGATATCAGATTTATTTTTGGCAACAAAAAGTGAATATATAAGGGTACGAAGTTTGTAATTAATAATATGGGCAACATTAACTCAAAAACTCAAATAAAATGTGTATAAGTATAAAGATAGAAGTTTTACTTCATTGAATAATAAACTTATTACCAACTACAACTTGACAGTATGACTTGTCAGCTTAAGTAATAAACAGCAAAACATCTAATATTTTGTATTCCACCGTTAATTAACGTTTTTATAAAAACATTTCCTCACAACAGCTTAATCTTTTCACATAAAAGTAACGATTAAACTTAATCTCTGATTAAAATGTAATATGTATTCGTTAATCTCGCTTGACGGTTAAAGTTAAAATATATTAAGTCAATTATGAAACACAACGTGTAATATAGTTATTGGTTAACATATTAGGTACCTACTTAGTTGATCTTCAAAGCTTTTTTTCAATAGGTCTTTCAGTTAAGTTCAAATACGCAAAGCGTTTAGTTTTTTGATGTAAAGTTGAGTAGGTACCTAGGTACTGAGTTTAAATCCTAGCGCGGACGTATAGGAGAGTAACGGTGCGTACAGACTACAAAAAATAACACGTTATACAACATTGCTATATAACATGTTTCAGATAATCTGAACACTGACTGCTGTTTAACATGTTATTGATATGTACCTACTATCAAAGAAGCTTCCGCCCGACCACCACTAAGTTAATTTTTGCTTGCACTCAAAAAATATAATAGATAGTAAAATAGTTCGGCGCGCCGCAGCAATGTTTATGCGATATTTTTTTTGAGTGATCAGGCGGTAATGGCCGCGATTGTACAAAAGTAAAAAAAAACTAATAGTCCGATTTCAATTTTCTTTTCAGTTTTAGATAGGTGTTTAGCTAATTAATAACAAACCGTAATAAAACTGTTTCAGTGTGATTCCAAACAGAAGCTACAGGAAGTTTTATAAAATAAAGATATTTTTTTTTGGAGCAATGTTTACAAAAATAGCTTCTTTCTCCAAAAAAGGTGTTTTGAATTTTCCATACACTTTTTTGTAAAAACTTCTACAACTCTCTGGCTATCTGGCATTTAACCGCACAGTTCAAGAATAAAATTCGAAAACAAAATCGAAAACCTACATTTTTAATCCTTCAAAGGAGTTATACAAAGTGTTCCTGTCACTAAGTCGCTAACTTTTCGCCGTCAAAAAGTTTGTGTATCAAATAAAATAGGATTATCTATCGAAAATTTGATGAACGTCAAACGACAATGGTTCATTGTAATATTGCATTGTTATTATAATGTGTACAGTATTGTTTTATGGTTACATTATGTGGACCTGTTATAAAATATAACTTATAATACATAATACATATATAGTCTGTACGTACCTTAAAGAACACAGCTTTTGTTCTTTACTTTTGGAGATTTGGTTGTTTTTCATTTCGTATTATTGCAAATACTAGCGACCGCGTTCGGTTTTTCCCGTTTAACTTCTCAGTCAGCGGGGTTGTCAAATTAAAAAAAAACAAATCTGATTGGTAGTTTTTATGATTATTGCGTTAAAAAACCCCTCTATTTAATTATATTAAGTTCTAGAGATGTTTAGTAATATTTTTAAGTTTTTACATTTTAAATGCTCAATTATGCTTAAATAACTGAAAAAATGTGCTACATAATCAATTCTTTTTTCAGTTATTTACTAGAGATGTTTATATATTTCTTCGGTTTATTAATTTATTCGTACTCGATTTTTCGCATATTTTTTGTCATTTCAAAATATAATCCAATTGATGGGATTTTGATAAATTTTATACTAAGTGTGACCAAAATATATTAAACTGGTTTAAAAAAAGGAAAACGCTTTAAGTACTCACAGTTTTAATACAAAACAATTTTATTGAAATAACCAACGAAACGAAAAAAAAGACAAATACATCCGAATGAAAAGTTTCTGCCCAAATGCAACCCTTTTACCCCTAAAGAAAAGCAAGTGATAACTTGAACACGCAAAACGTTTTAATAAAAAGGATAATCCCTCCCCTAAGTATAGGTGTTTAGGTGGCAGCTTAACTTACCCCGCACAGAACACAAATCATTGAGATGTGCCATGGAGAATTTATAACTTAAGTTAGTAAGCTCCTAGCCGAACAAAAATAGCATATTTTACATGATAGCCACAATGCGAAGAGTTAGGCGTTCAGATAGAGTTGTAAGAAACTCGAGTCTTTTTTTTTATGAATTATGGATGGGACGTTTGTCTTCCATGACACCTGATGTTAAGTGAACATGAAGACTAAGGTGGTACACGTCCATCCACGAGAAACCTATTCACTCGACGCTTAAAAGTACTAGGACTATACTGGTCAGGGAAAATAGACGCAGGCACTTCATTCCAAACCTTGGCGACCCGTATCAAAAAGGAACTGTCAAAGCGCTTAGTTCGACTTTTCGGAATATCTACCACATACGGATGGAAGTTCTGTCTGCGTCTAGTAGTCCGATGGTAAAAGGGTGAGGGTTCAATTTGTTTAAACAGAGTCTGTTAGTTTTCATTCCGAGTCTTGAGTCATTATTCAAGACTAGGACTCGTTAGTCACATTAAGTCCAAGTCCTTTGAGTCTCCTAAGTCTACTGAGTCTTTAAAGTCCTTTTGAGTCCCTTAAGTTCTTTGAGCTAGACTGAGTCATGAACTTGAATTGGTGTATAATATTAACCAATGCTGTGCGGTGTTTGCACCACTGTTAAAAAACGACTAACTCCTTGGTACGTAACCCGCGAAAACTATTAATGGTACTCACTTTAGTCCGGTTATAGCTAATAAAATTAAATTGACCTTTAAGTAAAAGTTGTGTTGAAACATTGTGTCATTCTAATTTGGTCTTTAAGTTTTATTAAGTTTTTTTTAATGCTAAACTATATGGCGGCCATAGTCATGAGGTCTTTTAAAAAGACTCAGTTTTTGAGTTCTTTTTGGCAGGACTCAAGTCTTTTCACATACGACAAATTCTGAAGAACTTGACTCTAAGTTTTATTTTAAAGACTCTAGTCCTCAAAAAAAGACAAGTCTTATTAGATAGGACTCTAAGACTCAAGTCTCTTACAACTCGTAATTCAGATCTCGCTACATGGCATTTTTTCTATGATGTGCCTTTTTTCATAAGAGACTAAGCTTATATTTGACCTCAATCTCACCTGAAGGGCTATTCTCCTAAACAACAGCGTCGAGTTCATCGATGCATCTGCGATGAGTGACATAATTGGTATTCACATAGCACATAACTCGACCCCAGCGCTCGCCACTGATGACGGCGTCAGTAGGAAATGACATTCGTCGAACTGTTTGGCACTTCGTCGACGAGCTCTTCGTCGAGTACAGTGCTGTTGTTTGAGTGACGCAAATAGCTCTGGTGTGGCTAAGTGAAGATGAGGTTGAAGATGACAGCACGAGGGTGGATGAAGAAACTGGGCCTTCATAGAACGACCACTTTGGCGATGGGGTAAACCTGTCTGCCTCAGACGTGGTTGCGGGTTCGATTCCCGCACGGAACAAGAAAAAAATGTTCCGTGTCTGGGCGTTGTATCCGTGTATTTAACACAAGCTATGCTTACTTTGGGGCCACATAGTTGGTGTGATTGTCTGGGGATTTTATACTTACATATATTTGTAGAATATTTTCGTAACACAACCCCGCAGGAGCGAAGATATTTGGCTGCAGACCAAGTGAAGGGTAGTTGCTAGTCAGTCGAAGGGGTCTTATAATCATTTGTTTCCAAAACTATCCCGGCCGGACTCAAAATCAGAACAAAGTACGAAGCCCTCAATATAATAAGCCTGTTTTTTCTCACAGGAAACCCGCACTATGCTCAGAAAAGAAGAAATTTTAGAAAACCAATCAATCTATAAAAGATCGCGCTCATCGTTCACCATCAAGATCGAATAATTAAAATACTCGTCGACCGTTCAATTCTACCGTGTACGAGGCACGCTGATCAGAAACCGATGGAAGCAGATGCAATCCTGATCCTTAAACATGAGGGAGCGACCTAACTGCGAGAGAAGTCAAAGAAAAACTAGCAATTACAAAAAGGACAAACAATTACGAAAAACCCACACTTCCTTAACAATAACAAAAATAAATTAACACTAATATTGCGCGTAATAAATTAAAACGCGCAAAAATTCCTCGTTTATTACTGGCACAATCTGTTTCCCTGATTTACTGAGTTTTCACAATTTTTCACCCTAATTCTCTGTAAGTAGGCGAATGGAATGAATTGCCTAGGGATGGAAAATGCTGCCTTGTTTTGAGCTCTTTCATAATATCAAGGAATGAAAAGCATTCAAATAACGACTTCAACGATTAAGTCCTTAACAAAACTGAAGAGAGAAGAGTTGAAGAGAGTCACAAGCTATAATGCCATCTATACACATGTATTATTTTTATTTTATTGTTTTTTTTTATTGTAACGGAAATTTAAAAAAAAATTCATTGATTTCGCTGAAATTTATATAGATTTCTATCTGAATCGTCGTATGTGTGTTGATAGTGACGAAAGATTATCAGTATTTTAAATTTGCATACAAAAATTGTAGTCTAGTTAGTTTACATTTGAATCTAAAACCACTTAAAGGAGTCTTGACGACCGGCTGGTGTAGGGGAAACGTACATTGCCTTCTATGCCAGAGGTCCTGGGTTCGAATCCCGGCGGCGACGGATATTTGTGTGATGAACACAGATATTAGTCGTCAAGTCATGGACGTTTATATGTTTATTTAAGTTTATTTTCTAATAAAAAAATATGTATTTATTCAATATGTATGTTTATATATTTCATAAGTATATCAGTTATCTAGTCCCTAACACAAGTTCTTTAAGAAACTTAATTTGGGCTAGATAATGTTGTGTGAGTGTCAGAAATATTTATTTATCACTTCAATTTTGTGACTAAGCGGCCAGTCATGAGGCGTCACAAATAAGGTTAGTGTAACAAGCCTCAAAAGCCTCAGAAGAATCTTTCATCACGACAATGTAACATAAATTGAAGCTGAATTTCCGCAGGTACTTGATACTTGTCTTCTTGATATTTCAACAGAGTTTAAGCCGGCTAAGCCAAAAGACACAGCCAGTTACAATTATATTGGTTTGATAAAAAGGTGAGTGTTTTTAATTTTTAAACTCAGTTAACGTGATGGATGTGTTAACGACTTGTTGCGTAAAAACAGTTAAACCAAAGTGTCGGTTAGTAATTAAAATAGATAAAGCGGAATGTAATAGTTCAACACGTCACCTTGTTGATTGGAAATATTTTGAAAAACAAATTTTATTCTAGTTTGATTAATTAACTGTGAAACGGTTACGGTTTTTGATTGGTATTTGAGAATTATATTCTTGTTTGTATTAAAAACCTGAGAACGAATTCTGCTTGTTTTTTTTAAATGTAGAAATAAGCTTGTCCCTGTTTCCTAAGCGACTGTATTTTTTTTTAATTATCATCATATTTCAGCCAATTAGCACAAAACATTTATTCCGAAACCCGTAATCTTAAGTTTCTACGTAATTCCTAAAAAAACAGTTTTTAACCGGAATACTGCCACGGTAATATTATCTATACAGTATTCCAACTTTATACAAACGTGTACGTACTTTACATGATTACTCAATGTTTCAATGTCTTTACCGACGCGATTGCTACGAGCGATGCTCGCAACGACTATCGAAACTTCAAACTAAATTGTGAAATATAATCACCTATTCGTGATAAATCCGGTAATAAAAGAGTATTTTATGCTCGAAAACACTACTGGACGATGGCATCCCACAAGGATCTCCCGATGGGCCACGCGGTCTTCGAGCTATGTACCTACTCATTATCGCATCAACTTTGTTATCCCCTAGGGCAATGTCGGTACCTTTGGTTGGCCTGTAAATTTCTACATTTTGATCCTTTTTTCTAGCAGAATTCATTGTTAAATAAGTCAATGTTAATATCGTAGGTACTTTGTTTGAAAATTGAAACGATGCTACCAGCTTTTCAGAAGGTCGATATGTTGAGAAGCAGTGGCAAGCAACTGAACAGCAACATTCAACCTCTTGATTTCCTTGTTAGAAAAACTTAAAACTTCTATATGGTCTTTGCAACTACGCCTCAGGTCGATACATAATTTGCAGCAACAGAAAAAATGTAGGAAAAAATATATTGTGCGACAGAGTCATGTCACCAATTTCAAAAAATCAAAAAAGTTTTCTTCTTCTTAGGAATTTAACAAAACACTTGATGAAGTCAGTCATCACATACTTCGGCTTTAACTAGTTGTTGATAGTTGTTAAATTAGATATTACAGTAGAACAAGAGACAAAAAAAGCCGGCGGAAAAAAACTCTAGGCACTCTTTTTCAGTCAGAATGATCAAATTAATACAAATAGGTACAGTACAAATTGACCGTGCCATGAAAAAAAAAACAAACACAGGAAAGCTAATTGTGAAAGCCAATGTCATGCCACAACCAAATTGCTTACATAGTAGGTGCAATGAGCTATGGATGCACAATACGAAACATGACTAACTGGGACCAGAACAAGAATGGAATAAAATAGTCATAGTATCATTAGCAAAACGACCTGGCACCGCTAGTAGCACCCGTTCACGATTATAACGCAAGCACCAGCCGTCACCCTCCTCAACCATATTTTAGGGAAGTGGGTCGTGGAAGTGGGTCGTGGGAAGTGGTCGTCGATACCCGACGAAGCGGGGATCACTCGGATTCCTCGCTTTTTGCTGTACCTACATATTCTTCAAAGATGACCTTACCCTATAATACATTTGAAAATAATTTCATCACAGTTATTTTTTACTTGTTATTATATTTAATGTTATCTTATATCACGTCTTAGTGGCAACGCTATTGCCTTACTATAAGCTTCTTGTAACCTGTAAGTTAAACACATAATTAGAACTCAAAAATACAAAGAAATATGAAAGCCTTAATTTAATAACTTCATATAAAGAATTTAAAACATACTGTTAAGTAATGAAATATGCGTAAAACTTGAATGCATTAAGCAAATCTAGGTTTACCGAGGCAGATCCTAGCTAAGTAGAGATATTCAATTTGAATATTTTTGCATTTCTTAGTTAAATAAGGGGGATCTCAGACCGCACCGCCTGTCGTTTATTATTCAGAACATCATAATGCAGATATCATTATGTTTAATTATATTATTTACAAGTTGTAAACAAAGTATAAATAAAGACTGGTCAGTTTGTTAAGATCCCGCCAAAAGAACTTTGCTTCATTTTTCTTTTTGAGATTCAAACTTTTTTTGTTGTAATGTTGGTAAATTTTTCGTATCATCACCGCCTGAATGATGCGTAGCAGTCTTTGGGATATCAGTAGCTTAATAGTTGTTTCTAAACTTTTGCGATATGAAAAAATATCTAACTAATATTACAAATACCTACACTAATATTACAAAGCTAAAGAGAGTGTTAGCTTGTTTGATTGCAATTATCTAGGAACCTAACAATCGAATAAGAAAACATTTTTTTGTACTCGATAGCCTCGTTCTTGGCGAAGATATTATTAAAGGGTACATTGATCAAAAAATCATGCGGCATTAAAAGTTACAGATCGGCCTACCCACGTAAGTAAGTCAGGACTTAGACTGCCTATTCATTGTCGAGGAATGAGGCTGAATTTTTTAAACTAACGCTCAAATCCCTGTAGGTACCTACACTGCAGCGGAGTAGATATTTTCAAACTGATTTCCAAAAGTTTCTCAATTCCTTTGTATGTTGGTTATTGTACCTTTATTTTTTTGGACAATTATGTTAATAGACTTGTTTCATATGATAGAGGATTTTCACTTCAGAGGTGGTCCCATATAAATTTCATCGAAATTGATTGAGCACTTTTGAAAAGTTTGAAACTTTCGAAAAAATATGTTTAAAGTTTTGTGAAGGATTTAAAAGTGTTAGTGAAGACGGTGATCTGCATTTGTTGATTGTATACTTGATTGGTTCATATTTCTCCGTTTCTCCGCTCTGCAGTCTCTCTCCGCGTCAATACACAGGCCTTAATCACACTATAACATTAATTAATATTTGTACGATGTACCTCTACGACGTTACGACCGTATTGATTCAATTGCGGTGACACTGAAAGCTGGGAATATTGAAATGTTACAACACATAACATTATTTATGTCAACCGACTTTTTGCGTTAAGCCCGAATCCATTCTTGCCCATTAATTGGCTCTATGTTGTTGGCAAATCGATAAACGTCACCGAAAACTTCCAAATTTCAAATTGCCTTAACAACATTAAGGATTGTTTACTATCAAACTCCCAAAATGTATATTAATTATGCAATTAAAACTACTCCGCATTTAGTTTCAATCCAGACAGCCTAATTAATTAGAAACCATCCAGAATGAATTAGACTAACCGTACTGCTCCTAGATATATACCTATACGTGTCATAAAAAGCGAATAATTCGAGCGAGCCTCGCTTGGTGGTGAAAACCTGCAACCAAATGTCACCAATCTGGCGGTGATGTATTCCTGCAATATTTTATGAAGAGCCAGTTTCTTTCGAAGCCCTTGTATTGTCATCTTCGAACTCATCTTCACTTACCATCACGTGAGATTGATGTCGAAAGCAGTTTTCAAAAAAATAACCAACATTCAGAAATAACAAATGCACGGGTCAGCCAGCTGACAGTTACAAGATGGCGGGGAAAGAAAAATGGCGGTACAAAATGGCGGGTCCCATGGGTGTGTTTAAAAAAACTGCTTTTGACCTTGTAATATATCGTGTCTTTACTGGTAAAAATATTATCTGAAGAGAGATGTAGTTGATGTGTTATGATGAATTACTTAGATCTACGAGAATATATCATTACTATTTTAAATAAAATGTAATGCCGAGGGTATCAAGAATCCAAACAATAAATGTTGTTAGTTAAAAAAATAGAGAGCAGAGAAATAATCAACGAATGCAGGGCATTAAAAAAACTGACTTCACGTCAAAACTTTGGCCGAGTTGAGAAAGTCATCAACGTAAACATTCTCCGAAATCAAACACATTTTTTCAAAAGTTTGAAATTTTCAATGAAGTACTCAACCGATTTCGATGAAATTTCAATGAGACCAACTATAAAGTATCCTCTATTATATGAAACAACAAATTTCAAAATCAATTCATAATTGACCGAAATATCGTGTAACAAAGACACAAAAAAAACATACAGACGAATTGAGAACCTCCTCCTTTTTTGGAAGTCAGTTGAAAATACAGTAAACTAGCACGTACTAAACCACGGCAGAAACAAAGTGACAAGAATGAACAGATGATGCGAGGCAGAAGACACCATGACAGATGACAGTGACAAATTGTATTAAAAAAGCTTTGCCCCGTATGTGTTTACACGCAGGGCCACACCGGCTCGGATTTACTTTGAAGATTACGCGCGCAAAAAATTATAAATGACTTTAGTACTTACAAGATAAAAATCGTCGTATAATTGTATAGTATTGTGTGACGCGTCTCCTCATTATGTATTCATTATTGAGACAATGCTTATACAGTTAATTTTGAACTAAACTAAACGCCATTTATCTGACTCCCGGTCGTCCATCTAAGTGGTAGGTTTAAAAGTACTAAGTGAAACGTCGAAAGATGGATCAAGACTGCCTTTATTATAAGGATAAACCTCTTTAGATGCTTGCTCAAAATATTTTATATTTTAAAGGTGCGCGCAGACTATTTTGATGGTCGCATCGCAGCTCAAAAATCCGCGTACGAGCCCATACATTTTATATTAAGGATCGCACACTAAGCCGGGGCGCTGTACATAGCATGATCTGCTGCTGATTTTCAAAATTACTATAATTATAATTTATAATCCTAAATTACTATTTTTATACAAAGTTATTTTTTGTTTATGCGAAACCTAACACCCCATGCGGGTTAAAACATTAAAAAAATATATTATAAAAAAATATTCTCTTAAAAACTCAGCAAGTTTCATGCCTCTTGTCACAGTACGGTTATCTACAGTTATTCAACTCGGTCGCATCTTTGAAATAAATGCCTACAGCGCCGCAGTACGTTCACATGGCCTTCAGCATTTAAATAACAGTTGCCTACTTTGTGTTAACTTCCATTTAGTTTTGTGACTGCAAATATACTTTTTTTATAAACAAATAAAATAGGTATTTTGTGAATTGAATAACAAGTGTTCAACAAAAATACATTTTGTGTCAAAAAACCATGTTTACGTTTGAATAAAAAATCGGTCTTATAAATTAGCAACCGAAAAATATTTGCGCCTCGACTGAGACGTACGAAAAGATGTAGGTATTATAACATTTTAAAATTATAAACAATCCACATATTAACGTAAAGCTCAATCAACAGTTATTTAGCATGCACTCGCGACTGGCCGCATGCCGAGATCGAGCCGTGTAGGTATAGCTCGCGTTTCGTCCATTTGTATGAAGTTGAATTACTGTTGATATCTGTACTGTGCTCTCGTGATGCTTTGGTTATGTCACGCGACCCCAGTGTGTCAGGCTCACTCACTACTCTTTTATGCGAGGTAGGTACCTGCTTGCATCCTTTAATCCTTTAAATGCAATCGATTCTGTAACCTCGAAGTACCTTGAAGTCGTCGTTACTGTGCATATCAAACGATATCGCAGGTTAAGCGCACTCGGTGCGGCCGGTATTAGGATGGGTGACCGCCGACTATTCATTTCTCACGACGACTACCGTGCTTCGGAGGGCACGTTAAGCAGTCGGTCCCGGGTGCTGTATACAGTAGTCGTTAAGATTTGTCAGAAGCCATTTCGGCACCCTGAAATATCTGACATTCACCAACCAGCACTGGGCCAGCTTGGTGGATTACGGCCTAAACCTCTTCGTCACCCAGAGGAGAGACTAATGCCCTGCAGTGGGCTCATTACACGGAGTTGTGATGATGATGATGATGATTCTTTTACCAATTCTGAACAAACTGCTTCCAGGTTTCGTTTAAAAAATATAACGAGGTATAAATAGTTGCGCTTTGTTTTTTATTGTATCTGAAAATTAACGCTACAGCACCGAAGGAAGCATAATTAAAGTGCGACCAATTTGACTGTAGGTTAAGATATAAGATTATGACAACCACTTTGTCGATGGGGTAACATTGTCTCAGACGCCAGTGGTCGCGCGTTCGATTACCGCACGGAACAAGAAAAATAATGTTCCGGGTTTGGTCGTTTATGCATATACCTATGTATTTATATTCTAGGGTCCCCCCTAGTTTGCTACATGGTATCCCATTCACAAGCTCTGCTTAGTGTGGGGCCATGTAGTTGGTGTGATTGTCTGGGGATTTTATTTATTTATTTTTATTTACGTACATACATAACGTAACGCCTGTATCCCTTATGGGGAACCAGAGGATACAAGACCATCTGATGTCATGTTTGACAAATTATAAAGGTATTATAAAGATGGAAAGAGACTATTGTAGTGACAGCCAGCCTATCGCTCACAAAAACGCCTTTAAAACCTCTGTCCCTTAACAGACTTTTACCGTATGCCCGGGAAGAGAAGCAGCTGGCACATTCTACGTTTTTCTTTCGCTCCCAGTCCAGCATGGAAGAATTTAATTTTACATTTTTTATCATTATTTTACCAAAAAAAAAATACTTTAACTTTTTTTCATATATTATCAATCCACACACATCATTTTTTGCTTTAGTATGATATTGTCTCGCTTCAATACCGTTGAATGAAAACTATTTTAAGCTAAGCGTGGGTTTGAGAACCAGACGGTTAAGAAACCTATTTTGATTTCATTCAAAACAAGTAACACTTAACAACAAAATTGATAAAGTCTTCAATAGCCCATCACTCAGCGATCAATCGATTAATTAATGCGAAAACGATTAATATTCAAATTCTCATAATTAAGAAAATTAAATTATCATTAATACGTGAATTTTACGGTGCCGTCAAATCCGATGAGGCCTGCAATATATCAAGTCTCAAATGTATTTTCGATGTTTTTATTCGATTATTTTAGTGCAAAAGGAGACGAGATATATTTGATATCCTCAATTATCTAAATTTAATTTTTGTTTTCAATTCTGTGCTCGATTCATTCTTTTACAATAAGAGGATGCGATATTACAACATTTCAACTTGACTCAACTTACCTCCGTCCTATCTTTATTTGTAAGATTTCATTATATCTCAGTAGATTTATTGTCTCATCCAATAGTAAGTCATTGATAACATTTAAAAATATCTAGAGCTTTTTTTTTTATTGTTTATTTAAGGTCGCTTTTTAACAACAACGGTCATTAGCGACCACATTAGGTATACATGACTTTAAACTGAGTTGTACAATTTAATAGTTTTAAGGAATTCTAGGGTATTTTTATACCCCTCTAAATTTAAACATTCTTTAATATTATGAGGAACATTGCATGATATTTTTTCGCTGCAGTAAGCTTGACACTCTGTTAAAAGATGTAAAACGATTAGATCCACTCCACATATGCATTTTGTTTTATTGTTTTTTGTTATTAAATGAATATGTGTCATAAAAATATCTAGAGCTTTTGTAAGCAAGGTAACTCACCTTTTTCATTTATCAAATGTATTTAATTGTTAATATTTATAAATTTTTAAACGTAGTTGTTTTCCAGGTTCAATTGAAAAAGAACAATGTCCTTTGCTGTTGTTAGACATGGTCAATGAAAATCATAAACAATTAATGCATTTTTATTTACGTAGAATTTTGACAAAGAATATTTACTTATAAATTTTATACGTCCCTAAAATACGGCAGCTCTACTTACAAGTTTATTGTAAACCAGAATCCTATATCAAAAATCAACTTCATTCAAGTGTAAACAAAATTCATTTTACCTTTTAACCTCTTTGTAGGATATAGTGTAACTTTTCACCCCAGATGCAACACGACACCGGATTAACACATTTCGGTGTACTGTATCACGATATGTCCGAAGCTTACCTGAAAAGAGAAAAGTATGTTTTGTAGTTTAAAAACATGTTAGTGAACTATGATATATTTCATACAAAGTAAGTACCATTAAAAATTCAAAATCATGTGTATCTGACACGATTTCTTCTAAACATTGAAGGAAAAATTAAAAAGTTCCTTTTCAAAGAAAAAAATAATTTCTAAAGTTTTCCTTGAAATTTTTTTTAGTTTTTATTCAATAACTCTCAAGGGATCAAATGGATCTTTGATAACACCCCAAAATGCTAATTAAACATTATAATAAACAAATATTTTAGAGTAAAGTAGGTATGTTTATTATTATTTGTTTGTGCGTGAAGTAATCAAGAATGAATCGGTAATATGTATAAAGGAAATTTATAAAAAAGGAGTTTATACATACAAGGTTGATGAATAGTCACCGGCCAAATTTTTTTTAACATAATGTATCATTTATAAAAACGATTTTTGCAAAAAAAAGTATTTATTTTCTACAAGGAAATGAATAATCAATATATCCGCTAACACATTAACCAATGCATGGTCACTCTAAATGACCATTGAAATAAAGATGACTACGCGCTACTACAAAACATCTTGAAGTACTACGTCGTAGTAACTATGTTCATCAACAGCGACTATTTTGTTAAAAGTTTGTGGTTCCTTATTTCTACTTTTTTGTAATGAGCGACGCTAAAATAAATATGCAGGTACGTTTATATCGTATCAAAGAAACTAATATTTAAATTTGGCTGGTGACTAAAAATTGAACCTGTATAAAGGTTACGTATCTCGTACAATACGAACTGAAACTCATTTTGTTAGGTTTCCATTTAGTCAAACAAATATACTCGAGCGTTAGCAATATCAAAAACAATTTTTCTTCATGGCATCACAACCATTTATCAACATTCTAGTAAGTTCAGTGTTGCCAAAGTGCCAAAGATGTGTGATCGTAAAATATCCAATTTGTCATAGACGACGTAAAAAAATAATAATTTGTTCGGAAACCCAGCGGTATACTTCGGGTTTTTCTGGACCGCTACCTGTTAATTTTATCCAACCAATTTTTCTATGTTTTATTGAATTTTCGTTTCGTTATTTTCAAATTGAATTATTAATAATAAGGGATAGAAAGCAAGCCCCATATTATTTACAACTCAATAGACATGTTGTTAATAACATGTTTGTTACCGTAGCTTGGGAGTTTTAAAATTATAAAATTATCGATGCTTAGCGTGATTCAATACAATTAACCTTCATGTTTACCTAAAAACGGGTATTTTTAGGTATTTCGGCGCTATTGTAAGCATGAAAACATGATAAATATTCTGTTTTTTTAAAGTCAATTCAAAGCCGACTCAAAGCCGGGCCCGAGGAGACCAAAAATACTTACTTAAAAAATGACGACATAAATATAATCATTATTTTTCATTTCCATTTTTATTATTAGCTACGACCACATACAAAGTATCGCACCGAAGCCACCTTACACTGCAAGATCAAATCTAAACAACATAAAGATGTTTTTACACTAAACAAAGTGTCGATAAACTGCATCGTTTATTATAACGACAACTTTAACAACCTAATTTGTGGAAAATCCCTTTTATTCGATACATTTTCAGGTTTGACTTTTGTTTTAGCGTGGTTAATTAGTTGACATGTATACATTTAATGTTGTATTAAGTTGCATGATCTCAAATTAAATACTTTTATACAGATTTGACAACCGGCTGGTGTAGTGGTAACATACATTGCCTTCTATGACAGAGGTCCTGGGTTCGAATCCCGGCGGCGGCGGATATTTGTGTGATGAACACAGATATTAGCCGTCAAGTCATGGATGTTTATATGTTTATTTAAGTATATTCTAATAAAAAAATGTATTTATTCAATATACAGTATGTTTATATATTTCTTAAGTATATCAGTTATCTAGAATCCATAACACAAGTTCTTTAAGAAACTTAATTTGGGCTACATAATGTTGGGCGAGTGTCAGAAATATTTTTATTTTTTTATTTAAACAGATTTATCAGAATTTAACGATATTTCAGAGTGATTTGATAAGATTTACAAAGGATACAACAGATTTCAAAGTTGAAGAGGCTAGATCACGTAGTTCTTAGAAGCAATAGCCGTTGAGGATAACAATAGGGTAAACACTGCACAAAGTGAACCGAAGATCTACTTAAGGTTGAGTATATGATGTGTGGTCTGACGAGCTTTTTATCAATGCAACAAAAGAATAGCATGATATTTTATTTAAGTTAAGGACATAATTTAATTTAATTAAATAGAACTATTTTATTTGTTGATAAGTTATCAAATAATCTGCTTATAAGGACATGAAAGAGGATTAATGGGGTAGAAAAATGTTAATATTTACTTGCACTTAAATAAATTTTCATTTTAACTCGACCTTTCGGTGTTTTTACGCACTCTCGTCTAAATATTACCGCTCTTGGGATGATACGTTTCAGCATTGTTTTATGAAGAACTAATCTTTTGTTTAACTAGTGATGCGTGAGATTAAGTTCAAATGCGGGATCATCATCATCACAACTCTTTGAAATGAGCCCACTGCAGGGCATGAGTCTCTCCCCTGGGCGAAGAGGAGGTATAGGCCATAATCCACCAAGCTGGCCCAGTGCTGGGTGGTGGATGCCAGAATTTTCAGGGCGCCTAGATGGCTTCTGACAAACCCGAACGGCTACTGTATACAAGTATACAGCACCCGGGACCGACTGCTTAACGTGCCCTCCGAAGCACGGAATACGGGATAAGTAACGATAAAAATATATCCCCGCATATAGGGGATATATTTTTAAAGTTAAGAAAGAAAGTTTTTTACTAGGAGATAACTTTACCATAAATATGATAATTTCTGAATCAAAACGCCAAAACAGTCGAAAGACAGATGAGCGGTTTGCAGAATAAAGAAGTTGCAAGAAAAAAAAAAAAAAAAAAAATGAAAAGAATATGAGATTTATTGAAAGTGTTAAGCAGGTCATTTCAAAAAACAATAGTGCACATGCACCATCAAACGAAAGCCTGCTCAAATGTCTCATGATAAAAACACATCCTAACGACAATAAAGAGTCTCGGCGTAGGCAAACTACCAATGTCGATTACATATTTTACATCGACGATGATGCAAATGTCGTATTGGCGGTGTGGATGTCGATTTACTAATAGATTCTGGCATCAAATGTAATATTTTGTCACAAAATATTGAGGAAATGCTAAAGAGATGTTCTGTGGTAGTATCAAAACAGGCAAAACATTCATAGCTTACCTAACCCTAACTATGCTGTGTTTATTTAATGCTCCCGTCCCATTTGGAAATGAGTAAACAAAAAAAATGCAAATTTATAAGTGCTCAAGCTTGGTATAAATAATGATTTTATTAATAACATTGGCCCTTCATTATCCTAACAATAATGGCGTAAAATTGAATATAATAAGACTAAGATTGGAGGAAGAAAAGTTACCTACTTCCGAAAAGATTTCGAAGCGCGTTGGCGCCACGATTCTTACAACACTTCAAGCTTCTCTTTTACGCTACTACCTAATTTTTATCCAGTTATATAATCGCGGGAACCTTTAATTGACTCTCCATAGTTTATATTAAACAGTATATAAGTTTGTAACAAAGCTGTTGGTTCTCCAAAAACATACATAAATAAATAAAACACAATCAGTACTTAGTCAGAGGAGTCGACACGTCCACTCGCACGCGCTGTCAACCGGTCAATGCCATAACAGAGATACGAGAGGGCGCCTCGATGCCTCAATCTTTATTCCCATTCACTCGTTCATTCCGAGTCACCACATCTCTCCTTTCTTTTTTTTTCTTTTTTTTTTTATTAAAAAGTTACATTATTTACAAATTGAACTGAATCTACCACCACTTCGGAAAGTCGATCTGTTGAGAAGAAGTGGCAAGAAACTCAACAGCAATCATCTTTTTAAATACACAATAACAATTTCACATAACACTTATCCTTAAATCTATTGAAGGGTTATAGACATTTTAACATATTTTATAACCTTAATTAACTAATATAATTTTAACATATTGTTATAAAAGACTACACTAATAGGAAACTAGTACTAAAATATCAGTTTAGTTATTCTCTTATACAATACAGAATTGCGTACTATAATGCGAAAAGACTTTTTCCCCAACCTATTAAAACAGTCTGGGAATGACACACCAAATACCCTCGATCTTCTTTAAAACAACAACATTTCGATGACACTCCAGCTTGTCCTTTCCTTTTTTTTTTTCATTTCTTTCTTTCTATCCTTGACCTGTTCATGAGCTACGTCATGTTCCAAGTGAATAGCGTAAGTAGGAGTGTATAACCTAACCTGTATATAACCTATTAAAAAGAATTATAAAGAAGGCAATTTGCCTTTTTCCAATGCGGAGTACTATTGTGCATTGTAAGATAGTCAAACATTTTTCCAGTCTGATTTTTGGGCTTGGCTTATTTTAACCTCGCTCAATATTGGATAGTATTGTGTAATATTTTAGCTAGTTCCATACAAGCAAATATCGAAGACACAATCTATTATTTATGATGAACCTCTTTCTATTACGAATATTTAAAGAAATTAATTTTTGGCTTTTGTTATTTCTACCTTGACTGTGAGAAACATGAGCTCTTTGGAATGTTTTACATGGCTTTGAGTTGTCAGTGGTCGTTTCTAAAACTTGAATCACTTTTGTTTTTTTTTCAAGCTTTTAGTAGGTACATCCTAATAAAGTGATAGGAACTGGTTTAAATTCTAAGCTCTTAATAACATGCTTTTGTTATAATATCAATAAATTATAATTTTACGTTTGTCCGTATTGATTTTATCTAAATCTTCGGTGGCTTCAAAGGACAATTGATTACGCAATTTTTTAACAACCTTGATAAATTTTATCAATATCAACACATCTTGCTTTAAATAATGAAAGTTTATATTGATTCTCAGCCTGGGAAAGACTGTAAACCTTCAACCTGGACACAACCAGGTTATGATCGACTTTATTTATAGCTTTTCTAACCTACTATGGTTACAAATTAATTACAATTTCAGTAATCTCAGTCAGACAATTTTGTCTGAACTAAAACAATAAGGGTACTAAATCAAGAGATATAAGCAAATGTCGGCTAGGCCAATAGCACTGCACAACAAATAAGATGCAAAGTACAATAACTGGACTGCACTTAGTTATACAATAACACAATTTGAAATCATGTGAACTTGACCCTCCACAGTTCACTCAGTCAGTATTTTTGGTTTTTTCTTGTTATTTCTTTGGTAAATTTTTCGGTTAAAATCATGAAATAGTATCAAACAAAATCGAATATAATAGTATTATTGCCACTAACTGTTCAAGTGAAACAAGTAACTATAACTAAAACCAAGTGAATTGCATAGTGCATAACTTCACGCCTGCATCCCCTATATATATCCAATCATATAATAAAAATATATCCAAGCTATAAACACCTTTATCGTCAACTCTGACCTCTGTCATCGCTACTTGGCTATAAAAAACATGTCTGTATCACTAATCGTATTTTTATGTAATATATAACATAAGTTTAAATTATTAGATCGGTGGCCTCGTTTTAGTTTAAATTTAAGTTTTTTACGAAATTTGAATTAATAAATGTGCTTATGAGTTTATCTCTGTTATCTATAAATGTAGATAACATTTTAATTTGAATTTTTAATTTGTTTTTGTTCTATTTAGTTTTTTATAGGTTTGCTTTTATGGTTTTCGAATACATTTGATTATATTATATCTTTAATAGATTGCGCATGCGAACTTTCTGAACAGTAATAGTTTCTAATTAAATATTTTACAAGCAGCTTACATATGTAGATAATCGTTTATTTTTAGTCCATAGAAAACTAAAATTAATCAAAGACGATTTTAATCAAACTTTATCGCGTTTCATTAACGAGTCTAAATTGTAATTATAATTGAAAGCGATAAACCCGGCTAGAAACGTCTTCTACTTAATATTCTTAATAGATCGTTTAAAGTAAAGACAATATGAAGCTTAAATGAGCTTGTGTTACAGAAACCACAAGCGAAATTAATATATATTCTGGGTTATACCGAGCTCCTTACCAGCAGTGCTAGCACGGATCTTTTGTCGATCGTAAGTTTACGAATGCTCGTATAGTATGGAGTCGGTTGCAAGTTTTTAGTAACAATGTAATTTTTTATTTTACAGTTATTTAAGAGTAGAACCTGTTAACAAACATTAAAAATTAACAAGGAACACATTTATTTAAGCTGACCGTGCGGCAATGGATAGATTTCAATTATTGCTTGCAAAACCGTCTCCATACTATACGAGCATTCGTAAACTTACGATCGACAAAAGATCCGTGCTAGCACTGCAGTATAGACAGCTGTTTCGGTTTTACTTTACCCGAGCAATTTCGAATCCCGCAAGAATATCGGAATAAAAAAAAGCTTATGTGCTATCCCAGACTGTACACTATCACTATGCCAAATGTTATCCAAATCCTTTCGAAACCATCCAAACTTGCGAAGTTATAATATGAATAGCCATTCCTAAATATAACCTTCAAATATAAATATAAATACTGTATCTTCCATGCTGGACTGGGAGCGAAAGAAAAACATAGAATATGCCAGCCGCTTCTCTTCCCGGGCATACTGTAAAAGTCAGTTAAGGGACGGAGGTGTTATTGGCATTTTTGCGGGCGATAGGCTGACCCCCTGTCACTGCAATAGTCTCACTCCATCATAATAATACCTCCGAATTTGTCAAACGTGACATCAGATGGTTTTATAGCCTCTGATGTTCTGCCTACCCCATTAGGGATACAGGCGTGATGTTATGTATGTATGTATTTATATTGTCTCCATCCATTTCCATCTTTATAATACTCTAAATTTGTCAAACGTGACATCAGCTGGTCTTGTAACCTCTGGTGTTCTGCCTACCCCATAAGGGATACAGGCATGACGTAATGTATGTATGTATGTATGTACTATTTTTCTTTCATTCTGGACTGGGAGCATAGGAAAAATATAGAATGTACCAGCTGCTTTTCTTCCCGGGCGTAATGTAAAAGTATGTTCAGGGACAGAAGTTTTATTGGCGTTTTTGTGGGCGATAGGCTGACCACTTGTTACTGCAATAGTCTCTCTTCATCATATTATTAATACCTCCAAATTTGTCAAACGTGACATCACATGGTTTTTATAGTCCTGATGTTCTGCCTATACCATAAGGAATACAGGCGTGAAGTAATGTATGTATGGATGTACTACTAGATGCAGACAGGACTTCCATTCGTCTGTAAAGGATATTGTAAAACGTCGAATAAAAGCTTTGAGATTTCCTTTTGATTCGGGACGCCGTAGGCGTATAGCTTGGACCCAGTAGCTCAGTGGTGGAGCATCCGTCCAGAAAGCGAGAGTCTCAGGTTCTAGTCCTGGTCGGGTGATTTTATTTAGCATATATTTTCAGTTATTTAAGAATAATTAAGCATTATTAAATGCAAAAATATTATATTTTGCTTGGTGGTAGGATCCCTTCTGGGTCCGCCTGGCTAGCGACCACCCTTTATACAAAGTCTGCCGCCAAATGTTACCGCTCCGGCGGTAATGTGTTCCGGCAATATTGTATAAAGAGCCAGTTCCTTCCTAAACCCGTGTGCTTTCATCTTCGACCTCATCGTCACTTACCATCAGGTGAGATTGAGGTCAAAGGCGGGTTTAGTCACTTATAAAAAAAAAAAAATTTACGTAATTATATTGTATTAAATAAGTAAACAAACTGACTTTTTCTTTAAAATATTTACAGGAAACTTCTTCAAAACAGTTTTTAATTTCGTCTCAACACTCAATATCACCGAAAATTTGTAATCTATTCCACCCATAATTTATTTCCCATAGATTTTAAATACCATATAGATTGTATGAATAATGTATGAAGGTTGTGATGTATGGATATCGAAATATTTTAAATTCATTGAGTATTTCTCTATGTTGTATAACAAATTGTTTGCTATAGTATTACGATGTAGTTTGGAAACCATTTCAAAACGGATAAAGAATGTTTTTTTTTTCGTGCATGCAATTTTTTTTTCAACCGACGACGTCTTTCAAAAGGAGATTTTCAAAGAGGTTCTCAATTCGTGAATATGTTTTTTTTGTATCTTTATTGCACGATTTTTTGGACAATTATGAATTGATGTTGAATATTTTTTCTTATGATAAGAGAATTCAGTAATTTTGTGAATACTTTTACGAAGTTGGAAAATCTAGTCATTGTTTTTTTTTTTATACGCATGAAAAGCCAAAGACTGATTGTTTTTTATTCTGAAACTTTGTAAGGATGTGAAACAAAAACTAGGTAATTATCAAACGATATTGTTCATGGGGTTTATAGAAACCTAAAACAGTACCTACACATTTAAACAATATCAAAATTAGCTATCTACACTCTATCGACATTTATTTTTTTATGAAGATTACGGGGTGAGAAACAAAAACAGTTTAAAAAACTTTAAATGGCCATTAGGGCATAGCAGATAACCTACTCTACAGGCCATATCAATGAAAAATGTGATAAATAAAAATTACACGACCAGGATTAGAACCTGGGACCTCTTGTTAGCCGGACGAGTGCTCTTCATTTCACATTTTTGTTTTTACGTTATATTGCTAACGTAGCTCCATCTTATGGTATAGCTTTGCAGCTACGACCACCCGAGACCAATTTCTTTACAGAAATTGTGAATCGCAGTTAAAGTGAAGCATTGCAATGTTTTATCATATCAATTTGGCCGGCGCGATGGACCAAATACCCCAAACAAAAGTTTTTTTAAATACAATGTAGGTATTTAAAAAAATGCGTTTTTAACCGACTGATGGCGCTCATTTCTACGGTGTCTGTAAAGACATAGGAACGTCGAATTTCAATGTAAAATAAATAAATCTTTCGCTCCCATGAAAGACAAAAACTAAAAGTATGATATCCTCTGTTTGCGCTATGTGCTCCAAAATGAGGTCCAAAGTATTTTCAAAGACATCTACGAGTATTAACTTATTTTAACATATCTAATAAATGTTTAAAACAAACGCAAACCGTGTTTCTATTGACATAAACCATATTTGTATACAAATATTTTTCTTTTGACACCCATTAATAATCTACCCACCAGCATAACTTGATCCGTCATATTTCAACAACATCGTCGACACTGCATAAATGTAAAGTGTCAATATAATTTGGGTTTCCATTTTGTCTTACCAAAAATGTTTTAAACGAATTAATTTAAATTTAAATTCTATGAAGAAAGTTTTATTTCTTATTGATAGTGTAAAAGATCAGAGGTGAGGTCAAATTTTATATTTAGAGGTTTATAAACATTTTGGTATCTTTTAATTGAAGTTTGCGTTGTTGTTTTAGAGTTTTATGCTTGAAAATTTTCGAACTAATTTTGATAGCTTCTTGTGTATTTATTTCTTAGATAATATAACAATTAACACTTTTAAATATTGGTAACTAGCTTTATCGCGCTGTTTTTTGCGCCATTTCGAATCCCGCAGGAATTATAACTAATATTTTTAAGTACTAAAAGTAACGTATGGGCTATTCTAGACTGTAAACTATCACCATGCCAAATAACATCCAAATCCATTTAGCCGTTCTGCCATGATTGAGGAACCTATCTGCCTCAGACACCAGTGGTTGCGGGTTCGATTTCCGCACGAAACAAAAAAAATGTTCCGAGTCTGGGCGTTTATATATACATAGGCCAACTGTGTACCAAACACCATGTATATGTATTTTCTATTCTAGGTTCCCACAAGGTCGCTACATGGTATCTCATAACAGGAGTTTCGCTTACTTTGAGGCCATGTAGTTTGTGTGATTGTCTGGGGATTTATCCATACATCAATCAAAACTTTTACATTTATAATACTAGAAAGATGGCTACCAACGAAATCAAGTTTTGACTTACAACTTGATGTGGACTTTGAAAATCCATATTTAACCCAAACATCACATGATGGTTATAAATACACAAGGAACATGATGATGGAACCTTCCATGCTGGACTGGGCGTGAAAGAAAAACTTAGAATGTGCCAGCTGCTTTTCTTCCCGGGCATACTGTAAAAGTCAGTTAAGGGACTGAGGTTTTATTGGAGGCTTTTTGTGGGCGATAGGCTGACCCCCTGTCACTGCAATAGTCTCTCTCCATCATTATAATACCTCAAAATTTGTCAAATGTGACATGTTTTATAACCTCTGTTGTTCTGCCTACCCCATAAGAGATACAGGCGTGATGTTATGTATGTATGTATGTATCACATGATGGTAAGTTATGATCGTAGATATCGGATAGAACCGACCCCATAAAAAACAATTGCATATCACATCACAGCTCAAACTATTATATTTGGCACAAGACTACATGCTTTGGGTCGATACCACGAAACGTATCGATTAGTCAAATTACATACATACATAACGTCACGCCAGTATCCTTTATGGGGTAGGCAGAACACCAGAAGTCATAAAACCGTCTGATGTCACATTTGACAAATTTGGAGGTATTATAATAATGGAGAGAGACTTGCAGTGATAGGGAGTCAGCCTATCGCCCACAGAAACGTCAATAAAACCTCCGTCCCTTAACTGACTTTTACAGTATGCCCGGGAAGAGAAGCAGCTGGTACATTCTGTGTTTTTCTTTTGCTCCCAGTCCAGCATGGAAGTATAGCATGGAAGTGTAGTCAAATTCTATGACAAGATTATCCAGGACTGGTAAATTAAATGAGTGAAGTATTCTATCCCTATACATGATAGAATACTTCATGATTTCTAGCTGCATCAAGGTCACCAGATGTCATATCAAAAATTTACATGATATACTTAAAAAAACGAACTGCTAATTACTTTGAAATTTTGTAATAAAATGGTTACTACTGCACATTAGTGACCTATCGTTTGGTCCATACCACTGCACCACGGAGACCTTCGAGACCATATACTAGTAAGTTTCTACAATTAAGTATACACCTTAGTTTTGCTATGTGGTAACGTAAGACTTTTACTAATAGATAAAGCTAAAGAGTTTGTTTGTTTGTATGTTAGTTTGTTCGGTTGAACGCGCTAATCTCAGGAATTGGTCTAATTGATCAGTAGGTTCGAATTGAAAAATCCTTATTTTTTTTTAATAGTCCATTTATCGAGGAAAGCTATAGGCTATATATTATTCCGGAGTTCCAACGGGAACGGGAATAATACAGGTGGAATTGCGGAGACCGGCTAGTATTAAATAAGACCGACCGGCTGGTGTAAGGGTAACGTACATTGCCTTCTATACCAGAGGTCCTGGGTTCGAATCCCAGCGGCGGCGGTTATTTGTGTGATGAACACAGATATTAGTCGTCAAGTCATGGACGTTAATATGTTTATTTAAGTCTATTCTAATAAAAAATATTTATTTATTCAATGTGTATGTATATATATTTCTTTAGTTTACCAGTTAACTAGTATCCATAACACAAGTTCTTTAAGAAACTTAATTTGGGCTAGATAATGTTGTGTGAGTGTCAGAAATATTTATTTATTATTAAATAAGCTTACTTATAGTTGGTTTAAGCATAAGTTTTTAATTAATCTCGGAAATAGAACTTTGCAGCTAAATTAACAAGTTAAAGTTATTCCAAAATCCAAAACTAAATAACAAATTATATAACTCAGTTTGGTAACGAATGATCCAAATAGTCAACGATTATTATACAAAAGCATCGATTCACGAATTTAAATCGATGGATTATCATGAAATAACCGTTTCGATCATTGTACACTTTTGAGCGATTTGTTGATTGTTTCAAGTGGGCATCTATAAATTGCTTACAATATATGAAAATAGCTTTTAATGTTTTAACAGCGGCTGTTAAATAAATAACTTCGTTTTCGTTTTGTAACTGCTTTTTCCACAAAATTCAAAATGAATAATTTCGTTATTTTAAATTCGATTTTTGTACTTTAATGTGATATTTTCAATCCTTTTTATATGAGCCATTTCTTTTGAGGTTAAAGTAGGTCCAGTGCTGGGGGATAAAATTTTGCGAAAGATTTTCTGACAAACCCTGACCACTGTATACAGCACTTTTTTTTATTGACTGGAGGAAAACGTGCAATCACGTCCCCGACCGCCCAAAGGCGCCCAAAGGCGGCGGGGTATGTGGGAATGACCCGGCAGAAGGTCGGACCCACCCACTAAAATCCTCCAGGTGTACCTCATCCGCCATAAGTGGAGCTCACGGTACCGCCATTGGCATTACCCGTGAGCCCCAGCGTGTTGCGCTCAGCCTCGGCCGAGCGCCCTCCGACGACAGTACACAAGACCATTTCCGCACCATAGCCCTAGTAGCCGCATCAGGTACTGTATACAGCATCCTAGACGGACACTCTAGAAATGGACGGTCGACGACGGTCACTCATCTCTATACCGAATGCGCCGACCGTTGCTTACTGATTTTTTTTATTGCGCGTTTGACCTCAATCAGACCTGATGGTAGTTGAAGATGAAATCAAACGGGCCTAGGAAAGAACTGGCCCTTCTTAAAATATTGCCGGAACAGGAGCGGTCATATTTGGCGGCAGATTTTATATGAAAGGTGGTCGCTAGCCAGTCAGACCCTGATGAGATTCTGCCTCCAAGCGGGGGTCACTCGCATTAGTCGCCTTTTACGACACGCTTATCCAGGGTCGGTAGGGCTATTCTATGTCGACCCTACACGGATAGACCCTACAGATACATAGACGCCACGACGACTTTATAATCATCATCATCATCATCACAACTCTTTGTAATGAGCCCACTGCAGGGCATGAGTCTCGTGAAGAGGAGGTATAGGCCATAATCCACCAAGCTGGCCCAGTGCTGGGTAGTGGATGCCAGAATTTTCAGGGCGCCAAGATGGCTTCTGACAAACCCTAACGACTACTGTATACAATTATACAGCACCCTTTATAGTAATTGATAATAATTCTTTTATTTCTCATCACAATTTACACAGTTAAATATTATATAAATTAAAAGTTAAAATTATGAGAGCCCGAAGCCTAAACGAAGTTCCAAGGAACTTGAATTTCAGGACTTTAGGTCTCCTCCATTTTATTTTACAATTTCTGTGTTAGTGACTGACGTGATTGGTTCAGTCCTTATCAATGTATGGATCGAGTCATGTAGAAAAAATAATAATAAACAAATTGATTAATAAATGTAGCTTACTATTTGACAATTTTAATTAAATTTTCGGTAACCTCATAGTTTAATGTGAGAAGCCATGTTTTAATTTTAATAGATGTCTTTGTTAATGGGTATATTGAAATGATTTTGTTTAGTTTTTTATATAAATATGAACATCGAAAGCAGTAAAAGTTATCAGTATATGCAAAATAAAATTTAGGCAACTGTGTTATTGGATTGAGCCTACGAGTACTTAGGGGTGGGAAAAACTGTACCTGCTGCGGCATAGGGCTATGTGAGGGGAAATGGTCTCGTGTACTGGACCATTTCCTACGTGGGGGGCGCTCGGCTGAGGCTGAGCGCAGTCCGCCGGGGCTCGCGGGTAATGCCAATGGCGGTACCGTGAGCTCCATCTATGGCGGGTGAGGTACACCTGGAGGTTTTTAGTGGGTAGGTCCGGCCTTCTGCCGGATCATCCCCACATACCCCGCCGTTCCCCCTTGGGCGGTCGGGGACGTGATTGCACGTTTTGCTCCAGTAAAAAAAAAAAAAAAGGGGTGGGAAAAACTGTAGCGTGGAGTGTTTCTTTAGAAGAATTGGGAGTATGTATAGTTGACGTACGGTGAGTTCCTGGCATTCTTTATATAATTACTCGGTATGATAATAAAGTCTTTAAAAAAGCTTTTTATTCTATATGTTTTAAAAACCAAATTAAGAAAAAGAGATCGCTTGTTAATAATCTCAAAGCCTCTTTATAACTTAGAACTGTTCATAATTTACTTTCTTTCGCGAAAACGTTTTTCTTAGCAATCGAATCAGCAAATTTCTGAGAAAAAAGCCCCGAAGAAGAATATCAAAATATATAATAACCATTGATTATGACAACCTCCGGTTCGTCCTAATTGGAACGAACGGTTCTATTATAAGGAAGACTCATTAATACGATATCCAATTTATTAGAGGTCGGGAGCAATTAGTGTTAAAAGAATTGCTTAAAAATGTTTTTTGGAAGTGTATGGAAATTCCATTTTTCGTTTTTATCGAAAAATTTAAAACTACTACTGGAAATCATTTACAGCACCATCTGTGATTGGTGACAAATTTTAGATACTGAAGGAGATCACTCTGTACTCGATTCTGATCATAACTATTTAAAAAAATTAGGCACTTAATTTTTCACTAGAATTGCCTATAAATAAATAAAGTTTTGTTACAATTTACTTTACTAATGCCTGAGTCAATTACAGCACGTGACCTGGCACGCGGTTCGCAGCCAATGCTAGTGTAACCATGCGTTGCGTAATAAATTCTTTAAGTTTCGGCAGAGTTTCAGTTAAGTTTACTCAGTAAATAATTAATTTTATTTTTTATTATATTTTTTCTCTTCGTGAATGATCTCACACTATCACGTCCTTGAATTTCAAAAGTGACCCACTCTGTATATCTGCCCTATAAAGCTGATGATATGCGTATCAGATCATAAAGGGAATACAAGCTAAGCTAGTAATATGATTTCTAATTAATGCATATTATACTCAATACTAGCTTTATCCCGCAACTTCGTATGCGCTTAACTACCCTTCTCGTGGAAATTTCAGAAACTATACAACCAGACACCCACTGAAAGAACCTTTATACCAAGTATCACACCCATGCACTCAAGGAATAAGTCTTTTTCATACAAACTAAAAATCATATATTTCCCGTGCCCGTGGGAATTTTGGGATTTTTTTTCGTAGCACAACCAGTCACTCTTTGAAGAACCTTCATGCCAAGTATCACATCCGTACACTCAAGGAATAAGATTTTTCATACAAACTAAGAAGTCCACCCCTTCCCGTGGGAATTTCGGGAATTCCTTCCATAATACAAACAGACACTTATTGACGAACCTTTATATCAAGTGTCACATCCGTGCACTCAAGGGATGGGATTTTTTCATACAAACTAAAACATCATATATTTTCCGTTCCCGTGGGAATTTCGGGAATTCCTTTCATAACACAACCAGACACATATTGAAAAACCTTTACACCAAGTTTCACATCGGTGCACTCAAGCAATAAGATTTGTCATACAAACTAAAAAGTCCTATATTTCCCGTTCCCGTGCGAATTTTGGGAATTCCTTCCTTAATGCACCCCTACATCCCGTAAAGAATTTATGTGCCAAATTTCAGCTTTCTACGCCCAGTAATTACGGCTGTACGTTGTCTGTCAGTCACTCAGTCACTCAGTACCTCAGTCACTCAGTCAGTAACGGAACAGTTTTATATATATTGATGATTGTAACTTTTAAATACAAAAATAATAGTTAACTACTGGTAGAAATTGCTCTACAGCAATCAGGCCGCCTTTGTTATATTTTTGATTGTTTTCCCTTTTTATTTGTACTGTCTAACTATGTTGGTCTACAATAAAGAGCTTATAAAATAGTATTTGATCGCCTTCGGCTTTCTATGTATGCGATGTGTTAGTATTAATTCATTCCTTTGTGTTTATTGTCTTCGTAGCTTGATTTATATACTTATACCGGGTGCGGCAATTGAAATGTCCATATTAAAAATTAAAATATTTTTTTTTATTTTGAATATTTATTAATATATTTTTTACATATAAAAATAAAAGGTCCAAAGTTATATTTTTCTTTATTCTAATGGAATACAACCACCTTTAGCCTTCACAACAAGCTTGAGTCTCTTTCGGAATGAAGCACAGGCTGCTCGAATCACGTCGTCACTTAAACTGTTCCATTCTCGTGTAAGAGTAGTTTTGAGCGCCTCCACTGATGTGTGTTTTTTAGCACAGGCCTTCGCCTGTAAAACACCCCAAATACAAAAATCTAGAGGGTTTAAGTCGGGCGAATACGACGGCCACATATCTCGGTCGATCAGCACAGGAACGTTCGCTTTCAACCAATTTTGCGTCCCAGTCGCTCTGTGCGATGGCGCCGAGTCTTGTTGGAACCACCAACGCTCCAAACCAAATGTCTTGCGTGCCCACGGTATCAATCCTGTTTTTAAGACTTCATTTTGATAGATTTGTTGATTTATTTTAGCTTGGTTGCGACCCATTGGAAGAAAAACAAGCGGAGAACGGCCTTTTTCGGACACCGCCGCCCATACCATGATTTGGTCGGCCCCTTGTCTTCGAGTGACTCTCAGTTCATCTGAATAATCGCTAACACGTCCTTTTAACCACACACGGTCATTTTGTTTGTTAAGAAACTGCTCAACACAGAAAGTTTTCTCGTCTCAAAATACCAAGTTGGGAAGCTCGCCAGAATCGAGCAAGCAAATCAGCTCCTTTGATCGAGCCAGTCGCTTGCTCCTTTGCAAAGCAGTGAGTTCTTGAGAAAAGTTTTTTTTTAACGGTTTAACCTTAAGCTTTTCCTTTAATATACGACGGACGCTGCGGTCGCTCACCTTAAGATCCTGGGCTAGCTGATTTGCTGAACGTGCTGGATTTCTGCGTAATCGATGTCGTACCTTTTCGACAACAGCTGGCGCCGTTGCAGTACAGCGTCGACCGTCCCCGTAGCGTTTCTTAACACTCCCAGTCTCGTTAAATCTTTGGATAGTACGACGCACAAATTCGTTCAATTGAAGATTTGGTAGCGCTCGAAGAATTTCAATGTTCGATTTTCCCTCCAAATAAAGAGCAATCACTGAATTGCGTTTTAAATCCATTATTTTAAAATTAGAACGTTTTTTCTCACGACCGAATAGTTTTGAAGTAACAAAGATAATGTGTCACAGATTATTTTTTCAAATTTTTGCCGCGTTCGATTCAGTAGTTCGAATTTTAAAAAAGTTAGTTAAAGTTAAACTTTCTTTACATATATTTATTATAATCGTAACCTGTTTTATGCATCTGTGAATAAATAAATAAAGATGACGAAATCTTTTCCATCTCGTCGTCGAGCACAGCGCTGTTATTTTAGTTGCGCGAATAGACCTGTCGTGGTTCAGGGCAGGAGTGAAAAAAACCGACTAAGGATTCGGGCAGTGTGAAAACCGCTTTTATTACTATTATAAAAACCAATTGCTTCCATGCTGGACTGGGAGCGAAAGAAAAACATAGAATGTACCAGCTGCTTCTCTTCCCGGGCATACTGTAAAAGTCGGTTAAGGGACAGAGGTTTTATTGGCATTTTTGTGGGCAATAGGCTGACCCCCTGTCACTGCAATAGCCTCTCTTCATCATTATAATACCTCATTTGTCAAACGTGACATAAAATGGTCTTATAACCTCTGGTGTTCTGCCTACCCCATAAGGGATACCGGCGTGAAGTTATGTATGTATGTATGTATTAAAACCAAATTATCTTGCCAATTCCGCGACTCCTAAAAACTATTCATGATGTGCGTACACCAACGCAAGACAAGTTTGTTCTTTTGAGAAATAAATTTCTGTTAAATTTTAACTATATCTCATTTATTCTAATATTTGAGCAATAACTTAACATAGATACATATACAAAATTATAAATTCAAAACGCTGTTCTGTAGTCATTGCCACCTGCTGTTCTATTAAAGATATGGGCATTATAATGGAATGCGAAATAATAAAGACACGTTTATTTGAATAAAGTGTAGTGAAAATGCCCCAAATGTAAGCGTATACAAATTATAACGAAAAGGGTGTATGAAAAGTATTATAATTATTCTCCTGGAAGCTAAAAAATTAGATGTACCTAAATAGTTAGTTTCATACATACATACATACATAACGTCACGCCTGTATCCCTTAAGGGGTAGGCAGAACATCAGAGATAACAAGACCATCTCATGTCAAGTTTGACAAATTTGGAGGCATTATAAAGATGTAGAGAGACTATTTTAGTGACAGGGGGTCAGCCCATCGCCAACAAAAACGCCTTTAAAACCGCTGTAACTTAACTGACTTTTACAGCATGCCTGGGAAGAGAAGCAGCTGGCACATTCTACGTTTTTCTTTCGCTCCCAGTCCAGCATGGAAGCTTTTTTCAAATAAATTGCAATCTTTAGATTCAAATAATTAAATTACCTTTTATGTTTTATTAAGTTGTCACAAGTATTGGAAATACAACTAAAAGAACAACGAAAAGTCCAGCGTGGCACGACTTCTTCCACGCTGGACTGGGAGGGAAAGAAAAACATAGAATGGGCTAGGCAGAACAACAGAGGCTTTAAAATGATCTGATGACATGTTTGACAAATTTGGAGGTATTATAATGATGGAGAGAGACTATTGCAGTGACAGGGGGTCAGCCTATCGCCCACAACAACGCTAGTAAAACCTACATCTCTTAACAGATTTTTACAGTATGCCCGAGAAGAGAAGCAGCTGGCACATTCTATGTTTATATTTTGCTCCTAGTCCAGCATGGACACAAGGCTATTCTAAACCGAACCTATGCGTCTTATCTAATATATAACATTCTCGTGTCACAGTTTTCGTTGCCATACTCCTCCAAAACGGCTTGACCGATTTTGATGAAATTTTTGTGCTTATCCGGTATCTATGAGAATCGGTCAACATCTATTTTTTTTTTTTTCATGTATATGGCAAAACAACGTTTGCCGGGTCAGCTATTCTAATATATAAAATTCTCGTGTCACAGTTTTCGTTGCCATACTCCTCCGAAACGGCTTTACCGATTTTGATGATTTTTTTTGTGCTTATCCGGTATGTATGAGAATCGGCCAACATCTATTTTTTTTTATTTATATGGCAAAACAACGTTTGCCAGGTCAGCTAGTTAAAACTATAATACTAATAAATTGTTTATTTCGGATAATAGGAATACAGATATCAGTAAAAAAAAAAGTAGGTGCACATAAATTCTACTTAATTATCTTAAATATAAATTAAACAATCTTTACTGAGTGCACTACTCCCTAATAAAGGGCAAAGCCCTGTGAACTTAGGATGAGTAGTTTGCTCGACCCAAAGACATTGTTACATTATCAATTACATAGTAGCGGAGCTGTTGCGTATAGCAACTGTGTGGTTACGTTTTTATTTATACTGTTGTATTTTTTGTTGTTTATGTTGAGTTTTCCTTTATGTTGTGAGTTTTGCTTTCTTATGTGGCTTGTACAAATTGCGCTCTTTGTTGGACAACTAAATAGCTAAATCTGTAGGTCAATAATTAAACAAGTTAAACAATAAAATTATCAATCATTTCAACTATCAGCTATGAGAGGCAACAAATTCCTATAAATATGAAAATGTTATATTAATTTGTTGATGCCGTTGTCAGAATTCCGTGAATTTATTTGAATTATGTGCTTCCTGAAATTTATAATTATTTACAAATAATAGATTTTCATCAGTGAAACCTAATCTTTTGAAATTGGATATAACGTAACTAAGGTTAGAAGCAACAATCAAATTTTTTCAAAGTTTAAATTTTTGAACTCTTTTTACTTTTACAAAGATCACATCGCTTGTGACCACGAGGTCTGTATTGGCACCAAAACGTCGAGTTAAAATGAAAAATATAATTACGCGATAAATCCGGTTAAAAAATGTTGTATTTAATATTTATTTATTTTGTTTATACTTCATTGCACACTTACAAAATAATAAAAGGAATAGAATGCATTAGAACAAAAACAGTTTTGAAAGGCACAACAGGTGGCTTAACGCTATACTTATTAATTTCTATGCTGGACTGGAAGCTAAAGTAAAACATAGAATATGCCAGCTGCTTCTCTTCCCGGGAATACTGTAAAAGCCAGTTAAGGGACGGAGGTTTTATTGGCGTTTTTTGGCGGGCGATAGGCTGACCCCCTGTCACTGCAATAGCCTCTCTCCATCATAATAATACCTCCAAATTTGTCAAACGAGACATCAGATGGTTTTAGCTTCTGGTGTTCTGCCTACCCCATTAGGTATATAGGCGTGAAGTTAAGTATGTATGTATGTAATATTGTGTATGATTGTGAAAACAATAATGTTTTACTTTTATCATCATCATCATTATAACCTCAATGCTTTTTATGAGTCCACTGCAGGGCAAATGTGAAGCCTGGGTGAAGAGGAGGTTAAGGCCGTATATCACCAAGGTTCAGGTTGCCCAAAATAAACTATAAATAACATAGGTCATAATGAGCCGTCAGGTTGAGTGCACTCCGCCGGAGCTCGCTGGCAATGCTACTGGCGATACCGTAGGCTCCAATTATAGCGGGGGAGGTACACCTGGAGGTTTTTAGTGGGTCGGTTCGGCCTTCTGCCGGATCATCCCCACATAGCCCACCGGTCCCTTTTGGGCGGTCGGGGACATGACAGCATGTTTTCCTCCAGCGAAAAACGAAAAAAAAACAAAAAAGGTCATAATGAGCCGTATTCGAAAATACAATATTTAATTTTGAGTTTCTGTAATGTCAAACTTAGAAGCTTCAGTTTTTGTTAGCATGTTTTCAATTTGACGTCTCCTAATTTTTCCACTAGTGAGGTTTATAATTAACAAATCCATTGACGAATCGACCGTATTGATTATACAATGTGTTGCTTTTGATTTCCCATAACTCTGGGGTAATAATGGGACCATGTAGTAGAATCAAATAACATGTGAATAATTTATGAATTTCTTTTTTGTTTTTATTTTTCATACAAAATAATTCGATTAAGTTAAATTAAACACCTTTATGCGAAGTATGACAACGTGACATTTTGTATCCCTATGCACAGGTACAGTTCGCAACGTTTTGCGTTGTAATTGTATGCAACGTTTCTCAACGTTTAAACTGTTTTTGTTGTTTATTGTATGGCTTCAGTGACACGCGTCTATTGAACAAATGTTAAAGAGATTTTACAAGGGTGATAATTTCTGAGCGCATTATATTAAGATTGATGATATGGAACATAACCTCAAAGTTATGGGATATCGAAAAGAACACCTCGTCTGAATATTAGAAATAGATTTAAATCAACATGTCAAATGTCCATGATGCTAATGAGGAGTTTTCTGACAGATAAAAATTAGTTCAAAAAACCTCTATAGATGGCACTTTTAAAAAGCCGAAGGCGTTAAGTCTGTATACTTTAATGTAGGTAAGTGGTATCTACCATCTATGGTTATTTATACGTTCAATTTCTGATACAGACGTCAATTAATTTATTTTACTTTAAAAAAACGCAGTGTGGAATAAATTCTTCGCCTTCGTCTTTTGTAAAACGCCATTTATCGAAGCCTTTTGTACCAATTTTGTACAGTTTTGTTTTTTTAATGAGCTGTCAGAAAACCTCTCATACTCGGGATGATAATAATACATATTTTCAAAGGTTTTTCAGAGAATTGTAAAAGCGGAAATCCGCGGTTTCTCATTCGCTTTTTTCCAGGTATCTTTGCTTCCAAGAAAAAATAAGTCATTTTCTCATCTTTTGATGTTCCTAAATCTTTAAGCGATATTTTTTTAGTATCGATTCCATCAAGCATAAAAACCGGTCGGAGCGTCGGAAAACATTTGATCAAAGTTTCTAAAATCGGTTTCTTGTTTTTTCCGTTCTTTGGATCGGAAACGGTTCGCTCGGAACTATTGCTGAAGTATCATTGGATCGTGAAACAACGATCGGTAAAGCTAGTGTAGACAATTAGAATATGGTTCTGTACATCATTATAAATTTAATTTATTTAACAAGTTGTGTGATTAAAAAGTAACGTCATATTATGTACAGAGGGTCTGGTAATGCTTTTGTTGGATTCCTGGTTATGTAAACATGAAATTTGGATTTCTTTCAAAAGACTTCTAAAGAAAAACCTTCCCCTGGGAAGGTTATACAAATTATATCGCCTATTGTATAAATATAATAAGTAGTAGACTCCAGAAGATCAACTCGTTCATGGGTCAATGTGTACGCTTCATTTTATAATAAAATCCTAAAATATTTAAGATTAACCTATTAACCCTTCGATAGATTTAAGGTTAAGTGTTATGTGAAAAGTTTTACTTTAAGATATCCGGATGCAAGAAGTTGGGATTCCCTGGCTGTAAATTGTTACTATGTATTATTTTTCTCTTATTTTTAAAAGATGATTGCTGTTGAGTTTCTTGCCACTTCTTCTCAACAGATCGACTTTCCGAAGTGGTGGTAGATTCAGTTCAATTTGTAAATTGTTTGACTTATTTCAAATGTATTTAAATACTTACGAAATAAAGAATATTTGAATTTGAATTGGAATTTGAATATTTCATATATTGTACATGAGTTTGCGAGAAGCTGTCAGTGTCTTAAATACAATAATTCCTGTGGTTCGCCTCTTTTACCCACAAATACACAAATACCACAGTTAAAACTGAAAACAGCTATAACCTTTTCTAAAATATTTAAAACAAAAAGGACACGAAGCTACTTATACTATTCCAAACTACGGATCTCTAAAAAAAACGGTGTAAAGTAAAAGAAAACGCTGAAATGAAGCCATAGAGGGGCAGCGAAGTTTTCAATGGACTTGTTCTGACACACGGCTGTGAAGTTTGGCGAACGTTTTGATAGCATTAGTATAAAAACGAGAATTGAAAAGGTCGAGCCAATTATGCAGCTTTTTCAAGAGCTGAAAAATTGTATGTTTTAAATTTTGGGTTGCATAATTAACGTTATCACGGGCTGTGTTTATTTTTTTCAGTCAGAAGCGATGTTCACAGAAGTCGTTAGGACCCAGAGGTTCGTTGGGTGATAAATTTGCTTTAATCGTTGATATCATCTGATGGTAAGTTACTGAATAAGTGACATAAAGGAAAGAAGAGCTCAGGAATTGATTTAGTATTTGTTTTTACTTAAATATGGACGAGACATGTTTTCGTCTTTACCTGATGAAAAATTATAAAGGATAGAATAGATTAGAATAGAATATATTTATTGGAACATAGAAGAAAATAAAAAAATACAGTCAACAAAGTTCAGATACAGATTTACCGATCTATGCCACCAATTGGTAACCACTCAGCTTTGTAGCCATGGCATCGCAAGGATGCTATGACGCTGATTTTCAGTGGCACCAAAAGTAGATAGATTTGTCATACAAGGAAAGCTTTGAAATATAACTAGATTAATATAAAAAATTAACGCCTAAAACTACATTTGAATTACAGTTTTACAAGAACAGATGATGTGATGTTGTTCATCCTATTTACTCACACAAAATATACCATTATTCCCAAACAATTTTACCAATCATGCCGACAGTAAACGCCTCACGGACCTTTATCAAGGACTAATTGGAGACGTAACGAAGGTAAATTGATTCATTATTAATTCATAATTAAAAAAGTTACTTATTTATTTGTTGTAAGAATTTTTTTCTTTGATTAATTTCTAATAAAGTAATAATTCATACTAGGAACAGGGAAATATAAACGTAAAATAGCAATCAGCGAGGTATGTAAATCACTTAAGTTCAATAAGTTTAACTTACGGATATATTGTAGTGTAGTGGTGTAGTGGTAACATACATTGCCTTCTATGCCAGAGGTCCTGGGTTTGAATCCCGGCGGCGGCGGATATTTGTGTGATGGACACATATATTAGTCGCCAAGTCCTGGATGTTTATATGTTTATTTAAGTTTATTCTAATAAAAAATATGTATTTATTCAATATGTATGTTTATATATTTCCTTGGTATATCAGTTATCTAGTATCCATAACACAAGTTATTTAAGAAACTTAATTTGGGCTAGATAATATTGTGTGGGTGTCACAAATATTTATTATTTATATGTTATAACTAATTGTATCACAAATGCTAGTTCAAAAATGTTATCCTGGAAACCTTATTTTCCTTGAAGAAAACCTCAATATTCACAATATTACAATAAACATTACTTTTGTAGTATGAAAAGATTAATGAACGTGGAGAAAGCGAAAAATGTTAGATCATAGCGATTCGCCATCTCTAGTCTCTGCCTACTCCAAAGGAAGATAGGCGTGAAGTTATGCATGTATGTACTCGTACCTATGTTCGTAGAAGAGATCGCGTCAAAAAGCTAGTACGCTTTGAAGCAGTTGCAAGGCGTTCCACGCAAATAGAGTTATAAAAAACTCGAGTCTTGGAGTCCTATCTAATAAGACTTGAGTCTTAAAATAAAGCTCAAGTCCTTTAGAATTTGTAGTATTTTGTGAATTAAGACTTTCTTTTTAAAAGACCTCATGACTGGGCCCTCCATATAGCAATAAAACAGCTTAGTAAAACTTAAAGACCAAATTAGAATGACATATTTGAACACAAATTTTACTTTCAGAGCAAATTAATTTCATTTGCTATAACCGGACTGAAGTGAGTACCGCAAATAGTTTTTTCAGCTTATCTACCTACCAACACGGAATGGCGTTAGTAAGTCGTTTTTTAACAGTAGTTCAAACACCACACAGTACTGGATAATATAATACACCAACTCAAGTTCTTGACTCAGTCTAGCTCAAAGAAATTCATCATCATCATCATCACAACTCTTTGTAATGAGCCCACTGCAGGGCTATGAGTCTCTCCCCTAGGTGGCGTGGAGGTATAGGCCATAATTCACCAAGCTGGCCGAGGTCTGGGTGGTGGATGTCAGAATTTTCAGGGTGCCAAAATGGCTTCTGACAAACCCTAACGACTACTGTATACAAGTATACAGCACCCGGGACCGACTGCTTAACGTGGCCTCCGAAGCACGGAAGTCGTCGTGAGAAATGAATGGTCGGCGGTCGTCCATCCAAGACTTCTTTGTCTTGTCTTTTTTGTCTTGTCACGACGACGAATTTTCAACGACTCACGAGTTTTAAAAGACTCAAAAGGACTCGGAAGACTCAGAAGACTCAAAGGACTCAGACTCAATGTGACTAAGTCTTGAAAAACGACGCAGGTGTTTTACTTACAAAAAACCTGCGTGAAGCGTCTCACAACTACTTCAAAAGGTACTAGATGTTTGGCGCGATCTATGCTTTTGTAGTAAACTATTATCAGTGACGTTGTCCGTTGTACATGACAGTATGTATCGATGTAATTGCAAAGTTCTTAAAAGTTAAACGCTCAGTTTAAACAGCGGCGTGTTTGTGTAGCGGCAGTTGACTTTTGAACTACTGGGGTTATCTCCGTTGTTGGCTGGGGGATACAGGATAATGGACATGGATTTATACGAAGTAATTAAACTGGTTTTGAAGTATTACTTAGATAGATAATAGCTTATTTTGCTATTTTTACACAAATACTGTAAAAATATATGGCCACGGTTTAGCTCACTTGTTTTTTTGTCTAGACAACAGCATAAACGTCATGCTCCCTCAAGCGGCATGGCTAGTGGTAGCGTCTGGTGTCGAGTCACTCTCTTCCTTAAAAAAGGTTGAGGAGGGTGATGGCTGGTGCTTGCGTTATACTCGTGAACGGGTGCTGCTAGCGATGCCAGGTCGTTTAGCTGATGATACTATGACTATTTAATTCCATTCTTGTTTAAATACTCTGGTCCCAGTTTGTTATGTTCGTGTTGTGCATCCAAAGGCACCTACAAGGTAAGCAATGTGGTTGTGGCATGACATTGGCTCTCACAATTAGCTGTCTTGTGTTTGTTTTTTTTTTTCATGTGATGGTCAATTTGTACTGTACCTGTACAAATGTATTAATTCGTTTAATTCTGACTGAAAAAGAGTGCCAAGAATTTTTATTTCTGCAGGCTTTTTTTTGTCTCTTGGTCTACTGTAATATCTTGTTCAACAATTATCAACAACTAGTTAAAGCCGAAGTATATGATAACGTCATTAAGTGAATGGCTATTGGAGGTGGATACAAAAATTATAGTCCGACATTTAGGACCTCATAGCTCTGAACGGACTAACGATCGGAACTTGGCGCGTTTTTTTTTCGAAATTCACACCCACTCATCATTCTTAATCTGCTATTAAAATACAATTGACCATTATAGGCGGACCCTATATTGCCAAAACATTTCACCGCTGGAGCGATGATAATTAGAGACAGATTTTGTATGAAGTATGGTCGCTTGCTAGAACCCTGGTCATATCATCAAGCGGTGGTCGTTCAGATTAGTTGCCATTTACGACACGCTTATCTAAGGTTAAAGACGATCCGATCTTGTTGCTCCTACATATCCTGCACGAACAGTATTTGCTAGTCGAAAATAGTCACAAGCACCTTTTATATTGGTATAATAAAATTAACCCCACACTTAAAATTTACTTGATGCAACTTTATGAATGTAGGAATAATCTGACAGAGTGGCTCTATGGCATGAGTTATTTTGACGTAGAAAAAATTCTGGTCAGAAAAGCCTAATCTCCTACATAACCCTCACACAGTTCAATCAAGTAGGGAAATCATTATACATTCTCACTAGTACACACACTCAATCAACCACTCACTCACTCACACCCCATACACATATACATGCACAATTCCACACAACCACAACACATTTTTTTCTCCTTTTAATAGTTTTATTTACTTTATAATTCTTAATAATAATTATAACCTTTTTTTTGTATACCTTTGATTGTAAAGTTACCAAATCCAACAATTAAATCTGTTAATAATGCATAGGAAGAGCGAAGCATTCCCAACACAAGTATCTTAAGATTACTTTCTGGGAAGCCCCGACAACTGATTTGTAAATGATTTACTGAAATAAACTTTTTTTTTTATCTAAGCTCAGTAGGACTATTCCACACGGCTAAACACTTCCCATTGCACACGGCAGTATGTCTCGATGTAATTGCCAAGTTCTTGAAAGTTAAACGCTCAGTTTAAACGACTGGTGCTTGTGTAGCGGCAGTTGACTTTTGAACTAGTCGGGCTATCTCCACCGGCAGCCACACAGGATACTGGACACGGATTTATGCGAAGTAATTATACTGGTTTTGAAGGATTACATAGAGAGATCATTACTTTATTTACAAATTTTAACAAAATACAGGGTGTCCCGCCAAAACTATATAATACTTTCACGTAGGCACAGTACAGATATCTACTGAAGTTCAACTCGGCCGCATCTTTAAAATAAATGCCTACAGCTCCGTGGTCCGTTCACATGTGATAGGGCTGCCTGCCTTCAGCGTTTACATTAAATATGCCTACTTTGTGTTTACTTCCATTTAGTTTTGTGACTGCAAATACAGTTTTTTTATATAAACAAATAAAATAATTTGTAAATTGAATAGGAAGTGTTAAACAAAAATACATTTTGTGTCAAAAAACCATGTTTACGTTTGAACAACAAATCGGTCTTATAAATTAGCGACCGAAAAATACTTGCGCCTCGACTGAGACGCACGAAAAGATGTATTATTAAATTTTAAAGTATAAACAATCTATAAGTATATAAACTTAAAGCTCAATCAACAATTGTTTCGGTATGTAGACACTCGCGACTGGTCGCATGGCGATCCAACTAACAATTTGACGTCGTTCAATAGTTTAGTAAACGTAATCTACAGCGCACAGTTCGCAAAAGCTAGGTCACACTAACGTTACAATAACGTTTGCTAAACGCGAAAAGGGCCCCATTTATACGACCTACATTGTTGTTTAATGGTCATACAAAAGTCACAAGATGACGAACTTAACATCATTCAAAAGTCGTGTGAACGTTAAGAAATTACCACTTTCATCGCGCAGTAGTCGCATCAAAACTTTACAACGACTCGTTTCGTTATATTGTGGTTATATTTGAGTCAATACCTGTAAGACTGATTTTTAATTTTGTGACTCGAATCGTGTTTATAGTTTTGTTTCGAGATCTCAGTGTAAATAAATAAATACAAGGAAATAAAAGATGAGTATTATTTTACATGCATATCATGTTCATCTCTCATACGTTTAGTTCGATTGGGAATGTAAGTTTTATGACAATATACCGGGGTAAATACTATTCATATTTTCATGCCTCATCGTAATTTTGGATTAAAACATTAAATTTGTATTAACAAAATTATGTTTTTTCTATTTATAAAATATATTTATTTCTAAAAGTGTAAAACCTGTCGCTTTGTCACACACTTATCTCTTTATGACGTAGTTAAGACAAAAATGTCGTTTTAAGGTTATTTGACGACCATACATTACGCCATTGCCGCTGACTATTAGGGTTCCTTAAACAATTAAAAATCCTTTTCATGATTATGCCAATATCACCAAAATAATTTATTTTTAAATTTATTTCAGGTAAAAACTGATCGTAGTAAAAGTTCAGTGCAGATTACAAAACATTTTAATAATTATATTCAAGTAACTGTTATCTGAAACATGATTTAAAGCGCAAATAAAAGCTTTAATTTGAAAATTGTAGATTTTTTTAAACCCTTTGTTTGTTTTAATTTCCATAGGATTTTGAAGAAGATCCTTTAACTCCGTCACAAGATGTGTTAAGTAAGCTTCTAGGTCCTTTGGTTTGGTTGCCTGTTCCTTCATACCAACATCAATTGGCGAAAGATGTCTTTTTTCATAAGTTTGACAAAGTATAAGTATAGGAGGGAGACCATCTATGTTAAATACTAATGAAACTATATTGGGAACGTCATCAATGTGTTCTAATATTTTTGTAGTTGCAACGATAAGCCATTATGCCAATATTTACCATTGCCTACTGAAAAAAAATATATAAATTTATTTCATTTGTTCTGAGAAGAGTTCTAGGATCGTTAGGAACAATGTTATGTAGTCTTTTGTTCATGATTCCGCTTAAACTTTTGAGGGCATGATGAGAAATGTTAAATTCAAGAGCCCTTTTTTTCAAATCCTCCCGAAACGTATTGTCTTTGTCGTCGTCTGTATCAGAAGATTCAATTATTGATTCTCTTGTGCTTGACAGCTCTGAATGATCACTAGTATAGTTATCTGAAAAACAAATATATAATTTTTAATCATTATTGTATTATATAACTTAAAAAATATCGAGAAACTCACATGAATATCCTTTAAACGTAATACGTTACGAAAAAGCTTACCATACGTTAACACATCGGACCTACTAGGAACACTTTTATCAACGTCAACTGTAATAAAAATGAAATTAACTTTTATATAAATACATAAATAATTTCAATATTTAATGATAAAAATTGAATTCATAAAATCAAACACAAATTTTTTGCAGTAAATAAAACAAATATTGATACTGAACCTTCTTGTTGTTCATGTGTTGTACACTTTTCTTCTTCAACATTTGTGACTAATTCCACGGTTATTGGTGTTGCACTTTTTAATAAAAGGAAATTTCGATTTACTTTCCTTTGAAAGCTCCACTACGATTAAGTTTTCTCCACGATTTTTTTGCTTCCATTTTACGTATTAAATTTTATCAAACGTCCCGTAAATATGGCGGCCAAGACGTTTTAAAGCCATAACTTGACTCAAATGTGACTAAAAGGTTGATTGAAGTCAGGGCATTACGTTAAATTGACATCACGTAATATGAATGTTATATTTGAGTCGTAAATAAACAACCAAGTCATTTAAGTGTCTCAAATTGATTGCTGTAAAACAAAATAGACGTCGTTTTATAAACGTCACTGTAAAACTTCTATGGAACTGCTACATTATATAAACATCATATAAAAGTTTTCCAAACACCTCATTTGGTCACTTGAAAACGTTTAATGGACTGTAACGTTAGTATGACTATTGCGTTGTCGTACAGACCTTTTTGCTAAAACTTTAATGAAACGTTGTATAGTTTAGTCTTGCCGACGTTGCTATGACCAGTTTATTATGGCATATTCATCGCACGACTAAAAAGTTAAAGTCAAGATGTCTATACGACCTAGCAGTCATCTCATTACTATTATAAGACTGCTATCCATCTTAATGTCATACAGGTCAGGGCTTATATGACGTTTTTGCTTGTTGGGGAGCGCATGCCGAGATCGAGCCGCGTAGGTATAGCTCGCGTTTCTTCCGTCTGTATGAAGTTGAATTACTGTGATGGATATCTGCAATGTGACGGAGGTATTCAAGTATTCATAAGGATTACAGAAAAAATATAAAAAAAAAGAAAAATTCGAAATTTATTTTCAAATACTTTTATGAAAGCAATAAATTTCGACTTTTTCTTTCATGCAAAAATTAAAAAATAATTTTAGAATTTTACTTTTTTAAATTTTTTCTGTAATCCTTATGGGTATTAGAATACCTCCGTGAAGGTATTATATAGGGTAGGCGTGACACCCTGTATAAAGATATAGCTCCAGTTTGGAATAGCCTTTCTACCCTTGTATAAGCGTTTCGAAAAAGGCGACTATTTATTTATTTAGAGACTAAAATGACATTTGACCTCAAACTCTTCCGGTGGCAGTTGAAGATGAGTTCAAAGATGACTCTGACATGATTTGTATTTATTTAAGTACAAATAATATTTTAAAAAAACTTTTTCATTAAGTTACTATTAAACAAATAATAATGAAATCCCCAGACAATCACACCAACTACATGGTCCCAAAGTAAGCAGAGCTTGTGATATGGTATACCATGAAACGAACTAGGGGCAACCTAGAATATAAATACAAATTAATCATACACCCAGACGCGGAGCACTTTTTTATGTTCCGTGCGGGAATTAAACCCGCGACCTCGCGATTTACATAGTAGCGCCTTTTAACACTGCCCCACGGACGTCAAGCCATGAGCTTACCTAGATCAATATCTTACTCGTTATAATTCTAAATTTAAAAATGAACATATCCTCACAGCAAAACCTTTTCTCAAATCAACTTAAAAAAAAACAAAAACATGTCACATTCAATACAACAACTTATACAAATTAAAACCTTTTTGCAAATTCCGTTAATAAAAAAAAAAACAAGAAAAGTATCCGTGAAAGGAGGTTGGAATAAAACAAGAAAATGGCGGCGTCATATCCGCCAGCTTGTCAGAAAAAAGCCCATCCATTACACTTAATTAGTAGCAGTGTAAGTAGTCGTAACAAATTAGGCAAAGATGGCTGTGTGTGCGCAGTGTATCATGCTGGCTGACGGAGTGATGAGCAAGGTGGGGTGTGGGTTCGAGCGAGATGGGTATTTAATTTTCCCTTAAATACTTATCTATATTAGATTCAGAAAACAACATGAGAGAAATATTGAATTAAAATGAAAAACATTATTATAAGCGATAAAAGTAGGTTATAAAGCTTCGTGAAACTAAAGAAAATAATTAAAATTGCTTCGACCTGTGTACACTGTGTACACTCGTACCAAAGTATAATAGAGTTAAGTCTTCAAGATTCATTATAATAAATAAAATATAAACCACGAGATCTGTTTACATACTGAAAGGTTGATTAAAACTGTAAAATCCTATAACATGCGCTAAAACCCGAAGTTTCATTAGCCAAGCCTGACCCTGAATTTAAAACCTACTTTTAAAACTTGAAAATGTATGATCCTGCTAACCTCACATAAAATGAGTTCGAATTTTTTCCATAAGTTAAAAAAGCCTTTTTAGATGCTTGACAGTAAACTTTGGTCAATTTAACTTCGACTAAACATATCAATGGAGAAGCCTGATTAATTTTGGCATGTGGAACTTTCTTCTAAATAGCTCTTTATTTTTTCGATGAAGAATGACGATGGAGAGCAAGATTTTTATTTTCAAAGTCTTCGTCAAACTGAAATCACGAATCTTCTGGTGCCAGTAAAGCCTTATTGAACTTTTTTAAAGAACATTTGTTATTTGAAGGTAAAAAATATTTTGATTGCTCGTGAACAAGATTTTATTACTGGTTACTAAAGCTGTCGGTAAATAATTTACTTAATAAAAACTGTCACGTATAAACATTTAAAAAATTACTATTTTCTATATTATAGGATTTTTGATATAGGTGCCTTTAAGTTATATTTATTAATAGCAGCCCTAGAAGAATCGACTAGGCGTATAGTTATTCACACACACATCTGTTAACAAAAAAACTTAAAATTATGTTAATAAAACTGGTTTACCCACCTCACCAAACTGCAGTTACATTTAACAATTCAATTGCACCACCAAACTTTATTAAACAATCATTATTAAACCAAACCGCGAACCACTTCCAAAAACTAGGACAATCAAACAACGCTGACACTGCGACCGCACCCTATTTGCTTTTATTGCAAAAGTTTGGCAACAGAGCATGGAATCCAGTGTTTAAGTGGTAACTTTACCCATTTGTACTGTAAAATGTAGAAATTTGGTATATATGAATAATTGAAAAATGCCGCAGTATTATAATCTGGGCTGGGATGGGATTGCCAGGGTAATAAACCGTTACTTAAGTTTATTAGGTTGGTACAGCAATAATTTTTAACTACTATTTGTGTACGGCTGAATTTTCGTGCCGCAATAGGCAGAAATAAATATCTTCTTGTTACATTGGTTGGGGCGTGAGATTCTGGATTCGAGTTCCAATTTTTTGTGAAGAAACTTTTCCAAACTAGAAATTGACACCCCTAGATAATCGTTTCGTAATTGGCGAGTTAACCGAGCGATACCACTTACACAATCCACCTACTTTTATGTATTTTTAGAAAAGACTTTCTGAGCAGGATCAAAAAAGTTATATTATAGTTCTGTAGAGTCTTAAGGTCTATAAATAACGACGAAGTCGTCGTGGCGCCGTGGTTACTGTGTGTATCATACGATATCACAGATTAAGCAACGTTCGGCGCGGTCGGTACTTGGATGGGTGACCGCCGACCATTCATTTCTCACGGCGACTTCCGTGCTTCGGTGCACGTTAAGCTGTCGTTCCTGGGTGCTGTATACTTGTATACAATAGTCGTAAGGGTTTGTCAGAAGCCGTATCGGCACCCTGAAAATTCTGACATCCACCACCCAGCACTGGGCCAGCTTGGTGGATTATGGCCTAAACCTCCTCATTGCCCAGGGGAGAGACTCATGGCCCTGCAGTGGGCTCATTACAAAGAGTTGTGATGATGATGAACGACGACGGTGCGCCAAAAAAGATTTAGAGCATCATCGTCGAAAGTTTCTTTATCTCATCTTTTACTACAAAACATATTTTGGCGAGTGCGCGGGTGCTCTTTATAAAGAAATCGAACAAAAATTGACAAAAATTATACTTAGCACATTTTTTTACATTCCTACATGACGACCACTTTGGCGATGGGGTAAACCTGTCTGCCTCTGACGCCAGTGGTTACGGGTTTGATTCCCGCACGGAACAAGAAAAAAAAACCCGTGTCTGGGTGTTTATCTAGTTTTGTATTTATATTCTAGGTTCGCTACATGGTATCCCATAACATAAGCTATGGTTACTTTGGGGCTATGTAGTTGGTGTGATTGTCTGGGGTTTTTATTTTATTATTTATTTATTATACTTACATTTATGCGTGCCTCGGAATTGGTGCGGGGTGTTGTACCTACAGGGTTAATTTTAATTAGCGCTTCACATCTTGCAGGCAGCCTCTCCACATCAATCCCAACAACATTTGTTCTACAACTTATTAAAATTAATAGTTTTTAAAATTTTAGTATTTTCATACAAAAAATATTTATAGCCTCTGTTTAGAGGCGTAACACGACCCTTTCGCAGTAAAATATCGCTCCATAATAAGAATAATAGGTATTTTTTTGTGTTATTTATCAAGATTTGTAAAAAGTTGTAGAACAAAATGTTGTTGGGATTAATGTGGAGAGCATGCCTGCAAGACGTGATGCGTTAATTAAAATTAACCCTTTATAATTATACACAATTATCTTAAGGACTTGTCCCAAGTCATTGGGAGACCTGCTTCAACCAGCACTGGGTCAGCTTGGTCCGTATGGCCCTGAAGTGAGCTGATATAAGAAGGTTATGATCGTGATACATAACCTTCTCATATCAGCAAAGATGACCACTTTAGATGACTCAAAAGCTCTAGCACAGTACAGATATATACAGTAATTCAACTCAGCCACATCTTTGAAATAAATTCTTACCTACAGCGCCTCGGCCCGTTCACATGTGATAGCCTTCAGAGTTTGTGCTTCAGAGTATGTGCTGCCAGCCTTCAGAGTTTAAATTACATTTGCCTACTTTGTGTTTACTTCCATTTTGTTTTGTGACTGCAAATATACTTTCTTTATAAAAAATAAAAAAGGACTTTGTAAATTGAATAGGAAGTGTTCAACAAAAACACGCTTTGTGTCAAAAATTATTATTACATTTTAATGTATAAACAATCCGCATATTAACGCAAAGCTCAATCAACAATTGTTTCTGCATGCACACTCGCGACTGGCCGCATGCCGAGCGCATGCGGGCCGACTATTACAATTAGTCGATGGTTCCTGCTTAATATTCTAGAAACCTACAAATTATCCATAAAACAATTATTTTAATCTATTTGCATAATAAATAAACAGTGATTATATCAAAACAACCGTGCCACCCTCCTTTGTTAATTCTGTATGCATATTATATTTAATTAGGGTGAATATTTATGACTACAGATGAACGCCATTTTTGGTAATACAATGTGACAGCTGTCAGATTGTGAGGAATTCGGAATTTGGATATTTTTATCTCAGAAAGCTTTTGAAAGAAATTCTAGGAAGTCGTAGTGAAAAACAAATAATTATGCATAGTTTTTCTTACATGTCACATTATGCCGTGTAATCATTATAACATGTAATCCTAATTGCAATTGGATTAACATACATAATTTGTACTAAACACAAACTTGGCTTGTTATTTTATTGTAATCATTAATACACGCTATTCTTTTAATATAATCAAGATATTGAGAATATAGATTACTCTAAATTAGTATTGTGTATTTTTTTTTTCTTATTTTTAAAAGATGATTGCTGTTAAGTTTCTTGCCACTTCTTCTCAACAGATCGACTTTCCGAAGTGGTGGTAGATTCAGTTCAATTTGTAAATTGTTGACATCCAAATATTTAATAAAAATTTAAAAAATCAAGAAATAATTTAAAAAATTAGGGGAACTTTTAAAAGTACATTTGTAGTCTCATCTAGCTATAGTTGATTTTATCCCAGTTAACAATATAATAACAGGCCAAGATTCTCAAGTATCCGATATCGTAGAATTGCAAATATTCCATTCTGAAACTTCCGTTCTTTTGTGCACTCGGCTTCAAAAGATCCGAGTGGTCAAAGCGGTCGAGATTTTCTCAAGTTTACCATTATTGAAGTTGAACGTCGTTTGGTTGCCTTATTGCTGGAGTTTTGAGGCTTCAAATGATAAATTGAATGCCTATATTTTAACTAGTGCCAAACTGCGGCTTTATTCTCGGTATTTCACGAAATTGTCCTACGGGAACATCATCATCTCAACTCTTTGTAGGAGCGCCCTGCAGGGCCTTGGTTGAAGAGTAGGCTTAGGTTTATGATTTTTTGTTTTTTTTTTTGTTTTTTTTTGTTTTTTTTGTTTTTTGTTTTTTTGTTTTTTTGTTTTTCATTATTTTATTATTGATGTATCCTCAATTAAAAAGATGGTCTATTTTTTATAATAAATAGAAGCGAAGCGTAGCTATTCAACGCATAGGATTTGGCAGAATAAACAGCGTTGTTGCTGAACTTGTTCCAGCATCAACATCAAGCTGAGCCAAAGCCTTTTTGCTCGCACTATCATTCAATTTATTATTTTATATTGTATTAGTTCTAAGTCCCTTTTTTTTGTGAGCAAATAAACTGATTTAATTATTTATTATTATTATTATTTTGTATACTTATAACTACTCGCCTTTCGGCGGAAAAGACCCGACAATCGGACCAGTCGGTCGGGGATCAGGGCAAGAGAGACAGAAACCGGCGAACGATTCGGGCAGTCTCGAGTTATTAATATTATTATTATTAAATAAAAAACTTTTTAACTGGATTTATCGCGTATATTTATTCGACGCACTTATGGAGCGAGGCCTTGGAGGGTCATAGTGAAGCAATAGCTGTATCCTTAGACATTTCCAAGGCCTTTGACAGGGTCTGGCATGATGGTCTCTTTAGTAAGCTTCCAGCTTATGGCATACCGATTGGGCTCTGCGACTGGATATCCGATTTTCTGAGGGAACGGTCAATTCGAGTAGTCTTAGATGGCTTCTCCTCCGACCAAATGGCAATTAATGCCGGGGTACCTCAGGGATCTGTTCTCTCTGCAACATTATTCTTGCTGCACATTAATGACATTTTAACACCGGGCATTATTAGTTATGCTGATGACAGCACTGTTGTAGAGAGATACGTATCCAATGCGCGAGCGAGCCCCCGTGAAATCCAGAGTTTAAGAAAGTCAATGATTGAGCGCGTTGATTTGACCTTACGGAAAGTATCCGATTGGGGTGAGTCGAATTTGGTCAAATTCAACGCGTCCAAAACTCAGGCGTGTCTATTCTCCGCAAAAAAGAGCACCTTCACATTAACGCCCACTTTCCAAAATGTATCTGTCCCCATCACTGACCATCTAGGGCTTTTAGGCGTAACTATAACATCCAGTTTAAACTTCGGTCAACAAATTGTGTCCATGGCTCAAGTAGCTTCGAAAAAGTTGGGAATCATCTCGAAGGTACGGCGGTACTTCAGCCCTGCACAGCTTCTTAACTTATATACAGCTCAAGTGCGATCATGCATGGAGTACTGCAGTCATCTTTGGGATGGTTCAGCCAAATATCAACTAGAAGCGCTGGACTCCGTTGACCGAAGAGCCCGTAAATTAATTAACAACGTCGACCTTACGACCAAAAAACTACAGACCCTAGAGCATCGTCGTAAGGTTGCTTGTTTAACCGTGTACTACAGGATACATTTTGGTGAGTGCGCGAGTGCTCTGTTTGAGCAAATTGAACCCTCACCCTTTTACCATCGGACTACTAGACGCAGACAGAACTTCCATCCGTATGTGGTTGATATTCCGAAAAGTCGAACTAAGCGCTTTGACAGTTCCTTTTTGATACGGGTCGCCAAGGTTTGGAATGAACTGCCTGCGTCTATTTTCCCTGACCAGTATAGTCCTAGTACTTTTAAGCGTCGAGTGAATAGGTTTCTCGTGGATGGACGTGTACCACCTTAGTCTTCATGTTCACTTAACATCAGGTGTCATGGAAGACAAACGTCCCATCCATATTTTATAAAAAAAAAAAAAAAAAAAGACGTTTCGGTGTCTTTGCAGACCCCGTGGTCACGAGCGATCCGGTTAAAAAGTGTTTTATTTAATAGTATGAATCACGAAAACTTAAGACAATATTAGGCTTAAGTTTATTTTTTTTATTCTTTGACTATCTGTAGTATCTGGCTCCACTTGGGTTTTTAACCGACTTCGTTACAAAAAACCCTGATAACTCGGTTTTAAGCTATAGGAATGATCGTAAGAAAATATGTATTTATAATGTATCGTGATGTTTAGTTAACCGCGAAATACTCTTTACATTAGCGCAAAGGTTTTTTACACCTTGGGTTTCATTATTTATTTTTAAGCTATTGCATAGCTTCTATCGCGGGCCTTGAGCGTGGGGACGGAATCCAGAAATTCCGTAACGAAAAAAACCTAACACCCCCCACTCCGACCGGCACAGCGGTGATACTTTGATTTCATAACTTTACATGCGGGCTTTAATAAACAATCAGCGCCATCTACGAACTTGTGGAACTTCAAATTAGATCAAACATTACTGCATTAATAAAATAAATAAATAATTATAATTGCATAAGTTGATAAAAAATGCTATGCAATAGCTTTACCGCGGCAGTCTACGAGTGCCACACGTCTTTTATTTTATTTATTTATTTTATTGATCCACCAACGTTTGTTTACAATATTACATACAAATGGGTATATATCACAATAAACTTACTAGCTAGGTGTAACAAACACTTATAGGCAAAAACATCATGCAATTATTTAAAAAAAAACTTTTTGGTAAGAACTGCTTACATATTTTTGTGCTTAAAAGTTGTATAAAATATAAGTATAAAAAAAATAACAAAAAGGGTAGAAAATATATTATAGAAATGTAGGACAAGAGCTTAACACTGATCGAATCTTGTTTGTTGAGTCTACATGGACGTCTATGAGGTCGCTATTTACCAACCTGCAAATTCGTGGAACAGGGGAGTACACCCAAACACTGTCTTATGAAGTGGTGGATAGAGAGGGGTTATTTTATTCCTTGGAAGCCTTACTGGTACTCTTATTGTAAATCTATTTAGTAATTCAATTTTATTTGTGAAAATTTTTGACACAAAAGCATGTCTAGAAGACTTCTACGCCCTTCTAAGGAAATCGGCCGGTAGTGTTTCATACGGCTAAAATAAGATGGTTGTTTTCTTTTAGTTATACCATTAGAAACTTGTAAATGTCGCACGAACCTTTTCTGTATACGTTCTATTTGCAGAGAATGCGTCGCGTAGTGAGGTCTCCATACTATTGAACAATATTCATAGATACTGCGCAAGAGTTAGATAGCATTATTTAAGTTAACCGCGAAAAATACTCTTTACATCAGCGCAATAGTTTTGTTACACCTTGGGTTTCATTATCGGAGTTTAAGTAAGGATCCCTCTTCTGACGACCACTTTGGTGATGTGGTAAACCTGTCTGCCTCAGACGCCAGTAGTTGCGGGTGCGAATCCCGCACGGAACCAGAAAAAATATGTTCCGTGTCTGGGTGTTTATCTATTTATGTATTTATAATCTAGGTTCCCTCTAGTTCGCTACATGGCATCTCATAACACAAGCTTTGCTTAATTTGGGGCCATGTAGTTGATGTGATTGTCTGGCGATTTTATTAATATTTATTACCTTTAGTTAACCGCGAGAAATACTCTTTACATTAGCGCAAAGGTTTTTTACACCTTGGGTTTCATTATTGGAGTTTTAGTTAGGGTCCCTAATTTTTTAAAACATATTATTAACCTAAAACCTATGTTCACCGGAGATAATGAAGCTTCCCAACAATGAAAGAATTTTTCAAATCCGGCACAGTAGTTAACGGAGCCTATTCCATGCAAACAAAGAAAGAAACAATGAAATCTGTCCTCTATACAGGGTTGATTTGTAGTCAGCGGTCAATTTTTTTTTACACAATAAGTATTATTTATAGAAACGATTTTTGCAAAAAAACTATTTTTTTTTTTTACAAAGAAATAAATATATCCACCAACATATTAAGCAAACCACGTATTATTATCAAGGAAATGCCATGTCGTAGTAGCTATGTTCATCAACAGCGACTATTTTTTTAAAAGTTTGTGGTTCCTTATTTCTACTTTTGCGTACAGAGCGACGCTTAAATAAATATGCAGGTACGTTAATATCGTATCAAAGAAACTAACATTTAAATTTGGCTGGTGACGAAAAATCAACCCTGTACCTACTCATAATCTCAAAAAATCTTATAAGTAGTTTCTGTTTATATTTATACATATAATTCTAAGTTAATAACTATTTTGTAAATATTCCGTCAGATAAAAGCAACTGCAAGAAAAAAACATCTTACAAAGTTGCTTCTACCAAAAGTGCCAAAGCTAAGCCAAAACAAAAGAATGTCTTTATAGATTTTTTGACTGTCACTCATACGCGCTACACAAAAGCATGTATGGCTTTAACTTCATCTCCAGTGAGGCTCTATTTGACATCAAAGCTTTGCAGTATACTAGATTTCCTATACAGAGATTGTTCCAGAAACTTCGATAGTAAGTTACGGATTATAGTCCTGAAGGAAATGAATATAAATGAGTGAGTTCGCTGTCGGTTTCGGAAGGATTGGCGACTTGAATGCAAGATGTCTTGGTTATATAATTAGGAGATTTCCAAATAGATTAGGAAATATTAATTGTCTTTTGTACAGAAAGCAGCAGATCAAGGGTTAAAAACCTGACAAATTATAACTGAATGTCGAGGTTATGGAGTTCAATTACAATACAATTTTTTGAGAGATTTGGAACGGTTTATTTATTAAATTATTCAAAAAAGACATGCCAAGAACATATATACAATCAAACCACAATAATAGGTCTAAAATGACTTAATTCTAATATACATGTCAATACTAGGCACATACAGCATTCTCAGAATTTTGCGCACACCCTACCTAACGGAACTAGATATTTAAAAGCTAAAAATTAAAATAACATCAAATTAAATAATTAATAATTTAAATATACAACATTAAAATATAAATTGAAATACAAAATGTCAAAAAGAAAAAAAAAAGAAGAAACGAGAACCAAAACCAACAAATATCCGCCAAGCATTAGTTTGTATCAATTAGTCAAGTAATATTCTAAGTAATAAAATAACAAAAATAATATAAATAAAAATTATAATAATGAAAATGAATGATCACAATAAATACAATCAGAATTGAAAATTGAAAATACGGTTGATCTGTTGCCTTCTGTACTAATAGCGCTTTTGTTTTTGAATGAGTCAGAGTTTGAAAACATTCGATAGAATATACTTTGGAGACGGTCCCATAAAAATCACAATTCTTTGGAAAAATAATATGAATAAAGTAAACATGAAAATACGTATATGAACTTTCGACTTGGGCCTCTTTTCAGAAAAGTTTTCCAAATAAATAAAAGGCGGATCAAATTTAGAAACGGCACAACCTCCTAATATGTAACCATATTTTTATCTCTATTCTTTCTTCCATGCTGGACTGGGAGTGAAAGAAAAACATAGAATGTGCCAGATGCTTCTCTTCCCGGGCATACCGTAAATGTCAGTTAAGAGACAGAGGTTTTATTGACAGTTTTGCGGGAGATAGGCTGACCCCCTGTCACTGCAATAGTCTCTCTCTATCATTATAATACCTCTAAATTTGACAAACGAGACCTCAAATGGTTTCATAGCCTCTGGTGTTCTGCCTGCCTGTAAAGGATACAGGCGTGAAGTTATGGATGTATGCATTTTTATACATTTTGAGATAAAATTTGGCTCATCTTATTTGAAGTTTAATGTCTTATTTGGTAACATTCATTTGTAATCGCAAACGATCGGTTCTACATAACTTATCCTTATTTAAGCAACATAACCTTAGTTATCTTAGTTTTTAATTAAAGCCTAACCTTAGGTACATTTAAGAACATATTATTTAACTTAGAAATAACTATTTTGATGTCAATGACAACTTGCAATGATAGGTATGATCTTAAATTTCACGATTCATAATAAAACACTTTTAAATTGAATTTATCACGTATAAATTTTACTTTTTAACCCAACTTTTCGACTCACAGGCTCGTGACTACTCTGTCTGAAAAGACACCAAAACGTCGAGTAAAATTTAAAATATAGGAGCGATAAATACATACATAACGTCACACCTTTATCCCTTATGGGGTAGGCAGAACACCAGAGGTTACAATACCATCTGAAGTCACGTTTGACAAATTTGGAGGTATTATAATGATGGAGAGAGACTATTGTAGTGACAGGGGGTCAGCCAATCGGCCACAAAAACGCCTTTAAAGCCTCTGTTTTATCTATTTTTCATTAATTGGATTAATAATTTAAATTGTTGAATTTTTTTTGATTTAATTGTTAAGTTTTAATTATTCTACCAAATTGTTTTGTATAATTTGTTTTTTTTTTTCAATCCTTTTTCTAATTAACTTTAAATTGTTAAATTTGTCGAAGAGCGGGGTCCTCAAACTCAGGCGTTATATAACCCAACAGGTGACTATATTTAATAAGAATAAGAATAAAGAAATGAATAAATGATTAATATTAATTCAAAAGGTGCTTTATTCGTTTAAAACTTGATTAAGCTGACTCTCCACACACAGAGCTGGAAGAACTTATTGCAGAAGTAGGCTGCTTCTTTGTGCAATGGCTTACGTAAGTCGAGAGGTCGCGGGTTCGATTTCCTGCATGAACTAGAAAAAAATATATAAAAATATATATTATCTATTTATTAGGGTCCCCTATAGGGTATTTATTAATTTGCTTCATGGTGAGCAAGCTTTGCTTAGTTTGGGGCCAAGTAGTTGGTGTGATCGCTGGGGATTTCATTTATTTAATATAATTTATCAATTTTCTTTATTTTGTAATTATAAGGTGTTGAGTAAATAGGGCTCGCACTGAATGCGTTTTATCTTCATTTATTACCACATTAATTTTGTATGCTTAAAGAAAACAAAACAAATCTTTATTTACCTTTTGAAAGTCAGCAAACGAGCAATGACATTTATAAAAAGATAATAAAATGAAATGGTTTCTTTGTTCCTATGTTTGTTTAAACGCGCTTATCTCAGAATACAAATACAGGGTTATTTTAGTCACCGCCAAATTAAAATATGATGTTCTTTGAAACACTATAAACGTACCTGCATTTTTATTTTAGTATCGCTCAGTAGAATGAAATAAAGATATGGCACCACAAAATATAGTCCTTATTGTTCAAATCAAATCAGTTATTTAACAGATTTGTGGTTACATAAGGGTGTTAAAATATAATACAGATCATTGTTGGATACTTTGATAATACTGCGACGTAGTACTACAAGATGCTTTTAGTAGCACGTAGTATTTATTCATAATTTAGAGTGACCATGCTTTGCTTAGTATATTAGCGAATATATTAATTTCCTTGTAAAAAAATACATCCTTTTTTTTCAATAATCGTTTCTATAAATGATATTTATTGTCCAAGAAAAATAGTACGGGTTATTAAAAACTAGCCCTGTATTTACATTTAATAGCCTAGCTCTTGAGATGAGATAAAGAGAGAGATAGAGATTTATATTTTAGAGGTTAGGCTTCATTGCACTTCATACATACATAACTTCACGCCTGTATCCCTTATGGGGAAGGCAAAACACAAGAGTCTATAAACCATCTGATGTCACATTTGACAAATTTGGAGGCATTATAATGATTGAGAGAGACTCTTGCAGTGATAGGGTGTCAGCCTATCGCCCACAGAAAAACCCAATAAAACCTCTGTTGCTTAACTGGCTTTTACAGTATGCCCGGGAAGAGAAGCAGCTGGCACGTCTATGTTTTTCCTCAAGCATGGAAGAATTGTATCAAGAATTTTAACACACCGACAATCCCATTATACTTAACTATTGTGCATAATACAACCCCTTGAGGATCCGCCTGGCTAGCGACCACCCTTCATATAAAATCTGCCGTCAAATATCACAGCTGCTGCATTTATATGTTCCGGCAATATTTTATGGATGAATATTCTTCGAACTCATCTTGACCTACCATCAGGTGAGATTGAGCGCAAACGCCGGTTTTGTCACTCATCTTATCTTCCTAATATTTTAAAAGTGAAAGTTTGGATGGCCGTATGGTTGTTACTCGATCACGGCAGAACGGCTCGAAGAATTTGGATAACATAGGAATAGTGTATAGTCTGGAATAGCACGTAGGCCTCTTTGTGCGGGTAAAATCGCGGGAAAAGCTAGGAAAATGATAAACTACTGGTCCCGAAAGGTCTAGCTAAATCTTTTTTTTTTGTTTTTTCCGCCAAGGAAAGCTTTGGCACGTATTAAAGCAAGCTCTAGTAGGAGGAGGATGAATCCATTTACGGACGAAAAGGTATCCTAAAATGCTGCTAGCCCCGAAGGCTAACAGGTATAGAACAGAGCAGCGACATGCTGTTCCCTGACAGCGTGGGGACAGCGAGAGCGCCCACGAGACTCCTCATTTTCCTGAGTAGGTATACCCACTATGTAAACATACTCCTTTACAAATCCCCCTTGAAAAAGGCCCTTGATCATCATCGAAGCGACAGCCAATCGGTAGATAGAGACTGCACAGCATAGCTCAATCCTACTTTCTGGTAGTTAAAACTAACGAGAAAACCTCAACCTAGACACAGACAATAACAGATTACTACTGAGCTGTTGGCAATTCCCAAGTCATACTACTAAGAACTCTTAAAGTAATTGAAAATACAAGCCGAGATATCTCCTCTTGGGTGCACTTGGGATGTCAGTATGTAGGTATTTAAGAAATAAGTCATTCTGAGAGTGTCCTTGATAAAAAAGGAGACGAATGTATGATCTTTCTTGGAAACGTTGACATATGAAATGTTTTCTACAGCAGCGGTCGGTGATAAAGACAGATACATTTTGAAAAGTGGGTGATCCGTTCGTTTTTGAAATGACTACGTTTTGGAAGGATAAAACGTGACCAAGTTGAACTCGCAATCAATCCAGTCAATATTACACCCGGTTTTCATGAGGCACGAGGTGGTATGGACACGGTGATTTAGGCAGCCTCATCACTTCAAAACGAATTATGTAAGAATATTCGGTATGTTTACATATTTACGACTCATTAACTGCGAGATTCTAATATTCAGAAATTTGCAACTTTTAATATATCTAGATCTGTAGGACAGTCTTCTTTAAAGCCTTTCTTAATAATCAAATTAATAAATGAAATACACCACCTATTAAATTCCAAATATACTATTCCGGAATACTAATTACCTAAAAACACTCCTTTATTTAACATAATGAAGTCCATTTTCATTAAACAGGAGTAATGTGTTCCGATGAAACAGAAGGCCCAAATTGTTCAGTAATCGTTTAGGCCTATTTGCAGGGCGTTTCGGTTGGCGGCAGGGTAGGGCGCGTTTGTTAGCGATGAGGTTACAGCTTACTGTTTATAAACAATATTAAGAAAGCGAGACTGGTTCTCAATGTGACTTTAAAACACCCTCATGTACGGAACGCTTTGAAAATTCAATTTAAAGAAAAAATACTAGTGAAAGGTGACTATAACGGATTTTTTACTTACTTAATCAAATCGAATCATTTTATTTCAGATCATATCCATGTTGGCTGTACGAAATTTTATTTATTTATTGATATGAATTAAGGTTATAGATTAATGATTTCATTGATATAGATTAATGATTTTATTGATATAGATCTGCCATCATCGTCGTCCATGGCTGGACAAAAGCTTTTTTTCCGCCAAGGATCCTTTGACACCCAACAGAGACTCACCTTAGGGAATTTCACGATAAGAGGAGGTAAATATTCATGTAGGTACGACAGGTGCCTGCACGGGGGACACATAGAAGCCTCATAGCGTCAAAATTTGATGTTAACCTCTAAAAAATTTGTATAATATCGTTTGGTCTTTGCGAAATTTAAGTTTGATGCTCGACAGCATAATGCTAAAAGAAAACATTTTAAGATTATGTTCATTAAAAATCCATATTTCAACACCAATTTTAACGCAACTTTCGGAGTAAATAATTCGTATATATCCAAGAACATATTAAAATTATATGATCCACGGACCTAGTTAATTTTACACTTACTTTAAATAAGTAATTTTTTAGGATATAAATAAGGTAATTTTTTCATACGAACACAAATCCCAAAAGCATTTTGAATATCGATATCTGTAAGAATATTCGTGCGTCTCACCAAACATTACAACCTGTGTGTGAAGTTGAGTGAAATCTATACTAATATATGAAGCTGAAGAGTTTATTTTTTTGTTTGTTTGTTTGAACGCGCTAATCTCAGAAACTACAAGTGGGATTTGAAAAATTCTTTTTGCATTTGATAGCCCAACTCTTGAGGAAGGTTGTATATTTTATCCCGAAATTCTCACGGGATCAAAAGTTACGCGGGTAAAACCGCGCGCGGTGGCTAGTATTAAGATATTTTTGCCAAACTCAATGACAAGTTTGGCTAAGTGAGCGGCGGGCTCTTAAGCGAACCCGTCGCCTTGCCTGACAGTGTGGGACTCTTACCCAACAAACACCCCATTGATGATCTTTTGTCTTTCTAGAGACAATCGATCGATGACATATAGGCCTCCCTAATATTAGTATAGTCATAAAGCTGAAGTATTTTTTTTGTTTTTCTATTGGCAAGGTTTTTTAAAGTTATATTCAAACTCTTCAGAAAGATTGCAATTGTTCCCCTGGAATTGTACCTACTTATTTTAAGATAATTTTATAAGTTTTTAATGTGTTTTATTACAGTCCAGGATGAATAAATAATAAACGTTATATTTCAAGAAATACCTACGGGGTAAAAAGTAATGCAAAGTAGAACTGCACAAAAGTTCAGGTTTGGAAGAAGAGAAATTTAAATATTAAGTTCTTTGATACAATATAAACGTACCTGCATATTTATTTGAGTATCGCTCAGTAGAAAAAAAAAATAAGATATGGCACCACAAACTTTTTTACAAATAGTCGCTGTTGATGAACACCCTACCGTATACACCTACTTAGAATTAATACAAGACTTTATTAATTTTCTACTGGCATATTGATAAAGTTCGTTCATACGTTGAATAGTTACGCCATAGTCTGTTCAAGAAATGTCATTAGAAACTAATGTTGATAATAGTAGGTAACTAGGTATTTCAGAGTTAATTTTGAATTATTCAAGAACATTAACAACTATTATTAGTGTTGTATTGGAGTGCCTAAAACATGCGTTTTTGCCTAATATTCATAAGAGTCTCGCTTTGGGGAAGTCAGAGACTAAGGAACGCCAACTGCTCCGATCCAGACATAACTGTTTCGCTTCCTCCACTTTCATTAATCGATTCATACATGATCGCTGGTTACTTATGGGTACTTTTGACTAGGCCCTTTTTCAAAATGTCGCCAATTTGGTTTGCATACGTTCTCCTAGGGCAACCCCTTCCGACAAGACCATCCAATCTTGCTCTGCACACCTCTTTCGTAAATCAACTACATAAGTATTTATAATACTTAGTCGTTTTCACGATTATATTTCATATTTTAAGTTTTCGATTGAAATTATCTCATACTCCAAAAAAAAATAATCAATTTCTGTCCATAAATAAAAACCCACAAAAATCTGTGTCCTGTTTTTTTTAGTTTGTTTCATTCTCTTACCGCCTTACCATTAATTAAATCACCATTGCTCCAAGCTAATCTACAATGCCTACATATCGGAAATAAAAACAATTCAAATTTAGAATTTCCTCCTATATTTGTAGTTGGCTGAATATCCGCTTGCAAAGAACCCTTACCAAAATTTGCTTCGTCATCGCATGTTGGGTAAATACACTGAGTAACATTTTGTTGTTCAAATTCTCGTATTAGCCGGACACCCTGTATAAGCTTTGCGTTTACCGTAACAAGAGTTTAACACCCTGTAGAGTTAATACGTCTCACCGTGACTTTGCTACAATAGTCTCAAATTTGGAATTAATTAAAGAACCCATTTGAAACGTTGTGAGGATGCATGTTTGCCTGCGACTCTCTGACGATTAAACGATTTTATGTATTGAGATGGAATTTTGCGCATAATTTAGAGAAAAGCTTCGAATAAAACTTAGGATTGTTTTTACGCTTACATAATTGGTTTGAGCTTTAGTAAAAAGCAAACGATGCCATGAATGCGACTCCCGATTCGATAATTTTAATCGATTTTAAGCGTTTTTTTAGTATCTCAATAAAATACTATAATATGGGAGCTTCAAATTTGGGTCGTTTTTATATCAAAACTTTAAGCAGCTCATACCACAATGACAAATATTGTGTGAATTAATGTTTGTGATTCTTTCAAGCTAAAATAGTTGGTCTGATTAGGCTTAAATTATTCACAGATATAGACTAAATCTTAGAGAAATAAAAGAAAGAAAAATTATTTATTTCACAAACACAGAAACTGTTTACAAAGTTGAAATGGGCAAAAAACTTAAATTTAAACAAAATGTTGAAAGTATTAATAATAAATAGAAGTAAAAAAGATTTAATAATAAAACTGTGAATGTGAAAACGTTAAACCGCCGAAATTAATTTTCAGGCAGCGACTCCGTCCGTCTAAGGTGGAAGGGGACATATTATTTTTATTCAAGATCAATAAAATTTAATAAAAATAACAAATAAAATAAAAAAGACAACAAAACGAATATACGAAACTTTAGAGTAACACTTACAAGACGTTTTAGCCTTATATTTCCCTAGAATATAATTCCCTAGAATATATTCACGGCAAGCGAATTATGGGAATCAGCAATATTTACTTAAGTATACATTCGTCGTGGCGCCATGGCTGCTGTGTATACTAATCGATATCGCAAGTAAAGCAACGCTCAGCGTGGTCGGTACAAGGATGGGTGACCGCCAACCATTAATTTCTCACGGCATCTACCGAGCTTCGAAGGGCACGTTAAGCAGTCCATCTCTGATGCTGTATACAGCAGTTGTAAGATTTTGATAGAAGCCATTTCTACAGCCTGAAAATTGTCAAATCCAACTGTGGTATATGCGCGGTCGCAAGGGCGAGGCAGTCGTCAACGAGCTGTTGGCGAGTATTGACGTATCTGCGGAACGCATATCCTATACTCGGCGGTTAATTATAAAAATGTGTTTTATTAGTACAAAATCCATACATTATACCAATAACCAGCACATGGCCAGCTTGGCGATTTACGTTCTAAACCTCCTCATTACACAGAGTGTCTCACGCTAATAGCCCTGCCGTGGACTCATTACAAAGAGTTGTGATTATGAGATATTTTTAATCGTAATGTAACGAAATCTGTCTAAAAAACCCTATAAAATCCCACATTAAAATTACCAGTTCTTTTCTCGGAAAAAGAACAGAAACCTTTGCTTAATTTTATAAAAAGATTTTCCTCCAACTCGTCAAAAAAGGTGGATCAATTCCATTTATAGGAGAAATAACATCGTTAACCAAAAAGAAACACTAATTAGAAAGCTCTTTCTTGCCAGTTATTAAAAATAAGTCGGTTTACCCACTTTTAATGAAAGTATTGGGAGAAATCTCCCGCTTTCTTGTTTTTGTTCACAAAATGTTGAACTTAGTTTTATAAGAAAATCGACTGGGACTTTTAAGAGCGACCTAATTTTGCTTTATGAATTAACTTTTTTAATTTATGTGCAAATTGTGAAAACTTTGTGGAACTAAGAATAAACTTATTTATTCTGACAATGAAGTCGTCGCGGCGCCGTGGTTACTGTGTGTATCTTACGATATCACAGGTTAAGCAACGTTCGGCGCGGTCGGTACTTGGATGGGTGACCGCCGACCATTGGTTTCTCACGTTAAGCTGTCGGTCCCGGGTGCTGTATACTTGTATATAGTAGTCGTTAGGGTTTGTCAGAAGCCATATCGGCACCCTGAAAATTCTGACATCCACCACCCAGCACATGGCCAGCTCGGTGGATTATGGCCTAAACCTCCTCGTCACCCAGAGGAGAGACTCATGCCCTGCAGTGGGCCCATTACACGGAGTTGTGATGATGATGATGATGATGATGATGATATTGGTAATTATTGACTCTTAAAACTCTCAGGGGACGTTTTATGTATATTTTTGTACTTATTTCAGATCAGTCATTCGCAACCAAAAACTTCATGAGGATAATGATGTACAGTCACGTCTTATAAAATGTATACACTTCGCAACTTATTTGGTTGCCTTCTTAAAACTGCCTCTTTATTCCACTAGAGGCGCTGATTGCGCTTGACCCATAACAACTGTCAAATACCATAGTAAAAGTTAATTTTATAGTGATTTTTAATAAAAAAATTAGAAATGCATCATTGCGTAGTCATAAGATTTATAGAACATGGATACCACAATTTCTCTCAGGATATACACATGCGGAACTCGTGGATGTTACTTGATTTAAACTTTTGTGGAAATGTACATATTAAGGTCCACATTTTTCATATTTTGATACATGTGCTTACATTATTTTATAGGTTTACCCCAAAATAAAACACAGAACAAGTAATTTCGATAAAAACTTATTTATTTGACAGTTTGTTATGGGTCAAGTGTATGAAGCGACATCTATTTAGAGCTTTCCGTTTTCTTCTCCATTGGATACATCATATTAGATGAGAATGTACAGTTTCCTTACATTTTCTTACAAGACTTCTGGTTGTTTTGAAAAGTCGTATAACCTAACCTATTATTTGTTTTCCAAAACACCAATAAAACCTCCGTCCTTTAACTGATTTTTATAGTTTGCCCAGGAAGAGAAGCTGGCACACTTATCACATACCGGTCAAAAACCTTTTTTTCTGTACGTGCAATAAACATAAATTTATTTTATCTATATAAGATTCTTATAAGGTTACGTAAAATCTCTCAAGGTTCTGAAAGTTCTCATTAAGTTAAGTTAAGTTAAATTATGATCTCATACTTGTTGTATACATTTGTAAATGTATAAATTTCTGTTATAAACTTTATTTTTTTAAGCTACATAGTTACTATTTTTGTATTAGATTATTGCTATAATATGTGTAAACAAAATTTGTCGTTGATATTTTATTTTAAATGCTGTGTATATCTGTTATTGGTAAACGTACAAGAACTTGTATTTTTAAATTTGTATCTTTTTGTATCAAATTTGTATAATAAATTGTATGTTTATTGTTGATATAACTTAATCAATATATATAAAACTGTTCCGTTACTGACTGATTTACTGAGTGACTGACAGACAACGTACAGCCGTAACTCCTAGGCGTGGAGAGCTGAAATTTGGAACATACATTCTTTAGGGAATGTAGGGGTGCACTAAGGAAGGAATTCCCGAACTTCCCACGGGAACGGGAAATAAAGGACTTTTTAGTTTGTATGAAAAATCTTATTCCTTGAGTGCACGGATACGATACTTGGCATAAAGGTTTTTCAAAAAGTGACTGGTTGTTTTATGAAAGGAATTCCCGAAATTCATCCGGGAACGGGAACTTTATGATGTTTTAATTTGTATGAAAAAACCTTATTCCTGGAGTGCACGGATATCATACTTGGTATAAAGGTTCCTTATTAAGTGTCTGTTTGTATTATGGAAGGAATTCCCGAAATTCCTACGGGAACGGAAAATATAGGACTTTTGAGTTTATGCGTGTACGAAGTCGCGGGCAAACGCTCGTAAATAAATAAAAGTCGTGGTGAAGCCCGTGCAAATATCATATAGGTAGCAGGTTAAACATAGGAGGACTTCATTGAAATAAGTACCTATAGATGTAATATAATTTTCATTTGTACATTTTAAGCTTGAATCTTTTATATATTTTAAGAAAACAAGTCGTTTTTTCTTTATAAAGGCGTCAAATGATGGCAGTTTAAGTTATCTACTCTTGTTAAAGGCACTTCATGGAATCTGGTGAAGTGTTGCTTCTTGGAAAATAAAACGAAAATACAATTCAAGCGATTATAATAGTTCCAAGAACTCTCGGAAAATTCCGCAAAATTTTCCAGTCAATCTTGGAACTGTGAATATTACAATAAAAAAAATACCAACAGTAGTTTTATCTGGTCACATAAACGTTTTCTGTCCAGCACGTTTCTTGCTATCGTGTACAGTTAGCTACAAAAGTTGATTAACACATTGAAATTTTCCAAGTCTTTTTTCGACTTTCCGAAGTGGTGGTAGATTCAGTTCAATTTGTAAATTGTTTGACTTATTTCAAATGTATTTAAATACTTACGAAATAAATAATATTTGAGTTTGAGTTTGACCATATTGTGCCTCAATAACGACTTATATTGATTAACTTCTATAAATAAATAAAATAAAAAAGTCATAAAACCAAAATGAAAGCAAACTCATTATTTCTTTTTCAAAAAAAGTGAACCGTTTTCAAAAAACCGACCCACCGAAAATGTTTAAATATTTTTTTATAAACGCCATCCTATTCCTATTTCTATTCCGTCCATTTTACTAGTCCGTATAGTAAATTTCTGCCAAAAATGAATGAATACTAAATAATGCAATAAGAACATTAATAATTTATCTGGGTAGGTATTTACATAGTTTTTGAAGTCGGTGTTAAACCAATAAAACTAAGACTGCTGCCAAACAGAGAAAAATATAAGGCGAACGTATCAACGAAATAACATCCACTCACAACGACGCGACGTGTGACCCTTAAGTGTGTGCCTTTCGGCATTTTTTCCGCCAAAGAAAGCTTAGCACCCAAGTGAAATGTGTGGCCCCAAAACCAGACAGAGACAGACATTTCGATTTCCTAAAAATATGAACAGTTTTATTTATTTAATCAATATATATAAAACTGTTCCGTTACTGACTGAGTGACTGAGGTACTAAGTGACTGAGTGACTGAGTGACTGAGTGACTGAGTGACTGAGTGACTGACAGACAACGTACAGCCGTAACTACTGGGCTTAGAAAGCTGAAATTTGGAACATACAATCTTTAGGGGATGTAGAGGTGCACTAAGGAAGGAATTCCCGAAATTCCCACGGAAACGGGAATTATTGGACTTTTTAGTTTGAATGAAAAATCTTATTCCTTCAGTGCACGGATATGATACTTGGCATAAAAGTTCTTCAAAAAGAGACTGGTTGTGTTATGAAAGGAATTCCCGAAATTCCCACGGGAACGGGAAATATATGATGTTTTAGTTTGTATGATAAAATCTTATTCTTTGAGTGCACGGATGTGATACTTGGTATAAAGGTTCCTCAATAAGTGTCTGTTTGTATAATGGAAGGAATTCCCGGAATTCCCACGGGAACGGAAAATAGGAGTTTGAGTTAATGCGTGTACGAAGTCGCGGGCAAACGCTCGTTTATAATAATACAAAACATGTACCTAACTATACCTGTATTCGTCGATACGGAATTACTAATACTCAGTATAAACTCCATACTAGGCTGTCTCCAGCAGCGCTCTCGTCACAAGCGCTACTTGAGCGACATTCTTGTGACGTTTTCACTTAGACTTTAGCAATAGTTCAACAAAATCTGCTTTAGACACCAATTCGCGGGTTCTGTCCTCGAACTATGAAACTATCATGTTTGTGTTTGTCAGCTTATGTATGATATGTCTCATGAAATTAAAAATGGTACACGTAGGTATACCTTGAAGTCGTCGTGGCGCCGTGGTTACTGTGTGTATCTTACGATATCACAGGTTAAGCAACGTTCGGCGCGGTCGGTACTTGGATGGGTGACCGCCGACCATTCGTTTCTCACGGCGACTTCCGTGCTTCGGAGGGCACGTTAAGCTGTCGGTCCCGGGTGCTGTATACTTGTATACAGTAGTCGTTAGGGTTTGTCAGAAGCCATATCGGCACCCTGAAAATTCTGACATCCACCACCCAGCACTGGACCAGCTCGGTGGATTATGGCCTAAACCTCCTCGTCACCCAGAGGAGAGACTCATGCCCTGCAGTGGGCTCATTACACGGAGTTGTGATGATGATGATGATGATGATGATGAGGTATACGTATACCTATGGCAAAAGCTTTCTGCTTAGCATAAAGCAAAGCGAGATAGCTATAAATCCAAAAATAATTTATGCCATCCGCTGAGTCTGTCGATACAGAAGTAATGCTCAGTATTTACTTCCAGCACTCCACACTTGGCTGTCTCCGGCAGCGCTCTTGTCGCGAGCGCCACTTGAACGCCACTCTTGTGACGCGTCGAAACAAACAGATGACAGCTGATGAGGAGCGCGGAGGGTGCGGTAGAAATAGTAGATGGGTTCCGTTGTAAGGAGGAATTGATTGTGTTGTGATGTTTATTTGAGGTATGCAATGGTGCTTTATTATTGATGCACAGTTATAATGAGTTGCGGCTTTTTTAATATGTATCATTATCGGTAGGAAAATGGAAAATGGAATTCTTGGAAATGGAGTTCGGATCATATGTTAATTGATATTATTGATCATGAAATTCACGTAATCTGTAGCTAATACGATACAATAAGTAGGTATGGTGCCTCCTGCAAGAATATAGAAGACTCTTTTTAGCCTAATGAAAGAAGAAAGGGTGATACTTGTGTTTAGTTTATACTTAAATTTCACGAATGTCAGATATGACCGTCATACCTTAAAAATTACAGAAACGATAAAACGTGCTATACTCGAATGAAATTAAAAACTTTACTTTGTATTAACAATCATTAACGTGGAAGTTCTCGAGTGGCGGCCACGTACTGGGAGACGCAGCGTAGGCAGGCCCTCCACACGATGGACCGACGACCTGGTCAAAGTCGCCGGTAAACGCTTGATGAGAGCGGCGCGGGACCGAGCGACGTGGAAGACCTTGGGGGAGGCCTAGATCCAGCAGCGGACGTCTACAGGCTGTGGATGATGATGATGAACGTGTAATATACCTACCATTAAATCTTTTGGAAATGACATATTTTTTTAGTACCCAAAGAAAAAACAGAATGCTTATACACATATTTTCTCTGTAGATGTAACATAGGCCCATACAAACATCGTTTGTTTATATTTCCATCTCCACAATACCATTAAAATCATTTGAAAAAAGAACGCGAACATAAACAAGGATATGATAATCTTAAAACGAACCCTAAAAACGGCAGTCGTATTTCTGTTCGCCTTTTTACACGACGCAAACAAGTGCCTCGCCACTTCCACGTCTTACGTTTTTTTATCAAGAATATATATTTTTCTGAGTTTTTTCCTTTCTAATGCCAGTCTTTATGTATTTCCACTTTGTCTTTACGCAGCGCGTTTTGTACTTTTTTAGTATTATTGTTTGGGGTGGCAATAAGAGTCGCCTTGTAGATGTACTGTAAATTTGCTCGTTGAGTTAAGGTTGTTATGTGAAATATTTTTTGTTAAATTTTGTTCAGGTGGCTTTGATAGAATAATTTTTCGAGGATTTACAAAACTAAAGGCTAATTTGTCAAAGCTAAGGTTGGAAAAAGATAACTTTAAGGTTTCTAAGTCCTTTTAACTAAATTTAGGTGTTATTTATAATTTAGTTATTTACTTACCCATGCCTAAGGGACATTAAATTGATATATTACTTACAGGCAAGCTCGTATAAACACCAGAACCAAGAGTTTCCTACGCGTATTCCGTGCTTCGGAGGGCACTTTAAGCAGTCGGTCCCGGGTGCTGTATACTTGTATACAGTAGTCGTTAGGGTTTGTCAGAAGCCATTTTCGTCGTCCTGAAATGTTCTCCTAAACATCCACCACCCAGCACTAGGCCAGCTTGGTGGATTATGGCCTATACCTCCTCGTCACCCAGGGGAGGAGGTATATCTCTTATAGGAGGTATACCCCTGCAGTGGGCTCTTTACAAAGAGTCGTGATGATGATGAGTATGTCTAAGAGCCATATTTTATGATAAAAAGACCGATTTATCGTATTCGATGGTCGCAAGCTAGCCCCGCTCGTACTTTTAAGTGTCGAGTGAATAGGTTTCTCGTGAATGGACGTGTACCACCATAGTCTTCAAGCACAGTTTCCGCCAAGTGGCATGGAAGACAAACGTCCTATTACATACATAACTTCACGCCTGTGTGCCTTAACGGGTAGGCAGAACACCAGAGGCTGTAAAACCATCTGATGACACGTTTGACAAATTCAGAGGCATTATCATGATGGGGAGCGACTATTGCAGTGATAGGGGGTCAGTCTATCGCCCACAAAATTGTCAATAAAACCTCCGTCCCTCAACTGACTTTTACAGTATGCCCGGGAAGAGAAGCAGCTGGCACATTCTATGTTTTTCTTTCGCTCCCAGTCCAGCATTACTATCCTATTCTTACTATATAAAAAATACATTTTTACATTTATAATTTTAGTAAGCTAAAAAGGCCTTTCGTCATAAAACAGGGGTCGATTCGATGCCTCTCGAATTTCTACTTCGGCTAAAAGTCCATTGGGTTACACAAAACTAGAACAACTTAACTATTCTATAACAAAATATATCTAGATGATAAAACTACATTAAGCAGACCAACAAACTAGGCAACCTTCACATTGCCAGTGGAAAAGGTTAAACTTCATTCTCTTATTATACCTACGAGTACAGTCAGCGACATGTCAATGATATCATGGGAACAGCAATGTAGGCCTTTAAACACATCGTATTATTATATTATAGGTAAAATAAAATTATATAATAATAAACTCTTCCACCATTATTAGTAAAGTCCTTGGAGATACAGTTTTCGTAACATCTGAAACTCAACCTGAAACACAAGCTTAGGATAGATTTTATCCACACATTAGAAACTCATCGATTCAAATATTCTAAATTTTATTTCATTTATAAGTAGGAAGCTAAATATCTTTTTTCCTGAGGGACTCGGTACGGGATATTTAGGTATACCGACAAATATGTGTGAAAAAGTTTTGTAAATAAATATTCTTTATTGCCAAAGAACTTAAAAAATAAACATTTAAACAATATTATCAATGACAATGTGGGCGGTCTTATCGCTTAAAACGATTTCTACCAGACAACCCGGTAGTAATAAGTTATTTAGTTTTTTCAATGTGATTTTATACCAATTATTTTTATTTAATTAATAAATAATTGTATATTTCAGTAAAACAGAGACCAGAAATACAGCAAAAGTTCGTTTTTTTTTTAATTTGTATTATCTAGTTTATTACTAAAAATTAATTACTGTATAACACTACTCTCTGAGAAAATCCTTAAATTAAACAATATAAACATGTTATATGTGAATTACTTTCGATTTCCTATTTGTATATTTTTTGCAATTCCAAACTTGCAATTCGAATCTCCTTGTTTATACATTCACAAAAAAAGATTCGTTACATTTTGAAGAAGAAGAATAAAAGCCGTTTAATTATAGTAATGACTCGGCTTACATTTTTACAACTGTATGTTCTACATTTAAAATAAGATGAAAGACCGTTGAGTATTAAGAAGTAAAAGCGTTGTGTGTACATCAGTCCTTGTTGCCTTTTTACAGTAAAACTGACCTGTCGTTATTACAGGGTCAGCTAAAAATTAGGTGAACTTTGCGAAAAATTACTCTTTAGTGAGATTGTGTTGTTTTACTTTTAGTACTAAACTGTAATGAAAGTTGTTATTGTTATTTTGGAGAACTTAAGTTTAATTCTTACTAGTTTCGCCCTGCGCCTTCACCTCCACAAAATTTCAAAATTAATAATATTTTAAATGCAAAAACTTTAAAAAGTATAATTAAACATTGCAATGGTTCACTTTAACTGGGATTCACATTTTCTGAAAAGAAATTGGTCTCGGGTGGTCTTGGCTGCAAAGCTATACCATTAGATGGAGCTACGTTAGCAATATAACGTAAAAACAAAAATGTGCAAAGTATTCAATTTCGAGGCGTACCGTTAATTTCCGGCAAACGAGAAGTCCCAAGTTCGAGTCCTGGTCGGCTGATTTTTATTTCGCTCATTTTTTTCAGTTATTTAAGAATATCAAAATTGTTCTAATGGATCACATAACCTGAATATAAGAAGTCTTTTTTGTGTTAATCTTTACTAATATTATATAAAAAAATACGTTTATAAACTAACTATACTTTTAACTCTAGGATATTGATATGTATGTATGCTGTACTTGTAGAACAGTAAGTAATAAACTAGCTTTTGAGTAAACGGTCGTCTCTTATTTCGCTCCCGACATATATACCAGACTAGCTACCGCGCGCGGTTTTACCCGCGTAACTTCTGATCCTGTGGGAATTTCGGGATAAAATCACCTATGACCTTCCTCAAGAGTTGGGCTATCAAATGCAAAAAGAATTTTTCAAATCCCACTTGTAATTTCTTAGATTAGCGCGTTCAAACAAACAAACTCTTCAGCTTTATATATTAGTATCGATATGTTTAGTTATTTTTTTTATAATTATATAAATAACAAAAGTGCGGTTTTTACTAAGAATGGATTGTACTAAAAAATAACTGTATCTACTTTGAGGAAAAAGAATCCTAATCAATCTAGATACAGGGTGTTTTAGTTAAGACGGCACATGGTTGCAGGGTTGATAGATAGGTGGCACAAAAAGATGAAAGTTATAATAATTATATAGCCCAATTCAATGTCTTTTTTGGTGTTTTTGTTACTGATGATATTGTCTTAAATTTTCATGATTCATAATCTTAATAAAAATATGGCACATATTGAAATTTCATGAATCCAGTGTTACTCGCACAGTTAACACGAATCATTTGATACCTCATTTGTTTAAATCCGTCCGGCAGTTCAGTAGAAATCAGGGAAAAAGAAACAGACATACATACATACGCACTGAAAACATAACCCTCCTTTGCGTGCCGCAGTCGGGTTATAAAAGCAAACAATTTCGTTGAGTAATTTTGTGTACAGAAATATTTCAACAAGGTAAATAAAAAAATTCAAAAGCTCATAACTTTTTTTCTACACTGAATTGGGCCATACACTAAAGATTACTTTTCATCATTTTTTGCCAGCTATCAACCCCGAAAGGAAGCTCAGTCTTAACAAAATCACCCTGTATGTCTTTTGTTACCAGGATTTAAACAAACGACCTCTTCCATAGCTACAACCATGGCTAACTTATCAAGTTTTACACCTTAAGATCCAAAGCATCTCTGTGTCATTACGTTAATGCCAAATCTAATTAGAAATCTCCAAATTAAATTGACTCTTAAGAGTGACGGAGAGGAATATCAGGTAATATTCCACCTTATACTTAAGAGTCTTAAGACACACCTCGCCTTAATGAAGCACTGCATGTAAATAACACATGAGACTAGATAATCAACTGTCAAAACAGTACTTATTTGGCTGCGAATAAGGTATAGATTCTTTTGAATAGAGCTGTTTCAAATGCGGAATCGCAATCAAAACAATATATTCATTGTACATATATTGTGATGTACCGTACTCTTCATGAACATTTGAATTTGTAACTGCGACTGTAAGAACGTATTAGTATTAAAATGAAATAAATATTTCTTACTTCCATGCTGGACTGGGAGCGAAAGAAAAACGTAGAATGTACTGCTTCTCATCCCGGGCATACTGTAAAAGTCAGTTAAGGGACAGAGGTTTTATTGGCGTTTTTGTGGGCGATAGGCTGACCCCCAGTCACTGCAATATCCTCTCTCCATCATTATAATACCTCCTTTGTCTAACGTGACATCAGATGGTCTTATAACCTCTGGTGTTCTGTCTACCCCATAAGGGATACCTACAGGCGTGAAGTTATGTATGTTATATGTAAGTTATGTATGAATGTAAATCCAATATTTTAATCTTCAACCTCATCATGACTACCTCATTATCAACAACGGGTTTATTCACTGGAAAAAAAAACAATAATTTAAATAAATAAATTCAATTTTTTCGAATGTGTGTTCTACGCTTAAAATATATTCCCACCACACTCTGCCATCTCTAAATTAAAAATATAAAAACTACCGCAATTATTATGTAGTCTCAATTTTAAAAAACGTGTATAAGTTACGCTGATACACGTTTTTTTAAATTATTTTTTATTCTATATTATGCTAATGTTGCACTTAGTTCTTAATAAACGTTATAGCCATCTTTAAATCCCTAAACAAACACACCAACTAGATGGCCCCAAACTAAGCAAAGCTTGTGTTATGGGATACCATATAGCGAACTAGAGGGTAACCTAGAATATAAATATGTACTTATATATATAAACACCCGGAATATTTCTTCTTGTTCCGGGCGGGAATCGAACCCGCAATCACTAGCGTCTGAGGCATATAGGTTTACCCCATCACCAAAGTGGTCATCATCTATCTAATACGTTTACTCTTTGATGTGTTTAATAGAATAAAAACCCGAAAGACACTTTTTATACGATTCTTTTAGCAAGCTTCTTTTCATACCTAATAAAAAATGTGACGACGACCACTTTGGCGATGGGGTAACACCATCTGCCTCAGAAGCCAGTGGTCGCGGGTTCGATTCCCGCACGGAACAAGAAAAAAAAATTCTGGGTCTGGGCGTTTATCTATATATGTATTTATATTCTAGGTTACCTCCTAGTTCGCTACATGGGATCCCATATCTCTTAGTCTGCTTAGTTTGGGGCCATGTAGTTGGTGTAATTGTTTGGGGATTAAAAAAAATGTGCAGTATAATTATACAAGACGCTAGGCCCCTAGTTGTTTTTTATTTGGTGATTAAGATAACAATAGATTTTTAGATACCTTCAGCTGATAGTTAAACCTTAACTATACTTCAACATTTACCAAGAGTTAAACTATCAAATTAAATTTTTCTCAAATTCAAGTGGAACTTATAAAACTAACTCTTTAGTATATTATGCATACAGGGCTAATTTTTAGTCGCCAGCCTTTTTAAGGAAGAAAATTAGTATATTAGCTAACATATTAAGCAAAGCATGGTCACTTTACATTTTGAATGAATACCATGCGCTACTACAATACATCTATTGATTATTAATCTCGTCTACGTCGTAATATTATCAATGAAATGCCGCGTCGTCGTAGCGGTGTTCATCAACAGCAATTTTTTGTAAAAAAGTTTGTGGTCCCATGACTTTATTTTTTTCTACTGAGCGTTACTCAGATAAATATGCAGGTACGTTTATATCGTATCAAAGAAAATAACATTTAAATGATAACTAAAAAACAACCCTGTATGAATACAACCAAAATGCTATTCATAGAAATGTGTTTCTAAGCTCATTCCAAAATAATTTATCAAATTTTGTGGCACTACCAATATTACTACATTATTTCCCATGGGTGTCGTAAAAGTCAACTTAGGGATTTAAAATTTGATGGACAGCTTATATCGGATTTACATGGAAACGATTTTCAATAACGAATAGTTCGTGAGTAACGATGAAATAACACCACATATAAAAAATATGTGTAAATGAAAGAAAATATTATAGAGAAAATACTTAGGATATAACAATGTAGAAAAACAAATGCAGGCAATTTAATCCACACCTTGGAAAAAACGGAAACTGCAAACTAACTATTTTATTTTATTTTATTTTATTTATTTATTTATTACATAGCCCACAGCTCTTGAACAAAAAAGTTGACATTTTATATTTACACTGACAGCCAATTAAGGGCTAACAATTTGATAAGTTAATCTTACAGTAAGCATTTTAAAGATAAAAACAAAGGAAAAAAAATATATAAGTATTCATCAAAAAGTTACAAAATTAAATTGGTATGACACATATATCAGGATGAAAAAGAGTAAACATTTACTTATTTGTGATAAGAAAAACAAATTTTTTATCTGTATATTGTTTATAGTATTTTGCCAACTTACATTTGTATAATTTATGGGTAGTGTGTGTGAGTATGTGTATGTGTGCAAAGGGGGAAGTGAGAAAGGGAAATAAACTTGTTTTATTTTATAAATTATTTGTCAATTAGTATTTTTATTATCTTACGCCTAAAGTTTTCTTTACTATCATGGAATATATCCAAGCTCAAAATATGTGAGAAGTTTTTATTAAATGTACTGTGTAATCTATTGATTATTGAATTTTGAGTATAGTTGGTTTTTGATTGTTGTGTGTGAAATAACTTGGTATTTCGGGTTCTTTTGGAGGGTGTGTTAAAACTTAAAATAAGGTGTGTTAAATCAGGGCAGTCGATAAGGCCATTGCATAATTTATATAAAAAGAGCATATCCAAAAGGCAACGTCTGTCCTCCAAAGTTAAAAAGTGATGGATTTTGCAGGCTTCTGGGTAATGGGCATGAGTATGTTGTCTATAGTTTAATTGCTTTAGGAATTTTTTTTGAGTCGATTCGATGGTTTGTCTATAAACAATATACTGAGTATTCCATATTGAACTACAATACTCTAGTATACTGCGAACAAAAGAGTAGTACAGAATTTTCAGGCAAATTGCATCCGAGAAAGGCGCAGTAGTTCTCAAGATAAAACCTAAGTTTTTATAGGACTTCGTGGTTATAGATGCAATGTGTTCTCCAAAGTTTAGCTTTGAGTCAAGCAGTACACCCAGATCCCTAACGAGAGAAGATTTTGCTATTTCAACACCGTTAAAAGAATAACTTGTCGACAAAGGTTTAGTTTTACGAGTAAACGCTACAAGTTTACACTTATTAATATTAATAGAAAGACGGTTATTGAGATAATAGTTAAACAATCTGTTCAAGTCATCTTGCAAATTATGGCTATCTAAAGAATTTCTTACTTTCATATAAATTTTAGTGTCGTCCGCGTACATAACAAACTTTGCGTTGTGGATATGTTGTCCTATGTCATATATATACACGCAGTACAGTAAAGGCCCTAAAATAGAGCTCTGAGGGACTCCAGATGGTATGGAAACATAATCAGAGCGAAAACCACCCAACTGAACAGCCTGACGACGATTGCGTAGGTATGACTCATGCCATCGCAACAAGTCTCCACAAATCCCTACTTCTTGAAGCTTGCGGAGCAGGATGACATGATTGACACGATCGAAAGCTTTTTCGAAGTCAGTGTAGACCACATCAACCTGCCCCCCACCTTCCATGTCATGGAGAATATCATTCGTGAAAATGGCAAGATTGGTACTGGTGGAGCGATTTCTCATGAAGCCATGTTGTTGAGTAGGGATCATCTTACTAACAATGGGATATATGTGATTGTAAACAACTCTTTCTGCAACCTTACTCAAAACATTCAATTTAGAGATTGGGCGATAATTTTCAATCGATGTTTTAGGCCCTTTTTTTGTGCACAGGTGTGACTAGTGCTGTTTTCCAAAGTACTGGAAAGTAACCTTCTGCAAAACATCGATTCAAGATATAAGCCACAGGAATTGACAGAGCTGCTGCGCACTTAGCGAACAAAATAGGTGGTAAACCATCACTACCCGGTCCCTTATTATTGTTCAATCTCTTAAACAAAGCTTCACAGTATTTCGCGGTAATTGTGATAGTGCCTAAAGTTTCTGTGTTCAAGGATAGTGGCAAAGATTGAGCTTCGTTATAAACGTGAAGTGGGTTACTGAAATTATTATAGAAAAAGTCATTAAATGCACTACAGATTTCCGAACCGCCACTGACAGTCAAAACACCATAGTCCATATATCCCGGGTAAGCTGAGTTATTTTTCTTCTTCGACTTTACGTACTTCCAGAAAAAATCTGAAGATTGTTTTATTACATTTTGAGACCAGGCAATATAATTATTATAGCACTTTGTTTGCAATTGCTTTTGACGGGTTCTCAAAATCGAGAAAGAAATATAATCATTTGGATTATTGTATCGCTTCCAAAGTGAGTGATACTTAGCTTTCTCCTTTGTGATACGAATGAGCGCTTTGCTGTACCAAACGGGATAAATATATGTACCAGATACTTGAGACTGAGGGACGTATCTGTCGACCAAATTGTATAAAATGTCATAAAACTTTTTTATCAATGTATCAATGTCAATATCATTAAACAAAGAAAGCCAGTTAATTTTTGATATTTCAATACTTATGGCTTCAAAGTTAGCTTTTCTGAAAATATACCTTTTATGAGACTTGAGCTTTAAAGATGGTACCATAATATCCGAGACATAGAATTCAATGGAAGGGTGGTAGTTATCTTCAGACACTAAAGGGCTTTGGGAGCGCGAGATACTTATTTCAAAGTTTGAAAACAATAAATCCAAGGTGTTTTGACTACAATTTAAAAGTTTGTTCGATTGTTTTAAACCATGACCTAACTAGGAAACTCCAAAATAAAGTTTTGAAACTTAAGCCCAAAGCAGTAAATACGGCACAACAGAATACCCAGGAAATAGAAAGCAAGAAAACATTTATTTTGTATTATTTGATACAGATGCCTAACATCTACAAAACTAAGTGACAATCCGTAATGGTGTACAACGAAAATCAAAACTGTCTCATTATTTTGATATCACGTAAAAAAACGTTTTATATCTCCTATAACTGAAAGACGTCCTTCACATATTGATTGTTAGCTGGGCACCTATTAAGTGCCTTTCCTTACAAAAAAGCCACGTCTCACAATACCTTTCAAGGGGCCCTTCCGACCAATATTGTAAAACGTAGGATAAAATCAATAGGTCGCACAAAGAAAGGATCTCAAGTACTCTCTTTTCTAATTCATTCTAAAAATTCTCACCTAACAACCACGCCTGCCGAACAGCAATCAATATTACTCCCGCCTGTCAAAGTTGAAATTTCGATAACAACTTAATTTAGTTATGACGTTTTAAATTCAGCTTCCTGCAATTCTATTGGTGATCTTAGGGTTTTTGAAGCATTATTCGGGAGTTGGTCGTATCTATTTGGGATATTCCTTAAATACACTTTGGCATTTAGGTTTTCAGCAAATTGACCCACTTTGCTGAATGTATATTGGTCAAAATTTATTTTAACTGTGAAACTTTCTTGATTTACCTAGTTGATTTGTAGACGATTCGGTTATTTAAAGTGGAGGTCGACTTTCATATGCTCTTGATCTTTTATTTAAAACTAGTGGTTTCGTGCAGAGTAACAAATGTAACTTTTGAATTTCTGGATATGTATCGATCAAAACATTTTTAGAAGTACAAAATATGTCCTGACAGTATGGACATTTTGATGATGATGATGTCCTCCCAGACGTATCCGTCATTTTATTGTTGTACCAGGGGTGTCACTCTTAAAGTACTTCAATTTGACAGCAAATTTTTATCACATGCAACAAAATGGACCGGTCATGTTGTCATTTTACCACGATTAATGTCTATAGTTGTAATACACCAATCAAACAAAAGGTCTGCTGACAGTTGTGACTTGCGACAGGTCCGTCCAGCTAGCCAGTCACAAAATGGCTGCTCCTCCTTGCATGTGCATATGTTGATGTAGTATTTTGTGATCTCCTTGTTATCTTCTGGTGTTTTCTGTAAATTTATGCGCGGCGAGCTGAGCTGAGGTTCCGGGTTCGAATCCCAGTAATGTAACTTTATCTGGGCGAGATAATGTGGTGTTTACAATATAAGAAATATTTATAATACCAGCCATTATTAAGAAATATTTATAATATTAATTATTGGACCAACATTCAGATGGCAGCAGGGGCGCTTAGCAAAATGGTGGCGCGTCAATTGGGGTGACAAGTTGAGGCGTCGGGTAGGCTCTCTATTCCTTTTGGTATATTTATCTTTCTCTATGTGTTGTACATTGACGTTAAGGGATACAGGCGTAAAGTTATACAGGGTTGATTTGTAGTCACCGGCCAAATTTTTTTTACTCAATAAGTATCATTTATGGAAGTGATTTTTGCAAAAAAAGAGTATTTATTTTTTACAAAGAAATAAATATATCCGCTAACATATTAAGCAAACCATGGTCACTCTAAACACCATTAAAATAAAGACAACTACGCGCTACTACAAAACATCTTGTAGTACTACGTCGTAGTATTATCAATGAAATGCCTCGTTGTAGTAGCTATGTTCATCAACAGCGACTATTTACATAAAAGTTTGTGGTGCCATATATTTTTTTTTTTTACTGAGCTGTACTAAAATAAATATGCAGGTACGCTTATATCGTATCAAAGAAACTAACATTTAAATTTGGCTGGTGACTATAAATCAACGCTGTATATGTATGTATGTATTGACGTGAGATTATTTCTGAACGGCGTGAAAAATTGGATTCAGATTTCGTACTGGTACGGCAATTTTTCGATGAGCACATAATAATCTGCTAATTCTAACCAATAGAATCTAGTTTAAGAGTTAATTGAGTCCAGTAGTAACAGCTAGTATCATTACAAAAGCAAAGTTTGCTGTCACTAATAAGACTAAAACATCTATATGTCACTTGATTATCCATGATTATCCAGAGATGATAGAAGCATAACTGTCTACTTTGTCAAAAGCTTCTTTTTGGACATCCAAGACAACGTAGAAGTTTTTCGATAGAAGCCAAAAAAATATTGAGAAAACTAAAAAAAAAAAATTGAGGAAGCGAAAGAAAAACATAGAATATGCCAGCTGCTTATCTTCCCGAGAATACTGTAAAAGTCAGTTATGGGACAGAGTTTTTATTGGAGATTTGTTTTGTGGGCGATAGGCTGACCCCCTGTCACTGCAAAAGTCTCCCTCCATCATTATAATGCCTCCAAATTTGTCAAAAGTGATATCAGATGGTTTATAACCTCTGGTGTTCTGTCTACCCCGTGAGGGATACAGGCGTGAAGTTATGTATGTATGTATGTTTATCAAAGCAATCCTGTTACCCTGCCTGGTAGAAAAAGCGGCCTATTATCCCATCAAAAGGCCTTAAAATAATAGGCCTATTAATTATTAAAAACCCGTTAACTATACCAACTGGCGCAAAGACAAACAATAAGTTAATCAAATAAATATCGAAATCGGGTCACATATCAAACATGCTCTACTCTCATCAAAAACTAATTGAGTTTGTTTGAATGAATCAATATTTCCCTCATTCCAGTTAATTAAATATCCCATTACGAGTCGAGTGGGAAGGGATAGGGTGCCCATTATTTAGTTGGTTTGATGGGGTTAAACGTTACTCGACTTAAGATCTTTGCGGTCAATAGTAGGATTCGATTTTGGGAGACGGTTTATGAGTCCCTTGTATATAATAATCAGATCTATTTATCTATAGTAAAGCTGAAGGGTAATCGTGGAAATAATAAATAATAATAATAATAAACTATACCACATGACGAGAACCTCGTGAAGGCCGAGACCGAAAAGCAACGCAAGTACTTGGACCTTGCACACGAGGTGACCGAAATGTGGGAAGTTATGTCCACCGAAATCATCCCAGTTGTAATATCCGCAAACGGTTTGACCCCAGCCACTTTGGGCAGAAACCTTGAAAGGCTGGGATTCGGCGGTGGTTCGCTCCCAGCACGCATGCAAAGAGCGGTTTTGCTGGATACTGCCCGAATAGTTCGCCGGTTTCTGTCCCTCTTGCCCTGATCCCCGACCGACTGGTCAGATTGTCGGGTCTTTCCGCCGAAAGGCGTGTAGCTGTAAGCATACGTAATAATAATATAATTTTAAAAATATATTGCTGCTCAATTTTTGGATTTGTGTGCGTTTGTGCAAGTAAGCAGTGCAACGAAAACAAATAAACTCCTTAAGTTATCATTACTCCCAGAAGATGCTTTTGGTTGAAAAGAAAAACGTGTCGGTAGGCTTGTAGTGCGGGTTGTAGTGTTTCGAGTTTGTGTTTGTTGTCATTGCCCTGCCTTTATGAGGGAGGGAGGGAGGGTGGTGCACCAACGCGACAAAATCCTGCATCACTAGTGCTGTGTGTGTGTGTGTGTGTGCGGAATCAGCAAGGTAACTTAGTAATTGTAGATATAAATTAAGATTTTTTTTTATTATCAACTTAGGTATTTGTTATGTCTAAATAAAGTAAATATGTTTTGTGTCGAGCCAGTTCACTTTTGAAACGTCGTCACTTATTAAGATTGACGTGAAATGCTTGTTTAGCTCCAAAAGTAAAGATCAAGGTGAAATGAACTCTAAGGGTAAGTATCTAAAGATAGAATTGTATTTTATTTTCTTATTTTCGGTAACAAACTACACAAATACCTTATGCGAAAATGTATATCTAAACCTTTTCTAAATACACATAATGTAGTTTCTCTCTGTACAAACACCCAAATTCAATACGGTACAACTGAAAAGGACTAACGAGGTAGCGATAGCAAAACAGAACTATGCATAAAAATATATATTACCAACATACGGTCTCCGTGCAGTGTTCTAGAAGCTACTATGCCATCCATAACAAGAACAAAAATGTTCCGTTTCTGGGCGTTTATCAACATATTATGTATTTATATTGTAGATTCCCCCTAGTCCTCTACATGTTATCTCACTACACAAGCTTCGCTTACTTGAGGCCAAGTAGTTGGTGTGATTGTCTCGGGATTTTTATTATTATTTATGTATTTTACAGAAATATTAAATTTTTGGGTGATAACAAAATGTTATCTCTGTAACAAGGATGACCTTGGATACCTATGAAGTTAACTCTAGTAGGTGACGAGACCTTTAAGTCGTAAATCTCTAAAGCAGCTCGTTACTAGTTGGTGGTGTTAAAATTAATAGGTTGACACAAATTAATGACCTCTATACAAATACAGTATAGGAGTCGATGCGTAGTATATCTTGTATCTGTATGTATGTTTATTACTATATATTAAATAAGAGTGTTTGCGTTTCCAACTATAATAATCAACGAATGTAAAGCATTAAAAAACGACTTCACGTCAAAACTTTGGCACGGCAAAAACATTATAAAACCGGTTTGGGGTTAAAGGCTGTTTTGCTGACGGTACACCATATAAAAATTCCTGCTCACGGCCGAATAGGTATTCGTTTTGTACGGCGTCGTGAAAATCGCTCAATCTGGTAAAATTTGGGTGTCGCGGCGCCTACTTCCTTCTGGTTCTATGAATATCGGATATTGAAAATAGCCGTTTTCAAAAGCGCTTTCAAAATCGGTCATATTTCAAAGGCCGTTTATAGTACGATCGATTATGGGATAATTCGAGAAATAACGAGGCTGTTTTGGTTTTAATCGAGTTGGTAGTAAGTACCTATTTCCAGAAATATCGAATTCCGTAGTCTGTTTAATTTGATTAAACATGAGCTTTTTGACTGAATAGGGTCAGCTTTGGGAACCCCTCTGCCCCTGGACAGGCCTGGCTCACTCCGCGCGGTACATCCGTTATTTACCTACAGCGAAGTGCTCCGCCGGCGCATTTCGAATGGGTCGTGTACCTATCACGCGCGCGCCCGTCTTCGTCGGGACTTTGTAGATACCTACCTACCTAATAGCACTCACAGTAATTCTATGATCGAGGTCGCAAATAGTATTGAAAAATGGACATAAAAAGAAATAAATATTAAATTAGATTATGTTTAGATTTGATTATGTTCAATTTAGTAAACAAAACATAGGTAGTATTACTAATTATACGTCGTAACTTTTTTTTCATTTTGTACTTTAGGTAAGTTGAAACAATATTTTTTACAAAGGTAGAATAACAGTAATACCTACATCGGTAGATACTTAATTACAAATAAGGAGATTAATTATTCTTCACTAGGCAGCAACCCTAACAGCGTAAGAAAAGATAAGAGGCATGCGATAGAAAGAGACAAAACTTCTAGGTATATAAATTTGCAGGTACGTAATGCTGTGCGAGCTGAATTCCACCGTATCGCGTCGTAGCAAGACTCCAATTTATTTAGATCTTCTTGCGGAGTAATTCTTCTGTACCAACGGAACTATTACTTATTCTGTGCCCTGGATACCTAAGTGATTCGTAGTAAGCGACAAATCTGAGTGACCTTCACTTGGTAGAAAGACCTTTTAAGGGTCAAACTGGCTAGCCAAGGGTCAAACAAAGCCTGCCGGGAAATATCATTGCTCAAACGAGTATGTGTTTTGGTATAATTTTAAGACAAGTTCTTAGTTTGAACTCATGTATCAATTTTCGACCTTATTGTCGCTAACCATAATGTGAGATTGATGGCAAGTGAAACAGGCTATAGTCATTTCATAAAGAGATTTCGCTAACTACAGGCATCATGAAAAGATCCTACCAATAAGCGAGGGTATCGCGGGTTAGGCCCTTATTAAGAAAGAATTCCACTATAAAATTTCAATAGCAGATTCCGGTTTTTGAGAGGCTGAGAGTTCTCTTGGTATTAAAAAATGGTATTACATGGCCCCAAACTAAGCAGAGCTTGTGGGAAACTAGAATACAAATACATATACATAGTTAAAAACCTAGACCTAGAACATCTTTTTTTTCTTGTCCCGTGGTCAATGATAAAGTGATCGTCAAATGATAGAATGATCTATCTGTCAAATGTTGATTAAAGAACAATTGACAGTAAATCCTTGTTGTAGTCATAATCAACGAAGGGGTAGGTAATTTCTCCTCTTATGTATGACACGTTTATGCAGAGACATGTTAGATGAAGATCTTTAGACCTTAAAATAATATGAACTGAATAATATGAATCAGCGGTTCTTTATTCGCACACACACATGCCGTCACTTACTCAATAACACATCTTACACGCTGGCGTCTGTGTCTTTTAGATAAAGATACAAAGATGGCTGATTTCTTAAAGCCAAATAGCACCCCGTCTTCGAAACAGGAATGTGTTGAATGTTTTACCTGGAACAAAACCAGAATTATGATGAGTAAAAATGCCCAAAATTCCGTTAAAAATTACTTAGTGTAAATAGATTACTTTTTTAATTGTAAAAACCCTAAAAAATGATTGTACTATTCGAAATATACTTTTTCTTTGATAGGCTGTTAAGTACGGAGGGCTACATATAATAATTATAAATACCGAGAAGTAAATGTCAGTAATACTCAAACCATGTCTGAATATACTCACAGAATCGTACTTATACATTATATTATGAAAGTCATACAAACAATTTAGCATTGATGCTAGCATTTATGATATTGTCAAGGGAATTTAAAGGAATTTGATTGTAGAGATACAGTTGTTACTTTATACTTACTTAGAGTTAAGATCTAGCAGTAAGAACGGATGGATTTAAAAATGACGGTTACGACTAATTGCATCAACTACTAACGTTTAAAAATAAACTTATTCTAGTAAGTAAACTAAATTACTATTGACAATATTGTTTGAAAGGTACTAAAGGGTTGAGTCAACAAATATGGTAGGTAAAAAACAAATACAATATAAATCTTGTTCAAACCGTTCAAAAGTCATATTTTCAAATATAAATACAAATAAAAGAATGAAAAACTATTTTAATTCAAATATTTTATTCGGTTTCATTATATTAGAATATTATAAAAGATTTGCTATCCCTAAAAAGTTAATGGCCTCTCTTTCCCTTCTCTAGGAACATACTATACCTACTCCATTTCATATTCCTCGATACAAAAGGTAAATAATGATTCCCTGAAGTCTTGTTAGATCTTACTTTTTGCTTTCAGAACTTTTTCATAGCACCCCAGGTGAGCATTCGAAGTATTAAGTGTTGATACTTCGTTTTGGTTACAAAAATGGGGGCTGTGACTCGTTTATCGAGTCACAGTATAAATAATTGTAGGACATAAATCGCTATTTAGCTGGCTCTACTTTCTGCTAAATTCACTCATCGCTTATGTTAATATATACAGGGGTAATTTTGATTAACGCATTACTTCTTGCGGGCAGCCTCTCCACATCAATCCCAACAACATTTGTTCTACGACTTTTTACAAATATAAATAACACAAAAAAAATTGTGCTCCTTACTCTTTGTTACTCCTTACATTTTTTAATAAGTACCTATTATTATTATGACGCGATATTTTACTGCGCAAGGTGCGTGGCAAACCTACGCTCAGAGTAAATAGAATTGCACCTCTAAACAGAGACTATAAATATTTTTTGTATGGGAAAACTAAAATTTTAAAAACTATTAATTTTAAAAAGTCGTAGAACAAATGTTGTTGGGATTGATGTGGAGAGGCTGCCTGCAAGAGGTGTAGTGCTAATTAAAATTAACCGTGTCAAAATAGTTTTATTTAACACGCCGAAATGAAAGACTTTTTTAGCAAAAATGTTTATGAACACAAGTAGAAAAGAATCTACGACCAATGCATAAATCTGATATAAAGATTTATTTATTTACACTTTATTGCCAAAAAAAAGAGACAAAACAAACACAAATTTTAGACTTCAAACGATTGCTACCGGGCATCCCGTATAAAGATATGTCAATATACTAAACAGTGAACATCTTTTGAAACAACTTTATATCCGTAAACATTTGTACTAAAAGTAAAAGTATAACCACATTTATTGTTAAGTTTATCAATATATAATATTCAATACAGTTTATTTTAAGGTATCTTTCCAATAACTCCAAAGAACTTGATTTATTAATATGAAATCTGAATTCTTGGAGGAAAACCGGTATTCCTCCTTCCTCTCTATTATTTTTCAAGATTTTTCCACGGGATCGAAAGGAGAAAACACGTTTAAAACCACGCTAACATTGCAAACCTTATTATAAAAGTATTGCACACAAATTGTCTTCAGATTATACAATATAAGTCCAAGACTTAGGTTCAACATAAAATGATCTTGTCTAACAAAACCCGCGGGTACAACTTTAGGAGCGCAATATCCTTACACGAAGAAACATCTGTTCAAAATAACGTCTTGCTTTATAGCAGTTTCGTGGCTAGAAATAACTAGTTATTATTTTTTGTAAGTTGCAAAAGAACATATTGGATAGGTTTATGAGTAAAGAAATGTGCTTTGAACTTTTGGCTGTATCTAAAGGGGTAACTAGTGTGAGTTGGTTGACCAAAGTTAGCGGATACCATTAGTCTACAAGATCTATGAAAAATAGAACAAGCAGAAACTCGACTTTTGTTGCTCTTGAACTTACACTTATGATAAAAATTATCTTGAGATAAATAACAAGATATAATAAATTTCTCTCGCCTCTAAATATGTCTTGACTCTTGACTCAAAGTATCAGGGGCTTCACCTACACCACCGTGATCAGGCATTAAACACGGTGTAATCTACTCGTAGTTAAAAAAGTAGTTTATTTTATTTAATTTATTCAGTTTCTAAATGAACCCTGAAAATTGAGATAATTTAAAAACATCTCTAACTCACTGCACGCTTAAATGAGTGAATCTAACAAACAGACTTAGAGCCTAACCATTTCGCAAATGCTTTCTTGGTGTTATTTAATTAAGGCGGTCATTGACATAGTGAAATTAGGAAGTAGTGCATTTTCTTGTCGCACACTTTTTCGTTTTGGAGTTCAAACCAAGCGACCACACTATCTGGTGATAAAGTATAAAAGGTTTTTAATTAACCTTCTATTGTCAAAGTCAAATAATAAATTTTCCCAGGGCCTGGTATTTTTTTTGGGCTGAGTAGTAAAAATATATTTTACGTACCCCACCTCAGAAAACTGGTTTCTTTTATGTATTTGTTATAAGAGTTTTATTCATCCAAATTAAAAATCAATTCAGTGTTATGTTCTCTTCAGTTTAAGTTCTTACTTATCATCAAGGATGAGAATTTTATCTTTCATGTTACCTTGTTCAAAGTGATTACAACGACTAGCGTTTTACACGTCTATTCACTAGAAACCTTCTGACTTGACCGTGGAAAAAACCAAGACTTTGAGATCAGGAAAAATAGACGCAGGGAGTAGCCGTTCGTTCCACATAATTTAAAAAAAAATTAAAAAATCCCCTGAAAATCTCACTAACAACATGGTCCCAAAGTAAGCATAGCTTGTGATATCGAATTCCATGTAGCGAACTAGGGAGGAACCTAGCATATAAAACATGTATAAATAAACACCCAGTCATGTGGATTTTTGTTTTTGTTCCATGCTAGAATCGAACCTGTAACCTCACTGCCTTGTAACATTCTCGTAACATAACGTTACGTTAAACGATATGTTCCAGGTCAATCGCAACCTTTATACCACTGCGCCACGGAGGTCGGCAGACCTTTTTGCCGACGACAAAACCTTAATAAAAAAATAAAAATAAAATCCCCAGACGGGAGATTTTATTTTTACAGGTAGGGCGGTGAACTAACGCACGAAAATCCTTCATCGCTAGTACAAGTCGCGGAGTTAGCAAGGTAACTTTGTTATAGTAGTAATAACTTATTATGTAGGTCACCAGAGTTTGATGCGTCTAAAATCAACAAGAGCCGTCGCGGAGCGCAAGTTGCATCCCCGCGTGCAGCGCCCCGCGCCCTGCCACCCGCTCCCACCCTGTAACAGAGTCGCTGATTACTGGAGTATGCCAACGCTGCCGCAGTCGGAGAAGAGGAAAAGTTGTAGCGGGCTCGCTCGCAAAACTGAACCTCCACGTCCTCGGCAGGACAAGAACTGTAATGAGGAAAGCTTCATAAAAGTTGAGAGGAGGAAGAAGAAGCCTACCGTCCGCAACCAACGCGGCAGTGCGGTGCGGTAAGGTAAGTTTCAGCTCTTTTGTGGTGAAAGTGCCGACCCAACATCTGCCAACCTTCATGAAGGAGGAATTCTGGCTGCAGGGAGTCGTCTTCCGGAGATTTCGAGGGCGACTGTCTCATGACCCGAGTCACACGTCGCCGACTTTACGTGTGAAATAGTATCAAATTTAGTGTAGTTTTAAGTACATTTTATATATGTTAGTTCAAGGTATTTATCTATGGGCCCTTTGTTTTGTATATACCATCTTTATAAACTCCGTGTTGTCTGAAAATAAATATTATTATTATTATTAATAATAATAATAAGACCTCTGACTTTTACAGTATGCCGGGGAAGGGAAGCAGTTGGTACTTTCTATATTTATCTTTCGCTCCCAGTCCAACATGGATTCTCCAAATAAACCTAACCTTAACTAAGAGTTAGTAAAACCAGATTTTAGTTAGTAACTTTCAGTGTTAGTTCATTAAAAGTTTGTACTGATCCAGTTATTATACAGGATGCTTTTTATTTTTTTATAAAGCTCTGAAATTCGAGTAAAGTTTTGCTGTTTTACAAAGTTTGTTTCGATTATAATTTATTCTCATTTACTTTAGTATATCGGTACTAAAATTAGGTTGTTAAAAGTTTTTTTGGAGATATTCGGTGTTCGGAATTTATTTTTAGAATTAATTTCCTGGAAAACGATATCTGTGGAGCAAAACAATGTAGAAATGAGTGGAAGTGAAAAGGAAAGTCTTTATACTTTCCACATCAATTCAAAAGCAATCTTCCGCTATCTTTTTTATTTATCTTCAAACATAATTTTTCTCTTAAATGCTTAGCACCACTAAATACTCAAGCAGATAACTGCGGACTAACCAAGCACAAATTAGGAAACTTCAAATGGACTACAACTGGCAAACTTGTGCAAATAGTTTAATTCTGTTACAAGCTGAATGGGGCCAGTTTGTCGGGGGCGATTATGACTTGTTCGTAACTTCTGATTTCCTGGTACATTTTCTGTGAGCATTTTTTTATTTGGGAAGATTTTGTTAGTAATTTTGTTTTTTTTCCTGTTCTTGTCCTAAAAGCTTCATGTCTCTTTATGACTTATATTTTTATTTTACATTTTAATTACTTATATATAAGTTTCGTAAAAGTTTATAAATAAACTAATTTCTCAACTGATTGATTGATTGATTAATATGTTGCTCCAAAATAAGCTTGTACGACGAAGACCCCTCCTCGAAACCAGGAAATGTCTGCTTAATATGCACTTAATGAAGCAACAGAAATGTTTACTTAATTTTAATTTATTTTTAATTAAATTAAAATGTATCGTTTTCTAAACCCGCGCTTAAGGCTTGTATATGCGCAAACAACCTTGAGAGTTTTAAACCTCTTCCCCGCACCTGCCTCTTTCAAAGAATCTTCACAGTATTATTACAAACTAAATGAAACGTCCTTTCGCGGCGGTTCTCAGATATTATTATTTTACAAATCTAGTAGTGTCTTTTCACAATGCAATGTACATACAAAATAAATCGTCCTTTTGCTGTTTTTCTCACCAGAAACTAATAATTTCACCGATTCGATTATTTCAATGCAGAGCGACAACGGACACAGGTTACCCGTACGAGAAAGAGAGCCGGAGGCCGTATGCCGCCTGTCGCCCGCGCAGAGCGCCGCGGTCACCAAAATATTAACAAAACAGGAAATCAATAATTAAAAACTCACAATGAGTAAAATGAAAATTCCTCGTGAGCGATTGTAGTGCAATTTAAGTTGTATTATATAAAAAAAAATTCATTCATGTAAGCCGCATAGTTACGTAGTTTATCCATATTTTGCAGTAAAATCGATGTCCACGGTAATTTTTTTTTCTAATGAACTAGAAACTTTGCAAAAAAATCCTCGTGAGCAATTAAAGAATGAAGATTAATCTATAATATATATTATTTTCGGTATTGTGTTTCTACGTTTTCCCGTACCTTATAGAGGTTGAACATACCCCAATTTCGCCAAATCTCCCCGGGTGTCACCTTAAACGCAATCTGAAATGATTCTTCATAAATATAATTATCGGTTATCTATTTATTATAATTCATTTAACCAATTTATATGAAAGATGGCCGCCAGTCAAGAAAATCTTAAATGCGTCTCCTTCAATCTAATCTTCAGTTACCACTAGTCGACAAGTCAGTTTCAACATGTTACAAATCAAAATAAATATAAATTGCATATTTTATTGACTAATTTCCATAATATATTACCTAAGGCATATAAATACTTTTACTTACAATAAGGTGAATTATAATATTTCGCATACCTACACTGAATTTAACCGTAAAATACATCACAACTATACTGCATGGAAATATCACACGTACATAAAATAACAAGTGTAAACTTTAGAATAATCTTCTTATTAAAACTTCATGTTTTACAATCTTGTTATCCTATCCTACTAATTCTATAAACGAGGAAGTCTGTTTGTCTATAACGCTTTCAAGGTTAAACTACAGCACCGATTTGGATGAAATTTGGGATGAGAATAGTTGTTCTGAAGTTGAGTTGAAGGCTAGTTTGTTTACAAACTAAAAGATTAAATCAGGGGATGAAAGTGTGTACTAAACATCACGATACTAGGTAGAAGAGTTATTATGGCCTATGTCAAAAAGTTATTTAAAATACCGGTTGAATAGCCGTATAAGTTTGGCTTAGAATAGCGCTACCATCCCGAAAAGCGTGTCGTTGAAAGCGACTAATCCAGGTGGTGTAGAATTCGAGTACACGCTTCGACTACACAGAACTTTATCGACTCGTATGTTTACGAATGGCCGTATAGTATGGAGTCGGTTGCAAGTTTTAGTAACATTGTAATTTTTTATTTTACAGTTATTTAAGAGTACAACATGTTTACAAACATTCAAAATTAACAAGGCACACATTTATATAAGAAGAGAAGTCGTCGTGGCGCCGTGGTTACTGTGTGTATCATACGATATCACAGATTTAAGCAACGTTTGATGCGGGTGGTGCTTGGATGGGTGACCGCCGACCATTCATTTCTCACAGCGACTTCCGTGCACGTTAAGCAGTCGGTCCCGGGTGCTGTATAGTTGTATACAGTAGTCGTTAGGCTTTGTCAGAAGCCGAATCGGCACCCTGAAAATTCTGACATCCACTAACCAGCACTGGGCCAGCTTGGTGGATTATGGCCTATACCTCGTCAGCCAGGGGAGAGACTCATGCTCTGCAGTGGGCTCATTACAAAGAGATGATGATGATGATGAAATTTATATAAGCAGGCCGTGCGGCAATGGATAGATTTCAATTCTCGCTTGCAAACCGACTCCATACTATAGGAACATTCGTAAATTTTTGTTCTGTGCTCGCACTGCTCGTTAGTGACCACACTTCATATAAAATTTGCACACAAATAGCACCACTCCGACGATGAAGTATTCTGGAATATATTTTACTACCTGTTTTGCGCGGTTTTACCCGCGCCATTTCAAATCCCGCGGAAATATCGAGAAAAAAGTAGCCTATTCGCTATTCCAGACTGTAAACTATCACTATGCCAAACATCCAAATCATTAGGCCGTTTTGCCGTGATAGAGGAACAAACATCCAGACATGCATACATCCAATCTTTCACATTTATAATACACAAAATTTTAGTTGGCTTTAATCGATAGATGGCGTTGTACGTCGATTAAATCGCGCAAGAAGAGTTATTTAATGACTTAGCCATATTTACTTAGTAGACTACTTTTTTTCATCCTCACTTTCACAATTATAATACTAGAAGGATGAAAAGCAGGTCTTTCCTAAGCCTGCGTGCTGTGATCTGCGACCTCATCTTCACTTGAAATTACGTGAAATAGCCTCTAACGGCTATGACGTAGTGGTGACATACATTGCCTTCTATGCAAGAGGTCCTGGGTTCGAATCCCGGCGGCGGCGGATATTTGTGTGATGAACACAGATATTTGTCATCAAGTCATGGATGTTAATATGTTTATTTAAGTTTATTCTAATAAAAAATATGTATTTATTCAATATGTATGTTTATATATTTCTTAAGTATATCAGTTATCTAGTACCCATAACACAAGTTCTTTAAGAAACTTAATTTGGGCTAGATAATGTTGTGTGAGTGTCAGAAATATTTATTTAAATAACAAAGACCGCAAGAATTTAAAGCCTTACCGCTCCCGAGCGAATCCAGGTTCTACGGCTAGTTATTAAAACATATTATTGCTCAGCCAAGAAATAGCCGCACATAATAAAACAAGTTTGCTTTTCATATCCCGGCTTGGAACACTTATTACGGCTAAAAGTAATATGAAAATTTTCTGAAGAAAAACCTTTTTCTAAGCAAGTTGAGAGTAGCTAAAGTTGAGGCGTGGTCGCAGTGTAAGCGGTAGGAAAGCTTTGAAATTGAATTTCTTTGAGAAAAGTTTGCGTATTGTGTTTACGTTGGTAAGCAATTTTCGTAAAATATTTTTGTTTTATTGAAAAAAAAAAACAATTTTTAACTGGATTTATTAACATTACATTTTAAATTTTAAGTCGACGTTTCGGTGTCTTAGCAGACCCCGTCACGAGAGACTTAAAAAGTGTTTTATGTAATAATATTAATCGTGACAATATTTCTTTTGTTTTGTTATTCTTTTCTCTATGGCGCGTTAAACAAGTGATGTTTCTACTGGGTGGTAAAAATTGGAAATAGTTTTAAGGGTTTAAAAGTTTGTAAGCAAAAACTCAATTTAAAAAATATTTCATTAAAGATTATGATATAATGAAAACTTATGACAATTATAATGTTACTATGTTGGCAAGATCAAATCACTACTATTTTTCAGAAACAGTATAACCATCACGATGCTACTTTTACTGTTTGTAAAAAAAATTAATCACTCCAAATCTTAATGCTTTCCAAGTTGTGAATTACGTGCATCTTAATACAAATTCGTTTAAATGATGGCACTTTTTGAAAATCAATATATATAAAACTGTTCCGTTACTGACTGAGTGACTGAGGTACTGAGTGACTGACAGACAACGTACAGCCGTAACTACTGGGCGTAGAGAGCTGAAATTTGGAATATACATTCTTTAGGAGATGTAGGGGTTCACTAAGGAAGGAATTTCCGAAATTCCCACGGGAACGGGAAATATAGGACTTTTTAGTTTCTATGAAAAATCTTATTCCTTGAGTGCACCGATGTGAAACTTGGTGTAATGGTTTTTCAATGTGTGTCTGGTTGTGTTATGAAAGGAATTCCCGAAATTCCCACGGTAACGGGAAATATATTATGTTTTAGTTTGTATGAAAAAATCCCATCCCTTGAATGCAGGGATGTGATACTTGATATAAAGGTTCCTCAATAAGTTTCTGTTTGTATTATGGAAGGAATTCCCAAAATTCCCACGGGAAGGGGTTGGACTTTTTAGTTTGTATGAAAAATCTTATTCCTTGAGTGAATGGATGTGATACTTGGCATGAAGGTTCTTCAAATAGTGACTGATTGTGTTACGAAAAAATTCCCAAAATTCCCACGTGCACGGGAAATATATGATTTTTAGTTTGTGTGAAAAAAACTTAGGTATTCCTTGAGTGCATGGGTGTGATACTTGGTATAAATGTTCTTTGCAGTGGGTGTCTGGTTGTATTGTTTCTGAAATTTCCAAGAGAAGGGTAGTTAAGCGCATACGAAGTTGCGGGATAAAGCTAGTGTCCAATAAACATACTCAGAAAGTGTATGGGAACTACTGAAAATATTACAGTTCAATGGTTAAGGCTTGACCATTAACTAGTTATTTTTTAATCAATTTATGATGCCATAAAGTTTAAATTTGATTGCATAAGTTTGGCTTTTAAGAAAATTTATGTATGAATGAGTAATATTCTAGTAATATTACTATGAAAAGCAAAAACGTGCTAGCGTAAAATATTATACTTAAGTACCTGAATTATAGATGTTGTTTCTATGCGGTTTTAAGATTGTTCAAAGAAAACCTTTCCAATGTTCTACATTTTAGCTATGCTCTAATGATTGATTTTTTCCGATCCAATTACTTGGGTTTACAAAACAAACAACCCAAAAAATAAAAAAATATTAAAAATAACATAACCTTAAAATATATTTTCTAATTTAGATTTATATTTCACTAGCACCAAAATGTGCAAGAACTAAGCTGTATATAAATATCGCGTGGTTTACAATCGTTAAAAATATTAATTCCACACTAAGTATAACATGATCATACATTGAAATGCCCATATGCCATAAAAATGTAATCGCCCCTCAAAAGAAAATTAAATATTTAGTAAAATAGATAGGCCCTATACTAATAAATCAATAACCAATCAATTTAAAAAAATCACTGTTAGGCCTTAGCACTAATGTTACTACACTACACTATCAAGAGTAGTCTTACATACCTCTAAACGTATCATACTTTTGTGTAAAAAATATTTGCTGTACTAAATAAATATTCTTTAATACGCCAACTTAAACCGGTCCCATTTGTGAAACATATTTATTAACACGCGCCATAATTAAAAAAAAAACGCAAAAATCATGGCTCGCACTGCAACTCCACCCCAAACTCGTAAAAAGTTTATTGAGCCTCGGCGACGTATCAAAGCAGTGCTACTCTTTGTATCAACCCATTGTACCGACTGCGGCTTAATCGCGTTCCCTAATGTTAGCACGCGGGTTCGCCTGCCTCCTGGGAGCACGAACTTAGAGATCCGAAAGCTGTTTTATGAGAAACTACATTAAGACGAGATTTGAGCAAAGGGAGAGAGATTGCTTCTGTAAGTAATAATACAGTGCAAGAATTGAGAAGCGTTCTTCTGACGGTAATAGTAAAATAAATTACTCTAACTAAATATATATGTTGCTAAAATATTTAATCTTATTTAGTTGTTATTAAAGACGCTCGACTTAGGCCAAATAATAAAAGCACAGCAAAATAATGCGTCTTATAACTTACAATCTACGCTGTAATTATATCAACATTACAATTTTAATAAGGTTTAACTTGAGACTTGAAATACACAAGACGCCAAAAGAAAGTTATTAAAATAGTCGTTGCAAATTTAATATATTCCATAAGGCTTTGACATAGAATTTATAATGAAAATAGCTCTTAGATCCATGACCTACAGTTTAATTTAATTTGAAAAATACCATTAGCTTCTACCTTTACCTACCTTTAAGACTTATTAGAAAACTATTTTCAAGCTACTCTCAGTCTTTAAATCATATCCATCACAGCCCTTTGTATTGTAATGGTGCGTACAGATTGCTGTAATGGAACTTGTAATGTAACATTCTGCGCACCACATGTCCAAATACGCAAAGTGTGCAGAATGTTACTTTACTAGTTGCATTACAAGCAATCTGTACGCACCATAATGTTCCCACTGCAGGGCTAAGAAAGAAAAGAAATGTTTATTTAAATAACTATCGCAATTTACACAATTAAAAAATACATTAACCCAGTTCTTATTATACATAGAAAAAAACGATAGTTAAAAAAAGGAATAAGACTCAGCTTAATGTCGAATGATCCAGTAAGTCATCGACGCTGGTTTTCAGTCCCATAGGTGTACTAGGAGAGGAAAAATGTACTGGGATAGTCCCACCCTAAAACACTAAAATTTATAAAAACACAAAAAAAAATGAAAAATCATTATAAGCTAGGATAGAAATATAGTATGTGGCACGGCAGAAAAATAGTATTAGAAATAAGCTGTACCTTTGTACATTATATTAGTCTTTAAGTATCATTGTATATTTTAAACTGTGTACATAAATGATTAAATAAATGAATAATATACATATAGGTAATATACCTTTAAAAGGAATAAGTAATACATGTTAATAGGTATATGAATCTCTCCTCTGGGCGACCAGGAGGTTAAGGCCGCAAGCCACCAAGCTGGCCCAGTACTGGTTTGTGGATGGCAGAATCTTCTTCGCGCTAAAATAGTGTCTAAAAAACCCTGATGACTATAGTTTATAAGTATGCCCGGACCGACTACAGGAAAAGCACATAATTCGTCGTGATATACAGGGTGTCCCATAACTAGCACGACAAACTGAAATGAAAGAAAGGTTGAGGTGTGCTCTACCAGATAAAAAAAAATTACCTCAGTAAAAGTGTCACCGTTTTCGAGATATTCCCGACTTTAATTTTTTTCGAAAAATTCCGCTTTTGATCAGTTTTTTTGTTGCTGTGTGTACAAACAAACAGATATCTCTTTATTTTTTTTTTGTGAATATTTTAGAATAGTAGATCTATCATATTCAAATACCATTTTGTTAAATTTCATTAGGTATCATTGAGAAAAAATTATTATTCTCATTATATTTTTCTACAAAAATTATTTATCTCAGCTTAGGCATTCGGTGGTGAAAAAAAAAATGTACTGGACTATCTCTGCACATTTAACAAACTGATCAAAAACTGATCAAAAGCGGAATTTTTCGAAAAAAATTAAAGTCGGGAATATCTCGAAAACGGTGACACTTTTACTGAGGTAATTTTTTTTTATCTGGTAGAGCACACCTCAACCTTTCTTTCATTTGAGTTTGTCGTGCTAGTTATGGGACACCCTGTTATATTATGAACGGTGGGCGGTCACTAATCCCTGAACCGAACGCGCCGAACGTTGCTGAAGGTTCAGCAAACCAAATTATGGAATGATGAGTGAACAATTATGAAATGAATACAGGAGCCACTATTATTGTACTTATGCTGCGGGACTAGCATGCAGCCATCGACAACGATAAATCGGGCCTTTTATCGATATTTTCTTAGAATGGCACTAAGAGTATATATTTTTTTAAGAAAATGGCATCTTTATTCTTTGGGCTTAATCATGGTATCAAATCCAGTCTATTACGGTACACATGTAAGCTAACATAATAGGATAAAATAATATTTATCTTGTCGTTTCGAGTCTTTATCGATGGTATGCTAGCCCTGCTGGTGATGTAAAGAAAAGAAAATTATTATTTTGTCACCACGAAATCGTCAACAATCATAGTTAGATATAGATACAAATATATATACATACATACATAACGTCACGCCTGTATCCCTTATGGGGTAGGCAGAACACCAGAGGTTACAAGACCATCTGATGTCACGTTTGACAAATTTGGAGGTATTATAAAGATGGAGAGAGACTATTGTAGTGACAGGGGGTCAGCCTATCGCCCACAAAAACGCCTTTAAAACCTCTGTCTCTTAACTGACTTTTACAGTATGCCCGGGAAGAGAAGCAGCTGGCACATTCTACGTTTTTCTTTCGCTCCCAGTCCGTTTCGCTCCAGCATAAACCCTATAAATTTAAATACAAATATAATAAATAATTTGAAGAAAATCTTAATATTGGTACTTTATGAAACGATTTTTGTAGTCAATACTTACATCATTAACCTAAAGTTCGACTAAATGGATATCGCACAATTCTAATAATATTTCTCAGGCAATTTTATCAAAAAAACTTACAAATCTAAATAAACCGTACAAATATGTCCTAAAAATAATCGATCATTTTCCAAATATTAATTCGTGTAAGTTTAATTTGTTAAGGGCGTATTTAACTCACAAAATATTTAAATCCCAACTCCGTAGTATTCGGAAAAATCGCCACGTAACATTCACTGTTTGGCTACAGGATTGAACTTTAATATTTATACTGAAATTCCCATATCCTGACATAAAAGAGAACATAATTTATTCAACCAGTAATGCAATCATCAATTTTAAGATTACCAAGAAGTATATAATTATATGGATATTGTAAAGTAATTGTTGTATATCAAATAAATTGGAAAGATAATTATAATGGGTGGTAGATTTTAAATAAATGTAAACAACAGTCAGTTGATTTTCTTTTAATACGTTAAATTTATTTCTTAATTATATTTTTTCACTTTAGCACCCCGTTCGACCTTAATCTCAAAAAATGCAAAGTCTTATTTCGTAGGCATATTCACATACCCATGACAAAATGGGTATACATATATACTTTGTTACTGAACTGCAGACAAATGCTAGTTCTACAAAATTTCTTACATTTAGTTAATTAAAAAAGTTATAAAACGCAAATTATTTCTGATCTTCATCAACATTACCCCCGCTAACTACCCATTACCACTGCACTATAAACCAACTGCTGCGAACAAAATACCGTTCCACTAATATCCATAAAAACTAACTACACTTTAATTATCACGGAACCCAATTTGCACATTTTTGGGATTCAGTGGAACATTATGTAAAACGTTTATAACCCTAATAGAGATTCGAAAGGTTCGGCGTTGGCTGACTTAACAGAAATTTCAATTTATGGCCGTTTTGCATGTGTGGGTGGATTTGATTGTTTTAAAGTTGGTAGTGCTTGTGTGACATAAAAACAGACATTTCGAAGCATGAAAGTTGACATGATAATGTTTATATACCCTTACGAGGTGACTCTATACAAGTATTACTGATAAAAATACTGTTTTTACATACATATCTATCACATTAATGACCGATATGTATAAATATAAGTCCCAACTTAGTACTTATGACATTTATCGAAAGGCATCTTTATCCCAATTTTTCTAGAAAATCAGTATTTACGTGGTTAAAGCCGAGATAAAAATCTAGTACCTAATGAATAAAATATGTTCTGGACCGTACTTTATCGTATAATGTATTTTATCTCGAATTTTCGATAACTTTTCGAACAACTATGTCATGAACTGTGTGTCGAATTAAAATGTTTCATAATAAATAAATTTTGTGAAAAATTGCGTTGATTTAATAGAACTTCGACGGTGACAACATCTGTCATTCACACGATTATAACTTTTGAATTGAATATAAAGAAATATTTTTAACTGATTTCAACGCCAAAATTAGAGTCAAAATGTCAAGTATAATTTATCGCAAGAGAAATCTATCTTAAAACGTGTTTTATTAAATAGATCGTAAACTTTGACAACGATTGATTGAATATTTATACCAACTTTTAGGTATGAGAACAGAATCCACATTACGCAGTTTCTTCTTACAGTAATACCAACATGCCAAATATTTAAAACAAAATGAAGAATTAATATTTTAAAATAGAAAAGGGTCATTTTGAAGTGACAGAATTTATACCCCTTTAGCGCCGCTACATTTAACCCGCAAATAACTTAAATATTACCTCGCATTACCCAAGAGATGGGTTTCTTTAAAAAACTTTAGTGATGCATGCAGTTTTATCGATATCGATAATTTTCCAAAAGGAGAGATAAGCCCATCTTAAAAATTCCTATACTATATGTAGTAAAATACAGTATTTAACAGTATTTAAAACACTTTATTTTATACAGTATTGTAAAAAATAAAGTATTTTACTAAGCAGTTTTGTAGTTCGATTTCCAATTTTAGTATACATGCAATAGAAACTTCCTAATTTTTTTCCAACGTATCACTAATGCTTTATTATTAGCAATTAGTAAGTATTGTATTGTAAATCGTTTAAATCGCCGCTAATTATTGTTATACAGCGGGTCTTAAAAGTCTTAAGCAACCCGGTGTGAAGTGATAAACAAAAATTAGCACGAACTTAAGTTTGACCGTTTAATTTTGTATACAAATTCATTGAATATAAATAGTTGTAGCCTTTGATTTTCATTTTTTTTTTTAACGAAAACTGAACTGATAGTCATACTTAACAAAATTAAGTCTTTGTTACAGGTCTTCTCGCCTTTTATAGAAGGAAGTAAGATGTTCAAAATATAAGCAACAATGAACATCAGTGAAACAAAATTATATAAAAACAACGTAAAGAAACGAGAAATAAAAAAGGTGCTAACAGACTTTCTTTTCTACATATGCCTATATTTTATTCTTGAGTAGAGCACTTGACATTAGTGCAGAGTATGTTCAAATGACACGCGTCGACGCACAGGACTCGCGTTTCGCCCGCTTCGCTCAGCGCGTGTGGTCCAAATATGATGATTTATTAGATTGGTAAATTCTACGGGTAACAATCTTAAAATTTCCTTTTTTTTTAATAAAAAACTAAACAATCTGAATATTAACCAGCCTCAAGTTCGTTCACCTGAAAGCCAGTTACTTTATAACAAAAACCTTAATAACTCAACGATAATAATCGATACATCCGGCACTAGCCCAACCCTAGTGAATTTATCGATAGGATACCAGATTTTGATAAAACGTTTCTTTGCAATAAATTTGGAATAATGTAAACCTCAATTTCAGCCGCACTCGATTGCTTTTTGCCGAATCTTTATTAAGTTCCCGGAGCTCGCTCTGAACGTTTTTATAATAGATTTTGAGTATTTATGTACTATCTTAGAATCCAGTTTTGATGATCTAAGGAATTTTAGATTTTTTTATTCGGTTCCACTAAAAAGGTTTTATTTAATGGATCCTTTATTCTGTGCAGAGGTGTTTCCCTGGCGCGTCTTTTAACTAAGGGACATGCAAATTGAAATTGATATCTTTGCAAAATTTTAAATTAGGAATACACTTTTCCTAACCTGCCTGCGATTCTAGGTTTTTGTTTGTTTTTTGGTATTACAATTCATTGGTTATGGTGTGCATTCTGGTATCTCTTAAGGAACGTTTATGTCTCATAAGGCATGGCTCTTATGAAAAATTGTTAATTATAGTAAAATACGATTTTGCACGATATTATCTCAATGTAGATCCAATACTCGAAAACTACCAATGCAGAATTTACCTATTATTATTTTATACATATAATACAAGTTATCGTGAAACAAAAATTGAAGTTTCCACCTAGAGTCACTAAAAATCAACGTAGCGAAGTTTAATTCAAAATTACTGCAAAAATAGTTTATCATGTGTTTAAGAGATAATTAAGGTAAGCGGTAAACCTTTTGTAAGGGTCAAAAACGACAACTTAAAACCAAAAATATTCAAAACTATTTTCGCAGTTGTCTGTACGTGGTTTACAATGAAGCCTATCCTAATAAAGATACTGTCTGGTACACTCAACAACTTACTTCCTTACGATAAAAATACTTCAGAGTTACGGAAAGTTCAGTGATACACGCCGGCGGTACATTTGCATTAAAGATTTAGTGTATCACTTACTTAGGTTGAGCAGCTTTTTACTTGAACTTGGCTTAAGTGTCTTTGTTTACAAGTTGGTAATCTTGAGTTTATAAGAAAAACAGAGCGGAACCGTAAGGGGTTTTTTCAGCCAATCTCCAAAAGGTGGTTATCTATGTAAGGCTATCAATTCGCGTGTATGTTTTTTTTTAATCTTTGTTGCACGATTTTTTGGACATTTGTCAATCGATTTTGAATATTCTTGTTTCATATGATAAAAGATACTTCAAATATAGTCCTATGTAAATTTTATCGAAATCAGTTGAGTAGTTATTAAAAAAAATTAAAATACGTCTCAATACTGAGAAATTTACGTTAATGACTTTATGCTTTAATCAAAGTTTTCACAATGATTTAAAAATGTTAGTGAAGTCCGTTTTTTCAGTAATAAAAAAAAATTTAATCCCCAGACAATCACACCAACTACTAGCATAGCTTGTGTTATGGGATACCATGTAGCGAACTAGGGGGGAACCTAGAATATAAATACATATATAGATAAACACCCAGGCACGGAACATTTTTTTTTTCTTGTTTTGTGTGGGAATCGACCCCGCAACCACTGGTGTCTGAGGCAGACAGTTTTACCCCATCGCCAAAATGGTCGCATTCAATGCTCTGTGTTCGTTGATTATTGTTCCATTCGTATTTTTAAATATAAATGTTATTTCTATTTTCTTTTTATCTATGACTAGCCACCGCGCGCGGTTTTACCCGCGTGACTTTTGATCGCGAAGCCTTTAACTTGAACCCTTTAACCTTCCTCAAGAGTTGGGCTATCAAATGCAAAAAGAATTTTTCAAATCCCACTTATAGTTTCTGAGATTACCGCGTTCAAACAAACAAACAAACAAAACTAACTCTTCAGCTTTATATATTAGTATAGACTAACCCGCGTTTAACCTGCTTCTCATCTGATGGTAAGTAAAGATGATATCCAAGATAAAAGGTCACGGGTTTAAGAAGGCACTGGCTCTTTATAAATTTAACAGACCACCGCTGGAGCATAGGTATTTGGCGGCAGATTTTATATGAAGGGTGGTCGCTAGCCAGTCGCACCCGGAAAGGGTCCTACCATTTTACTACACTCGTGTTTATTTCATGTATTTCGTTAACAGATGTTTTTGTTCATAAGTTTTATTTATTACTGTAAATATGTTGTGGTACGCAAATAAATAATTTTCTATTCTATTCTATTCTATCCAGGGACACTAAGGCAATTCTAAGCCGACAATACTCGGTCATTGGCAATGGGCAAATAGCTCGCAGAATAAATGGCCGTTGGGGCAGAAAAGTTCTCGAGTGACGGCCACGTACTGGGAGATGCAGCGTAGGCAGACCGTCCTTAAGATGGACTGACGATCTGGTCAAAGTCGCCGGTAAACGCTAGATGAGGGCGGCGCCAGACCGAGCGACGTGGAAGACCTTGAGGGAGGCCTATGTCCAGCAGTGGACGTCTACTGACTGGTAATAATTACTCGGTAACTAACTATTATATTTGACGACCACTTTGGCGATGAGGTAAACCTAATCTGCTAAAAAAAAATGTTCCGTATCTGGGTGTTTATCTATTTATGTATTTATATTCTAGGTTCCCCCCTAGTTCGCTATATGGTATCCCATAATACAAGCTATGCTTACTTTGGGGCCATGTAGTTGGTGTGATTGTCTGGGGATTTTATTAATTATTTTTTATTATTTGACTCCCTACTATCTTAGTGACGATACTAAAAACCTATTGGAAATATACATATACATACATACATAACGTCACGCCTGTATCCCTTATGGGGTAGACAGAACACCAGAGGTTACAAGACCATCTGATGTCGCGTTTGACAAATTTGGAGGTATTATAAAGATGGAGAGAGACTATTGTAGTGACAGGGGGTCAGCTATTGCCCACAAAAACGCCTTTAAAACCTCTGTCCCTTAACTGACTTTAACAGTATGCCCGGGAAGAGAAGCAGCTGGCACATTTTATGTTTTTCTTTCGCTCCCAGTCCAGCATGGAAATATTTCGCACGGAAATAGCTGATCTATCTACCAAATGCGCTCACATTCTTTTGCATAAATTAAATCGGTTAGCATCATCTTTATAAATAAATTAAAATAACTTAATAATACGTTGTTGTTTCCGTTTTAAATTGCTAAACCTGTTCTTAAATATCAGGAGAGTGTTTTTGATATTAAATGTAAAGCATTTTTTTAAAGTAAGTTATAGAATTATTGACTTTCCAGGTGTTTTATAGGTCCATTTCAACATAATATGTATACTTACACTTGATTTTTTTATCATTTCGAATCCATTTAAAATGTAGTTTATGAGCTGCTATTTTACGTAGTATTTATTAGTTTATTTAATTATTATTATAATATTAAATTAAGCAAATAGGTTGACTTATAGCTTGTAAGCGTATACTATGAAATCCTAATTGGCTAAATCGAAAGTTGCAAATGTGGCATTAAAAAATAAACAATTAAATGATAGACGTATTTACACACTTTCTTTCTTTAAAACTAAAAGGTGGGCGTTTTTCTCTCATTACACATGAAGACTACGGTGGTACACATCCATCCACGAGAAACTTATTCACTCGACACTTAAAAGTACCAGCGGGGCTAGCATGTTACCGTTGACAACGATAAATCGGGCCTTTTATCGATATTTTCTTAGATAATGGTATTTAGTGTATGTAATTTATTAAGATTATGACATATTTGGTTCTGTGGTCTTAATCATGGTATCAAATCGAGTAATTCTATCTATTATGGTGCGCATATTAGCCTTACATAATAGGATAAAATAGACTGTAATGGTCAGGTAAAACAAACACAAGCAGGTCATTCAGAACCTTGGCGACTCGTATCAAAACGGAACTGTCAAAGCGCTTAGTTCGACTTTCTGAAATATCCGCCATACAAGTGGAAGTTCTGTCTGCGTGTAGTAGTCCGATGGTTTAACGGTGTGGGTTTAATATGTTCAAAAGAGAGTTTTCATCGCTTACATTTGAACTCGAAGTTTCGATTTACGTACAGAAACTTTGGTCGACCGATAACAACTTAATTATAAGTTAAAATAATAATAAATTGTAAAATGTAAATCCGGTTAAAAACGCAATGCATCAAAAAACTTTAGTAAATAAAAAGACATTTCTGACACTCACACAACATTATAGCTAGTCCAAATTAAGTTTCTTAAAGAACTTGTGTTATGAATACTAGATACTTCTTTACATATTATAAACATACATATTTAATAAATTCATTTTCTTATTAGCATATAAACTTAAATAAACATATAAAAAACCATGACTTGACCACTAATATCTGTGTTCATTACACAAATATCCACCGCCAACAGGATTTGAACCTAGGACCTCTGGCATAGGAGGCAATGTATGTTACCACTACACCAACCGATCATCAAAACATTATTATAACAAATAAGAATAGAACATGCTAGAACATTCTTCCATGCTGGACTGGGAGCGAAAGAAAAACATAGAATGTGCCAGCTGCTTCTCTTCCCGGGCATACTGTAAAAGTCAGTTAAGGGACGGAGGTTTTTTTTGACGTTTTTGTGGGCGATAGGCTGACCGTCTATATCGTGACGTTATGTATGTATGTAAGAATATGACAACTTACTAACTTAAACACAAACTATTATTTTACATAAGCCGATACATAATATACTGGTATTGCCAAAGTTATGGAGTTCTGTTTATATTCAGATCGTGACCGTACATATTGCTTTCCGAAGGAAATCCTATCGACTGCTTAGAAGTTCTTCCAATGATTACTTTGCATACCAACCAATATGTTCCAAGGACTCGCTAGTAATATTACTAATATTATAAATGTGAAAGTTTGGATGTATGGATGTTTGTTCCTCCAACCGATTTGGATGATATATGGCACCTTGATAGTGCACAGTCTGGAATAGCACATAGGCTACTTTTTATCCCAACATTCCCACGGGATTCGAATTGCGGGAGATCGCGCGAAATAGCAAGTGAGTACCTATATATTTTGCAGGAACTAACAATAGAAGAATAAATAATAAAAAAATAAATATTTCTGACACACACACAACATTATCTAGCCCAAATTAAGTTTCTTAAAGAACTTGGTTATGGATACATTACTAGATAACTGATATACTTAAGAAATATATAAACATACATATTGAATGATTACATATTTTGATTAGAATAAACTTAAATATATATTAAACCCATAATTCGAGGGCACGTTAAGCAGTCGGTCCCGGGTGCTGTATACTTGTATACAGTAGTCGTTAGAGTTTGTCAGAAGCCATCTAGGCGCCCTAAAAATTCTGGCATCCACCACCCAGCACTGGGCCAGCTTGGTGGATTATGGCCTATACCTCCTCTTCACCCAAGGGGAGAGACTCATGCCCTTCAGTGGGCTCATTACAAAGAGTTGTGATGATGATGATGAAACTTAAATAATCATGTCATATAAACATCCATGACTTGACGACTAATATCTCAGTTCATCACAACGATATCCGCCGCCACCGGGATTCGAACCCAGGACCTCTGGCATAGAAGGGAATGTATGTTACCACTACACCAGCCGGTCGTCAATATCCTCGTTTGCAGGGTATATCGCAAAATTGATACATTATAGTTTTAAATGAAAAAACGTACTCAATTCGAAATTACATATTCCAATTTTAAATCTTTCTAATGTCAAATTAGAAGACTTCAAACTCAACTAACAAAATCAAATTTTGATATTAAAAACATCTAAAATCGTCATGTCAAATACTGCTATTGACATGTTTGGTTAGTACCGGATTGTACTAAAATCTTTAAACTTAGTATTTTTCATTTGTTGTAACAAAAAAGCATATTTTTTACAAGGAAACCGACAAACATAAGTACATCAATTATGTAAGACGGACTCAATTCGAAATTACATATTCCAATTTTAAATCTTTCTAATGTCAAATTAGAAGACTTCAAACTCAACTAACAAAATTAAATTTTAATAAGTATTAGGAACGTCTGAAATTGGAGAGCATCGTGTCAAATACTGCTATTGACATGTTTGGTTAGTACCGGATGGTACTAAAATCTTTAAGCTTAGTATTTTCATTTGTTGTAACAAAAAAGCATATTTTTTACAAGAAAACCGACAAACATAAGTACATAAATTATGTAAATAAACAAATTATTACATACATACATAACTTCACGCCTGTATCCCTTATGGGGTAGGCAGAACACCAGAGGTAGACCATAGATGTCACATTTGTAAAATTTGAAGATATTATAAAGATGGAGACAGACTATTGCAATGACAGGGGGTCAACCTATCGCCCACAAAACGCCTTTAAAACCTCTGTCCCTTAACTGACTTTTATAGTATGCCCAGGAACAGATGCAGCTGGTACGTTCTATGTTTTTTTATTCGCTCCCAGTCCAGCATGGAAGACAATTTTTTCTATGGGCAAATATAAGTAATAACATAATAGACTATCTATACTTGTATCACTCAGGCAGCTTTACATTTTCCAAATAAAATAAAACGAAATTAAAACAAATTCCAACACAGATAGAGCTTAGTATGTCACTCAAACGAAACTGGGGCGCGTCGATAGTATTTGTCAGGTCTTGAAGAAATTTCTGCAGAAATAAGCCGTACCTTTGTATTTATCTTTAGCAACTTTATATTGTGTGAATTATTGACTAGTATTTCAAATGACAAATAAAGATAGACCTAGTAAAAATAAAACGAGCTTTAAACAATATGTATTGCAGCTGTACAAAAGGACCAAAAACAAGAAATTATTTTAATAAATCACAAAAGTAGTAATATCTCGAAAACCAAAAAAAAATACTTGATCTGTTTTGATGTTATCTGATAGGCCTTAGGTCCATCTACCTCCAGTGTCACGGATACGTGTCGTTTCTGGGACACCCTGTATATCGTGAAATAAATAAATATTCCAATATTTTTAGCATTCAGTCTTTCCATCTCCAATGGCTATTTAGACCCTCAGGCCAAACTCAAGTTAGCCATTAATATACATTTATAAAAATCTTTTTTCAGTCTTTCGTGCACCTTAATTAACCATGAAACATTTAATGAGCTGAGCGAAGTTTGAGCAAGTTCCCTAAGGAATCCCTCAAGGTACCTATCCCTTAATTTCAGCAGCGAATCAGAAGTACCAAGGACAGAATATGTTATAAGTTTATGACCCTTCTTTTGAAACCTTGGTTTTTTAATGGAAATCTTTAATGGAGGAGTTTTTTAACTCGCTGACTGTTTCTTGTGGCTGTACCCGAGAATGTTTTGATTCATTGGCCAAATAGGCATAAAGTGTTTTCATGATTTGCTTTAATTTTAACAAACATGCAGTGCGAGCACAGAACTTCATCTACTCGTATTGTTTCGAATGTTCGTATAGTATGGAGACGGTTGGTTAGCAATCATTGAAATCTATCCATTGCCGCACGGCCAGCTTAAATAAATGTGTGCCTTGTTAATTTTGAATGTTTGTAAAATAAAAAATTACAATGTTACTAAAACTTGCTATATACTATACGAACATTCGTAAACATACGAGTCGATAAAGTTCTGTGTAGTCGAAGCGTGTACTCGAATTCTACATCACTTGGATTAGTCTCTTTTTACGAGTTTTACGACACGCTCTTCGGGTAGTACTATTTTAGCCAACAATATACGGCTATTCAACCGGTATTTTCAATTACTTTTTGACATAGGCCATAATAACTCTTCTACTAGGTTACGTATCGTGATGTTTAGCACACATTTTCGTCCCGTGATTTAATCTTTCAAGGGCCTTAAGGGATTGATTTTTGTAAACAAACTAGGTCCTGGGTCTTCAACTATTCTCATCCCAAATTTCATCCAAATCGGTTCTGTAGTTTAACCCTGAAAGCGTTATAGACAAACAGACATACTCGTTGATATAATTAGTAGGATAGGATAACAAGATTGTAAAACATGAAGTTTTAATATGAAGATTGTTCTAAAGTTTGCACTTGCTATTTTATGTAGGTGTGATATTTGCAGGCAGTACAGTTGTGACGTATATTTTATAATGGCCAGCTAATATTTTACGGTTCAATTAAGTGTAGGTATGCGAAATATTATAATTCACCTTATTGTAAGTAAAAATCTTTACATGTCTTAGGTAATATATCATGGAAATTAGTCAATAAAATATGCAATTTATATTGATAATGTATAACTTTAGTTTCGACCGCGATTCGACGCGACTTTTCGACAGCGCAGCGGCGTCGCAACTACTGTTATAAAGCGATATAATTACCATCGATAAAATAATTTAATACGGAGTTAATAAGGAACTTATGGAATTGACGGAAACAACAGATAGCATTAGTTTCAAATATAATAAAATTACACAAAATAAGAACAAATGAGATCAATCAAAGACAGAAATTTCTTTTTTTTTTGTAGAGTTTAGTCAGAAATAGAAGCCAAAGAACTATTTTCGCCAATTTATATTGAACACTTTTGATAAAGTGCCGAGATCTTTTCAACCGACTTCCAAAAGGAAGAGGTCTCATTTCGTGTGTATGTTTTTTTGTGTCTTTGTTAAACGATTTCACGGACACTTATGAATCGATTTTGAATATTCTTGTTTCATATAATAGAGGTCATTTCAAAGGTGGTCCCGTATAAATTTCATCGAAATCGATTGAATTATTTTTGAAAAATTTGGAACTTTCGAAAAAAATTATACGTTGATGACCTAATACTGCAGCCAAAGCTTTGGATAGGATTTAAAAATGTTAGTGAAGTTGGTTTTTTTAATTGCTCTGCATTCGTTGATACTATTCTACTACAATATAGCTAAAGGACATAAATTTTTTGCCATGCTTAACCATCAATACACGTTAGATCTAAGAAAATATCCGCCTACCTACATTGAATTATAAAAAACAATTATTTAGAAAACAATATAAAAATATCTTCCATGTTGGGCTGAAAGCGAAAAAAAAAACGTAAAATAAACAGAAGGCAGCACATCAAGTGTCACAAATCTGTCAAAAAAATTTACGTGTTCCGGAACTTTAAAAATTGGTTCGGGAAATTTGACAGGTAATGTAACACTTGACCTGCTGCCTTCTGTACCAGCTGCTTCTCTTCCCGGGCATACTGTAAAAGTCAGTTAAGCACCAGAGGTTTTTTGGCGTTTCTGTGGACGATAGGCTGACTTCCTGCCACTGCAATAGTGTCTCTCCATCATTGTAAAATCTCCAAAGCCAAACGTGACATCAGATGGTCTTATAACCCCTGGTGTTCTGCTTTCCCCATAAGGAATACAGGCGTGAAATTATGTATGTATGTATTAATTTATTAGTTTTTTAAATATTGTTTTCTACTTCAATTACTGCGCAAATGGTTTATAGATAAAACTACTAAATATTTATATTGTCTTAAGTTTTCGCGATTCATACTATTAAATAAAACACTTTTAAAAAATTTAAAATGTAAATATACGCGATAAATCCGGTTAAAATGTGTTTTATTTAGCACTAAATATTGTTTTTTACTACAATTACCGAACCAATCTTTGACCATAAATAAAGCTACCGATACATTCAATTTGAACTCGCCACAATCTAGCCCCAAATCCCCACTGCCCCAACTTATCTAGACTTACATAAACATAGGAATTCACTTTTCCTAATCACAGAGCTCAATATAAAATGTATGGAACCCTGTTAGCATAGACAAGAGCGTAGAGAACCCTAAATCACGCGCCTACATAGATAATCACTATGCAAACTGTGGTATGGGCGGTGCATGTAAACAAGTTAGGGTGAGCGCTTACTAAAGGAATTTATTACATAGAAAATTGTTGTGCTATTTATAAATTTTATATAAGGAGGTGTGTATGTTTTTTTTTGTGACTTTGTTACACGATTTTGTGGACAATTTTAAATAGATTTTAATTATTCTTGTTTCATATTTTCATAGAAACCACTTTGAGTACTTCATGAAAAATTTTAAACTTTTGAAAATATATGTGAATAATTAATATATGTGTAATAAATAACGGAGAATAACAACTTTAGCTGATGAATGATGAGCTAAAGTTTTGGAAGTGAAGTAGGTTTTTTTACTGCTCTGCATTCGTTGATTATGTTTTTGGTTTTTTTTTTGGGTATGATAGGCGGAGTGTGTAAGCAGAGAAAACTGAGTGTTTGAGAATCTCTAAATTACGTGCATCAAATGAAATATAGTCTAAAGGAAAACGTTTATACCTCTGAAGAACAATCCTATGGAACTGCCCTAAGCATGTACTTTTGTTGTATACCTACGTAAACAAATCGGGTAACAAACATGGCGGATTAGGGATGGATGTGTCGATATTTTTTTAATGTCGATAATAAGTTGTTTCTTAAACCTGCCGGAGAAACCAATAAAAGTTTTCGCTGTTTTCTAACAACCTTAAATTGGTCGGGTTAACATAGTCGTTCACTTCCGAATGACTTTAATCGTATTATCTCATTAATTATCAAATGTAGTAGGCTGAAATTTTACTGATAACGACTGAACTAAACAACTAATTATTGACATAACATTCGGTTCATATATCCATATACAGGCTAACCGGTGACCGAATAACACAGCGCGCATCATGACCGTGATCGTAATCGATATCGATAACAAAAATCTCTCGACGGCACTTCCGTAAGTAAACAACACGGGATACTAAAATGGCGTCATTCGGCAGCAAAAGTACATTGAAAATATTGACGACGGTACTGACAAACAGAGTGTTTATCCGAAAACACAGATTTTCATACGCAAGAATATTCGTGCGAGAAAGAGACATTACTATTTTGTCGTCCTATATCAAATACATTTTTTAATTCGATTCCATATGTTTGTTCTTCTGAGGTTTATACATATAAAATACGTCTATTATAGATATTTTCGTGATATAAACTTTTTATAGACAAATGTGTAATAGCTGGTATCTTTAACATTATAGTTCGGTAGTATATGGATTCTTCATGTTTTAAATACCTACTTTTTTTAAGATCTAAGATTTATCTTTCGAATATATGCCACATGCAAGAATATGTTAACAAGATGTGTATTTTGTTAATCCAGGAACTTTTCAGTGGTTATTCCATAAAATATCAACAACAAAAACCATGAAAATTTTCCCGTTTTGTATAAATAAGATAAAGATCTATAAATATAGTAATAAACGGATTCACACATTGCCCGTTATTTGAAATCCGTAACTAAGTTAAACTTGCTCATATATTAGATTAAACAAGTTCATTAAATAAGAAAAACTACGCTAGAGACTTTTTGAATTACGGACACTATGCTTTATTGTAAAATAAAATAATACTTAGTAAAGTGTGTCCACACCCTAACACCACGAAGGCGCCAAGCAGTAGTAAGACGCGCGTACTAATAAGTTAATTGTCACTTTTGCAGAGAAAACTATGAGAGATTTATGTACCATAAACTGCTTGTCAACTTTGACAGCAAAGCCTTAAATTAGCTCCTAATACGACGCATTAGAGTTTACAGTTTTAGTTGAAAGTAAATCTTGCAAATAACTATAAAAACTTGTAAATAAATCTACATATTACTTACGATGGTATACCAATTTATTAGTTTAAAGTCTAGAATAGGCTGCATTATCGTCACTTACCACCAAATACGATTTAATTATATAGGGTCCTTCTATAATAGTCAATTATATTTTAATAGCAGATTAAGAATAATGAGTGGTTGTAAATTACGAAAGAAAAATTTTTATACAAATATTTTTCATTAATTAAAATTTCAAAATTAATCGAAGTGATCAAAATTTAAGTTTATTTTTTATTTTATGTTTATTACACAGCAAGTAATAACCATCTAATTGTTTGTAGTCATAAAATGTAGAATAAACTTAAATTTTAGACAATAAAGAAAATTTTGAAATTTTAATTTATGAAAAATATTAAAAAATATTTTTTTTATTTAATTTCACCTACTCATCATTCTCAATCTGCTATCTATACTAATATACAACGTGTAACAAAATGGAGAGATAAAACTTAAGGGTTAGCTTCTATACCATACGTAGAATGTACAGTAAAAGAATTAGCATGATCAGTGCTGGTATAGACTTTCATACAAATTTATTTAAGTATTTTACAATAAAATATTTGACAACCCTAGTCAACCTAACAAGCTAAAAATAGACTTGCGCCGCAGTCAGTGACCTTATGACCTTTCCCGCACCGGCTGAATAGCGAGCGATACGCCGCGGCCGCCCACCGCGAGTAGCGCGGATATCAGCGCAGCTGATTGTTACTTACCTATCGTTTGGCACATTGAATGACACAATTTTTATCACACTACCTAGCTAATGAAAACAAATAAAACAACATGTTAGTACAACTTTCAAGTTTCTATTTATTAATAATAAAAACATGAAACGTTATATTACAACGGGTTGCCCGGAAGAAATCGGGTTGCTTGAAAGAAATCGCTTAAAGCTTTTTAAATCGCTTAAATATTGTTTACATAATTATTTCGTTTAATGACAATAAAGAGTGTTTATTATAATTATCACAACTTAAATTTGTAATATCTGACAAACTCTTATGGCAAGTATCGCACTTATTTCAATCGACATATTCAGTTCACTTTGCGTAAAAACACTCACAACTGTATCTAGGGTTTCCTTACACTTGGCCAAAATTACAAAAACGGCTCACAATTTCTGCCTTCTTTTTCAATACACACACATCCACGTGACGTTTGTGCCACCGACAAATTAAGCCTAACCGAGGAGGTAACAAATCCGCTGGTATCAGCTCTTGCGTCCATCGGGAATGATAAGTATGTTGGCCATCATCACTAAGCGTGCGCCATATCACCATGTGATTGACATCCAAAAGAGCGCCGACTCGTCGAGTGCTGCTCCTCGGATCATCCTCGTAATGATCCAAGACTTGCTCTTCTAAGTTTTCGGAACGGGAAGGTGGCCGCGCTGGGTTTTACGTGAAAAGAACCGGCACGCTGAGCCGCAGACTCATGCTTCGAAACACGCCATAGCCGGGTAAGTGGCGCTGTTCAGCTGCCGGCCTGCACTCCACAAACCGCTGCCTATAAAGCCTTCGAGCTTCGTTGATGCTGTGGTTACTAGCGGCTCCAACATACAGAATCATATCGTAACATTTGTTGTTTGAATACACATGTCGTCGTGCATTACCTCCAATACTTTTAAGTCGAGGCATTTTAAGAAAACTTCGAAAAAAATTGCGATAACAACTGACGTGTACACTTGAAAACGGACACGAAAGCACTGAAATAAATTTAAACAAATACATAAACCGAACCAAAGCAGTTCTAGCACCTACCTAAAAATTTTTAGGGTTCTTCCGTATAGCGATACGATAAACAAAATCTTAGTACCCAATTTATTTCATAATACAATGAAATGACTTCACTATCTTATTTTTTTGTATTGTTAAGTTATTCTGTTACAAATAAATAGTTTTCAATCGTGAAATCACCTAAATAGTTTTTAAGTTGTTTGTTCAATATCAAAATATTAAAAACTGTTATTTGTTAATTTACGTAACTTATTTTTACGCTTCACACATTTTAAATAAAGAAATTAATCCATTTTGTTTCTCAAGACAGAGAATAATAACAAAAGATAAAGATTCCTCATAAAAAAATAAAGTTTTAGGACAGGTATACTTAGGATATTTTTCCCTATAGCGTTAGAAAATAATTTCAGTTGCCTGAAACAAACGCAACTAAAAACAATAAGTAATTAGTTAGTCATAAGTAATTTAACTTTTTAAATACAAAATTTTGTTGAGTTGAGAATTTGTTCATAATAAATATTGAACGGAACAACCTTTAGTTTGGCTTGGAAGCGGCGCGGCGGTAAATCTCAAAGGGTATAATTCCGAAAGGCGCAAGTTCGCGACGAGACGCCGAAAGAAGTCCCGCGATTTGAGCGATAATACACCTTGTGTGTTTGATATAAGAGCTATGCACGGGTTATCTTTTATGAAAACGACTTTACTTAGTTGCTAATTTTATTAATTTAAAGCTTTGTTGTTGTATGTATTGATAGTTATAAGTACCTATGTGAGAATACAAAAAGTACAAGAAGCTGTAAGTAGGTATTGTATCATAGTTTGAGGTTTACAAAATCACAGGTATTTACCGAAAATGTTTCCTATTATAATTCTTAGAAAGTTTGAAAGTAAGAGAGAGGATATTTCTTCTTTTTTTATTAGAATTAGGGGTAAGTTTGATTGTCTATTTGAATCTCTCTTCATTACGTATTAGTTGCGATTTGACGCCGTGCGAAAGAATTTCCACGTAATACCTACCGATAGATTTGTAATAGTTTCATATTAGTTTCTTGCAATAGTGTGTTCCTAAAGAAATGTGATAGTTTTTTGTATGACAAGTTTGATATCATGGTTTATTGAGAGTACCTATCTAAATTAATGTTTTGTTTTACGTTTCTCTTAAATTGATGATTACTTATGCTTAATTTGATAACATTTTTGATTTTAGTCGTAAATGTATTTCGATCATGTATGTTGTTAAGTATTAGAAATAGAAGGCTACCGAGCCTCAGCATCCGTTCATAACCACAAACAGTGCGACTAAGAAAAAGTATTAAACGTTTTTAAAATACGTAACACTTAAACGTGAGAGCCCGGGAGTAGCGAGCGAGCGATCCGCGGCAGACAAAGGGCATCGAACTTGCTATTTCATAGACTATAAAAATTATGCAGAATGCTGAATTACTTAAAATTTATTTCAAGCTTTATTGTATGGTGGTGATGATAGTTGTAAGTGTGTGAGAATAAACAAGAAGTTAAATATCCTTGTCAGTGATGCATCATAGTTTAAGGTTAAGAAAATATATTCTCACGGATAGTTAAAATTAACGTGTTGTCGGTTCGAACGTGCAAATATATTATTTCAGTAGAGTTTTAAATTGGTAAACCGCGTGATAAACGCACATATTGGTGAAAAGGTAGTTTTAAAAATATTCTGCACTTAGATACTACCGAAAAAAACATTCCCGAGACGTTGTTGTCGTCTAATTTAGTAGGCACAAAATTACACTTTGTAGTATCTCTCTTGGTTACTTATCCCTTTATTTTAACGCCATCTGTTATCGAATAGATTCTATCAAAAGGTAACAGCTGTTTTTAGGGTTGACACTTAGATATTTTGATCTAAACTTTGAACTTGTTTTCCGAACCAACCGTAAGGATTACAAGTTTATGTTACTGTTACTTATAAACTACACCACCAAACATACAATCCCCTTAAGTATTATCTCTTCATTATGTTACACGTTGTACAAATAAAGCTGAAAATGTAATGAAAATGTATAAAGCTGAAGATTTTGTTTTTTTGTTTGTTTGTGTGTTTGTTTGAACGCGCTAATCTCAGAAACTACAAGTGTGATTTGCAAAATTCTTTTTGCATTTGATAGTCCAACTCTTGAGGAAGGTTATAGGCTATATTTTATCCCAAAATTCCCACGGGATCAAAAGTTACGCGGGTAAAACCGCGTGCGGTGGCTAGTTAAAATATAATGGACTATTATTTATTTATATTTTATTTATTTATTATTTTATTTTTATTATTTTATAGCGCACGTAGGGTCAGCTTACAATAGCCCTACCCCCTGGATAAGCGTGTCGTAAAAGACGACTAATCAGAGTGACCCCCGCTTGGAGGAGGACCCTCTAGCTAGCGACCACCCTTCATATAAAATCTGCCGCCAAATATTACCGCTCCGGCAGTGATGTGTTCTGGCATGATTTTGATTGATGATCTTTGACTTCATCTTCACTTACCATCAGGTGAGATTGAGGTTAAGAACGGGTTTAATCATGAATAAAACAATTAAAAGGCAGCTTTACACGTGTTAATAATGATATTCCAAGAACTTTTCGGTAAGATGTAGCCTTCCTGGAAATATCTTCAGGAAGGAAGAGGCTAGCAAATAAAAATTCTTAGATATGAACGCGTTGAAACGTACAAAAAAACTCTTCAAGTCCATTATATATTAGCTTAGATTACATTTTCCGAACGCTGTCGGTCTGTCTAAACAAACTCGATTTACTCAAAAACTACTCTATTTATTTTGAAACTGTTTTCACTAATGAATGTAAGACGAGGCAGGGTAAGGTTGAGATTGCGTTCACTGCGTTCCACGAACGCAATTCTATACAAAAAGAGCCTTGTAGCTTCCTACCGTGCTAGATTTTGTATGGAACCTCGCCCGTGCCACGTAATGTAGATATAGCCTTAAGATAATTATATATTTCATATTTCTTTATTGCATCAATCGCTAATATTTGAAAGTTAAGCCATTAAAACGTAAAATTTAATCAATCGCAATTTATTAATATAAAGGAGTCGGTTACTAGCCCTGTATGAAAAGTTTTTATTCGGATTGAATCGCGTACATATTAATTAGGCGTTTTATTGTGTTTAAATTCATATAAATTACCTATAAACTTACTTAGATAATTGTGACAACTAAAGAAATGTATGCTATACTTGTTAGCTTGTTATTATTAATGCACACAAATGATTCTGTGGTCATGAGTGACTGAAGAGATTGACATCAGGTTGACAGTTAACAAAGTAATCAATCATCTCCATCTGTTTCTCAATCTACACGCAAAGCGTTCAGGATTAACATGAAATGAGCTGACAGTGTCTTGAGTAGGTTTAATTAGTATAAGTCAAGTAAAAACATACTTTATTTAGTACTAGCTGCTGCCCGCGACGTCGTCTGCGTGAACGCTATGCAGCACCAAACGCACCTACGATTATAACACTGCTAGCGTGATAATATGTAGCCTTTATGTTGACCCGACTTCTTAACTATCTTCATGCCAAATTTGAAGTAAATCCATGCAGTACTTTTTGAGTTTATCCCGGAAAGACAAACAGACAAACAGACAAAAATTCTAAAAACTATATTTTTTGTTTCTGTTTCGATTGTTGAATTTCGAATAATATTATTTGATTTTCAGTTTCAATTTTGAAGCCACAGTCCAAGGTGACTTCTGAAGAACAAAGTTTGTACTAAAAACGTATTCTTCCAATTGTATGTACAATAAAAGAAATTCCCCAAAACGACTTCAGTCTATGAAGAGGTTCTATAACAAAACAACATTAATTATAATTAAAACCGAGTCTGAGTGTGATGTTATTCACTCAATTGTAAGTCCGATAATTAAAATACAATACCAAATATACAATAATTTGATTTATGTAGGTTTTAACTTTTGTAGTGTGCTGAAAATTGTACTTTTAGTATGCTTTAGCAGTTCTCGTGAACTCTAAAATGATTTAAATACATTTTACTAGATATAGTACTCTTCCATGCTGGACTGAAGCAAAGGAAAAACCTCCTCCCGGGCACACTGTAAAAATCAGTTATGGGACTGAGGTAATTTTGGAGGTTTTTTTGGGCGATATCTAGGCTGACCCACTGTCACTGCAATAGTTTATCTCCATCATTATAATGCCTTCGAATTTGTCAAACGTGACATCAGATGGTTATATAACCTGTGGTTTTCTGCCTACTCCATAAGGGATACAGGCGTGAAGTTATGTATGTATGTATGTACGTATTCTAGATGCCCCCCTAGTTCGCTACCTACATGGTATCCCATAACACAAGCTATGCTTACTTTGGGGCCATGTAGTTGGTGTGATTGTCTGGGGATTTTATTTTATTATTTTATAACATAAAATACGTAGTTCATAACCACGCCTATATCCCTTATGGGGTAGGCCGAACAATAACCATCTGATGTTGTTACGTTGGAGTTATTATAATGATGGACAAAGACTTTTGCAGTGACAGGGGGTCAGCCAAATAAAACCTCTCCAATAAAACCTCTATCCCTAAACTGACTTTTACAGAATGCTCGGGAAGAGAAACAGCTGGTACATTTATTTTCCTTTGCTCCACCCAGTCCAATGTGAAAGAAAATGATTTGAAATATTGTGAAAGTCAAAGCCAATAGATTTTAAACCTTGTAAAATTGTATCGGGGTGTGTAACGAATACACCTCGTGGCAACGAATTTGCAAGCCAGGCGAAGCGAGCCCACTTAGATATCGTATGACTTTGTGTTTTTCAAAATATATGGTAGATGTTTCGTATTTTGATTATATTTTTTATTTTATTTTGATTTATCGATACTAATATATAAAGCTGAAGAGTTTGTTTTTTGTACGCGCTAATCTCAGAAAGTACAAGTGGGATTTGAAAAATTATTAAATTTATCAAATAGCTATTAAATTTGCATTTGATAGCCCAACTCTTGAGGAAGGTTATAGGCTATATTTTATCCCGAAATTCCCACGGGATCAAAAGTTACGCGGGTAAAACCGCGTGCGGTGGCAAGTCTTAAATAAAATAAATACAATATAATTATAATTTTTGATCGCACAAGTATTAGCATACAAGCTGTTTCGCGTGGTTTTAACCCCGCAATTTCAAATCCTGCGGGAATAACGGGATAAAAAGTAGCCTGTGTGCTATCAAGACTGTATACTACCAATATGACAAATTTCATCCAAATCCGTTGAGCCGTTCTGCCGTGATTGAGGAACAAACGTCCATACATCCATCCTTTCATCTAAACTTTCACATTTATGATATAAGTCAGATATTATTTACACTTTCACATTGGTGAACTACGGACTCTGACGACCGGCTGGTGTATTGGTAACATACATTGCCTTCAATGCCAGAGGTCCTAGGTTCGAATCCCGGCGGCGGCGGATATTTGTGTGATGAACACATATGTTAGTTGTCAAGTCATGGATGTATTTATTCAATATGTATGTTTATATATTTCTTAAGTATATCAGTTGTCTAGTATCCATAACACAAGTTCTTTAAAAGAAACTTAATTTGGACTAGGTAATGTTGTGTGAGTGTCAGAAATATTTATTTATTTACTCTACCCTGACTTACTTGTTTTTTTAACATGATCTCACAAACTTTATTGTTTCTTTCTTTTCTTATCAGTAAACAATTTAACAAGATTACAATTACTATGCAAACAAGCAAGAATGATATGCTTAAACTTAAATGCATATCCTTACACACCTTTACGCACAACCTTTTACTAATAGACAAGGTTTTTTAAGGACTATAATGCCCTTGAAATTTTTATAGGTTAGTTCGAGAATTCAACAATTGATTCAAACCTCACGCACCGAACTAAAAAGTTTTAAATACTACCTACGCCATCTAGTGTGAAAGCGTAGAACCAAATTATTTCTTGACACAAATACCTACAAAAAGAAACATTATTGTTTGTCTGTATAAAGTAGCCTATATGATATTTTAGACTATTAACAATTTCTATGCCAAATTTCATGATAATTCATAGAAATATTTTGCAGAGATTGATAAACGTTCATCCATCCATCAAAACTTTCATATTTATAATATAAGTAGGTAGGATACCTATGTTTTGAGTTGTTTTTTTTATAAATAGGAATAAAATCCCTAGGGTGTTAGAGTCAGTTATTGAATGTATTTAATTAGTTAATTGTATGTATGATGAATTCATTCGACAATCACATGCAATATTTGCATGTAATTAATAATTAAGCTTAGTTATGTAAATCGGCTTTGTTAATCAAATTGTTTGAAACAGTGTTAACTAACGTTAACGAATTGAATGAGTTAGTGACTTTGTAAAGTCTACTGTGAAGGCTGGATAGTTTGAATTTATTTCTAGAATTAGATAGATAGATATATAAATCATTTATTTGCATCAGACACACAATGAGAGTTACACAAAGAATTTACACAGAGAATTTTATACACCTTAGAAAAATAAAAAAGAAACAGGAAAAAACAGAAATGAACAATTGTCACAATTAAATTGCAAGTTTGCAACCCAAAGTAAGTATGCTGATGCAAAATGGCGATACCTCAGTTAATCGTATGCTTTGAGACAAACCACTGATATTCAGTTATCGTCAGAGGCCCACGCAAAGGTGCGAGCAACAGCACCTACTGACGCGTTCATTACAAGTATAATTTATAGAAAATTATAGTTATAGAAATTATGGAGGTGATAAGAGTATGTAGAATAAAATCAATTACAATCACAAGAAACAATCTAGCAAACCTATAAAAATCCATAGCATACATTAACATCTTTTGAGTCCCATTTTCTTTGAAATATGTCTAGATATTATATTCTTCTTTACAATACTGGGTGTTACATTTAGATTGGATAACATGGGATAGTCTGTAACTTAGACTAGGAAATCTGTTCTTACAGTAAGATTTATTTTAGAAGTGCGATTTGACAGCTTAGAACGTAACGAAATTCGCAATTTTTTTTATCAAACATAAAACAGTGACGTGAAGCATTTACGTCCAACAATTAATTAGAAAAGTTGTTGATTGAATGTAGTGTTGCTACTGAAAAATCGTTACTGAGGTAGAGACACATCGATTTAAATTCAGAAATCGCGATGAGGTAAACCTATGTGCCTCAGATGCTAGTGGTTGCGGGTTCGATTCCCGCACGGCACAAGAAAAAAAAATCCGGCCCTGGGCATTTATCTATATGTGTATTTTATATTCTAGGTTCCCCCTTAGTTCCCCCTTAGTTCCCCCTTAGCTACATGGTATTTCATACCACAAGCTATGCTTACTTTGAGGCCATAATCAATAAGTAAATGTAGTTGGTGTGATTGTCAAGGGTTTTTTGGAAATTTAGTTTATATTGTAGGCAATAGGGACTTTACAATGTAGGGAACATTAAATAATTTAATAAAATTAAATAGAGCACCCGAAGTGTATCAAAAAAGCGATTGAATTCGGTCAAAAAAGTGTTTTATTTAATAATTAATCATAAAAAATCAAGGCAACTTTAAGTATTAAACTTGGCAATTTGTTTCATTCAAAGTATGTTAAAAATGCTTTGTCACAAATGAAAAGTTTTCGAAGCGAGTAACATGTATGTAGAGTAGCGTAAGTAGGTAAGTTACTTTTGGAAACACTGTAACTTATTTTTTATATACAAAAATTCCCTAGTGTTACCAATGACGGCAATAATGTGGCCGCATAAACGGTAGACTTTATAAATAAGAGCTCTATGTAGAGAGCTATGCTTAGTCAATTAAATCAATTGTAGATATTTGTTTTTAGTGTTGGTTCACAAATTAAATTGCGTGTAAAAGAAGGAGTTGAGAATGAAAAATTAAAATCCCAACATAGAGTTGAGGTGCAACGCTTTATACTGACACATAAATAGTTGGACAGTGTTTTGCTTGTTTAAAATGCTTTTTCGATTGCTGTACAATTCGTTAGAAAAGAGAGTATTTTTGCAGAGTTAAAACTGAATATTTATTTTCTCAAAGAACCATTTAATATTTTTTTAAATGGTAAATTCTACCCATTTTGAATTCAAAATTAGTAATTATATAAATAACACTACAGCTTAAGATTTTAAAACATACGTTTAAATTACGTCCTATTTATTTTAACAACATAATATTAAATTTTATTTACTTCAGCATTGATGATATATATTTAAAAAAAAATGTTAATTTCATACAACCAGAAGGTATTTTCGCTGAGGAGCAATTTTTTTTAACTCTATAATATCCCAAAATCCTTAGTGAGTTTTAAAAAAAAATAAAGAATAAATAGCACTCATTAGTTTGCGATTAACTTGCCTTACCTTATTAAACTGCAGTCCTCATTCAATTGGATAAAAAAAAAACAAAACACTGTCACAAAACTCACAACACTTTTTTCCAAGATAAAAAAGAAAAAACAATCACAGATCACAACCAAAACTTTCTCAATTCAAAAACTCACTGAAAGTAGTTAAAAACTAAACTCAAACTTGAATAAAACCTTAAACTTTTTCACAAAAATCCAAGTCGAAAATAATTCCTAGTTCGAAATTTGAAAGCTCACGTGTGCTTTTAATGTTCACTCGCGTAGTAAGCGCGTCGATGCCGAGCGACACGGGTCTCTCGTACGAAAGCTCGGGTCGGAATACCTTCTGCGCATGGCGAAGGGCCTGACTTGAAATGGACGTACGTCGCATTGCGTTATAATGTTTAAAATTTGCCCTTATAAGCCTTAGTTTGTTTTTTCTTAAGTTTTCACGATAAATTAAAAAAAAAAACAAATAAAAACTTATTCCAAAACAAGTCTATTAAATTTTATTAATTTGTTATAATCTGACGTGACCACGGGGTCTGTAAAGACACTGAAACGTCGAGTTAATATGCAAAATATTATTATACACGCAATTATATCGAGTCAAAGAATTTTAATATCTTACAGGCCTTTTTCTATTGGATTTGAATAAGCAAAAACATTTGATTTTAAGAACACAACAATGATTTATCGGAAACCTTGAGAATAAATACTTAAAACTTTCAGTAATCGACATAGAAAGTTTTTTCCATTTTTATTTTTGCTGTGCGTAATAAAAACTTTATTGTTGCTGTACATAAAGTTTTAAATGGGTTGTTGAAGAGGAAAGTTTGAGGTACGTTACGCAGAATGGCGGTGGAGCAAACATTAACGAGATTTATACATAAAACATAATAATTTAAAGAATATATGCATGGAGAAAATAAAATAATATTATCCTAAGTTTTCAGGATTCATAATATAAATAAATGAAAAATGTGATAAATAAAATTTTCATTTATTTAAGAATAATTGAGCATTTTAAATGCAAAAACTTAAAAACATTGCAATGCTTCACTTTAACTGGGATTCACAATTTCTGTAAAAAAATTGGTCTCGGGTGGTCTTAGCTGCAAAGCTATACCATAAAATGGAGCTACGTTAGCAATATAACGTAAAAACAAAAATGTGGTTAGTAATTTCGAGGCGTACCGCCAGGCCCCGGTAGCTCAGTGGAAGAGCATTCGTCCGGCAAACGAGAGGTCCCAGGTTCGAATCCTGGTCGGATAATTTTTATTTATCACATTTTTCATTTATTTAAGACTAATTATATTGATTTCACGCAACCAGATCTTAAGATACGACTAGCATTAGATGGTTTGCAGTGATACCAAAATACTAAGTAAATCTTTTAACACTATTCGGAAACATTAATATTTCATCAAGTATAGTATGTGTAGCGGATGACACTAATTCTTAGGGAATCGATAAAGACTACAAATAGTAGTTATCCAATTAATTAACGGAGGTTTTTTTTTAAACTAGAGATGTTTGTTCTCCATGTGAATTGGTGGAAAGTGACCATTAGATGGGTTGTTACACTTTAATCCACGAAAAACCGATGTCGGGCGGCATCGAAGCGTAAAAATCAGCTTGAAACGAAAGAAGACAAAAAGTAGATAGACAAGGAAGGCTACTTTAAAGTGGAACGAAGGAAGAAGAAGCCGACCTTTCAGAATAAGTGTGGTACAGCACCGAACGACAGAAATCTCCTGCTGCGCTCTGAGGGACCTACGACGCAGTTGTACGTGTCTCGCGTGCACCACGCTTTCAAGGTTGAAGACGTGGTGGAATACCTACACGCGAAGACTGGATTGAACATTGCATAGCTTCTTCGCGGGCCTTGAGCGTGGGGACCGAATCCAGAAATTTCGTAACGAAAAAAACCTAACCCCCCCCCCCCCCGCTCCGACCGGCACAGCGGTGATACTTTGATTTCATTACTTTACATGCGGGCTTTAATAAACAATCAGCGCCATCTACTAGGAACTTGTGGAACTTCATTACTGCATTAATTAGTTGTGTTTTTTAGTAATATCAAGTGTAAGTGTATGGATAATTTTTGTCTGAAATAAACATTTTTATTCATTCATTAATAAAATAAATAAATAATTATAATTGCATAAGTTGATAAAAAATGCTATGCAATAGCTTTACCGCGGCAGTCTCTGAGTGCCACACGTCTTTTTTTTATTCACTTAAGTATCACATTTTTCATTTATTTAAGAATAATTGAGAATATTTAAATTTTGCATTTTTTATTTTGTTTTTTTTTTTTTTTTTTATAAAATATGGATGGGACGTTTGTCTTCCATGACACCTGATGTTAAGTGAACATGAAGACTAAGGTGGTACACGTCCATCCACGAGAAACCTATTCACTCGACGCTTAAAAGTACTAGGACTATACTGGTCAGGGAAAATAGACGCAGGCAGTTCATTCCAAACCTTGGCGACCCGTATCAAAAAGGAACTGTCAAAGCGCTTAGTTCGACTTTTCGGAATATCAACCACATACGGATGGAAGTTCTGTCTGCGTCTAGTAGTCCGATGGTAAAAGGGTGAGGGTTCAATTTGCGCAAACAGAGCACTCGCGCACTCACCAAAATGTATCCTGCAGTACACGGTTAAACAGGCAACCTTACGACGATGCTCTAGGGTCTGTAGTTTTTTGGTCGTAAGGTCGACGTTGTTAATTAATTTACGAGCTCTTCGGTCAACGGAGTCCAGCGCTTCTAGTTGATATTTGGCTGAACCATCCCAAAGATGACTGCAGTACTCCATGCATGATCGCACTTGAGCTGTATATAAGTTAAGAAGCTGTGCAGGGCTGAAGTACCGCCGTACCTTCGAGATGATTCCCAACTTTTTCGAAGCTACTTGAGCCATGGACACAATTTGTTGACCGAAGTTTAAAATGGATGTTATAGTTACGCCTAAAAGCCCTAGATGGTCAGTGATGGGGACAGATACATTTTGGAAAGTGGGCGTTAATGTGAAGGTGCTCTTTTTTGCGGAGAATAGACACGCCTGAGTTTTGGACGCGTTGAATTTGACCAAATTCGACTCACCCCAATCGGATACTTTCCGTAAGGTCAAATCAACGCGCTCAATCATTGACTTTCTTAAACTTTGGATTTCACGGAGGCTCGCTCGCGCATTGGATACGTATCTCTCTACAACAGTGCTGTCATCAGCATAACTAATAATGCCCGGTGTCAAAAGGTCATTAATGTGCAGCAAGAATAATGTTGCAGAGAGAGCAGATCCCTGAGGTACCCCGGCATTAATTGCCATTTGGTCGGAGGAGAAGCCATCTAAGACTACTCGAATTGACCGTTCCCTCAGAAAATCAGATATCCAGTCGCAGAGCCCAATCGGTATGCCATAAGCTGGAAGCTTACTTAAGAGACCATCATGCCAGACCCTGTCAAAGGCCTTGGAAATGTCTAAGGATACAGCTATTGCTTCACCATGACCCTCCAAGGCCTCGCTCCATAAGTGAGTGGCATACACGAGAAGATCGCCGGTCGAGCGCCCGTTGCGGAAACCATATTGGCTTTCGCTTAGGAGCTCGTTGGCCTCGAGGTATGCCAGGAGTCGATTGTTCAATACACGTTCCATGACTTTGCAAAGTATGGAAGTGATTGAAATTGGTCGGTAGTTGACAGGATCGGCACGGCTTCCCTTCTTTGGTACTGGTTGTACGTTAGCAAGCTTCCAGGACTTGGGAACCTTACCGGATTCCAATGAAAGTCGATAAAGACGCGTCAAAACGGGAGACAACTCAGCTGCGCAGCGTTTTAAGACCACTGCAGGAATACCGTCTGGACCACTAGCTTTGTTCTCGTCTAGGTGCAGCAAGCATTTAAGAACCTCCTTTTGGCGAATGTGAACGGTACCCATTGCAGGTCCGAACTGAGGTAATTGGGGTGGGATTTTTCCTTGGCAATCTAGACGAGAATTTTCTGCGAAGATACTAGCAAATAAATCTGCTTTCTCCTTAGAAGTATGGGCCAGAGAACCATCGGGTTTCCTCAGTGGTGGCAGCGACGGGCGACAAAAGTTCGTTTCGACCGACTTGGCAAGGGACCAGAAAGCTTTACTTCCCGAAGGGTATGCTGCTATTCTGTCTCCGATACGGCCTATGTGGGCAAAACGAGCTCTTTTGATTGCCTTTTTGCAGGACTTGGCGGCAGCATTGTATCTTTTCTTAAGTTCATGCGAATCCAGGGCTTTGCTTCTGCGAGCATTTGCCCAGGCTTTGTATGCTTCCCGCTTTCGCTTTTCAGCGGCTAGGCAAGCAGTATTAAACCATGGGCGAGCTTTGGTTTCAAGGGATAGATCAGCGTGGGGAATGAAGTACTCCATTGCTTGAACTATCACACTTGAGACAGCATCAGCGCAGCACGATGGATCGGTTGATGTAAAACAAGTTTGCCGCCATGGATAAGATGCGAAGAAATGTCGCATTTCATCCCAATCTGCTGACTTGTAACGCCATACTCGCCTGGAGCCTTTTGGGCGGGTGTCAGGTGGCGAGTACAGCGATACAGATTTCACCATACAGTGATCGGATGTCCCTAAAGGTGCAGTGACGGACACCGAGTATCTGTCAGGATCGGTTGTCAGCAGAAGGTCCAAGCAATACGCAGTGTGGCCAGCAACGTCGGGGATGCGCGTAGGCTCGTTAACAAGCTGTGAGAGACCATAAGTCAGCGAAAACTTAAAGGCCTCTTTGCCAGCATGGTCAGTGTCCTGATACGGGTATAACCACTGCCCATGGTGAGCATTAAAATCCCCCAGAAACACCAACTGCGCCGTGGGAAAACGTTGCTGAATCTTATCTGCTGTATTGCCAAGGTATTCCATAAGCCTCGTTGTCTCCCGATCTCCGCTATGTGAACGATAGATACAGGCGTAAACCACTTGGTCTAGGCCAGTATCTATGTGAACCCACATGACTGAAAGGTCCGGCACTTCCAAGTAACGGAGACGCTGATAACAGATCGCGTCACTGGCATACATGCACACCCCGGCGTGCGGGCGGAAAAGAGACTCCAGGATATAGCCTGGGTAACCAAGGTATGCCGAGTCTGACGGATCGCAGATCTGCGTCTCCGTTAGAAAGAGTAGGTGTGGTCTCTCCGTCTCAAGATGGTGGTGGACATCATTCAGATTGGAGTGCACTCCTCGGATGTTACAGAAGTGCACTTTAAGGGAGAGGAAGTGCAACCGCTGTTGAACCGTACTCTTTTTAGGACCTTTCATTGTGAATTGGTAGTAGAGTGAATAGGGAGGAGAATAGAAGTTGAGTGAAGCGCTGCAAATGGAACCAAGCAACTCGTAGGAAACAACGCACCATTGGGGAACTCGCCTGGAGACTGCGGGGACGCCCGAACCCCCCCGAGGTCGCCATCGGGTCCTCTCTAACCGGTCGCCAACCGGCACGATGGAGCCTCCCGGGATTTTTCGCGAGGTGGCGGGGCAGCCTTTCGCGTGTGGCTGGCATGCTACTTGGGCCCCCTACTACCTGCGGTCGGCCAGCGGTGCACCGTGCTTCGGATCCCGCTACCCTCCAAAACGAGTTACCCGGTGAGTCATTATCCTACGAGTTGAAAACTGTTCTCCGATGCAGCACGATCACTCAGACCTATCCTCCTCAATGGCTACACTAGACATCATGCCGGAACGCAACTAGGTTACTTGGCGGCATGGTTTTGTCTAGTGGGTGGTGACAAGCCACGGCCGAAGCCTACCACCAGATTTTACTGCTCGTTTAGCACCACCCAGGGACCACGTACAAGGCATCGAGGGCTAAACCTTGCGGACGCGAGCAGTTTTCAATCCCCAATTGATTGAATCTAAAAACATTAACCTAAAAACATTATCAATATAATTAGATCAATTAAACGAATAATGAATGGTTAGACATTACTTTCATACAACGCCATCTAGGTTAGCTACTGGAAGTAGTGTTATACGAACTAGATGACGATAAAAAAATATAGGACCCTATCAAGAGCATTATGTTATAAGAAAACCTTAATTTCATAAATTTTACTTTTATGGGGTTTTCTTTATATGCACTATATAGAAAATACCTTTAACAGAAGCTATGAAAACTTTCGGGCTAAGTCCCACTGTATGTAGTAATGCCCAACAATTTAATTAATTATAGACAATAATTGATGAAACGATCAGGGCAAGCGTGACTTAAGTTAATCAAACTGTTATATTAACAGCCTTCAATATTGATGGATATGACGGTTAAAGCTGTATGCGTGTTGTTATTGAGGGGTAGCCCTGAGAAGGGCTGTTCAGACGTATTCGAGTTTGAATTTGAATTTGCCATCGTGGTGAGAGGATTAGTCAGCCTAGGTCCTGCGTTACCGGACCTAGCTGCTTCCAGAGTGCGCCGCTCCTTTCTTGCACTGCTGTAGAGGTGGCGAAATTTTGGACGAACAAAATTTGAATATGTGTCGACTCGCAAGAAGAAGAAGAATTAACAGCCTTAGGTGAGGCATTGTAACATTGTTGCTGTCTTCACTAAACTTGCAAAACTTTAACTTTCTGAGACTTGTAGGGGCAGGTGGGCATTAAAGGGCCACCATACTAGTTAATAACTAGTATTGTTACAGCTTAGATCTGATGGAATTTCGTTGAAAAAGTAGAAATATGTAGGGTGGCTGTTTCAAACTCCTTCTCCTGATTTTGTATGAAGTTTTGACGATTGTTAAATTAAACACTTTTTGACCGGGTTTAATCGAGTAATTGGTACTTATTCAGATAAATCTCTCGTAAATACAATTCTGTAAAGATACGAAAACGTCGAGTAAAAGTGTAAAACATAATTATACCTACATGATTAAATATGGTAAAAAATGTTTAAATGAGTACTAAGTCATGTTTAAAAACAAAACAGTATAGCTATTGTAATATATTGAAGTAAAATTACTAACTATTTTATAATACTTTATTTTTAAAATTTAATAGAAAACGACCTCAAACATACCTATATTTCTTTTTTGCGTCAACCGTAAAGTCAACCAGTAACAAAATAATTCCTACGCTGAGATCATAATCATAACTCCGTGTAATGAGCCCACTGCAGGGCTATGAGTCTCTTCTCTGGGTGACGAGGAGGTTTTAGTGTTAGTTTCTTTCCACCAAGCTGGCCCACTGCTGGGTGGTGGATGTCAGAACTTTCAGGGTGCCGAAAATGGCTTCTGACAAACCCTAACGACTACTATATACAAGTATACAGCACCCGGGACTGACTGCTTAACGTGCCCAGATACCCCTATTGTATTTCTTATAAACTAACATGTAAGCGTGATTGTGTGATTGTCTGGGGATTTTATTTTTATTTATTTTTAAGCTCTAAAAAACACATTATGATGTCTTTTCAGTGTAACATGAAAAGGTCTGAAGTCTTAAAGCACTAGACATGTGTGCTTTAAGAGCTCATTTCGTTCATTTTGCTATACAAACATGGGAGCCTCATGGCGTCAGTATTTGCTGTTAGACTCCAAAAAATAAGTATAATATAATTGGATCTTGTCGATGTTTAAGTTTAAGCTTGTTGCTAGATTATGTTGTTAGATTATGATAATTTTCTTCCATGCTGGACTGGGAGCGAAAGAAAAACATAGAATGTGCCAGCTGCTTCTCTTCCCGGGCATACTGTAAAAGTCAGTTAAGGGACGGAGGTTTTATTGACGTTTTTGTGGGCGATAGGCTGACCCCCTATCACTGCAAGTCTCTCTCCATCATTATAATACCCCCAAATTTGTCAAACGTGACATCAGTTGGTTTTATAGCCTCTGTTGTTCTGCCTACCCCATTAGGGATACAGGCGTGTCGTTATGTATGTATGTATTATGATAATTGAAAAATGCATATTTCAACCCCAATTTTAACGCAACTATTCGCGTAAATAATGCCTATTTTTACAAGAACATATTAAAATTATATGATCCACGGACCTGGATTATTTATCACTCACTGTAAATGAGTATTTTTTTTTTAATAAGCTAGATTTGTCATACGAACACACGTCCCAAAAGCATTTTAAGATATTTTGAGTATCGATATCTGTAAGTCGATTTCACCATACATGTCAACCTGTGTGTGGAGCTGAGTGAAATAGCAAGATATTTTTGACAAACCCAATGACAGGTTTGGCTTAGCGAGTGGCAGACTCCTAAGCTTCCATCAGTTCGTCACTTTAAAAACAGCCACCAAAGGAGCCACAAGAAGCTTTAAAAGAAAACTCTACCTTGTAAAATAGAATTCATAAACATTTATGATACTCATTATTACAATACCATTTTTTCTTTCCCACTAAGTTGGAGTGTAACGAGAAGTTTATGCGACAAGCTGACACTAACATTAACTTGAGCCGCTCCAAGAGATAGTGACAACAAGAAAGCTGTTAGACATTATAAATTATAAAATAGCTACGCGATGTCTGAAAGAAACTTGCACAGAAAAATGTAAGACAGTCTACTCTTACTTTATTTAGAAATTACTAAAGCTTATACTGATTTTTTACAGAATTTGTAACAATATAATATAAGGACCTACGAAATTTTCGATTTTGATGAAATAAGCTAACGCACTTTTTCCATATTTTTATTTTTTTTATTCAAAATACATACATACATACCGTCATATCTTCACACCTGCATCCCTCATGGGACAGGCAGAACATTATGGTAATTTACAAAACCATCTGATGTCACGTTTAACAAATTTGGAGGCATTATAATGGTGGAGAGAGACCATTGCAGTGACAGGGAGTCAGCCTATCGCCCACAAAAAAAAAACAATAAAACCTCTGTCCCTGACTTTTACAGTATGCCCGGGAAGAGAAGCAGCTAGCGCATTCTATGTTTTTCCTTTGCTCCCAGTCCAGCATGGAAATAATACCCATAGAATTAATGCATTTCTGCCAACAACGTATTGGTGACTTATTGATGCATTTCTAGAAAAACGCTGTTGGACGAGAGGCAACAAACTCTTCAAAATCGTTTTGTTCTGCCTCTCGGGTATTGAATTTTTTTCCCGCCATAAAATTCTGGAAAAATAGGTAGTCTGCAGGGGCAAGATCTGGTGAGTATGATGGAGAATTTTCAACCCCAGCTCTTATAACTTGGCGCCTTGTCGTGATAGTTTAACAAATGACTAAGTAATTATTAAAAAGAAGAATTCCATAATTTAAAAATAAATATAATTCGAAATTTGAATTCAAATCGTTTTTTTTTAGTTTGATAATAGCCAGTACGACGAATCGACAATTTCATAGGTAAAGAGCGAATAAATTATTATATGATATACTAGCTTTTACCCGCAGTTTCACGCGCGGAAACATTGCGATAAAGCTTGCTTTACCGATTGTGCAGTTAGTTTAAAAAAATACAAAAAGCTAACGGCAACATTCAATTAAAATCGGTTGAGAAGATTTTCAATTAAAAAATCCATCCCCTATTTCTACCCCTTCAACCCCTTTTTACAATAAAAAGTAGTGTGGACCCTCTTTCAAGATTAAGTCCATATCTGTACCAAATTACATTAAAATCGGTTCTGAGTATTTCCAAACAAAATTTCATGAGTTATTTTCTACACTTCAACTCTTTTATAGTTAACTTCCATCTTTAGGGTCAGTTCTATCTCAGTACCAAATTTTGTTGAAACCGGATCTGTACTTTATAATACACACTTTCCCATTGTAACGTTGCGTTTAGGTGGTCTTCTAGTTTGTGCCCGTAGTGAAGATTACTTAATTTGTAGATAACCAGACACTCCTACCAAAACACAGGTCACAAAATAAAGATACTCTGAGCGTAAACACCCTAGACTCACCATAGATCCTACTTAACAGCTGGTCTTATGATATAAAAATAAAAGATGTTAGCACTGATATATCACAGATTTTATTTCTAATTGCTCAAGGCGAGTCCTGAGTATCTTTACATAAACGGAGAGTTGTAATAGTAGTATGGGTATCGATGAAGACTAAGCTGGTACACGTCTTTCCACGAGAAACCTATTTACTCGATGCCTAAACGACATTTTAACATAGGTACAATCACGTGCAATCTTATACATATTATCAAACGTGACTGTACATGGCCTTCCATGCCAGAGGTTCTGGGTTTCTATCCCAGTGGCACTGGCAGGTGCCATTATTATTATTAACCGCTTTCTAGAATCAATTACACTAGATCTTTCAGAAAATTAATTTATGTTTGATAATTTTGTAAAATGTCAGAAATATTTATTATTTATGTATTTCAATAAAGCAGAAGGGTTTATTTTATGATTAGTTGGTTCTTTTATTAGGAAGGTTGAAAGTTACCAAGAAATAAAAACCATGCATCACCCTCTGAATACAAACAAAAAGTTCGTGAAAGCAATATTCATTACCTCCATTTCCATTAATCTACTCACCTTATTACCTTTAAAATCTATACATATAATAAAATGGTAGGAAAGTCAAAACTGTACATTGAATATTTTTTTAAAAGAATACTTGGGGTATGATCTACAATCGAAACAGAAACAAAAAATATAGTTTTTAGAATTTTTGTCTGTTTGTCTGTTTGTCTGTTTGTCTGTTTGTCTGTTTGTCTGTTTGTCTTTCCGGGATAAACTCAAAAAGTACTGCATGGATTTACTTCAAATTTGGCATGAACATAGTTAAGAAGTCGGGTCAACATATAGGCTACATATTATCACGCTAGCAGTGTTATAATCGTAGGTGCGTTTGGTGCTGCATAGCGTTCACGCAGACGACGTCGCGGGCAGCAGCTAGTATATAAATAATTATAAAAGAGTGGCTTTTTTTAATTAAAAAGAAACAACAAAAGCAATTCTTTAAACCAAATCATATTGTTCCACTTTTGACACACCGCATTTCGGGATCAAAGCGCTAAAAAAGCTTGCCGATAAAATCTTGAATCAAAGGAAAACTCGTTTGGTGCGGTACAAATTTTCCCCGGCTTTACTTTTTTGTTTGACAGGTTGGATAAACTCGTCTATGGGCCGCTTTCATGATTTCGTTTATTGATAATCAAGATTTGACAAGGAATGCTGGTAGCCTGCTTTGATCAAAAGTATTTAATAAATAACGCTGAATATTACTTTTACGCAACACCATCTAGCCCTAAAAGAGGCAGAGATTTTGATTAGGGAACCAGATAACGGAAAATTGACACATTCATAATGAAATACACTACAAGCTTCGCTCGGTTTTACCCGCGTACTAACTACTTAAGAAATCACTTAAAAATAGAACCCATATAAGCTATTGACGTTTCGATGTTTTTGTGGACGTCGTGGTTATTTTCACATTCGATAGCTTAAATTTTGGGTTGTGGCTACCGCTGCAGCAGTGTGCTGGCTGAGATGGGCCCCATTCGGTAAGCATGCTACATCACAAGATTATTTATTTAAGCCTTTGTTTTTTTGTTTCCGTTATGTTTAGTTTTTATGTAATTTTGTGTAATTGTCAAAGTAATGTTTTTTTTATTTTTATTGTTATTTCTTATCTGTTATTTATTTGTTGTATTTTTGCTTTTAACTCCGTAATTCTTTTCGTAATTTTGCCTGTCTTTTTAATATTCTATCTTTTCTTTATTGTACCTATGTAGTAAAGTAATTATGTGGTTAATTGTTTTGCTTGTTTCATCTTTATTATTTGTTTTGTTTCTATATTTTATAATTTTACGACCGGCTGGTGTAGCGGTAACATACATTGCCTTCTATGCCAGAGGTCCTGGGTTCGAATCCCGGCGGCGGCGGATATTATTGATGATCACAGATATTAGTCGTCAAGTCATGGATGTTTATATGTTTATTTAAGTTTATTCTAATAAAAAATATGTATTTATTCAATATGTATGTTTATATATTTCTTAAGTATATCAGTTATCTAGTATCCATAACACAAGTTCTTTAAGAAACTTAATTTCGGCCAGATAATGTTGTGTGAGTGTCAGAAATATTTATTTATTATTATTATTTTTTTTCACTGTTTGACTATCTGTTGTGTTGTGCTATTGTAGTTTTCCGAATAAATTTATTTATTTATTTATTTTATTCTGGCAACAGACAGTCATATTTACAATGTAATGGTATAGTAATAGTAGGTACAACTCACGGACCTTGAGTGCCAACATTTAAGTTTATAAATATTTGACGTTATATAACTCTAATGAGTGATCAGAACCGAATGGGTCGCTTATACAAATATTGTGAAGTTATACCACTCAGAGTGAACTTTTAATAAGTTTATACATAAAAACTCAAATAAATTACAGAAATATAATGTATGTAACTTTTAAAATAACAATGGAATACAATTATATCAAAGTAAAATTAAAAGTGTGTGCTGATTACTAATACATTTTGTTTTATGAAACAGCCTCATATAATCTTGTGCAAAATAAAATTTATTCATAGTTTTGATTTAAAATTGTCAACAATCAACTTTTTGTATTTATTAATGTTATGACAAAAAATATCAATATGTGAAACCAATTTATTATGAGCAGTCAAACAACGGGGGAAGAAAGCATTTGAGGTATATCTAGTATTTGATTTAGGAATAGCGAACAAATTTTTAGGCCTGCGAACACTTTTTAACGGTATGTTAAATTTAATTTCTTCTAGTAAGTTAGGAGAGTCAATAATATTATGTATTAATTTATACAGAAACATGAGATCAAACTGTAACCTTCGGGAGTCAAGCGGTAGTATTTTGTGTTTTTTAAGAGAGTCATTATAAGAGATGTAATTTGCTCCAATTCTGTATTCCAAAGCTTTTATAAATTTCTTTTGAATGGTTTCTAGTCTTTTAATGTGACAAGTATAATGAGGGTTCCAGACCACGGAACCAAAATCAAGAATAGACCGTACTAAACTGAAATACAGAGTTTTATAAGTAACGTCCATTTTAAATGGCTTACATATTCGGAGCATAAACCCGAGCTGCTTATAGGCTTTTTGAATGATACGTACGATCATAATGTTGAAGGAAAGTTTGCTGTCGAGTATTATTCCTAGATCCCGTATCGTATTAACTTTTGAAATAGGATTGTCGTTTAATTTATACGTGAAAGACACTGGATTACGTTTCCGGGTATAAGTTATGACGAAGCATTTTTCGGGATTGAGAAAGAGTTGGTTTTGATTACAGTAGTCGACTAGATTAGAAATATCTTGCTGTAAAGCAAAACAATCAGCCTGATCACGGATTTCCCTAAAAATTTTTGCATCATCAGCATATATAAGTATTTTACTATGTATATATAACGAAATATCATTTATATATATGGAGAATAGCAGAGGACCAAGGTGGGAGCCCTGAGGTACGCCTGATGGGACAGTCTGGAAATCAGATATAAAACCTCTGATAGAAACCGCCTGAGACCTGTTACTTATATACGATTTGATCCACCGGAAAAGATCACCATGTATTCCGACTCCCCAAAGTTTCGTCAAAAGCATTATGATGACTAATTTTATCAAAAGCCTTTGAGAAATCGGAATAAAAGACATCTACTTGTAGCCTTCTGTCCATGCTTTTAAGTACATCACATGTAAATGCTATTAAATTCGTATCCACCGATCTTCCACGATAAAAACCATGTTGAAGGGGCGTGATGTAGTTTCGAGTGGCAAATGACAGCTGGTCTGTTACAATTTTTTCAAGTAATTTACCGAGAATACAAAGTTTTGATATAGGTCTATATTGTGTTATATCGTTAATCTTGTCATTTTTAGGTATTGGCGTAATAAGTAAATGTTATGAGTTTGAGTTTGAGTAAGTTTCGAAGCATTATATTATCACAATTCCGCAAAGATGAGACATTAAAATCGCAAGACATTCCGTCAACACATTTTTGTCCGCGTAAGGTCAGCTTAGAATAGCCATTCATCCCGTGTATAAGCATTTCGTAAAAGGCGACTAATCCGAGTGACCCCGCTTGGTGGTGATCCAATCAGGATGTGACTGGCTAGCGACCATCTTTCATACAAAATCTGCCACCACATATTACCACTCTGTGTTCTGAAAATGTTATATAAAGAGCAAGTTCTTTTCTAGTCACGCGTGTTTTCATCTCCGACCTGATTTTCACTTCGAGCTCAGACGAACGAGCTCCTCGAACGGGATTGTTCGGCGAGCCGGGTACCCCTTTGTTTTAAATTACTTTCAACAACCGTCCTAAAGGTGATTTTTTTACAATTTCTCTTTACCTTTGCAACCTTTCTTACCTACAACTAGATTTACTAGTTAATTAGTAATAAGTGCCGAATATAATTTAAATATTAAACTAAAAAGTTGGTTGTAACGGTCCTAGACTGATTTTAGTTTTAAGATTATACTGTGTACAGCAGTGCTATCACGGATCTTTTGTCGATCGTAAGTTTACGAATGCTCGTATAGTATGGAGTCGGTTGCAAGTTTTTAGTAACAATGTAATTTTTTATTTTACAGTTATTTAAGAGTAGAACCTGTTAACAAACAGTCAAAATTAACAAGGAACACATTTGTTTAAGCTGACCGTGCGGCAATGGATAGATTTCAATTATTGCTTGCAAAACCGTCTCCATACTATACGAGCATTCGTAAACTTACGATCGACAAAAGATCCGTGCTAGCACTGCTGGTTCGGGTGTATTAGCCTGGACCAGCCTTCAGCTTCACCATTTAATCAGAACAACGCCTGAACTACCACACCCTGTAATCTAACCGACATTTTAAATATCTTGCTTAACTGATGGTAATTATTTTATATTTTGTTTAATAATAAACTCTGTAAACTTTAATTTACTGGTATTATTTATTATTCCCCGGAAAAATAGTTTCGATTTGGCTCTGTTTATTTAAGAAAAAATAAACAGAGCCCACTGCAGAACCATGAGTCTCTTTCTTGGGAGATGAATAGGTTTAGGTCATTTCCAAAAATGTGTATTCAAATATTGCCACTTAGTACTTACTATCAGGTGAGATTTAAAGTCTTTGTGTAGCTTATCATGCAAATAGTGTGGACAGGGCAGGGGTATATTCATACAAATTTTTTTTTTTAATTAGGGATTTCATTGGTGCCGTGTTGCCAGATAATCGATTATCAATTAATTGATAACTATGAACTAGGCAGGTACCTAAACAATCGAACGAATTGATTACTAGATCTTATAATTAATTAATTATTAAACCAATATAATTGACCATAATGGATTACAATGGCTGATGCTGATAATTAAATTGATTGTATCGATTATATTGTCTTACTTCTCCCCATTGATGCTATCGATTTAAGTATTATTAGGGAGGTGGAAAGTTACCAAGAAACAAAAACCAGACATCACCCTCAAAAAGTCCGTGAAAGCAATATTCATTTCTTCATGTCTAACACCATAGTCTACATGCGCACTTTCCATCAGGTGGCATGGAAGACAAACGTCCTATCCTTACAATATAAAAAAACCTGTTGATGAATTCAACTAGTTTTGCGTGTCGTTGATGTTTCTTCGTTTTCACGTGTCGTAGGATTTAAAGAATTTAATTGGCTTTCGAGTTAAGAAACGGTTGATTCGTTTAAAGTAGAAAAACAGTTAAATAAAACGGTTCGTTGATTCAACGCCCACTCCTACAATTTTCAGTGAAACGAAAACTGAAATCGCGTGAATGAAGCTACTACTAGTTTACCATAAAAGTGATGATTAATACATACACAGTGTACAATATGTATTTTATATTCTAGGTTCCCCCCTAGTTCACTACATGGTATCTCATAGCACAAGCATTGCTTACTTTGAGGCCATGTAGTTGGTGTGATTGTCTGGGGATTTAATTTATAAGACCGACAGCTTAGCGGGCCTTCCGAAGCATCATGAGAAATACCATACCTGTACTGACCGAGCTGAAGGATGCTTAACCTGATATTTCGACTGATACACCCAAAAGCCACTGCGCTAAAATAACTTTATAAATACTAAAACCTATGACTAATTTTCTAGAGTTTACAAACATTTATCAAGCACTGGGAATCGAACCCACGGCTTCTAAAAATAATGAAAATTGTTAAAAACCAACCAATAATAAACTGCTCTGTTGTTTAAAGTAAGTTATCATCTTTTTGTATAGTTGATAATTAACTCAACTCAAACTCAAACTCAAATATTCTTTATTTCGTAAGTATTTAAATACATTTGAAATAAGTCAAACAATTTACAAATTGAACTGAATCTATCACCACTTCGGAAAGTCGATCTGTTGAGAAGAAGTGGCAAGAAACTCAACAGCAATCATCTTTTAAAAATAAGAGAAAAAAAATACACAATTGTAATGTACAGCCAGGGAATCCCAAAATCTTGCGTCCGGATATCTTATAGTAAACCTTTTCACATAACACTTATCCTTAAATCTATCGAAGGGTTAATCTTAAATTTTTTGGAATTTTATTATAAAAAATCACTTAAAACAAATATCCAGAAAAATAAAGTAAAGTTCTTTAAAATTGTTAAAAACAATTTTAAAACTGATAATCACTCTGTTTATACAAGCTTCAAATGTGAAGTGAACTTTCAATATAATTTCACAGACTTGTTAAAACATAAAGATATGAAATGGGCGAAACGCCAGTGGCATTACATCGCAGCTCGCATACATGTTGTTTCGTCTAATTGTTTTTAAAATAATTAAATCCCTGCGTCTGTATACAGTTACGGTTTCACAGGCCGTTGGTGAAAACAATTAAAAGTACAATGTTATTTTTGCTTAAGGATATGTGGGTCTTTTGATGCATTTATGAGACTTTGTTAGTATAGTTGTTTAGAAAATTCGCAATGATGATGTTGTGATATTCGAAACTCTCCAATGCGGTAGGTGTGTAATTAATGTGTTCATAGTTTGAAAGGGTGCCTACGAAGGTCTGTGCTTATGTCTAGGATTATTTTCAACTGACTTTGAAAAGGAGGAGGTTTTATGAATATTATGAATCGATTTTTAATTTTCTTATTCTATATGATAGAGGATACTTGAGAGGTGGTTCCATATAAATTTCATCGAAATCGATAGAGTACCTACTGCATGAAAAAGTTTAAATTTTTGAATTCGTAGAATATTTATTTTGACGACCTCATACTACAGAGAAAGTTTTGACGTCAACTCGATTTTCAACCGACTTCAAAAAAAGGTGGAGGTTCTCAATTCGTTTGTATTTTTTTGTTTGTTGCCTCATAACTTTATAGGGGGGGAACCGATTTTGAGTACTTCATGTTTTTTTTTTATATGTATGAATTCGGAGATTGTTTACCTTGACGATCTTATACTTCAGCCAAAGTTTTGACGTGAAGTCGGTTTTATAATGCTGCGAGAGCGACAGCGGTACGGGCAACGATTTCCGCGATAGAATGTATCGAGTTTGTATAAAACCGCGACAAATCGCTCGAGAACGGCCCAGATTCCCCGCGTCGTCGCTGCCCGCGCCTCTGTCGCTGCCGTCCAGTTTGCAGCCTTATAGCCAAAGATCACCTGAGCAGATCCGGGTACTTACTACAACTTGCTATTAATAAATATATGCTACGTAATTAAAAGTCAATTCATTACTAAACAGACTTTGAAAAATCTTGCAATTCACACAGCTTCCCACGCCGGCTGACATTATTGATGAGATATATTTTAACAGCAGGGCTATTCTCCTAAACAACAGCGTCGAAGTCATTGATGCATCAGCGACGAGTAACATAATTGGTATTCACATAGCACATTACTCGACCCCAGCACTCGCCGCTGATGACGGCGTCAGTAAAAAATGACATTCGTCGAATTGTTGCAGATCTCAAAATACAAAATTACCTATTATAAAAAAAGCTTTTAGATTCACTTCATAAAATCACGTTTAAATAAATAGTGAAGCTATCGGGCCCCAAAGTTTGAAAGAATGAACGGAATGAACAGTGTTAAAAGAATGAATGCCGCTCGTCGTAGGTGTGGCAAAAATTCTTGCAATTTCCCTCAATTTCCCGCGCATTTTTGGTGTCGCACGATATATTCCCACGGAAATCGAGCACGCGAAACCCTTTTTAAAGGTTTTTGAATGTGTATTCGTTTAAAAAAAACGAAAATATCGATAGCATAAAGTTAATTGATGATGATGATGATGAAATCACTTTGATATTTTTTAACACACATATTATTGCGACTTTACCCGCGCAATTTCCAATCCCTTTTTTTATATTTTATTTAACGGGCCTGGAAACGAGTCCTTTTAGACACTTTCCAATCCCAATGGAATAGGATTGCCAACTTTTATTTCTAGAAACAAAGTATATTATAAAAAAAAGTATAAATTCTGAAATTATTATCAAACAGTATTTTGGAAAATAGACAGTATTCAATTTATTTAATGTTTAACACACATATTTTTAGAGCTTCTTGCACAAATTATTCATTAAAGTCTAGCACATATCTAAAACGTTTAGCTTTTTATGCTGAAAACAGTATTTTTCATACTTTATTTTTGTTCAACAGTAAACAGCATAATACTGTTAAAAACAGTATGGTGGGCATCCCTACACTGGAATATCAGGATAAAAAGATATTTGTATTTACCATTCCAGACTGTGCATTATTATTATGCCAAGTGTCTTCTCCGTGAGCCGTTCTGCGGGGCTAGCATGCAACCATCGACAACGATAAATCGGGCCTTATAACGAATAATCGGGCCTTTATTTCAATATTTTCTTAGAATATGGCACTTAGAGTACATATGTATTTTTATAAGAGTATGCCAGCTTTGGTTCTGTGGGCTTAATCACGGTATCGAATCAAATAATTCTAATAAATAAATTATAAAATCTATTTATTGACACACAACAATTAAAAATATATACATCAATACAATATTTCTGTGCCAAAAGGGATGCTTTCAGCAATTTTGTCTTTAAAAGACAACGCTGTTTTTCAAAGCACCCTGTTACCAAGCGCCGAAAAAGAAATTATACACTTACAAATTATAATTACTATTATTTAAAATCAAATCAAATATACATATACAACAAAGATTACTATTCAAAATTAATTCGCAAAATAAATTATATCTATTATGGTGCGCATATTATTTTACATGAAATTATGATAAAATAATTCGATAATATTTATCTTGTCGATTCGATTCCTTATCGATGGTCGCATGCTAGCCCTGCTGCTGTGTTTAAGGAACAAACATGCATACATTATACTATAGCAAGAATAGCAACGTCCATGTTTTCAACTGTTGCTTGAAACTGGTTAACAGTTGATTCCTTACAAATATTTATATCACCATCGTCATTCAGCCAGGAGACGGCCATTGCTTGACATAGGTAGGTTCCTTCAAGGTTCGCCATACAGATCGATCCTGCGCTGCCCTCGTGTGTCCCGTCAACGATTTTTCAAGTTTTGTATTAAAGAAAAAGTCTAAATTTATTGCTTTCATACAAAAATTTAACATGCTGGACTGGGATCAAAAGAAAAACAGAGAATGTGCCAGCTGCTTCTCTTCCCGGGCATAATGTAAAAGTCAGTTAAGGGACGGAGGTTTTATTGACGCTTTTGTGGGCGATAGGCTGTCCCCCTATCACTGCAAGTCTCTCTCCATCATTATAATACCCTCAAATTTGTCAAATGTGGCATCAGATGGTTTATAGCTTCTGGTGTTCTGCCTACCCCATAAGGGATACAGGCGTGACGTGATGTATGTATTTAAAAATAAATTTCGATTTTTTTATTTCTTTTATTTGTTCTGTAAAACTTATGGGTACTTAAATACCTCCGTGAAGGGTTGGCGGGATACCTTGTATAGACATTGAAATAACTAAACTATTGAATATTTTATTATTCCAGTATCATATATTTTTATCATATAAGCATTTTAAGTAAGTATACATTGCAAAAGCCTGTCCCGAATGCCATCTTAAAAAATACATTTTATTTTAGCAGTACTTACTTTGAGAAAGCTAGTAAAAATAAAAGTAGAACAGAAAACTGCAGTCAAAGGAGAAATAAGGATATTTTACAAAGACCTAACCTCGTGTAAAGCACAAAAGTTTGTGAAGTAAAATGTCCCAACAGGGAATAGAACCTAGGCTTTGCAGGCCATGAAACTCGCATGGCTTTTTTATTAATGACCAATCCCGTTTTGTACGATCTATCTAAGATTTTCTCGTCACTAACAATTTAGTGTATGTTGAGATCAATCCTCGAGTGACCGATAAAAAATGTATTTCTTTCTACAAAAATCTTTAAAACTCAGGTGCTAATCATGTACATTTATTTCCTACTAATTACAGACAAATCTGTTTTGGGATATAATAATAATAACCGACTTCACGTCAAAACTTAGGCTGAGTTGAGAATGTCATCAACTTAAACATATTTTTTCAAAAGTTTGAAACTTTCAATGAAGTACTCAACCGATTTCGATGAAATTTAAACGGGACCAACTATGAAGTATCTTTTATCATATGAAACAACAATTTTCAAAATCAATTCATAATTGACCGAAATATCGTGTAATAAAGGCACAAAAAAAACATACAGACAAATTGGGAACCTCCTCCTTTTTTGGAAGTCAGTTGAAAATCATTCAATCTTAAAATCAATGTTAACTATTGTAGCGGTCATAAATTGTAAGGAATGTCAGCAAACCCTAAACGAATGTATGGAGCGGTATAGCCGCCAGTCGTCTGCGGAGCACCGCCCAACTAGGTTCCCTTAACACTACCAGGGCTCTGTCACTTCGTGTGTAGGTATAAGATAATTGCCTACCGCTTCGCTCACACTGAGTGTGCAAGCAAACACAGTATGGCTGTCACGCTCCCTCCTATTACGTATATTTTCGCGCTCTTTCGACAGGTCGCTCGCGTCGCGTAGGGTACCTACCTAACCTACTCGTAGAATAGTACTTCGTGTTTGTGAACTGACTGATTGATTTGTGCTGCTGATTTATTGATAATATTAGTGAATTCACAAAAGCATCATTGTTACGAATTTGATACCTACGTAAAAAATACCCCACATCTAAGAGATACGAACATGTTTACGCATTTTAAAGCTTTCAATAATAAATCGTCTTTTTATGAAGGCCTCACACTTGAAATCTTTACAAATTTTATCACAGAAATGGAAAATACATTTATAAAAAAAATTGAGAATGTTATGCTCAAACACCCGGCTAATACTCTGATCAATTTAATAAAAAATATTAGTTTCACTACTCCATGTCCATGCTTCCCATCAGAGTTTATTTTTAAACTATTTGTTAGATTTCGCATTTATGCTGCTATAAAATTTAATAATCGTTATTTTAGAGAAGGCAAGAATTATATGAGGCATTATATTAAAGTTAAGCAATTGTAATGTATATTAGTTTAATTACATTTACATAAATATTACAAGGAAATACAAAAAAATTAAGGAGGTATTTTATTTTTAGTACTTGTGGCAACCCTACCGATTGACCATTAAGCAGCGGAACGAAGAATAACGTACGCTTACGCGCGGCGTCAAGGCACATTTTAGATCGCGCGCGATTTTAGATACCAAGTTTAGGTATTTAAAATGTCGGCTTTCTTCAACATCAATGGAGTGCAACTTCTGTACGCTAGTACTATTATCTATTCTGTGACACTACGTAATGATAAGGAAGGACTAATTGTATCTACTTTATGTGTGTTAAATGATTGTGATTTATGAACTATAAAGTATAGACTCGGTGAAACTAATATCCGTTTTATTTAACCAACGTCACCCTTCACAAAACTATTTTGTCAAAAATTGTCGCACAACGTTCTTCAATAAAATCTACAAACACTTATGTAAAAATTACCGACAAGTAATTGCTAACTGTGGCACCTGTAAGCAGTGTTCAATAAAACATTGCAATTCCAAAAAACGTTTGTCAAAATAAATTACAATTATGTAAAACAAATATATCATGAAAGCTTACATTTCTTTATATTTATGTTAACTTATTATATCGTACAATACGAAAGGTTATTGAAAGTCAATCGAAAAGTTTTTAGGTTTATCGGTAAGTTCTGTAAAGAGTAAAAATTGGGCTGAACAACAAAAATATATATGCGCTCCAAAATTCCATTGGAACCCTGAAGCTGACAAAGCCTTCAATAAACTAAAAGAAGCTCTCATACCTACACCTGTCTTGGCCTGCCCTGATTTTAAATTACCTTTTTCAGTACATTACGATGCCTCTAACTTTGGTTTTGGTGCTATGTTAACACAAACCAACGATAACAAAGAAGTGGTTATCGCCTACATGAGTAAATCACTCAATAAAAACGAACAAAATTACTCCACCACTGAAAGAGAAACACTAGCTGTACTAACAGCCCTTATAAATATAGTCACCTGTTGGGTTATACAACTCCTGTGTTTGAGGACCCCGCTCTTCCACTTATTTTACAATTTAAAGTAAATGATTGAATAAAAACAAATTATGTAAAACAATTTGGTACAATAATTAAAACTAAACAATTAAATCAAAAAAGTCGTCGTGGCGCCGTGGTTACTGTGCATATCAAGCGATATCGCAAGTTAAGCGCGCTCGGTGCGGCCGGTATTAGGATGGGTGACCACCAACCATCATTTCTCACGGCGACTTCCGTGCTTCGGAGGGCACGTAAAGCAGTAGGTCCCGGGTGCTGTATTCTTATATACAGTAGTCGTTAGGGTTTGTCAGAAGCCGTATCGGCACCCTGAAAAATCTGACATCCACCACCCAGCACTGGGCCAGCTTGGTGGAAAGAAACTATCACTAAAACTTCTTCGCACCCAGAGAAGAGGCTCATACATACCCTGCAGTGGGCTTATTACAAAGAATTGTGATAAACATACAAACATCAATCACTATAACATATCCATCACACAATATACCTTCTCTATAGAACTCAAACCCAATCAAAATAATCAATGTAAAGAAAACATTATATTTACTATTTGAGGCATGAAAATTAAGGAGAATTCCACATTTAAATATAATAAGGATAACCTTTAACGTTTTATTATCCTTATAACGATACCCCAAAAAGATCCTTTTACGTTTAATCTTTTTAGAGTATCCTGTAGGAGAAATACGGACTAATAAGTATTAAATTATTATTCTACTTAGCTACAACTTAATGCAACAGATACGGTCCTGTAACAGCGCTATAAACTTTTATATCCTCAATACGAAAATTGTGACCGACGGTATACAGGGTGTTACGACCTTGTTATACTACATATTTATTAAGAAAAACAATGGACACAATATTTAAAAACGATTGATTAAGATTTATCCTTAAATAAAGAGCTTATTAACCCATGATGTGTAATGTGTTTTATTTTTATTTTATACATATTACTCGGTCACATTATCTGTGCACCTCGCTGGAATGCGGAGCCCCTCCCTCTACCCCTTTCATTTCCCCGCGCTCGCCCTTCTTGCTCAGTATGGTCAGCATCTTTATTGTCGAAGATTTGATGCAGTGGATTCAACCAATAGTTTATAGTGACAGTGATAATTAATTTTTTTTTTCACTCATTAGAAATGATTTAAGTATTTGTTTAATACGATTTATTGTTTTATTTAATTCATTCAGGCCAGATTTTTCAATGGTCAGATAAAAGTTATCTAATGAATACAGTAATATTCGACAGCTTTAAGGTCGTCTCAAGTTTATTGTTACAATTATAAAACATTGTAAAACGACTTTATTTATCTATTTCATACAATTTAAAACATCAAAAAACAACTTTTGGTCCGCTGAGTCAGATAACATTAACTTTAATTCGACAATTGAAAACAGGCCTTCACAAATTATTCATTTAAAATGCATTAACATTCAAAAAACACAAAAATATTTAATTCCATTGTTGTAAAGCATAATAAAAAATAGTTCATTCACATTTCTAGCGATGCATTTTTTTTGTCAACCATACCAGCGCGCAAAGATGACGTCATTGACGCCAGGTGCACAGATAATGTGACCGTGTTATACATAACGGCACGCCTGTATCCCTTATGGGGTAGGCAGAACACCAGAGGTTAAAAGACCATCCTATGTCACGTTTGACAAATTCGGAGATATTATAAAAATAGAAAGAGACTATCGTAGTGACAGAGGGTCAGCCTATCACCCACAAAAACGCCTTTAAAACCTCTGTCCCTTAACTGACTTTTAAAGTATGCCCGGCAAGAGAAGCAGCTGGCACATTCTACGTTTTTCTTTCGCTCCCAGTCCAGCATGAAAGCATTATTTTATTTTATACTTATCTGTTAAGAATCGCTGTAATGATAATACTTGTTGTACATTTTATTCTGTTGTATAATTTTTCCTTCTTCTCTATTAAATGTATGTAAATATACTTCCAATTGAAACAATATATAATTTTTTTTTTTGTTAAAACCCCATCAGTCCTACGATATCGTCAGTCAAGTTAAATCCTGGCCATCCGGCACGATGCAACGTCTCACTAAAAATCTAAAAAAAATAAAAACTCGTATAATATAAAATAAAAAACCAATAAACACTTGTTTATTCAACCAACTCAATCATAACTCGACTGCAAATATTGACTCCATTTCTTTCTATCCTAGCAAAAAACAAAAAACTCCTTAACAAACTCTTTACAGAACCGATGTTTAAAAAGAAAACAACATTCCGTTTAACTCAAGCAAATTGAACAAGAACGAACACCCTGTATACGGCAGGACATCGTCAATAAAACGGTACACATAATGAAATTGGATCGAGTTTTTGTCCTGGCTAACATCGGTCTAGCCTTTATGTTGTGTGGTCTAAGTTATAAAGGAACGGAGATTTGATTTTAATAATTTAGTATTTGATCCAAGCTGGTTTTTGGACTTCATTTTAGTGAAACAACGAAAACCTTTTTATTAATAAAATTTGTTTTTAAATGAAATCGATTAAGTTAAATTAGAATATTAGGAGTTACACACGGATTTACTTTTTGGTCCCGTTCTGGATATTTCTGGATAAAATATAACACAAGAATTGCAGACCTAATGTATGTACAAAAGGAATTGAATCCCAATAGTACTTTTAAGAAGAACCCGTGAAATAGTATTCCACTTCATTTTCTTGAAGAATGATAATTCTTTGTAAGCAATTGCACGGTTTTTATTTTGCTCCTACTCCTACTTTCGCTTGGTGGTAGGATCCCTTCTGGGTCCGCCTGGCTAGCGACCACCCTTTATATAAAGTCAGCCGCCAAATGTTACCGCTCCGGCGGTAATGTGTTCCGGCAATATTGTATAAAGAGCCAGTTCCTTCCTAAACCCGTGTGCTTACATCTTCGACCTCATCGTCACTTACCATCAGGTGAGATTAAGGTCAAACGCGGGTTTAGTCAATTATAAAAAAAAAAACTTCTTAACTTTAATCATTTTCACTGGAAAATGTCCTGGAATGTACAGAAGACAGGAGATCAATCTTTACATTACCTGTCAAATTTCCCGAACCAATTTTAACTTAATGTCGAGAGCATAGAGTTCAGATTCAAGTAATTTTTTTGACAGATTTGTAACGCTTGATGTACGGCCTTCTGTACCTTACCTATGCATTGACATTAAAATTAAATGAATATTTTGAGTGTAAAGAGTGGATATGAAGATATATCACCCGGAAATATACAGAGGTTTTATTGGTGGTTTCGTGGGCGACATACTGACCCCCTGTGAAGGCAATAGTCTAATAATCTCTCTCCATCATTAAAATACCTCCAAAGCCAAACGTGACGTCAGATTGTTTTATAGCCTCTGGTGTTCTGCCTACCCCATAAGGGATACAGGCGTGAATTTATGTAGGTATGTATCACCTGGAAAATATTGGTCGTCAAATCTAAATCTAACTTCCTTACAAATACTTAAACTTGATTTAATTATAATGAAGTTAGATAAATTACTTAATTTTATGTTGCACTTAATTGTATTGTTGTGAAAGAAATATATCTAATTATAGTAGCAACATGCGGGATGAGGGCAAGAAAGGCAGAAACCGGCGAATTAATTAAGTTTACAGCACCTAAAATAACTGGTGAGGGTGACTGATACAAGAATAAAAACGCTGGCTCTTATGACATACGCCAAGCTATTAGATTATAACCTGGCTCGGGTTGAAATTTAACTAAATTTTGGACATAAATATTTACATTTAGATGAGTTTTATAGTCGGCAGCCTATTGTAGGGCGATATCATTCTTTATTCTAGTTCCGTGTGAACTAAGTGAAAGTGCATAACGTCACGCCTGTATCCCTTATGGGGTAGACAGAACACCAGAAGTTATAGGACCATCTGATGTCACATTTGACAAATATGGAGGTCTTATAAAGATGGAGAAAGACTATTGTAGTGACAGGGGTCAGCCTATCGCCCACAAAAACGCCTTTCAAACCTCAGTCCCTTAAATGACTTTTACAGTATGCCCAGGAAGAGAAGCAGCTGGCACATTCTACGTTTTTCTTTCGCTCCCAGTCCAGCATGGAAGCAAGTGAAAGTGTTATTTATGAATCACTAAATGTTTAGGAAAAATAAAAGTATTGTTTTGTATTTTTTCGAATGATTTTCGATGAATATAGGTAGCAAAACTGAAAAATTGATTGTTTGAAAGTTCTTCTAAATCCATGCTATTCTCTACCAGAGTGCGAAATTTCTGTCCAATCCTGACATTTTAGCATATTTAAAAAAAAAATTAATCGTTTAATTTTGCACTGTTTTCATTTAATCTTAATTTATTTAATCCAATTCTCATTATGCTAATTATCTATGTGGTGAACCTATCTGCCTCAGATTCTAGTGGTTGCGGGTTCGATTCCGAAAAAAAAATGTTCCGGATCTGGGCGTTTATCTATTTATATTCTAGGTTCTCCCATAGTTCGCTACATGGTATTCCATAACACAAGCTATGCTTACTTTGGGGCCATGTAGTCAGTGTGATTGTGTGGGGATTTTATTGTTTATTTTATTTTATTACTTTTAATTTAATTTTATTAATTTAGTACCATATGTTTAATGTTTTTATCCGACTAAAGCGAAGCAATAAGGTAGACATGTATGTGGGTATGGATGTTCATCTGGTCCCTTACAACTTCTAAATTTTTTATTAATATATAAATTAGCTATCATAATTGGACTAATGGGCTGTCGTTGGAAGCCTCTTGATTTTCCGCTAGTTATAGGATACATGAAGTCACATTAAATTGCCTACAGCGCCCTCTAGGGGACTTAAGAAATTCAGAAAAAAAAGTTTACGGTTTCGTGTATCAAATAAAAGAGTGTCGGCGCCAATGATAAGTTATAAAATTTTAAAAACTATTAATTTTAAAAAGTTGTAGAACAAATGTTGTTGGGATTGATGTAGAGAGGCTGCCAGCAAGAGGTGACGTGCGTATTAAAATTAACCCTGTTTATCTTGTTACCTACTTTTTAGAGCGTGTTCTATTAGTCGGGTTTAGTTTTTAAACTGATTTTTTAATCCATCCGAACTGTAATGGCTATTGAAATCTTCAATAGATTATTACATTTTTATTTTTATCTTGTAAAATATTATTAATATTAATGTAATTCTTCTGCTTCTCTTCCCGGGCATACTTTAGAAGTCAGTTAAGGGATAGAGGTTTGTTTGGAGATTTTAAGTGGGCGATAGGCTGACCTCTGTCACTGCAATAGTCTCTTATTTCTCTATCCATTATTATAATGCCTCCAAATTTGCCTCGTTCTGCGTACCCCAGAAGGGATACAACCGTGAAGTTATGTAGATATATATGTAATTCTTCTCTGACCATCCAAATAAATAAACAAATCATAATTACCTACTTAAAAGGATTATTATATAATGAGTACATACTCGTACCCATTTAAAATTAAATTTAACAGTTCCAACCATTTTATTCAAACTTGGCTAGGTATCAGTTTTAAGACATTTTAAAACTAATAACAATCTTTAATAGCTCAAGAGATTAATCCATTTCAAATTAAACTCTTTGATTACGTCTCTGTACTCCAACTAAATCATTGCCTCCAAAAAATAAACATAAAACAACGACGTAAACCCACAAATGTCACGATACCATCACAGACAAGAATCAAAACTTTTTAATAACAAGTCAATCAAAGCAGAGAATTAAGCTATAAGTCACGGTGTCATTGCAGCAATGTAGGTTCATAAAATAAAAGTAAATAATTTCAAGTATAATACGGAGATTTTTTAAGAGATTAATCCGTACTGGCTTATTCTACACAATTAAAGTTATCCTCGGTGACCCCGATAAGTTGTAGTACAGTCAACAAAAAAGTCTTTAGGGATAAATCGTCCCGAAACGGGCAGTGAATTTTCTTAATTAAAAACGATTTTTAAATCGCTTTTTTTGCGACAAATGTGGCTCTCATGTGATTCAGTACCTATTGTGTTGGATTAAATAAAAGTCGGTTTTAAAGGGAATTCTTTTAGTTTAATTATATTATGGTACTTTGTTAAGTTAAATTGTATAATGTAATACGATAAAATCCAGTTGAAATATACTTAATATTTCATTTAATATAATAAAGCGTGAGATAGAAAGTATATTGCGGCCGGTGGGAGTTTGCGTTCCTGACAGCTGTCAAAATCATAGCTTTTTTTACCCCTTCGAATCGGAAATAAACTTTATTCAGTGGACATAAGGATCAGGAACGCATTCTCGCAACGGCCGCACTCTAATTTCGGTCATAATTGCCAGATATAATTATATTTTAACGTGTTCAAAACAGATTTTATTTTTTAGGGATTCTTTTCCAGTCTTTCAAAGATAAAAAAGGTAACATGTAAGAAATGCTTTTTTGAACTGTACTTATCGCATTCTGTACCTACCAGTACTTCATTTTTTAGACAGCATATTTTTTACTATCTTCTTCAAAAATATTTGCAATTTTAAAAACTTGATGAACGCAAAACTTCTTAATCTATTACAAAAACTCTTTTACCATTAGCAGCTACATTTTCCAGAAGTTTTGCAATATTTTATGAATATGGGATATTGTTATGGAATGGAGCTTAACTTAATATCGCTGTAGCGAGCGATTACTTGAGTTGTACACAGTGTAGAAAACAATGCTTTGCTTAAAAATAATTGTCCTGATAACTTTTTAGCTTAACGTTTAATTATATTTTCAGAAAATTTATCTAAGTATCTGTTTCACCAACCCTACAGAACCTGGGAAATAATTTCGTTTATAAAAAAGTGAAACACGGACGTAGATTACCCGCGCGCGTTGAGTAGGCGCCGCGGGCTTACTGTCAGAATGCTTAATCCGTGACTTTTTAATTTTGCTGGGCAATGCAACCCGGATTATTTCGTAAGTTCAGGAAACAGCTTTCTATTACGGATAAAAAGTGATTTTGTTTAATTAAAAGAGTATTTGCTTTTGAAATGAAAATTCTGCTTATTTTTGATATAGATTTAACTTCCATGCTGGACTTGGAGCGAAAGAAAAACGTAGAATGTACCAGCTGCTTCTTTTCCCGGGCATACCTACTGTAAAAGTCAGTTAAGGGACAGAGATTTTACTGGCGTTTTTGTGGGCGATAGCCTGACCCTCTGTCACTGCAATAGTCTCTATCCATCATTATAATACCTCCAAAGTCAAAAGTGACATGATTGGCCCATAAGAGATACAGGCGTGAAGTTAGTTATATATGTATGTAGTATTTGCTTGTGAAACGAAAATTCTGCTTATTTTTAACTAGCTTTATCCCGCAACTTCGTATGCGCTTAACTACCCTTCTCGTGGAAATTTCAGAAACTATACAACCAGACACCCACTGAAAGAACCTTTATACCAAGTATCACACCCATGCACTCAAGGAATAAGTTTTTTTCATATAAACTAAAAATCAAATATTTCCCGTGCCCGTGGGAATTTTGGGAATTTTTTTACGTAGAACAGCCAGTCACTCTTTCAAGAACCTTCATGCCAAGTATCACATCCGTACACTCAAGGAATAAGATTTTTCATACAAACTAAAAAGTCCAACCCCTTCTCGTGGGAATTTCGGGAATTCCTTCCATAATACAAACAGACACTTATTGAGGAACCTCTATATCAAGTATCACATCCGTCCACTCAAGGGATGGGATTTTTTCATACAAACTAAAACATCATATATTTCCCATTCCCGTTGGAATTTCGGGAATTCCTTTCATAACACAACCAGATACATATTGAAACACCTTTACACCAAGTTTCACATCGGTGCACTCAAGGAATAAGATTTTTCATACAAACTAAAAAGTCCTATATTTCCCGTTCCCGTGGGAATTTCGGGAATTCCTTTCTTAGTGCACCTCTACATCCCCTAAAGAATGTATGTTCCAAATTTCAGCTCTCTACGCCCAGTAGTTACGGCTGTACGTTGTCTGTCAGTCACTCAGTACCTCAGTCACTCAGTCAGTAACGGAACAGTTTTATATATATTGATGAAGATTTAAAAAGAAGAAAGATGAAAAGGAAAAAAAACATTTATTCAACATAGCAGACACAAATAATAAAAATTAAATACAAAAAATTAAATTAAATAAAGTTGGTACAAATATTAAAATATTATAATTAATACCAATAAGAAAATTTACATATAGATATGACAAATAAAAAAAAACAAGAGTTTAGGATTTATAAGGTTGGTAGTGCTGCTGTGTCAAAAAGGCTCCAGCTCAGCCACAAGTGCTTGAGCCAGCTTGAGCGCAGCGCTGTTTTTCAGCAGGTGCCTAAAGGTGGGTTGGAAATTATTACCAGTTTAGAATTTATAATTTAGATATAAACATATAAGGCGCAGTTGCTGTGTTGTGTATATCAATCGATATAGCAGGTTAAGCAACGCTCGGCGCGGTCGATACAGAAGGCAGCACATCAAGCGTTACAAATCTGTCAAAAATTTTAACTTGAATCTGATCTCTATGCCCTTGACATTAAGTTAAAATTTGTTGGGGCAATTTGACAGGTAATGTGACGTTTGATCTGCTGCCTTCTGCACATACTTGGATCGGTGACCGCCTACCATTCATTTCTCACGGCGACTTCCGCGCTTCGGAGGGCACGTTAAGCTGTCGGTACCGGGTGCTGTATACCTACTTGTATGCAGTATTCTTAAGTGTTTATCAAAATCTATTTCAACTTTCTGAAAAATCTGAAATCCACCAACCAACACTGGGGGAGCTTAAAAAGCACACTCGTTACCCAGGGTAGAGAGTCCCGCAGTGGGCTCATTACAAAAAGTTGTGAAGATGTCTATGAAAAATGTCTGAAGAATTATTTACCGGCTTTCACCGTGCCGTTATGGATGAGTACCTAGTTTTTACATTACGAAAGGTTCTAAGTTCGATTCCCAGCTCGTAAAGAACTGGATCGGAGTTTGGTGATAAGGCAGTCCCCTAGTTCTACTGTGTGATAACAACACAAACTATAAACTTTATTTTTGACCACATATATCCAATTTCAATACATCCAATAAATTATATGAGTAAATATTCTCGACGGTTCTCAACATATAAATATTGATTCTATTAAAATATCCTAACCTTTCTTCTTCCTTGCATATCTCCATTAACTTTTAGATTCTGTATAGTTGAATTATTGTAATTTTTTTATACGTACCACTTTTTAAATACAAAAAAAATCTATTGGATTATTGGACGTAGTCGTGCATATTACAAAAAATCGATGGAAACGCTTCGTCAGTTCCTTTTTCGAACGTGTCACCAAGCTGTGGATCAATCAATGTAGCGTTAAGCAAAAAGCTGTGTTTGTACAGAACACTACATGTCATATTACGTATTTTCAAGCGTCGTTTTATTTGATTTTAGACTAGGCATGAGTATAGCCTAAGTCTATCCTGATGGTAAGTAAAGATAATAAAATAATAATAAAATCCCCAGACAACCACACCACTACATGGCCCCAAAGTAAGCATAGGTTGTGTTATGGGATACCATGTAGCGAACTAGGGGGGAAGATAGAATATAAATACATAAATAGATAAACACCCAGACACGGAACTTTTTTTTTCTTGTTCCGTGCGGAAATCGAAACCGCAACCACTACTGGCGTTTCAGGCAGACAGGTTTAACCCATCGCTAAAGTGGTCGAAAATGAAAGCTCACGGGCCTAGGAAAGAACTGGATCTAAATAAAATATTTCCGGAACACATCCCCGCGGGTCCCCATCCCAGCGGTGGCGAATTTTATATGAAGGGTGTTCGCTGGACAGTTGGATGCTCACGGGATCCTGCCATCAATATTTGATGGCAGTGTTTATAAGCCAGTCGAAGGACTCTGAAGGGATCTTGGATTAGAATTAGGTGCCTTTAAGGTGCAATTTTCCACAAAACACACTCACACTCACTACACACCATACACTCAACACTTGTGAATTTGAACTTGAATTGTTTTCAAATGATTTTCCTGACAGTTCTCATTTTCCATTACGCGCAAACTATTTACAACTAATTGTAATAAATACAAATAGGCGCGATAAAGTTAAAAAACTATGTCCCTAAATAACATTGTTTTTTACTGAAATTAGAAATTAAACTATTTATCAAGTGTAATTTTTATTAAGAAAAACTACAAATAAGAAAAACGTTTTCACATTTTCACTTTAAACTCGACGTTGTCCTCAGTGACCCTGAGTTCATGTCTTTTATTTAATATATAACAAATCATGAAAACTTAAACTTTTTTCAGCTAATTTAGCAGTTAAATAAAAGTTAATTTAACAGCCGACATAAAACTCAGACAAGTCTGCTAAGTAATGAATTACCCAGAATTATAATGACATTTATCTTCAAAGGGCAGAAAACTCACATAAATTCGTAATGCGTAAGGAAAACTTTTTATGAGCTCATTAGATAATTTTCTTCTCCTTAACAGCAACAAAAAGTTATAAAACTCGCACCCGTGTGGAATGGACAGTCGGCAAAAACAGTGACTTGTACAATGAGCAATTTTTTTTTTTTCTTATCTGTGACTTTACCCAGTTTTGGCCTGAATCTCAGTCGGTAGTCAGGATCAAAAAGCATACAAAAAAAAAATGTCTTAGGATTGTGAATCTTTTATTAGCAGTAAGTTTTATGTATCTGATTCTTTCTATTGTAATCTAAAGTGCTGTTGGTTCTGTGAGAATTACATAAATAAATAAAAATTAATATGGCCGGAACACAGAAACGCCGGAGAGGTAATATTTAGCGACGGATATTCAATGAAATGTGGTTGCCAGCCAGGCAAAGCTACCAGTTAATACCTAGCGGATTAGTCGCTTTTTACGACACGTTTATCTAATGGCGATAGCTTTAATCAAAAACCGACCCTTTTCGGCTTATTATAACAACCAAATTACTAACTTTAATGAGCACTTTTTCGAAACAATAAAAAGCATTTCAATAAATTTTTGTACTCGAAGTTGAAAATTTCAAATGGCAAGTCATTTGTTTACTTAAATTCTATACTTACTGTTACAAATAAAATAAATATAAGCATTCGGGGGTTATAAATTGTCTATCGCCCGGCGTTCGCAGGTGTACGAGCGGCGTAGTTGCAAACTCTGTTATGAAATAAAAAATAATTATTTATTAATTAAATACGTTTTTGTTTGGAATTTACTCTGTTTAATTTTATTATATATTTTACCAGTTACGGTGTAGAGACATAGCGGTTACATGAGGTAATTGATTTAATACAGTACCTTGGTAATCAATTTCTAGGTCAGTCCCTAGGTCTACGAACGTAGCGTTCAGTTAACACAAAACGAACAATATCTCTTGATCTTAATAGTTTTACTACAGCTTCGGACCAAAATCTTGTCAGATGTATTAGGCTCTTTCTTTTTTATTTCAAGTAATCTTAATATATAAAACTGTTCTGTTATTGACTGAGTGACTGACAGACAACGCACAGCCATAAGCGTAGAAATCTGAAATTTGGAACATACATTCCTTAAATAGTATTCCAGAAATTCCTACGGGACCGGGAAATATTGTACTTATTAGTTTGTATGAAAAATCTTATTCCTTGAGTGCACGGATGTGATACTTACTATAAAAGTTTTTCAATGAGTGTTTGGCTTTATCATGAAAGGAATTCCCGTTATTTCCACGGGAACGGAAAATATAGGATTATTTAATTTGTATGAAAAATATTATTCCTTGAGTGCACGGATGTGGAACTGGGTATAAAAGTTCTTCAACGGGTGTCTCGTTGTACCGTATTGAAAGGAATTCCCAAAATTCCCACGGGAATCCCCATATAGAACTTTTTAGTTTGTATGAAATATCTTATTGAGAGCACGGATGTGATACTGAGTTTAAAGGTTCTTCAATGGGTGTCTGTTTGATTATGGAAGGAGGTTCTAAAATTCTTACAGCAAGGGTAGTTTAGCGTGTACAAAGTCGCGGGAAAAAGCTCTTTAAAGATAAGAAAATAAAAAATAATATAAAATAAATAAATAAAATAAAATACCCGTGATTGATTATACGCGATAAAATGCGGTTAAAATGACTTTTATTCAATAAAAAATATCCTAACAAACTTTTACGTCATATTTTATACAAACGCTCTCTATTGACATTAATTGTTGTTTGGTAAGTTTTATAGCAATTCCAATATATTTATTTATTTTCTGAAGATTAACTGCTATATAACATAGGGTTCACATACAAATACTTATAAAATATTTAAAAATCTTTGAGTAAATATTTAAAGTTAATTTTTTTTAATGGCATTTTACAAAAAATATACCTACAATGTAAAATGGTAATATGGCTTTATCTGAAAGCCTGGGATCATGTACCTACTGATTTAGTCATTACTATCCATAAAGGCGTCCTAGCAATATGAAAGATATCTCATTTAAAAACTGATTGATCAGGATTACAAAAATAAAACTTTATGTTTCATGTAACAATGCACAATAAAAAACAAATGCACAGGATGTCTACTTAAAGAAATTCAACATTCTCCTTATCAGGATAGTTTAGAAGTTATGAAAATTTTGTTAGTGTTTCTGAAGCTAGGTTATAAAAAGGGAATAGATATCACTTATAAAAAATGATTATTCGGCTTGTTTCTATAAAAATGTAACGGCCACGATTCAAAATTATTCCATTGAACTGTAGACAAGCTATTGCCTTAGCAACATGTGCTTTGTAGTTCTACGCATCATGGCTGTGTTCATCCTCATTGCATCACCAACTTGCATTATTTTGTATTATTATTTTCTTGTATTTAAGGCGTATATACTGATATTTCACTTTAAATTTGTTTAATTTTGCTTAAAGAATTTGGACAAAAAATAAAACAAAACCATCAAACTACATTTCAAAAATACGCGCCAACCAATTCAACCGAAGTTTGATTTGGCTTTTATTTTAACAGCCTTACGGTTCAAAATGGGACCTATAAATTCAAAATAAAATGTTGCCAGGTTCGTGGGAGCTGCCACCTGTCATGACCTATATATTATTTATGAGAATCCAACCCCGATACTCGCTTGTATTTTTATCTGTGTAGATAGAAGCGAATGCAAAATAGGACGCGGACTAGACTGCAGTGTTGCCAGAAGGAACCTTTATAACGCTTCACTTGAGCCTCTCACTTTGACTATTTTTAAATTTATTGGTTTAATGTCGATCAGCTTTTAAGTGCTTAGTTTAAGGTATTTTAGACCTTACTTCGTTAGACGCTTAGTATAGATTTAATTGAAGAACGTATGCTTATATGTATCGCAGTTTTAAGAGTGAAGTCATATTTTTCTTATTAGCTTAGCTACTATTTCATCATCATCATCATCACGACTCTTTGTAAAGAGCCCACTGCAGGGCTATGAGTCTCTCCCCTGGGTGACGAGGAGGTATAGGCCATAATCCACCAAGCTGCCTAGTGCTGGGTGGTGAATGTCAGAATTTTCAGGGCGCCGAAAATGGCTTCTGACAGACCCTAACGACTACTTTATACAAGTATACAGCACCCGGGACTGCTTAACGTGTCCTCCGAAGCACGGAAGTCACCGTGAGAAATGAATGTTCGGCGGTCACCCATCCAAGTACCGGCCGCGCCGAAGGTTGCTTGACCTGTGTTATAGTTTGATACACACAGTAATCACGGCGGCGCCACGACGACTTCCTAGCTACTATTTACTTGCCTCTATTTACCTCCATCCTACGTATTTAGGTCGATATATCAAATATGATATTTTGGTGGCTGTTCTTGGAACATTACCGGAACATATCACCGCAGGAGCAGTAATAGTTGGCGGAATTTCAATGAGGGGTGATCGCTAACCAGGCGGACCTTGAATAGGTCGCCTCTTACAACAATATTATTCAGAGGCGGCAGGAATATTCTAAGCCGTAATCTGTTTAGGTATTTCATTTCAGTAACTCAAGCGAGATATAAGAACAACCGCACTCACTCCTATGCACTCAAAAACACTTTTACGGTACATTAACCTGTGGTAAAGATGGTTTTAACCTAACCCTTGTCAAATGGAAAAAGATAATAAATAAATAAATCTTGTTTATTTCAGAATATTGTGCATAAAATTACATTAAACCATTTCTACAGGAGTCGAAATATATTTCATTAACTTAACGTGGAAGTGGTACAGGGTGTCCAAAAAAGTATTTTGGAGAAAAATAACCATTCTTCATAATTTGAAGTCTGCCGCCCGATATTAAAGCACCAAGAATGATATGTTCTATAAGTTAGAGTATTTTTAACCGTTATTAAGTGTAGCTACAGTAGATTAAAATTGATTTTAACTTAAAAAAACGTTCAAAAGTGTATATCCTACACTGATTAAAAAGGCGACGTCTTCTTTAACAAAGAGTTCAATCAGGATATAAAGGATATAAAGAGATGACCGCTGCTAAGTATCTTTACATTCAAATTTATTCTCGTCGATTGAATTCTTGAATTCTGTCGACATTTGAATTCTGTCGAAAATTGAATATGGACTATTTTGGGTGCTTTTTTTATATTTATTTAAAAATTATGAGAGATTTGTCCTCATTGCAACCTGGTGGAAAGTGAGCACGGAGTCCAAAATTTTACACGTCCATCCCCAAAACACGTTTTTGCCCGACGCTTGAAAATATCTGGCAGGCGGAACTATTAGGTGAAGTTATTATTTCAAGTGTTTTGACTCACGCCTTTGAGCCCCAAATCGTGCCCGCAACAATGCTCACGGGGCACGTAGATACTTACAATGGGTGGATCCGGTGTTCATATATCGATCTTGTATTCACAAAAAAAAAGGGTTAAATATGAAGAGTGTCTGAAGATTTAACACGTGGATGCGTCAATGGATAAGCCGCTTCATTATAATATACAGTGACTGGTGATAAATTTTAGATGCTGTAGGATAGCACTTTGTACTCGATTCTGATCATAATTATGTAGTAAAAGTAGCTACTTAATTTTTCCCTATAAAGTTTTCTTATTATTTAATTTACTTACATCTGAGTCAACCGCGGCAAGTGACCTGGCACATGGATCGCTGCCAACGCTAATGTAACCATGCGTCAATTCGGTTAAGTTTACTCACTAAATAATTAATATTTACATTTTGTTATATTTTTTCTCGTCATGTATGATCTCAAAATATCACGTCCTTGAATTTCAAAAGTGACCCACCAGTCACCCTGTATATCTACTCATATATTTTTTTTTTGACTTATGGTCCCATCGCTTCACGAAGACTAGTCGACCAATTTGGCCCTGACGAAATAAAAAAAAATATCAACACATCAAAGTGACAGAAGAACAAGCATCCAAACTCTATTCATTATTATCTAAGCATCTAAACTACATTTGATCTATTAAAATAACTAGTATTAATGTTGCTTATTCCAGACTATGTTATTTATTAATATAAGTTAAATTTTAAAATAAAATAAATAAAATCCCCAGACAATCACACCAACTACATGGACCCAAAGTAAGCATAGCTTGTGTTATGGGATACCATGTAGCGAACTAGGGGGAAACCTAGAATATAAATACATAAATAGATAAACACCCAGACACGGAACATTTAATTTTTCTTGTTCCGTGCGGGAATCGAACCCGCAACCACTGGCGTCTGAGGCAGACAGTGTTACCCCAGCGCCAAAGTGGTCGTCACCTCAAAAAAATGTTAGTACCTCATACACATTAGGTACTAACATTTTTTTGGAAAGGTTTGATTAAATATTTTTAAGAGGTATGAGCTGAAAGCACTGCTTTTAAAAAAAAATTACCTTGTTAGGTACGACCTTTGAATTTGTTCTGTGTCCGCAATTTTATATTTAAAAATGTCATTGACCTTCGTAAGTCTACGTTATGAGTCCTTCATTCTAACGAATATGACCACAATCAATATTAAGTACCTATGTCGTACAATTTGAGAGTCTAGTCCAGCCATTTTCTTTAGTTCTCAGTATTTTATTATTTAATAAAAGTAATATAAGTTTGAACTTTTTCCGCGGCTTCGTTCGTGTAAACGCTGATATAATGGAACTTAGTTCGCGTATGGTCGACTTAGAACAGCCCTATGCCTATGCCCTATGCAATGACGATCGGCTGGTGTAATGGTAACATACATTGCCTTCTATGCCAGAGGTCCTGGGTTCGAATCCCGGTGGCGGTGAATATCGGTGTGATGAACACAGATATTAGCCGTCAAGTCATGGGTGTTTATATGTTTATTTAAGTTTATTCTAATAAAAAATATGTATTTATTCAATATGTATGTTTATATATTTCTTAAGTATATCAGTTATCTAGTATCCATAACACAAGTTCTTTAAGAAACTTAATTTGGGCTAGATAATGTTGTGTGAGTGTCAGAAATATTTATTTATTATTATTTATTTATATACAGCCCTATGGTAAGCGTGTAGTAAATTGTGATGAATCCGAGTTACCTCCGCGTGGGGGTTAGGACCCCTCCCGTATTCGCCTGGATAGCAACCACTCTTCATATAAAACCTGCCGCCATACAGGGTGACTGGTGACAAATTTTAGATACTGATGAAGGAGAGCACTCTGTACTCGATTCTGGTCATAATTATGAAATGAAAGTAGGTGCCTACTTTATTTTTCACTAGATTTTTTTATAAGTAAATAAACTTATGTTACTATTTACTTACTTTACTTACGCCTGAGTCAATTGCGCTAGTGTAACCATGCTTTGCGTAATGAATTCTTTAACTTTCGCTTAAGTTTACTCAGTAAATAATTGATATTAATTTTTTATTATATTTTTTCTATTCATGTATGATCTCAAATTATCATCATAATCCACAGCCAGTAGACGTGGACTGCTGGACATAGGCCTCCCCCAAGATTTTCCACGTCGTTCGGTCCGGCGCCGCATTTACCGGGGACTTTGACCAGGCCGTCGCGCTGCGTCTCCCAGTACGTGGCCGCCACTCGACAACTTTTCTGCCCTAACGGCCATCTATTCTGCGAGCTATGTGCCCTGCCCATTGCCACTTCAGCTCTGCAATCCTATCACGTACTATCACGTCCTCGAATTTTAAAAGTGACCTGACAGTCGCCCTGTGTATGATTGCTTCGGCGCGACGGTGATGTATTCCAGCATGCTTCATGAAGAGCCAATACCCGTTTGCTGTTGTAAAATCAGTCCAATTGTAGGATATGTGATAGAATCACTGGCTCGCACACGCACTCAATGGACAGACACCAACGCGTCTACTCTCGCCTATGGCTCTCCTATGTCATTGACGTGGTGCGCCCGAGATAGTAAATATCTGTTGAACTGAATGAGTGAATGACCTAAATGAACGCATACACTACAGCTCTCATCTTCGACTTCATCTTCACTTACCATCGAAAACATCTTTGAACCCATATTTATATGAACTCATACTCATATTCCCCTTGCATACTCGTATTCAGGTTTTTTCTTACATATCTTCAAAATTTCATCTCAATCTAAGAGCAAAAAGATCCCTTTGTTTATTTATTATTACAAACTCTCACGTTTACAATATAAATAGCAGTAGCACGGTTTTAGGTACCCGCGTAACTTATGATTGTGTAGATTTTTTTGGATAAAAATATACCCTATATACTCTCGCAAGATGTGCGCTATCAAAAATATTGTTGGTAAATAGGATTAAGGTAAATGCGTTATCTTTATTTATGGATTCCGTTATTATATTATGTGTTCACGCGGGGCTCAAAAAATATACGTTTAAATTGTTACGCTTTGCACATGATTTTCTGTACTTATCAATCCAGTTGATGCAAATGTAGTTCGAAATCTAGAAATATTTATTTACTCAATTATTTACACTTTCAATAATACACATTACTTACAAAACTATTAAGAAATAGAACTTAAAGGTTTTAAATTAACAAAACACGAATACAGGGTAGGCAGAAAGAAAAATATGCAGTAAGACATGCTGTCAGGCAGGAACAACAATACAACACGTCAAGCAAGCGGGCTAGTAAAGGAAAAAGTGTGGTATTACACGTAAATAAAGCTGACTTTAGACCTTACAAAGAACCTCTGTGCATTTTATAGCTTTAAATTCAATATTCCGATTAAAATTAGCAACTGAAAATAATCCTTAATAAAATTCTTTATTTGAATTTAAACAAACATGTTCCAAAAGGCTAGAGTTTTAAATGAATAAATATTTAATCTATTTTCAGCCAGCTTATCGAGTTGGGCTGTTCCCTATTTGAAAGTCAATTTGACCTTTATCAAACCAGCGCTCCGGAAAAAAATATCGATTTATCTTAATATATCATCAATCAATATATATAAAACAGTTCCGTTACTGAATGAGTTACTGAGTGACTGAGTGACTGACAGACAACGTAGAGCCGTAACTACTGGGCGTAGAGAGCTGAAATTTGGAACATACATTCTTTAGGGATGTGGGGGTGCACTTCCCGAAATTGCAATTCCCGAAATTTCCACGGAAACGGGAATTATTGGACTTTTTAGTTTGTATGAAAAATCTTATTCCTTGGGTGCACGGATATGATACTTGGCACAAAAGCTCTTCAAAAAGAGACTGGTTGTGTTATGAAAAGAATTCCCGAAATTCCTACGGGAACGGGAAATATATGATGTTGTTTTGTATGATAAAATCTTATTCTTTCAGTGCACGGATGTGTTACTTGGTATAAAGGTTCCTCAATGAATGTCTGTTTGTATAATGGAAGGAATTCCCGGAATTCACACGGGAACGGAAAATAGGACTTTTGAGTTTATGCGTGTACGAAGTCGCGGGCAAACGCTCGTATTCCATATTTACACGTGTCTAAGGTTCGTTTTATGAAAGCTTAATATGAATAGGATCTTTTGACAGTGACTATGAAGAATTAACAGTGAATCTATGCTTGATTCCTAAATTCCTTCTTATGCATACGAAGGCTTTCATTAATCGTCTTTCCTATTATCTACCGCCAAAATTATCTCAGAAGAGCATCGTCCAGTGAATTATAGAAACAGTAAGCTTATCTGGAACACATTTATAACCAAGATAGATGTGATAAAAAAGGCAAGTATAACTGGAGGATAGTGATTGTTTTATAACTTTATCGATTCGTATCTTAACGAATTTTCGTCCGTTGTAAGTTGTTAGCAACTTTGCAATTTATAATTTTTTCAATTCAACAAAACCACTTGATCCTAACACCCAACATTAACACGGCACTCATGTATTTACACTTGTCGTGCGGCAGTGATATTACAACTTGAACAGACTCCTCAGTACCTACTATATACAGGGTGTCCCGCTTACCTTATATTATACCTTCTCGGAGGTATTCTATTACTCATGAGGATTACAGAAAAAATATGAAATAAAGAAAAAATCGATTTTCTTTTTCAATTTTTGTATGTCAGCAATAAATTTGGACATTTTCTTTCATACCAAAATTAAAAAAAAAATGATTTTTTTTTATTTTTCTGTTATCCTTATGGGTACTAGAATACCTCCGAGAAGGTATTATATAGGGTAAGTGGGACACCCTGTATATGAGCATTTGTAAACCTAAGAATCGATAAAGTTCTGTGATCGCACTAAAGTATTGCTTATATAGGGTGTCCCTTCAACTTTTTTATATATTTTTTGTAATCCTTATGGGTACTAGAATACCTCCGTAAAGGTATTATATAGGGTAGACGGGACACCCTGTATTCTACCTACACATCAACACTACGTGACATATGTAACTAGATACTTGATATCAATTGATATGGCAGAGTTACGGTACTAATAATTGAATAGTTATCCTGTGGGTCTTTCCGAAGATAACATAAAATCATCGCCAGAACGACGTTATTTAATGGCAGATATTTTTTTGAGGGCGTAAATAGATCTGCCCGTCTCGTGACCACGGGGTCTGAAATTAGCTAAACTTACGTGATTGATCTGGTTTAAAAAAATGTTTTAGTAATTATTATGAATCGTAGTTAAAATATAAAATATATATAATTTAAAGGGTGGTAAACGAGACAGATCTAAATTAAGTAGCCTCTTACATCGCGCTTCTTTACGGTAGGGCTTTTCTCTCTTCTCTACACGATCAGTCAATTTAATTTTAATGAATGCTTAATAAGTAACGAGCTAACTTACTTGAACAAGTAAACATTCTTCCGAAAATGCGCTAATGGCTATCGATCAAAAACTTTTCTGTGATAAGAAGTTTGTAAGTAAATATACACTTTTGATGAGGCCATTGCAGGGCAAATGTTCCTCTCTTGTGAGGAGGGATTTTTGGGATGGATTCTAAATAAGAAATAAATAAATCATAGGAAACGTATACGACCGGCTGGTGTAGCGGTAACATACATTGCCTTCTATGCCAGAGGTCCCGGGTTCGAATCCCGGTGGCGACGGATATTTGTGTGATGAACACAGATATTAGTCGTCAAGTCATGGATGTTTATATGTTTATTTAAGTTTATTCTAATAAAAAATATGTATTTATTCAATATGTATGTTTATATATTTCTTAAGTATATCAGTTATCTAGTATCCATAACACAAGTTCTTTAAGAAACTTAATTTGGGCTAGATAATGTTGTGTGAGTGTCAGAAATATTAAAAAAAATTATTACACTCTACTTTTTTTATCAGTGACTAAACCCATTTTTGACCTCAACCTCTCATCTGAAGATGAGGACGAAGATGTCAGCACATGGGTTTAGAATGGAACTGGCTCTTCGTAAAATATTGCCGGAACTGAAGATATCAAAATAAACATCCATGACGTGACAGTCAATATTTAACCAAACAAATATCCACCTCAAGCGGGCTTAAATCCCAGTACCTCTGGTTATACGCTGGCATACAAAAGTTTATAAAAAGTAATAAGTAATCGCTACTTACATAAATACAAAAAACTATGGTGAATAAGTAAAACGGTAGCAAATATAAACCTGATATAAGCGGGAAGTGCCGAAATGAAATGCATGCAATAAAAATAAGATAGCGTTGAGGGAACCCTCACGAAAAGAAACGCGATGTATAGAGCGCGCTGAAATTCTTGATACTTTGGATATTTTTTAGGTCCGCGATTTATTCCAAATTGGTCAATAGTCTTAAATAGAATATGGGATTGTAATTTCAATCAAAATCTTTGAGATTAGAAATACCTAGGGTAAGGATGCCTATTATGAGATACCTTTTCTATTTTTGACTATAAAAACCAAACTGTTACATGTGTAGCTTTCTAAGATATCGTTTTAGATTGAAAATTTAGTGTACCTACTTTAAATATGCAATAGCTATTTAGTGCTACATACAATATTTTTTTGGCTGTGCTGTAAAAAGTAAAAAATATCAGAAAAGTAGTCAAAAACAAATGATTTCCTATCATGAGATACAAGGGGTTGCTAAATCCAATATGAGATAGTATCTCATATTGGATTCCTTAAAATTTTAGGGAAAAACAAACAAAAAAAACAATAGAAATGTCATTATAATCACATTTTTATTGTAAATTATTAATTAAATATTATAATAAAACTTAAAATATCAGTCTTAATATTAATAAGATCTTCTGCATGGTCATCCATTTTCACATAGCGCTAAACATATGAGATAGGTAGGTATCTCATTTTACGAACCCCAGCGTATCTCATATTAGGAAAAACAACAGTTTTACAAAATGGGTGCCTCTTTTCTTATTTCAAAAAGAAAACACAATCAAAATGCACTTATATCGGTGGCCGGCGCGCACTGACAGACGTTTAACGCTATATGACTATTAACCAAATGGCTGACGTGAATAGTTTGGCCAGTACCTTGCTATCTCATATTTGGCGTCTATCTCATAATAGGCATCCTTACCCTAAATGTTTATTAACTCTATTAACATCACGATTGGCTTTATTGTCAACGTTCGTCGGTAATTATCCAAGTGACCCATAGTAACAACTAACAACAACACTATTGGCGCTTGAACTAAAATGGTCAAGGACATGTGACAGGCGAACTAACAATCTTCGAGGCACAATCGGCAAGCGAAGCACAATCTACGTAGAGATATTTTCATGCCCTAGTTACAATTCCATGTTTTTTATGAGCCCACTGCAGGGCCTTGAGTCTCTCCCCTAGGTGACGAGGAGGTTTAAATCACCATGCTGGCCCAGTGCTTGTTGGTTGATTTCAGAATTTTTATTGGAACACAAAACCCAACGACTAGACATAGGTATGTAGACCAAGTATACAGCCTAACGTGCCCTCTGAAGCAGGGAAATTAATGAGAGTCGGTCACACATCCTTTTACCGACCACACCTAACATTGCTGCACCTGCTATGATATGCGCAGGAGCACCTGCGCCACGACGATTGCTATTTATGGCAAATTTCATCACGTTTGGAAACTCAACGGAACCAATGCAGTAAGGAAATAAAATAGTCAATACGACATTATATCAGTGTCCGTAAAAACCTACGTTGTTTTTTTAGTTAAGTATTCTATTTTTGTCAACATTTTTCTGTATATTTTTAAATAAATAAATATATAATCCTTCCATGCTGGACTGGGAGCGAAAGAAAAACATAGAATGTACCAGCTGCTTCTCTTCCCGGGCATACTGTAAAAGTCAGTTAAGGGACAGAGGTTTTATTGGCATTTTTGTGGGCGATAGGCTGACTCCCTGTCACTGCAATAGCCTCTCTCCATCATTATTGTGTTAGTTATGTAACTGGGCACTGTCCGTATAACTAACAATAAATAAATAAAAAAAAAAAAATTATAATACCTCATTTGTCAAACGTGACATCAGATGGTCTTATAACCACTGGTGTTCTGCCTACCCCATAAGCGATACAGGCGTGAAGTTATGTATGTATGCATAAATAAATATATTTGAGTTTTCCACTAACATCGCCGTTGAGCAAATTTAGCAAGTATCAAAACAGCGGTCGCAATATACGGCTGGCGTCGCGCTGTCGCGTGTCTATCGAGCGGTCGCGTCTTCGATTCCTGCCCTGCACCCGTTTACATAAACAATCTTTGCAATGTAACGATGATTGCGAGTTTTTCCGTGGCTTTTGCAAATAGGCTGCCACTTAGGTTAGAATGATTTTTAGGATGGTTTTTTGTAAAGTTTTGTACATACATAGGTGTTGCAGCGAGGAGTAGTTTTGGTTGATTTTAAAATTTAGAGGTTTTTAAATGAAAATAATCTTCCATGCTGGCCTGAAAGCGAAAGAAAAACATAGAATGTGCTAGCTGCTTCTCTTCCCGGGCATACTGTAAAAGTCAGTTAAGGGACAGAGGTTTTATTGACGTTTCTGTCACTGCAATAGTCTCTCAATCATTATAATACCTCCAAATTTTGTCAAACGTGACATCAGATGGCTTTGTAACCTCCGGTGTTCTGCCTACCCCATAAGGGATAAAGGCGTGAAGTTATGTTTGTTTGTTTGTTTATATTGGCAATAGTGATAAGAAACATAGACATGATTATCGACCGACTTCCAAAAGGAGGAGGTTCAGAATTCGTGTGTTGTTTGGTCAGTAATAAATGATAAGTGATTCATTTGATACTACATACTTCAGAGGTGGTCCACTATAAATTAGTTCAAAATTGATAAAGCAACTACTTTTTGAAAAAAAAACAATTTTCGAAAAAAAAATGCATTTAAACGGAAATATATAGGTTCGTAGAGAACGCAATGGACTGGGAGCGAAAGAAAAACACAGAATGTGCCAGCTGCTTCTCTTCCCGGGCATGCTGTAAAAGTCAGTTAAGGGACAGAGGTTTTATTGGCGTTTTTTGCGGGCGATAGGCTGACTCCCTGTCACTGCAATAGTCCTCTCCATCATTATAATACCTCGAAATTTGTCAAACGTGACATCAGATGGCTTTGTAACCTCCGGTGTTCTGCCTACCCCATAAGGGATAAAGGCGTGAAGTTATGTTTGTTTGTTTGTTTATATTGGCAATAGTGATAAGAAACATAGACATGATTATCGACCGAATTCCAAAAGGAGGAGGTTCAGAATTCGTGTGTTGTTTGGTCAGTAATAAATGATAAGTGATTCATTTGATACTACATACTTCAGAGGTGGTCCACTATAAATTAGTTCAAAATTGATAAAGCAACTACTTTTTGAAAAAAAATCAATTTTCGAAAAAAAATGCATTTAAACGGAAATATATAGGTTCGTAGAGAACGCAATGGACTGGGAGCGAAAGAAAAACATAGAATGTGCCAGCTGCTTCTCTTCCCGGGCATGCTGTAAAAGTCAGTTAAGGGACAGAGGTTTTATTGGCGTTTTTTGCAGGCGATAGGCTGACTCCCTGTCACTGCAATAGTCCTCTCCATCATTATAATACCTCGAAATTTGTCAAACATGACATCAGATGGTGTGATGGCATCTGGTGTTCTGCCTACCCCATAAGGGATACAGGCGTGAAGTTATGTATGTATGTATGTAGAGAACGCCGCACTGTGGCGTGATATGTTGAATGAAGGGACTTTGGTATCGAGTTTCTATTTTGTCATTTTTGTTTACGGTTTCGGATAGTCTTTCCTAAGTAATAAGACATCAATATAAGGGTGTTTTCTATTTAACTTATAGTTTTGCTAAAATATGAAAAACCATATTTTTTTGTATGAAACGAAATCAATAAAATTGTTTTACTCCTAAGCGGTTGACGTTTGAACGTTGAGACTTTATATGTCTTTCCAACTATTTATTATTTTGCGCAATTTTTTTTACCTAAACCTGCTTATTTTCGAGAAAAGTCGATCAGAATTTTCATTCTAAAAAAGCTTAGATTTTCGCTTTATCAGATATTATAACACAGATTTTGTATACAATTGTTATTAAAATGTAGAAAATTAATAGTATTCATAAAAAATACAACAATATGGGGAATAGCGATTTTGAATTTTTTTATGTAGTCATCAACAGTTGATGATGACTCTACAGCAGGTACGTACTGCATCTTTAATGTTTGTATTTGTATTTTTTATGATTACTTTTTTATGTTCGACGTTTAAAATACAGGGTGGCTCTGAAATACGTTGACAAATTATTTTACGATTTATTTTATTTTTCTTTTACACAGTATAACGGTGACTACTAAATAATAGAAATACAGTATTATTTTAACGTAAATATCTATTTATTTTCAAAATAACCACCTTTAGCTTTAATACAGAGGCTTAAACGTTTTCTGAAGTTTTCGACGATTTTCTGTACCTCCTCTTCAGATAATTTGTCCCACTCACGAGTAAGTGTTGCCTTCAGCGCGTTTACACTTCTGTGTGAAGTTACACAGGCCCTCGCCTCTAGAATTGACCATACGCTGTAATCCATTGGATTAAGGTCTGGTGAATATGGAGGCCATTCCTTGGAACTTATGAACTCTGGGAAATGGTCCATACACCACTGCTGCACATTTGAGGCCCTGTGAGATGGAGCAGAGTCCTGTTGAAAAGTCCACGGTTGGTCGCCTAAGTGCTGGCTCCAAGGAAGAACTACACAATCCAAAATATCGCGTCGATATATTTCTTGATTCATTTTCACACCTTTTTCTACGAAAACGAGAGGAGTTTTGCCTGTTGAGCAAATGCCACCCCAAACCATGACTGAATCCGGTTTTTGCCGATGGGGGATAATTGCTGTGGCTCCAGGGTGACTAGAAGAGTAAATTCTATCGTTTTGGCTGTTCATATAAGTTCGTATAAGACTGTTCAATCGTAATTTTTTTTTCATCTGTGAAAACAATATTTTTCCACGCTTCACCAGCGGAGCGCGCTTTCAGTAAGCAACATCTTTCAAGACGTATTTTTTTATCTTTATCATCCAACCGCTGCGCTTTTCGCAGCTTGTATGCTGTTAACTTGAGCTCATTTTTAACAACTCGTTGCAACGTTGAATGACTTACACCTAAATCTCGAGCCATTTTTCTTACCTTGGCTTGTGGATTGCGGGTCAATCTTTGTTTGACGATATGTCGAAGCCTAGGCGTCCTCACAGTTCTTTTTCTGCCTCTTCCCGGACGATCACAAAGATGGCCAAGCTCACCGTAACGTTTAATAGCAGAAGAAACTAACTGCCGACTGATACCGAGAAGTCGCACTATCTCGCACTGCCGCTTACCAGCCTCATATAAGGATATTATTGCACCTCGTTGACATAGTAAAAAATAACTAATTTTTTATTTATTATCTTCACAAATAACGTTAAGTTGGCGCCAAAATATGTGAAAATAATAATTAAAAACAAAAGAAACGCCGCATGTTCCATTTTGAAATTTATTATTTTTAAATTTGTCAACGTAATTTAGAACCACAGTGTAACAATCAATATATATAAAACTGGTCCGTTACTGACTGAGTGACTGAGGTACTGAGTGACTGAGTGACTGAGTGACTGACAGACAACGTACAGCCGTAACTACTGGGCGTAGAGAGCTGAAATTTGGAATATACATTCTTTAGGGGATGTAGGGGTGCACTAAGGAAGGAATTCCCGAAACTCCCACGGGAACGGGAAATATAGGACTTTTTAGTTTGTATGAAAAATCTTATTCCTTGAGTGCACCGATGTGAAACTTGGTGTAAAGGTGTTTCAATATGTGTCTGGTTGTGTTATGAAAATAATTCCCGAAATTCTCACGGGAACGGGAAATATTTGATGTTTTAGTTTGTATGAAAAAATCCCATCCCTTGAGTGCACGGATGTGACACTTGATATAAAGGTGCCTCAATAAGTGTCTGTTTGTATTATGGAAGGAATTCCCGAAATTCCCACGGGAAGGGGTTGGACTTTTTAATTTGTATGAAAAATCTTATTCCTTGAGTGTACGGATGTGATACTTGGCATGACGGTTTTTCAAAGAGTGACTGGTTGTGTTACGAAAAATATTCCCGAAATTCCCACGGGATCCGGAAATATAGGACTTTTTAGTTTGTATGAAAATCTTATTCCTAGAGTGCACCGATGTGAAACTTGGTGTAAAGGTTTTTTAATATGTGTCTGGTTGTGTTATGAAAGGAATTCCCGAAATTCCCACGGGAACGGGAAATATAGGATGTTTTAGTTTGTATGAAAAAATCCCATCCCTTGAGTGCACGGATGTGATATTTGATATAAAGGTTCCTCAATAAGTGTCTGTTTGTATTATGGAAGGAATTCCCGGAATTCCCACGGGAAGGTGTTGGACTTTTTAGTTTGTATGAAAAATCTTATTCCTTGAGTGTAAGGATGAGATACTTGGCATGAAGGTTCTTCAAAGAGTGACTGGTTGTGTTACGAAAAAAATTCCCAAAATTCCCACGGGCATGGGAATTATATGATTTTTAGTTTGTGTGAAAAAACTTATTCCTTGAGCGCATGGGTTTGATACTTGGTATAAAGGTTCTTTGCAGTGGGTGTCTGGTTGTATAGTTTCTGAAATTTTCACGAGAAGGGTAGTTAAGCGCATACGAAGTTGCGGGATAAAGCTAGTTTTATATGAAATCTATGTTGTAATAACAGAAAAAGCAAGAACTTAAGGTTTTTTAAAACAAAAATTCCGATCGGCTTTTCTCGGAAATAGGCAAGTTTAGATAAAAAGTTTTTGCGCAATATAATAGTTGGGAAGACACTTATCAATACCTTTAAGGTCTCAACGTAGGGTCAAATACCGCTTAGGAGGAAAACAATTTTATTGATTTCGTTTCATACAAAAAAAACGGTTTTTCATATTTTAGCAAAACTATAAGTTAAATGGAAGTCGTCGTGGCGCCGTGGTTACTGTGTGTATCATACGATATCACAGGTTAAGCAATGTTCTGGCGGTTGGTACTTGGATGGGTGACCGCCGACCATTCACATCTCACGACGACTTCCGTGCTTCAGAGGGCACGTTAAGCAGTTGGTCCTGGGTGCTGTATACTTGTATAAAATAGTCGTTAGGGTTTGTCAGAAGCCATCTAGGCGCCCTAAAAATTCTGGCATCCACCACCCAGCACTGGACCAGCTTGGTTGATTATGGCCTATACCTCCTCTTCACCCAGGGGAGAGACTCATGCCCTGCAGTGGACTAATTACAAAGAGTTGTGATGATGATGATGATAAGTTAAATAGAAAAATACCCTTGTTAATGTTTGTTACAATTACTAAGGACTATCCGAAACAGGAAACGAAAATGTCAAAATAGAAACCCGATACCAAAGTCTCTTCATTCAACATATCACTCCACAGTGCGCCGATACTTCAGCCAAAGTATCGACGAGGACTTGACAATGTTTGTGACGTCGGTTTTTCACCCGACTAGCGCGAAGCAAAAAGGAGGTTTATGATTTTGACCTGTATATATGTATGTGGGTATGAATGTTCATCTGTTCCCTCAGAACTTCTAAACTAATTATCATAACTGGACAAAGGAGGCTCATTGGAAGCCTCTTCATTGTCCGCTGGTTATAGGCTACATAACGTCAAGTCAAATTGACTACAGCGCCCTCTAGGGGACTTAAGCACCATCTAGACTGTTTAAAACAAAGCATCAAACCAAGGTAACTTTGCTAGCTTACAACACTGAAGACGGCTGTTTATATCCAAATTTCGCATGACCTTGGCGGGACCTTGGTTGGCGGGAGCTAGTTGTAAACGGCAGTGTTTAGAACCACAGACATACATCTACATAGACAACGCAAGTGTCACGATTTGTATTGAAACCAAGCGTGCCGACTTTTTAAGTCCTACTATAACGTCACAGCTGATATTTATTGCTGGGAAATACAAACAGATTCAAAAACACCGATGCCGCTGATGAAATCGATTAGATCGATATCGATATTGTGGAATCGATTTTCTAACAGACATATACGCGGGCACCAACCTTGACGCTTGGTCGGGGTTTGGACACGCAAAGTACATGCATTTGTCTATGTATATGAATGTCTGTGGTGCAAACATACTAGAATACTCTCTAGTTACACTGCGTGTAACTAAACGCACAGCGCTGTGTCCGACGACGAGCTCATGGACGAGATGGCAAAGAAAAAAATGTTACATTAAGCAGAATACCAAAACCTAAAGAAAATTGTCGAACAGTGCGACAAATACCAGTTCTTACAGGTATAGGTTATTTGCATAGGTGTCATACTAATTACGTCACTCGTCGCTGAAGCATCGATGAACTCGGAGCTATTGTTTAGGAGAATAGCCTTGCTGTGCAAGTCTCACTCACCGCAGGTGATCGATTAGTGTCTCAGTCCTACGTCTATAATTCTAGACTATTAATTTACCAAGGGTACCTCGGTGTTATGTGAAGCAGGGGTCGAACGGGATCGTCCTAAAATAATGCTGGAATACATCACCGCCAGAGCGCTGACAGTCGGCGGTAGACATTATAAGAAGGGGGTCAGAACTTCAAAACTTACAATGTGGGCAGCCTTATCGCTTAAAGCGATTTCTACCAGGCAACCCGGGGCAAAGGAAAAATATCACAAACTTAATAATAATAGGGCAGAGCATTTGAGTTGATTGATAGAATACCTATAGACAATAGTTAAGACAAAATTGTGTTACAAATATGTACATAAAGGATTGTTACAAATATTAATAATTTAATTAAATATTAATATTTGATATACTTAAATGATTAAATAAAAATACACATAAATAAGTAAAACATATATATAAGAAACAAAAATAATAATTATATATGATTATTTTTGTGTAAAATATATAACAAGGTCTAATATAATAGTATGGTGATAAATAAAAAGCCTTTAGTTGTTTTTTAAAATGTCTAGGTAATCAGCAGGGTTCGCTAGGATTTGTCGCCTTTTAAAAAACACGGATAAAACTTTTTGCGACTATTTTCATCTTTTTGATTGTACAGATCGCTTGTAATGCCGCTGCGCTAAGTTTTACTTGGATCATTATCTCCCGAATGGCGGTGCAACTTTGTCGTCTTCATAGTTACTTTCCTAAGTCTCATGTTGTTAGAAAAAACCTATAGGTATGTTGGATAAAAAATCTCTTTATTTCATAATAATGTGTATCGTAGCTACAAATCAAACCAAAAAGTCCCGTCAGATTCCATTGTAGTCATGCACCGTCGGCGCTTCGCCGGCCGCTGCCGCGGCATCGCTCGCTTCGCTCGCTCGGATCGTGCGCGTGTAGCCTATATGCAATCTAACTACTCCTCGTCTCACCTAACCGTTCCGACTATATCTTCCAGTGGGTAAGCCCTTAAGTACACAATGTCTACAGTTTTACAGTCAAATTCATAGAAAATAGTTAAAAAGCATTTAAAGTGCATTTTAGCTACAACACTCTTTAAGGTTTATAGTGTGTTGTAAGTGAAGGTGATTCATAGACATCTGAAAATCCTATTTTAACTAAAACACCGTTATTATACGGATTACATTACGCATGAGCGGAAACGTCGCATTTCATTGCACCAGAGATAAAATTGTGTTTTTTTTGCCCTAGGGCTATGGATATTTCATTTACTTGCAGTTATAATTGGCATTTGACAGGTCGATACAGACATTTCATTTCATTACTTATTTTTGTTTTCGTCAGTTTCGTCACAAATTATTATAGATTTATCGCCTTGTTCAGTGCCTTCGTTTATTTAAATTTTCTGTGCCCCGACTCCCGACTATTCTTGGAAAAATACCACAAGTTTTTTTAATGCGGATGTGTGTGCAATCTATTGCCCCGATTACATTTGGGAAGTTCCTGATTGCTCGGAACTCCCTCATCACCTGTTCTTGCTCCTGCACAGTGTTGGGCATGAAAATGAACTCTTTACTTAATCGGGCAAGAGCTCTTGCTACTCTAGCGCAAATGCGGCATACAGTAGCTTGGCTTATGCCATGAAGCTCACCACTGTCATCCTGAACCTGAAATTATTGAAATAAAATATTGTTATTGTGGGTAAAATACGTACAAGTATTACAATAAAATATGAACTCTGTACAGGGTGTACATGGCTTTGCTTCACAAGAGATATCCTCTTTGTAATACCTATCGCCTTATAGTGAGATTTTCTTTTGTGAGGCAAGGAAAATAAAGAGCCAGAAATGGTCAATATAATTACATCAGACTCATCTTCACATCCTCTCACCGCACTCAGATGGAAACACACTCCCTGTACTAACCTCATTTCTCGCCCAGCACCGCAACGCTGTCAGCACCTGTAGCTCAGGGGATACTGCAAACCCTCTTGGACATCGCGTAATTTCATTACGAACTAAATCGGTAATACGCCGTACAGTACCTTTATTAAAGCGATATCTCTTTTTAAATTCAATATCGTCTAGAGTAAAAGGGTCTTTTCTTCGTCGGTACTCCTTTCTCCTACGTCGCACTCTATTTGCATCAATACGAGCTATCAGCTGTATGTTAATCAAATTGTTCATCACATCCATCATCATCATCATCATCACAACTCTTTGTAATGAGCCCACTGCAGGGCATGAGTCTCTCCCCTGGGTGCATAGAAGGTATAGCCCATAATCCACCAAGCTGGCCCAGTGCTGGGTGGTGGATGCCAGAATTTTTTAGGGCGCCTAGATGGCTTCTGACAAACCCTAACGACTACTGTATACAAGTATACAGCACCCGGTACCGACTGTTTAACGTGCCCTCCGAAGCACGGAAGTCGTCGTGAGTAATATGAATGGTCGGCTGTCACCCATCAAAGTACCGACCGCGCCGAATGTTGCTTAACCTGTGATATCGTATGATACACACAGTAACCACGGCGCCACGACGACTTCCATCCATCAGTGACCACAAATTGACCGGACGAAAAAAATAATCACAGGGAACTAGGAAGGAAGACGAAGAGTGAAACTGTGAAACTCAAATTATCAATTTCAATAACTCGTTAATATTCGTTAACCTTCGGGTAGACTCGGCCGGTAAAATGGGCTTAAAGAAGCCTCATCCTGATTGTAAATTTGACATGTTTAGAAAGCCGTTATAGTATGTTTACAATGTCATTTATCGTCTATGAATCACCTTTTTTTGGTTGTGCTTTGTAAACCCTCTGTAACGCTGTTTTAACGTGGACAAATTCTCTATGAATTCGACAGTTACATTCTAATAGTCCTTCAGTGAACTGCAGGAAACTCAAACGATGCGTTGGTCAAACGTGCATTGGTCTTCGGTTCATCTAAGGGAATTATAAAAGTGAAAAATCTATGGCATCTATTAGTTGGTAAAATGGGGTTCGAAACATGTTCTGGACCAACTATAAAGTCTCCACAGTAGCAACGTATGCCCAGGTCTAGTTTGTTAACTATATCCTGGCAAATAATTCAATGCAGTAAACTGACAGTTCGAAAAGTCAAAATGAAAAATAATGAATGAGAATGATTGGAATTGATTGGTTCTTTTTCATTCGTTTAGATTAAAATTTTAAACAAATGTACAAATACGTGAATTTAAGGTGTGTAACTTTATAGAAAATAATTAACTACCAAACATATAATGTGCTTTAAAACGGTTACAGTAGAATTGAAATTAGCTATTTGCAATTTTTTAGAGACAACGAAAAAGTAAGTGATGTAAAGCATCTCTAGAAATGAGAAAATAAAAGTGTAAAATATTTTGTGAGACAAAATATCTTTTTCCCTATACCTATCGTTAAGATATTATATTTAAAAAAAAAACATTCATTTACTTGAACTGCATCACTATTTTTTTTCTTTCCTAAATTGGGCACACTGGAACTGCCATTTTACTGCATTGAATTAATTGCCAGAATAAGTTACATGCTGAGACATTAAGACTTTGTCATAAATTTCAAATGTTATTTTATAATAATACTTAGCATCGGAAAATTGCATCATTTATTATATCACAGTTAGACTAGGTATTAGGTAGGTACAGATTCTGCAAGAAAAAAATAAACAATTTTTGACACCATTTGTTTCTTTTCACTAAAATTGGTTAAAATTAAAATTATATGTTGCAGATAATCAACATTGATCCTCTATTTTGCAGCAAATTAATTTATTTACTGACAAAATAACATTTCTGATATCTTAATCGACTATTCGAGACTCCATAAACATAACAAAACACATTCAAGTGCTTTTCAAAATCAAATGCTTAGTGCATGGTCAAACAAAAATTGCGCCTCAACTGTCACTTGTCACTGTGACATGTCTTTTTTTGGACACCCTGTATACACGTGTAAAACACTGCGTAGTAATACACACTTCATCTTTATCTAAAGATTCATTCATAATTTCATTTGAAGTACAAAAATGAGTTGTATAACAAAACTGATCTCTTTGGGTCCGCTTGTAAAATTAACCAACAAATTCAGCATTTAAACTTCATAACTGTTTCGAAATGTTAATTTAAGTATTGTTAAGTAAATTCTTTTTACAACTTATCAGCACTAAGTTTTCTAATTAAAATAAATACATACATGCATACATAACGTCACGCCTGTATCCCTTGTGGGGTAGGCAGAACACCAGAGGTTACAAGACCATCTGATGTCACGTTTGACATATTTGAAGGTATTATAAAGATGGAGGGAGACTATTTTAGTGACAGGGGGTCAGCCTTTCGCCCACAAAACGCCTTTAAAACCCTCTGTCCCTTAACTGACTTTTACAGTATGCCCGGGAAGAGAAGCAGCTGGCACATTCGATGTTTTTCTGACATAAAGTTTAGGTCATTTTTACACGTTCGAGTCCCAAGTCCCTAACTTTTATATGTGTTTGAAATTCGAAAATATTCAACCTGAAAGTGTAGCCTTCATACCAAATGAAACACGCCTAGATAAACAATTATTTAATTTAATTACCTACTAATAACTAAAACTTCACATACAACATAACATAGCTTCTAGACTTAGTACCAATATGATTTAGCTGGTACTCTGTCTTCTTTGATTCCCATTGACTCCATAACGTCCATTTCAAATGTCGCCAGTTTAGGGGCGAATGATACCTGAAAAATAATAATAATTATTTATTTATTATATTTTGACGACCGGCTGGTGTAGCGGTATCATACATTGCCTTCTATGCCAGAGGTCCTGGGTTCGAATCCCGGCGGCGGCGGATATTTGTGTGATGAACACAGATATTAGTCGTCAAGTCATGGATGTTTATATGTTTATTTAAGTTTATTCTAATAAAAAATAGTGTCCGTATCGACCGCGCGGCCACGGCGTTTTTTCTTACATCTAACCATGCCAAGATTATGTAAAAATTTGTAAAAGTCGATTCCTAAAAACATAAATTTGTAGAAGGTATAGTTAAAAAGTTAAAAGGGTTTGAACGTGGCCGCGCCATTGAAACAATGCGAACCGCGCGGCCACGTAGATCTTTAAAACTAAACATTGCAGAGACCTGAAGTTTAGGTAAAACACGGATTGAATATGTAAAAAATTTGTAAAAATATAGAAAAAAATCCTGGATTTACATTTTAGAAGCTGTAAGCTTATAACACCATGGCCGCGCCATTGACCGGTATAAAATTACGTTAGTGTCTATAACTCGCTGGAAAAGCATAGCAGAGGTCTGAAGTTTTTTGTAAAACCTGGATTCGAATTTGTAAAAACTAGCAAAAATATAATAAAAAATCATAGGTATACATAATAGGAGCTGTAAGACCAAAAACCCATGGCCGCGCCATCGAAACGTTAGAAAAGTACTTTACCGTCGATATCTTGCTGAAAAAGCATCGCAGAAGTCTGAAGTATTTTGTAAAACCAAGATTTAAATTTGTAGAAACGATTAAAGATGCACAAAAAACTCCTAGGGTCATATTTAAGGAACTTTAGCACTGAATCTTTAGTACGGCTTGAATACGTCGATAGGGTGACCATGGCTTATTGATAATAGAAAACTTTCCACCCATTTAATAGAAATTATATCACAAATCCATATTTATTTCGCATAGTAAATTTAATTTAATTTTAGAGCTCATCTGACCTGTTACCTGTTACCATGAACAAGAAACAGACATAGTTACATTCGCGCTGAAAACATAACCCTCCTTTGCGTGCAGTAGTCGGGTAAAAATAATTAGGAAACAGTTCATTTTAAAACTTTCCTTAACAATAAGTTTGCTGTAGGTTACCACTTTATCTCAGAGATATTTCTATTAAATGGGTGGAAAGTTTTCTATTATCAATAAGCCATGGTCACCCTATCGACGTATTCAAGCCGTACTAAAGATTTAGTGCTAAAGTTCCTTAAATATGACCCTAGGAGTTTTTTGTGCATCTTTAATCGTTTCTACAAATTTAAATCTTGGTTTTACAAAATACTTCAGACTTCTGCGATGCTTTTTCAGCAAGATATCGACGGTAAAGTACTTTTCTAACGTTTCGATGGCGCGGCCATGGGTTTTTGGTCTTACAGCTCCTATTATGTATACCTATGATTTTTTATTATATTTTTGCTAGTTTTTACAAATTCGAATCCAGGTTTTACAAAAAACTTCAGACCTCTGCTATGCTTTTCCAGCGAGTTATAGACACTAACGTAATTTTATACCGGTCAATGGCGCGGCCATGGTGTTATAAGCTTACAGCTTCTAAAATGTAAATCCAGGATTTTTTTCTATATTTTTACAAATTTTTTACATATTCAATCCGTGTTTTACCTAAACTTCAGGTCTCTGCAATGTTTAGTTTTAAAGATCTACGTGGCCGCGCGGTTCGCATTGTTTCAATGGCGCGGCCACGTTCAAACCCTTTTAACTTTTTAACTATACCTTCTACAAATTTATGTTTTTAGGAATCGACTTTTACAAATTTTTACATAATCTTGGCATGGTTAGATGTAAGAAAAAACGCCGTGGCCGCGCGGTCGATACGGACACTAAAAAATATGTATTTATTCAATATGTATGTTTATATATTTCTTAAGTATATCAGTTATCTAGTATCCATAACACAAGTTCTTTAAGATACTTAATTTGGGCTAGATAATATTGTGTGAGTGTCAGAAATATTTATTTATTATTATTATTATTATTTATTATTACATTAGACACACCAGCAACATATACATACATCGTTATGAAATTACATGTCTGTGAAATTATTATTCTGATATATATGTCATTGTAGGTATGTACAACATTTGCACTATTAAACGATACAAGCTTTTAAAATATTAAATTACATTACATGAAAATTGATATAAAATAAGAATGGATAAATTAAAAAACATAAAATAATATTTGAGATATAACAAGACAGGTAATAGTTAATTATAACAATTCGTGATTTTATTGCATAATACCGAAAAAGAGTCGTGGAAGATATCGAGCTTTGGATCATCAGCTATCTTAACAAATAAATTATATGTAGAACTTGCGCGAGATATAGGACTATTCGTTCTTGCATTGGTAACTAATGAATCATCTACTCGAATTGAAACACTAGTTGGCCTCAAAGTAAGCTTTTATACAAGGTGTTCCTGTTGATTTCCCATAACTCTAGGGTATTAATGAGACCATGTAATAGAATCAAATAACACGTGAATATTTTTTTTTTGTTTTTATTTTTCATACAAAATAATTCAATTAAGTCTTATGTAAAACACCTTTATGCGAAGTATGACAACGTGGCATTTTCTATCCCTTTTTTATCGCTATGCACAGGTACAGTTCGCAAAGTTTTGCGTTGTACATTGTATGCAAAGTTCCTCAACGTTTCAAATGTTTTTGTTGTTTATTGTATGGGTGTTACCACACTAATTTATCGACGGTTGCAAGACGGCGTCGATCCATGTCGGTCGACATCGACCGGAATTTTTGGCATAGTAAAAACCTGCTACGGTGGTTTGGACATTTGGAAAGGATGAGTGAAAGTAGATTTACGAAAGAGGTGTACAGAGCAAGAATCTGTCGCAAGGGACCGTCCTAGGCGAAAGTACGCCGATCAAATTGGCGACGTTCTTAAAAAGGGCCTAGTTAAAAGTACCCGTAACCGGCGATCATGTATGAAAAGATTAATGAACATGGAGGAAGCGAAAGAGGTATGTCTGGATCGCAGCAATTGGTGTTCCCTTGTCTCTGCCTACCCCGAGGGGAGACAGGCGTGAGGTTATGTACCTATGTAAAATGTTATTGAATGTTAAAGAGATTTTACAAGGGTGATAATTTATAAACTCATTATATTTTTTTTGCTCGGTGGTAGGATCCCTTCTGGGTCCGCCTGGCTAGCGACCACCCTTTATATAAAGTCTGCCGCCAAATGTTGCCGCTCCGGCGGTAATGTGTTCCGGCAATATTGTATAAAGAGCCAGTTTCTTCCTAAGCCCGCGTGCTTTCATCTTCGACCTCATCGTCACCTACCATCAGGTGAGATTGAGGTCAAACGCGGGTTTAGTCACTTATAAAAAAAATATTTAAGATTGATGATATCTTGGAAAGTATGCACTTTTGAACCGCATATTCTTTGGCAAAAAGTATTATTTTTTAGTTAGGGTCGAAACCTCAAAGTTATGGGATACCAAAAAGAACACTTTGTATTTTGCTATACAGAGGAGCTAGGGGGTATCTTAGTATACATTCAAGTCCAGTTTAGAAAATTTCGTTTATTAAAGTGGCCCGTTTGGGATTCGAAACCAGGACCTGTCACGCCGCAGGTAAACACTCTACTGCAGTACAGATATCAACAGAAATTCAACTCGACCGCATCTTTCAAATAAATGCCTACAGCGCCGCGGTCCGTTCACATGTGATAGCGCTGCCCGCCAGCAGCGTTTAAATTATATTTGCCTACTTTGTGTTTACTTCCATTTAGTTTTGTGACTGCAAATATATTTTTTATATAAACAAATAAAATACTTTGTAAATTTACTAGTAAGTGTTCAACAAAAACACGTTAAGTGTCAAAAAACCAATGTTTACGTTTGAATAACAAATCGGTATTATAAATTAGAGACCGCAAAATACATGCGCCTAGACTGAGACGCGCAAAAAGATGAATTGTTTAAATATAAAGTATAAACCACCCGCATATTAACGTACAGTTCAATGAACAATTGTTTCGGTATGCAGACACTCGCGACTGGCCGCAAGCCGAGCGCATGCCGAGATCGAGCCGTGTAGGTATAGCTCGCGTTTCGTCCGTTTGTATGAAGTTGAATTACTGTATATATCTGTACTGTGACTCGACCCTACGGAAACTACGGAGGCCGTCTATATCATGCATCTAAATTCGAGAGTTCTTCATACAAAACATAAATCTGGATTTTGTTTTTTTTTTTAAATAAGGATGGGACATTTGTCTTCCATGTCAACTAGGTGAAAGAGACCATACGGACCAAGGTGTAACATATCTATCCACGAGAAACTTATTCACACAACGCTTGAAAGTACCAGGACTATAATGGTTAAGAAAGAAGATGCAGGCAGTTTATTCCAAAACCTGGCGACCCGTATGAAAAAGGAACTGTAACGAAGCGCTTAGTTCGACTTTTTCAATACCCACCACGTACGGATGGAAGTTCTGTCTGCGTCTATACCCTGGCAAATAATGACAAATACACCTGGCAATGCATTACTGCATGACAGTTCAAAATTACAAATAGAAAAATAATGATACCAGTTAAAAACTCCGTAGTGTAAAACTGAATGGGAATGATTGAAATTGAATGGTACTCTTCATTCGTTTCATCATCATCATCATCATCACAATTCTTTGTAATGAGCCCACTGCAGGGCATGAGTCTCTCCCCTGGGTGAGGAGAAGGTATAGGCCATAATCCACCAAGCCGGCCCAGTGCTGGGTGGTGGATGGCAGAATTTTTAGGGCGCCAAGATGGCTTCTGACAAACCCTAACGACTACTGTATATAAGTATACAGCACCCGGGACCGACTGTTTAACGTACTCTCCGAAGCACGGAAGTCGTCGTGCGATATGAATGGTCGGCGGTCACCCATCCAAGTACCGACCGCGCCGAACGTTACTTAGCCTGTGATATCGTATGATGCACACAGTAACCACGGCGCCACGACTTCTCATTCGTTTAGCATAACAATTTAAAGCAATGTGAATTTGAGGTGTGTTCTTTCATCTTTTTGATCTTTAAAGTAACTTTAATGAAAATAATTAATTACCAAACATACCTAGAGCTTTGAAACGGTTACAGTAAAAGTGAAATTAGTTTTTGCTATTTTATAAAGTCAAAAATTAATTATTAATAATGTATCAATTTCCAATGTGTTTTCTAATTATTTTTTTCGTTTATTTGTTTGATGAGTTTTGAATAGTATTTGTAGGTAATTTGACAAATATTTTTGTAAAACTGTTAAAGTGTAATTCAAATGTAATTTTTAAGCGTGACTTTTTATATTAATCTAATTATTTTTCAAAGCTTTCCTTGTATGACAAATGTATCTACTTCTGGTGCCACTGAAAATCAGCGTCATAGCATCCTTGCGATGCCATGGCTACAAAGCTGAGTGGTTACCAATTGGTGGCATAGATCGGTAAATCTGTATCTGAACTTTGTTAATTGTATTTTTTTCTTTTCTCCTATGTTCCAATAAATATATTCTATTCTATAAAAAAAGTAAGTCGCATAAAGCATCCCCACTCTAGCAATGAGAACATGAAAGTATAAAATATTTTGTAAGTCACAATATTTTTGTTCTCAATTTGACGATATTATTAATTAAGGGCGGGTTTCAATATTCAACTGACTGCTATGCGTAACCGGTACAGGTACAAAACTGGTAGGAAAAAAGTAGCGTTTCACAATATCTATTAGCTACGGGCTGTAAGTTCTCAAATTTGGCATGGGCCCTTGCGTGACGTTCTTCCAAGAAAATAGGTGATATGTGATTTATAGAACATCACGCATTAGCAAATTATTTGTATGATATTTGAACTAAAGAAATATATAAACTTATTCAATTTATGCTTGCTATGCTTTAGTATTCGATGAATATATTATAGTATGTTTTTAGAGCTTTTTATTAATAATTGCGTAAAACGAAACGCCAATCCTTCGACTAATTTTGCCATTGGTTGAATCACATTTTTATGACGTCAAAGTAAATATTTAAAAGAAAAATTATGTCATTTAATAATATTCGTTCTTTTTTTCAAAAACAGTTATAGATAAGTTAGAAAGAGAAAACTGGATTATTGATATGTTAACAGATATTTGATAGGATATTTCGTTAAATGAATAAATTTTTACGTCGTTGGCTAGATAAAATGACCTATTCTTTAATTGGTCATACGTAATGAAAACATAACTCTTATTGGCCGCAGCAGACTGCCAGGCTACCTTTACTTCATTGGTTTAAATTAATAACTTGTTACGTCGTCGTTGGCTAGATATAATGACTTATTTTGTAAATGGTCAAATGTAACCTAGCAACCCATTACAGTCAACCAGTTCGTAAGCAGTGGTTTAGATGTCAAGATTTTGAATATAGAAAGGCATTTTGGTAGTGATTTCTATTGTTCGTAGGCAAAACGAACAGTTTTCATAATATTGAAACCCGCCATAAAAGATTAATTCATTTACTTAAACCGCATCACTATTTTTTTCCCCAAAGTGGGCACACTGAATCTGTCATTTTACTGCATTGAATTATTTGCCAGGGTAAAGGGGCTATCTTAGAGTACAACCAGACCCGAGTCAGTGTAGAAAAGGGCGTTTCCGAAACTGGCCCATCTGGGCCTCAAATCCAGTACCGCTCACGCCATAAGCTGTTTAAAAATTGATAACTTTTATTTCAATCTGTGCACAGTGTATTTACCATCTTATATAAGTACAGAACATTTCAGGGACTTCTTGAATCAATGTGAGGAAATAATTTTAAGTAATCCTGAATGCCGTACTGTTATTTTGGGTGATTTTAATTTACCTAATATTAAATGGTCTCAAGGAAATATCAACTCAAATAAATTAACATCGAATCCGGTGAAAGAGACTCTCCTAAGTGATTTTGTATCCCTGTCCGGTATGAAACAAATAAATGACATAAGCAATTTAAGTGGTAATATCTTAGACTTAGTGTTAGTGGGCACAGACGAACAAGCAACCTTCGAACCTACACTTGAACTTTGCCGTATGGACAAGTTTCACTCTCCCTTTGAAGTTACTCTGCGTAATTTAAAAAATAATCAACTCAAACCTAATAGACAAAATGTTAATTATAAATTCCGTAAAGCCGACTATGAGAGGGCAAACAAGTTGCTCGCTGACATAAACTGGGAAGATTTTATCAACCTCTTATGCGAAGATTTCGTCCAGGAGTTTTATAATAAGCTATGGACAGTAATAGAGCAGGTCACACCGAAAACTAAATTAAATAACACCCAATATCCGGTTTGGTTTTCAGCCAGTCTTATACAAATTCTTAAAGATAAAAATAAAATGCGTCAAAAATTTCGTAAGTACAATAACCCTAGAGATTATGACGAATACTCTCTTTTACGCCAGAGATCAAAAAAGGTTATGAAGGAATGTTTTAAGAACTACATTGACTTTATTGAATTAAATTTAAATACTAATATAAAAACTTTTTGGCAATACTCAAAATCTAAATCTAAGAATAATTTTATACCAAATCAAATGCTATTTAATGATAAAACTGCTAATACTGGACCTGAAATAAATTTATTTGGAGAATACTTCTCATCTGTATATACAAAAATCTAACTCGAAAATCGATTTTGATGAGGAAGAATTATTAAAAATAATAAAATCTCTCGATATTAGTAAGGGTGCCGGACCAGATAGTAATCCTGCTTATTTTATTAAAAACTGCGCGCTTACTTTAGTGAAACCATTGACTTTTTTATTTAAAAAATCACTTACCGAAGGAGTTTTTCCAAGTTTATGGAAAATAACAAAAATATTGCCAATACACAAAAAAAGGTAACAACATGGATGTAAAAAATTATAGGCCTATAAGTATATTAAGTGTGTTCTCAAAAAATATTTGAAAGCCTTATTTACACATATTTACAACACCATTTTTCGCATTTACTTAGTCCTAAACAACATGGCTTTACCAAAAAGAGATCTACTCTTTCAAATCTTCTTTGTTTTTCTTACCATTTGTCTGATACGTTTCAAAATAAAATGCAAACAGATGTTATTTATACAGATTTTGCCAAAGCATTTGATCGTGTGGATCACAATATTTTGCTACTGAAACTTCATCATTTGGGAATACATGGCAAACTACTTCGATGGCTTCAATCATATTTATCAAACCGATCCCAGCTCGTTAGTGTTCACGGATACGATTCAACGCCATTTCTTGCTGAATCAGGAGTTCCACAGGGATCTAATTTGGGTCCGCTCCTTTTTCTTTTCTTTGTAAATGACCTCATCGATAAATTAAATAGTCATTGTCTTGCTTACGCTGATGATTTAAAGATTTTCAGAAACATAAATACACTTGAAGACTGTCTGCTTTTACAAAAAGATCTGTACCTAATAGATAATTGGTGTGTTTATAACAACATGATGCTCTGCGGCGAGAAGTGTCAAGTAATATCATTTAGTAAAAAAAAAATCTATTAAAGATCTTGGTGTCACGTTTGATAGTGAACTCACATATCGAAACCACTATGATACAATTGTAAAAAGTGCAAATAAAATGCTTGGCTTTATTCTCAGGACAGCGAAGCCATTTAAAAATATTAAAAGCCTTATAATACTCTTTAACGCTTTAGTACGCAGTATCTTGGAATATTGCAGCCCTATCTGGGATCCTATTTATGCTGTGCACAGAAATCGTATTGAGTCTATTCAAAGAAAGTTTGCCAGACATCTATCCATTAAAACGAAACTTCGTAACACTATACCGGAATATAATGACAGATTAAAACATTTCCACCTGATGTCTTTGCAGTCTCCTAGGTCTGTATTATCTTTAACTACTCTTCATAAAATTGTGAACTACCAAATTGATGGGAATTTATTACATGAAATCTCGCTAAAAATCCGAAGCAAGTCTGTAAGAAACCATGTATTATTCTATATTCCTAATGCTGATAATAACATCTCATATAATAATCCTCTGTACCGAATGTGTAGAACTTATAATAGTCTGAAAGACGATACCGATCTCTTTCATGATAATTTGAGAACTTTTAAAAATAAGGTCCTAAATGACATGTATCATAGCTGAAGGTAGGGAAATAGTGTTTTTAATATTTAATATTTTATAGTTTAAGCCATTCTGTGTTAGTTATAAGGAATTAAGGAATGCTTTTTTTTTAAACAATGCTGTGCGCAATTGTTATTTAATTGCTTACTCTATCAACGTTTTTTGTAAGTTTTATTGTATGAAAGTAATTTGTTTGCAATTTATTTTGTTATTGTGCCTCAATAAATAAATAAATAAACAAATTATTTTGTATAAGTTCTGACACTATCAATCAGACGCCTGAAACAGAAGTCGCTCGTGACCACAGAGTCTGCAAAGACAGTGAAATTTCCAGTAAAAATATAAAATAAAGCGATAATTCCGGTTAAAAAGTGTTTTATTTAAAATTATGCACCGTGAAAACTAAACACATTATTAAGATTATATTTTTAAGCAGTACATCAAGCTTTACAAATCCGTCTAACATTTTTACTTGAATCTGAACTCTATGCCCTCGACATTGAGTTGAAATTGATTGAGGAAATTTGACAGGTAGGTAAAGTAACGCTTGATCTTCTGCCTTCTGTACCTACCTTACACTTTACTAGTTATGGTGTAAAATTATTGGCTATATTTTTGTATACATTATAGTTTTTCTAAAAATTTAATAAAATATTAATATTTACCTTTACAGCTTCATCGGCAGTGGTATCTTTATCCTCATTTTCAATGTAGAGCTCCTTGCTTTTAAAGTCTATGGTCTCTTCCGCTGCCTTCGGGACCGGTATGATACGGCTGGTGGCTTTCGACACCCGCACCTGAAACGTTCATTAAAAAGCTAAATTATAATAGAATAAATATAAATAAACAACTCTTTGTAATGACCCCCTGCAGGGAATGAGTCTCTCCCCTAGGTGACGAGGAGGTTTAGGCCATAATCCACCAAGCTGGCCCAGTGCTGGTTGATGGATGTCAGAATTTTCAGGGTGCCGAAATGGCTTCTGACAAACCCTAACGACTACTGTATATAAGTATACAGCACCCGGGACCGACTGCTTAACGTGCCCTCCGAAGCACGAAAGTCGCCGTGAGAAATAAGTGGTCGGCGGTCACCCATTCAAGCACCGACCGCGCCGAACGTTGCTTAACCTGCGATATCGTATGATACACACAGTAACCGCGGCGCCACGACGACTTCTTGTTATAATGTTATAATAACTTCGAATAATGGGTTGTGTTGAAGAAATTTCTCGTGAGCGATAACGCTGACAAAACTGTCCAAGTTTAGTCAAACATGAATTGGATCCTAAAGAGATCAGGAGCATCACCGTAAGGAAAATTTTAAAGGAAATGTTTTCGTTTCTTTGTATCTGGGGCTAGAATGTGAGCGCAAGGATATATTGAAGACAATAAGTACCTATACAAACGAATAGTAATCACTCAATTTCAGATAGACATCGTATTAAAAAAGCACAATTTTATAAAAAATCGTTTCTCCGTACATAGAAATTCCATTCCTCCTTACTACAAGAAACAGATTTGTACCAGATGATATGACAGATGACATGACATGTTCAGCTTAGAATAGCCATACCGCCCCTGGATAAGCGTGTCGTATAAGGCGACAAATCCGCCTAGCTAGCAACCATCCTTCCTTTTTTTTAATGCGAATTTTAGGGTACTAACACTGGCAATTTTATTGCTATTGTAACAACTTTCAACTAAAGGCGTAGTTAGAGTAATTCAATTACCGGCTCAGATCGAAATGTCAAATAGAAAAATAATAACACCAGTTAAAAACTTCGTGAATGAGAATGATTGAAAACGAACGAGTATTTGTCATTTGTATTCAGTGATGGGATTCCACCCGGGTAAATACCCAAAATGGGAAAATACCCGAAAATATTCCCATTGAACCCACCCATTGGGTATTTATTCGGGTATTTATAAATGTAATGTAATTAGGTACTTTTTCAACAATATTTGTAATCTGAGTTAATGCTAAAACTACAATTTTTATAATACCTAAAAAAATACTATGTACATATTTTTCCAATCTTATATGCAATAATGAACATATTCGTTTTTACCCATGACGGAACGGAGACGGTATATGCGTTTGGGGTGAGATTTTGTTTGTGCAAACCAATGTTACCATTTATCTCCAGAACCACTGGTCCGATTTTAATGCGGTTTTCAGTAATCGCTTTGGATTTGATTGGTGCATGTTCTTAGACAGGTGTAGTGGTAACAACTCACCAGGGGGCGCTGCAGTAAACATTTGTTTGTAAAAGCCAATGTTACCGTTTATCTGCAAAACCATTGGTCCGATTTAAATGCTGTTTTCAGTGGTCGCTTTGGATTTGATTAGCGCATGTTCTGAGATAGGTGTTACGGTAACAACTCACCAGGGGGCGCTGCCAGTAAATATTTGTTTGCAAACCATTGGTCCGATTTGAATGCCGTTTTCAATTATCGCTTTGGATTTGATTGGTATAATGTTCTTAAATAGGTTTAACGGTAACAACTCATCAGGGTGCGCTGCAGCAAACATTTGTTTGTAATAACAACCATTAATTCTGCAAAACCATTGGTCCGATTTAAATGTGGCTTTCAGTGATCGCTTTGAGTTTGATTGGTGCATGTTCTTAGATAGGTGTTACTGTAACAACTCGCCAGGGGGCGCTGCATGTTACCATTAATCTTTAAAACCGCTGGTCCGATTTTAATGCGGTTTTCAGTAATGGGTTTAGTTGGATTCAAAGCCCCAGCAAAGTTGAGCCACCAGCAAAGTTGAGTTGTAAATACTTATTATAATACTTCACTATGCATTTAAATAAACTACATGGGTTTTCCAGCGGTGATGGGGACATTAGAGGGCTGATGAGGAACGAGGTGTTGTGTAATGTAATGTATGGTACCTATATTATGCTCTTTAAAAAGTTTGAAATAAAAAACAAAATAAAAAATTTGAAAAACCCACGACGCGACAGTTAAAAAGTAATTGAAAAAGAATAAAATAATTTAAAATCCCCCGACTGAAATGATTTATGTGACGAGAGATAATTAACGTGAAAAGCTTTTTTAAAAGTTCACTTGATCTCACACAGAGTCGGTCATATTATTCGTTTTACATACTATTCGTTTTCATAACAACATACTATTCGTTTTCATAGCACTTCCCTACGCTTACCTATTCGGTTCTCGAAGATGTAGATGTCGCAATAACATAGGTATTCAACTCCCTATGAACTTTATAAGAAGAGCCAGAAAATCCGTCGAGGGCTGCCATCAATATTTTAAATTTCAATATAAAACTACAAAACGAATTCATTCAATGGCATCATTAAATCATTTCAGTCGGGGGATTTTAAATTATTTTATTCTTTTCAATTACTTTTTAAACGTCGCGTCGTGGGTTTTTATTTTTTTTTTATTAAATTTCATTGTCGGTGGAACCTAAATTGGTTTTCGGAATACACAAACAATTCCAATACCATCTTTTCAAGTTACCTAAACAAACAATGCGGCTTCTCTTTGATCTTTGAGTAAGAAATTATGGCGAATAAGGTTACACGGCGGCACACCAAAATGTACACCAAAGGTTAAGGTTACACCAAAATGTCCGTACCTAGCACGGACAATAGCTACGACGGTGGTTAATACCCGTGAGTATTAGCCGACACGATCGTAAGAGAGACCTACCCAGTACCCTAGGTATCCCTATACGAATCCCTACCACCCTACAGTGATGTGTATCCTAACTCCCTAGCCTAACCATAAGTAAGTGTGTATATACATATATAAATAGGGCGGGATATCTGCGCCGTCGGACTTAAGGCAACAGACGGATGGGGGGAAGGTATAAGGGTTGTGTACGACGTGCAATGTACACAGGAAAGGGTTTTCTCACTGCCAGTCAAGCAGACTCACAAGACTGATCAGGGACTGATGGCTAAGGGTGTCTTGGTCACAGTGAGAGGATGCTGAAGAATGGACGTCTGCTCGTCTGGCAGGTGCCAGGAACCTCTTAGTCTGCTCGTCTGGCGGATGCCAGGGACTTCTTACTGCTCCTCCAGTGGTTACTGGGAACGTCAGGGTTTGCTCTTCCAGTGAGTACTGGGCCCTTCAGGGTCTGCTCTTCAAGGTGGATGTGAATGAAACGACTGTTGGTTGGCCAATTATAGAGCAAGAGAAGGATTATGGGGAAAATCATTTGTTTGGAGTAATTTGGAAAAAATTAGTATCCTAAGCTGGTGGAGAGGAATGTGCAAAAATAAACCTCTGAGCAAAGTAGCAACTTGTCTTTTAACTGCCCCATGCACCTCAGCTGCCTACAGAACGCTCAATAAGCGTCCATGGAAATATACATAGTCTTAAAAGGAATAGGCTTACTACAGACAGAGCTGCAAACCTTGCGTATATAGCATATAATTGGAACTTGTTCCATAAGCAAAGCGACGTAGAAGTAGAAGAAGACGAAGAACTATTTTCAAGTCCATTATCTAGTCCATTAGTGAGTCCCACGCCAAACCTTATTGAAATGCAACCATCAACGTCTAGAGGCTTTAGAGAAAAAGAATTTATTAACATAAATACAAGCATATATTCTGAGGTAAATAGTGACTCGGAAAGTGACTAAACGATTGCTCCAATTTCTGCTTAAATTTTATTTTAAATGATATGAGCGTGGAAGTGTTATTGCTTGCTAAATTTCAATAAAAAAAATATTGTTAAAACGTTTTTTTATCTATTTCACATAACCATATTTTAATTTATGTGATCCTACAGACATGTAATGAATCTACCCATCATATAGAAACATTCCCGGGTATATACCCATTTTGGGAATATTCCCGGGTATTTACCCGGTATATTCACGGAAAGATTCCGGGTTGCCCATCTCTGTTTGTATTGCATAAAATTTTAAATAAATTTGTAGATAATTGAATTTGAGATGTGTACTATATCTTTAAAGTAACTTTAATGAAAATAATTAACTACCAAACATACCTTGTGCTTTAAAACGGTTACAGTAGAAGTAAAATCGACTTTATAACTTCTTGCTTTTAAAATTCGTTTTGTCATTAAAAGTGAATTTATTAAGAAAAATCTTGTAAGCCAAAATATAATACATTACGACATTATTATTTAAAAATTATCACATTCATGTACTTAAACCATTTTTTTTCTTCCCTAAGAAGGGCACACTGGAACTGTCATTTTACTGCATTGAATTATTTTCCAGAGTATGCTAGTAGTAATACCGGTAGTAACACGCGCAACAAAGGGTTGTTTTAACGAGTAATAATATACTCTTTATTGCCAAAAAGTAAAATATACAATTAATAAATATAATAAACTGGGATCGGCCCATTATCACGGACAGGACTATACTAGTGAATAAACCTGATATCGTGTTGATGGACCGATCGTCGTCCGAGGTGTTTTTGGTGGACATAACTATACCACATGACGAGAACATCGTGAAGGCCGAGACCGAAAAGCAACGCAAGTACTTGGACCTTGCACACGAGGTGACCGAAATGTGGGAAGTTATGTCCACCGAAATCATCCGGTTTTAATATCGGCAAACGGTTTGACCCCAGCCACTTTGGTCAGAAACCTTGCAAGGCTGGGATTCAGCGGCGGTTCGCACGCATGCAAAAAGCGGTTTTGCTCGAGACTGCCCGAATCGTTCGCCGGTTTCTGTCTCTCTTGCCTTGATCCCCGACCGACTGGTCCGATTTTCGGGTCTTTCCCGCCGGAAGGCGTGTAGCTGTAAGCATACATAATAATAATAGTCAGTGGCAAAATCACCTTATCTCCTTCCTCAGTGTACCGCCACTCGAACTCCGTAGGCTTCAGTGTCTCAGGGTCTACAAGTTTAACATCGGTGGTCACCAACAGAGGAGCCTCAGACTGAACTGTCACTCCGGGGAAGTCCTTGTTTCTGCCTACCTGGAAGACACAGTTACTATTACACTAGCTGTTTTACCCGCGCAATTTCGAATAACGCTAGTATACATACATACATAACTTCACGCCTGTATCCTTTATGGGGTAGGCAGAACACCAGAGGCTATAAAACCATCTGATGTCACTTTGACTAATGTGGAGGCAGTATTGTGATAGAGAGAGACTATTGCAGCGACAGGGCGTCAGCCTGCAAAAACGTCAATAAAACCTCTGTCCCTTAAGTGACTTAGGCTGCAAACTGGACGGAGAGTGAAAGCGGCGCGGGCAGCGATTTCCGCGACATGATAGAAAGTATTGAGTTTGTATGAAACCGCGACAAATCGCTCAAGCGCCCGCTGGCTTCGCGAACGGCCCAGATTCCCCGCGGCGCTGCCCGCGCCGCTGTCGCTGCCGCCCAGTTTGCAGCCTTTCTGTCTCTCATGCCCTGATCCGCGACCGACTGGTCAAATTGTTGATGAAAATTGTCTTGCCGCCTGAGCAGGTGTGTAGTTTTTGAAATGCTAATAATAATAGATATAGACTTACAACTCTAAGGTGTGTGTTCATGCCCTCCACAATCACCCAATTTCTTTCCTGGATAACTTGTGTAATAATGCCTTGCTTGCCTGCATCTCTTCCCACCATCACTTGAACACGATCGCCTCTGAAATTTAACAACATTGCTATTAGATACATGTTACAGATGTTTGTAGCAAAATTTAGAGACTTTGATGATGAAGCCATGGTGAACTGCGATCTACCCACATATGACATATACATACATACATTACTTCCGCCTGTATCCTTTATGAGGTAGGCAGAACACCAGAGGCTATAAAATCATCTGATGACACGTTTGACAAATTTGGAGGTATTATTATGATGGAGTGAGACTGTTTTACACTTTGTATCGCATTATCAACACTTCTCACGCAACTTACTATAGACAACGTTAATTTTTGTTTATGCGAAACACAGCACACGGTCCAAATATTTTCGTTAAAAAAAATGGTAAAATAATATAATATTATCTTAGAAACTCAGCAAGTATATTATCTTAGAAACTCGCTTGGTGGTAGGATCCCTTCTGGGTCCGCCTGGCTAGCGACCACCCTTTATATAAAGTCTGCCGCCAAATGTTACCGCTCCTGCGGTAATGTGTTCCAGCAATATTGTATAAAGAGCCAGTTCCTTCCTAAACCCGTGTGCTTTCATCTTCGACCTCATCGTCACTTACCATCAGGTGAGATTTTGAGGTCAAAAGCGGGTGTAGTCACTTATAAAAAAAAAAAAAGTTTCAAACGTCTCTTGGTGTCTTGCTTTGGTCGCGCAAGTGAGGACAACCAGCGCACGGCGCTCGCTAGTGCCCCTTGATGCGACGTAGGTACCTATGCCTTGGCAAATAATTCAATGCAGTAAACTGCCAGGTCGAAATGTCAAACAGAAAAATAATGATACCAGTTAAAATCTTCATAGTGTAAGGTACTGAATGAGAATGATTGAAGTAGAATGGTCCTTTTTCATTCGTTTAGCATAAAATTTTTAAGCATTGTAGGAATACGTGAATTTGAGGTGTGTACTTTATCTTTACAATAAAATTAATTACCAAACATGTTTAGTGCTTAAAAACGGTCACAGCAGAAGTAAAACTAGATTTTTTTGCACTTTTTTAACGTCATGAAAAAGTAAGATGCATAAACTCTAGAATGGGAAAATGAAAGTATAAAATATTTAGTGACCCAAAATATTTTTTTTTCTAACTCGTCCATATTATTTTATAAAAAAGACCATTCGTTCACTTAAACCGCATCCCTATTTGTTTTCTTCCCTTAAGTGGGCACACTGGAACTGTCATTTTACTGCATATAATTATTTGCCAGGGTATACTTGCGTCCTAGGATCGCGTACCATACATGGGCGACTGAGTGTGTACATTAGTTGAGGATCTGTAGAGATTATTGATTTTTGATAATTTTATTAACATAATTATCAAAACGGCAACAAAACAAGAGCACCTTTTACATGTTCGTGTTGAACTGTCTTTTGTTCTCGCGTAAACCGGTCGCCTGCCCAAAACTTCCGATGGTCCAGTGAGTATGAGCGGGACGGGAGATGCTAGACAGGCGATAGCACTATGCGACTTACATTCATATGCACGCACAATAATTGTATAATATCTGCACGCCCGCGCATTTTTATTTGTATTTGTTTATACTTAAATAGGTTAAATCAAGTATTTTATTTTTGTATTTTTATTCCATATTAGTTGTCTTCTTTAGCTCATAAGTATTTACCTATAATTTGTGCTAAATAGATATAGATAAAATTAGTTATAGGTATAGAATAAGAGGAATTTCAACTTCCAGACAAACCAGACATGGTTTTTGGAAGTCAAGAAACTTGTAATATAACTGTAAAATGTAAGTAAATAAAATACATAAATAAATAAAATATAGCATGGTACTATTGCAATTGATTTTGTTACCGATTACAGGTTTTATACAGGGTTGATTTGTAGTAACCGGCCAAATTTTTTTTTACACTATAAATATCATTTATAAAAACGATTTTTGCAAAAAAAGTATTAATATAATGAAAAGTATAAATATATCCGCTAACATTAAGCAAATCAATGTCACTCTAGATCACCATTAAAATAACGACACTTACGCGCTTCTACAAAGCATCTTGTAGTACTACGTCCTAGTATTATCAAAGAAATGCCGCGTCGTAGTAGCTTTGTCCATCAACAGCGACAATTTTTTTAAAAGTTTGTGGTGCCATATTTCAACTTTTTTGTACTGAGCGATGCTAAAATAAATATGCAGGTACTTTTATATCTTATCAAAGAAACTAACATTTAAATTTGGATGTTGACTACAAATCAACCCTGTATAAACAAAAACTAATTTTATATCAACCCGAGAATAACTGTTGGGCTATAGGCTGTGGTCAGTCATTTCTTTTCTTGCATATGAAAAATTTCTTTGCTCTTTTTTGATTTTTCCTTAGCCTTGAGAAGCTGTTGCATAATTCCCTGTCAATTCTCCATAGAGTACTTTGTATAAATCTATTTTAGTAGAATCTGTTCAAGTCTAAATAAGCTTTTTTAATATGTCTTATGCTATTAATCTTATTATAAAACTAAAGAATAAAACTAAAGATTACTTAGACGATAAAAAGGCATGGGATTAAGCACAACAGGATATTTTTAAAAGTTTCTAATTACTTATTAATTTAGTTTACGGCTTGGCTGTGCAGTATGACATATGGCACACTGTTGACTGTTCCACTCACTTAGTTTCTTGTCAAGACAACATCAAGAAAGTCATGCTCCCTCAGGCGGCATGGCTAGTGGTAGTGTCGGGTATCGGGTCACCCTCTTCCCTAAAATATGGTTGAGGAGGGTGATGGCTGGTGCTTGCGTTATACTCGTGAACGGGTGCTGCTAGCGGTGCCAGGTCGTTTTGCTGATGATACAATGACTATTCTATTCCATTCTTGTTTAATATTCTGGTCCTAGTTTGTCATGTTCGTGTTGTGCATCCATAACTTAATGCGCCTACTATATAAGCATTTTGGTTTTGGCATGACATTGGCTTTCACAATTAGCTGTCTTGTGTTTGTTTATTTTGATGTCATGATCAATCTGTACTGTATGTACCTATTTGTTTTAATTCATATAATCCTGACTGAAAAAGAGTGCCAAGAGTTTTTTTCTGCAGGCTTTTTTGTCTCTTGGTCTACTGTAATATCTCATTCAATAACTATCAACACCTTGTTAAAGCCAAAAAACAAATTTGTGACGTCATTAAGCGGCCATTCGATGGTCTTACGATGAATAAAAATTTTACATTTCATTTCATTTCATATGCAGAAATCTGTTTCACGTGGTTTTCATATCCCAAATATTTTTTATTACCGGTATCCAAATTAAAAGTACCCTATGTGCTATTCCAGGGTGAACACTATGACTATGCCAAATTTCATCCCAATCTGTTGAACCGTTCTGCCGTGATCGAAGAACAAACCTTCAGCCATACATCCAAACATTCACATTTATAATATCAGTACTTAAATTTACAATAAAATAGATAACATTAATTGAATATTATCAATGATGAGTTTTTGTTATTATATAACACTATACAGGTATTTAACTCAAAAAGAAGCTTCATTTCTACATAATTTACCAGTTATAAATTTATGTTAAGTTTAATTTAATTAACAAACATCCATACATTTTCATAAATTCCTTTTAAAATTTAGTACCTAATTCAAAGAAATAGATAACATTTATATACCTATTATTATTTTTGTGTGGTTTAATTTTGTGGTGTATTAGCAGATCCTTTGCAACAAACAAACAAACAAACAAACCATTCAGCTCGATTATATTTTTATACATTACTGTTTACCTGAATTTTATGACTGATGAAACTAAGATTGTTGAATTTGGTGTGATTGTGATTATGAAGAGGTATTTTCATATTTTTAAATAATACAATATACCTTTGGATTCTATAGACTGATTTTGCTTTTTGTGATAGTAAATAGTTGAACTGCTTTGTTTATCCGAATATTAACGGTAATTATGTGCGCATTACTTACTTGAAAAAACTCCATTCTCCCACAGGTTCCACAAAAACTTTTTTCCTTAATGTTCCTCTTTCATTTACCATCCGAAACTGAGCAGTCCATGGTCTATGTGTTGTAAATCTGAACTTTTTACGAGCTATCTCCTTCTTGGGATATTGGGGATACCCAGTGGGATTTTTCCAATAAACCTGAATCCAGATATAAATTTATAGGTTAGAACTGCCATATCCAAATATTTATTAGTGAGAATTTAATTAAGTACCTGTTCATAGCTACGTTTCACATAGGATTCTGGAAAATTAGAATACTTTATTGTTAAATCTCCAACTTTCTTAGCTAAAAAATTAAATAAACGCATTTTGTTTTGATACAACGAGCGAGTGAGTGCAGATCAATCGCCCGCAATCACTCAAACAAACATTAAATTTTGATTGACAATTTCAATAACTTTCTTCTGTTCAGAAATAATAACAGTTTAAATGGCAGTATAAAATGAAAGTTAATAGGTATATGGTTTATATATAAACCATAAAATAGTCAAGAGTATCGGATGAGTATTTTAATGCATTAATTTGTAAAAAATATAATTCATTGTTTTGTAAGCCATCTGCTGTGAACCATCCAAGAACCATCTATCAACGAAGTTGATAAGTTCTAAGACGTTGACAGTTTTACTAGTTTTAGCGATTGAAAACAAAAAAGATAAATGAATAATTTTACATTCTCTTCAAATCAGAATCACCATGATACGTTTTTTATCATAAATATTTGAATGGTTATATTGTAATATTCTTTATTTGGTCTTTATTTATTTAGGTTTCAGAAGTTTTTGAGATCGCCATAGACAATTGACATAAATCAGCTGTCCGATCAGTCATTATAGGTGGCAGCACCGCATCACGTGAATTTTCATGGCGCTGAAGGGCTAGTCCCGTATTGTCTTGTGATTTTACCAAAATTTTGCTGTTTCTAATATTTAACGCAAAACAGCATCAAGTGTAAAATTCCAGGTAAGTTTATAATTATGTGGTTAACATATTAAGCACGTTAAGTCTGCAATACGTTTCTACGCGACGCAGAAATAGCTCAAACTGACGGATCACAAAGTAGGGTGGTTTGGGGTGAATTTTTTGGTGTTAGTAAGACCGGCGCCTGAAGGTCTGGCCGCCAAGCGGGCGCCGACGTCCTGAACCCACTATTGATTCCCCGCATCGGCTTACTGCGTTACGGTAGAGCTCGAAAACACCACTTGTATTCTTCGTTCCATGGACGAAAGACTTCTGTTTATCACAGGAAAATCGATTTTTCCAACAACAGTGCTAGTATTATGTGATTGCAAAGTAAAGATGGTATTGCAGTTTAAGTAACATTTGATTTCTTTTGTGTATAAAGTTATCTTTTAAAAGTGAAGATTAAGTGGTTGTTTCTTTTCTAGTGGTAAATAATCTATAATGGCTGAGTACTGGCTTATTAGCGCTCCTGGCGACAAAACCTGCCAGCAGACATGGGACACCCTGAACAACGCCACCAAACAGGGAAACCTCAGCCTCAACTACAAATTCCCTATCCCTGATTTAAAAGTGAGTACAATTGCAAGCATTTCAGTGTATTTTGTGTCTCCAAAATCTACAATTACTTTTTAAATCAATGGTGTAATTTAAGTAAAAACACTATATTATGGTACATAATTTTTAATAGATTTTATATTTTTATTTGTTAAGTATAGAAACTTACTCTATATATATTGTGTTTTATATAATAATAATGAATTTTGCTGATAGGTGGGAACACTCGATCAACTGGTGGGACTCTCGGATGATCTTGGAAAACTTGATACATTTGTTGAAAGTGTAACCAGAAAAGTTGCACAGTACCTTGGAGAGGTAAGTCACCATTCCTGTTATTATTATTATTCAAATGTAAATAGAAACTTCAAACTTTTGTACTTTCCATCTTGATGAATAAAACTACCTACACAGATAGATCTATTAGTGAGTATTTAATTAAACACAAATCAGACTCAAATATGATTTTTACAAATAGTCATAGAATTCAAATCTAAAATACATGAATCCCTTCATATAGTTTCTGTTGCCATAGTTTATTGAATTGCTTGGTTTCAGAATCATCAATATGATGCTCTAATCTTAGAATATAGCTTTGATTTTTCTTACCTATTACTATTTTAGACAAATATTGTTCAAACCAAATATAACAAGCTTGAAAATCTCAAAACATCAGTATGCTTAGTGAAAATAATTCATCTTACAAGCATTTGGCAGTTGCCAAAATTGAAGAGTTATTACATCTGCCAACACAGAATATCTCCTAGTTATAACTATTTACTTTATAGTTATGTATATTTGAGTGTTTTGCCATACATGCCAATAATCATTGTTTGTGATTAAGAAGCAATAATTAAGTTTAAATGTAAAAAGCTATTGTTTATTGCCATTGTTGCTATGCAGTATTACTTATGGATATCTGAAATAATAATTAATGTGTTCTGTGACTTTAAACAAAACTTGCAAATTAAAAAATACTTATTAATTTTTTTTATAAAATGAACAGGTACTAGAGGACCAACGTGACAAGTTGCATGAAAACTTGATGGCGAACAACAGTAAGTAACTTGCATTTCCTTTTCATTGAAATTATTAAATTCATTTTTCGAGCACCAAACACTTTTTATAACTTGAAAAACTTACATTTTTAATTAATCTTTTGTTTGTACTAAAAATGTAAAAAATAAAAATTGTTTTGTGCACTTTAATTTTGTATTGTTTCTCTATACCGTTTTAAAAGGTTTAATGATTGCCTGTTTATTAAAGGCAAAGAAATAATAATGATCTTAGCCATAAGCAATCTGTGAGATGGAAAAGTAAGGACTGCATGTTTTACATGAATTAGATAAAAAGAACTTTATATAGCATGAATGGGATAAAGTTAGAGAAAACTAAGCTCAATAAATGATGTTACCAGCATGAAAAAGATCTAATTAAATGGTAGACAAGAATGGATAAAAAGTAGATTTTAATATTAAAAAGCACTCAGTAGTGCGGAAATTATAGCATGTCTCGCTAATTTAAGTTACCTATTACTTTTTCTATCTTCCTTTTTTATGTTGGCATTATTTTATGTATTTTTTCATTTGATTACCAAGCATGTACCTCATTGGTTTATATAAATTATATATATGTTTTGTTTTAAGTTAATTTATTTTTTCGTTTGCCTATTTTGGGAAATTATGAGATGATTTCTATAAAACACAATCACACACTAACACATTCCATTATTTCAACAAAATATCAGCACATAATGTTAAATAAATAATGAAGCACTAAAAACATTTTTTGTGTCAACGAATCTGTTAAGTTTTTTTTTAATAATATTAATATTTGAGTCTTAACATATTGAATGCCAATAAATAATAAAAATACAAAAAAAATATATTTTGGCTGTTTCTTTTTTGTTCATAAATTAAACAGAATTGTTTATATTGAAATGTGTCTACTATGGTAGGAATGTTTTTAATGGTTCGTTGATTATAAGATTTGTTTAGTTTTTCTTTTTTTAACAATACCTACTTATTTTTTATTCCTAGGCTAAGAATGTTTCGTGTGGCCAGTGTATATTTAATTAAAGCGGGTTCATTTACATACGGCTATCTAGAACCCGGACGCACCAATTCAATTGCATTTCTCTTCATAAATCTATTGTTTTATTATGTGTGATTTGTAAATATAAGTTTGTCTGGAATGGAATGTCGTCATTTTGTGTAAAAATTATGTCTTTGTATATCATTTCATCTAAAATTGGCACTTAACTTCCATACAGCGGAAGTAAGCTTAAAGGAAAGTATGTACTCCTGTTTTCATGTATATATTTTAATATAGGTAATTAATTATTTTGTTATAATAGATTTTTATGTTTTTTTATCCCGAAGAGGCGGAAAAACATTCAACTGGTGAATGTATTCTCTGCGTGTATAAACCCGGATTCGTAAATATTAATATATTATGCTTTAAAATGGGGTCACTTCCACATCTCTATTTCGTACACATATGTTTTTCGGTGAATAGCTTATGCACTTTAGACCACACAATACATAAAATATTGTTTTTATAATCTAGAACGCACATATTTTTTTTAAATAATTCAATTTAATAGCAATCATACTAGTCAAACATTTAGATATATAATCCAGGGTTAGTTTTAGGCATATACGCGATTTATATAAGCAAAAATATTCTAAAAATACGAACAGTCACTCGATCGAAATATTATGTTACTTAATACAAAAGCTCATAGTGATTCTAGAGGTATACTCAGCATCAGGTAACCGATACGCTTCTTAGCCTCGTACTACATTATCAAAAAAAGGTTTGATGGGTGGAACAATACCTAATAGTTCCTATCGCACTTGGCTTACCCTAAGATATCTTCATGTTATTTAGAAAAAAAAATGAGCTTCATGTTATATTACAACCACTTATAGCTATTATACAACACTATTTATAATTTATCACATTTTAGAGAATGGCACGTTATATCGATAGTTTTACAACCATAAACACTTTTACATGTTAATGCATTAACAATATTAGTTATTGGTGCCTTTCAGTGTCAGAAAAGTGGAAAAAAGTTTGTGGCAGTGAGTAATAATATTATGTAGTAAGCTTTGTTGGTATATTATGTGAGCTTACGTATAAATGTATTTGTATAGCTTTATACACGCAAAACTTATAAAGTTATTATTTTTCTGCCAATTTATTTGACATAGTTGGCGTTAAATATGCTTGATTTTACTGTATTATTTTTCTGTTCAACTGACGGCAGAGCTTTTTTATTTCCTAAATACAAGTATCTATTTAAAGATATTCTTGTTTTGTGTTATTTTCTGGTATTTCCGTGCAATTTTGCTTTAAAACAGTGTTATGATGAAATTCGTTTTATCTTTTTTAATAAATGTGACATCTCACAAGAGTGCGTCGTCGGTATTACTTGTGTTGCACACTTTTGTGTATTACTGTCTTATTTATTTTATGACTTGTGTACTATTCATAAATCATGCGTGTATAATATCGACGTCGACATCTGAAATAAAAACGCGAGTTAACGGTTCATCGTAATTTGAATCCATTCGTTTAGGAAAATTTATATAAATGCTGAAATTGTATTAGCATATCAAGAAAATTGGAAGTGTTGATCCTTAATCTTTAAACTTAAAGCTACAGCAAAAATATTCAGTTATTTTCTAATCCCAATCTATAGTTCGTAGCTAAATAATCAGAACCAATATTATTCAAGTTGAATTTCACAAACACGCAGCCACATTGAATTTGTTAGTGAAGGATTTTTTATCACTTGGTGGTCGTATTTTGAAGTGTTTGTGCAGTCAATTTAGGACACAATCATAATATGCCATTTAAATATTTTGTAAAAAAAAAGTTATTCGTGAAGTGTCTTGAACAAGGGTCTTGCGAAGGGCTTACTGGTCTTGGTTTGAAATAAACTGTTATTTTGCTCGTACTTTTCGAGTAAATTGTCAGACACTCAATCGGTTTCCTACTTAATGAATGAAGTAATGAACAAGCCAGTTATATCCCGTAGACTTCTAGTGTAAGTATGTTAAGGAGAAGCCATACTTTCGAAGTATTGTTACTAATTGTAAAATATAGGTTTCATATCAGAAACAAATGTTTATGAGCAAATATGCTTAAAATCACTATAAAATATCGTCGGTCATTATTTTTAATGGTATAAAGCTAATTTTATAGAAATTGGAAGGGTTCACTAATATTTTTAAGCAATATTGTGCTCGTAAAGAATGTATATCCTGTATTTTGTCCCTTGGTCTTATTTTATATAAAATTGTTGATTATGAATGTGTAAAATAATGACTACGTTTGTTAATCGTCTAAGCCCAATGAATGCACAACTTGTAATCGTCCAAGAATTTTGAGTAATTGATCTCATATCATAGAAAATCGCAATCACTGCCTCACAAGACATTCATAGCTTATTTATAGCTTCTAAATTATTTGTAATGCTTTGCGCTTCTTATTATTTAACTATAAAGTATTATTTAATTTATTACCATTAATTTAAAAACACCCCGTCCTTTACCTACTAATTTTATTTTATTAAAATATTATATTTTGTTTGAAAAGAAATACCTTTAGCCTTTATGATCTATTTGATCTTTTATTGAGTTAACGATCTGTTTATACAAAATACTGGAGGAATGAAGAAGACCTTGGAAGCAAGGTATGATCTGAAATTAGTTAACGACGCCCGTTAAAAATTGCGTGCGTCACTGCGCTTGTGCGTGTATTGTTGGGGTGTTAAGAAGTAAGTGCGATGATGAGATTTGGCGTGTAGGCATCGAGTCTTATGCGGATCCTGGTGGAGGCGAGCCGCCTCCTACGCCGACGTCACCAGTTTGCGACTCGGCTTATTCCGAGCACCACGGCTGCTGGCCTTGCGAGCACCGGGAGCACTCAGAATGCGCCTCTCACAACTCCCAGCCCTCCAGCGGACGCAGCTCCCCACGCTGGGATTACGACGAGGACGAAGAAAGGCACCACCACATTCTAACGCAAGGTTTAGGCTACAGTAACCCAACCGATCCTTTTGGTAGGCCCCACTATTAGAATTAGACATGAACTTCAGTCTTTTACGAACAGCGCTGCCTGATTGCGTCCATTTTTATTAAGATTTTTCTTTTGTTTTTGAATCGAATGTGAGAGCAGTGATTGCGCAAAGTTAGAGTTTTCATTCATTATGTTTTAAGTTATTTTCAGTAATTGTAGACACATGCAAACTTATACAGGTGGCGCTGCCCGTATTTTCTTACAATGTGTCGGAAGCGCCATCCTGAATATTAGAACGAAAACACAGAATCACATTGAAATAAACTGTATCGGGCTTACCATAAATAAGTCTCTTACGACGTACTCCTGTGAGGAATATGTTTTGTTCTTTATTTGAATATCTATCCTGGAAATTATAAGAGACTTTATTTTATTGTAAGACGATATATGTTATCATATTGTTGTCAGATCAAATCTGTCATGTTTAGGGTGACGCTACGCCTCATGAAGTATTGCTGAAACTCTCGTATAGCTATGAAACACACATTTTTATGTCTGTTATCACAAAACTGTGTACAATGTCGCTGCTAATTGACACCCTTAACGCAATAACTGTGTAGTAACTTTTGTTATTAAATAAGGGCATTCTGTGAAAAATATTGAAAAGAAAACCCTTTTCTTGAATACCCTTCTCTGAACACAGCTTTATTATATTTATTTGTTGTCGAATCTTAAGTTCCTTTATTGCGCTTATTATTTGTCAATGCCATCGCTGTTGATGTTTGAAAGGTGTTTGATTTGCTGTTTTGTGCATACTACTACTGAGCTAAGGATCGATTTAACCATGAATTCAAAATACATAAATAAATATTATAATAGTAGGTAGCTCATTTCTTCACGCCTCATTAGATAAACATTCATGAGGCATAATAATACGTAACACGTACCTGATTCATAAAATATGTTATATACAAAATTTCGGTTATTTTGGCACATTTTTGTTTCTATACGAAATAGAAGATATAAATCACAGTAATATTTGTTAGCTTTAAGAATCTATCTATTTTTTTATTATGATATCAAAGTCGAAGGCGGAATAATGGAATCATATTTTATGAAAGTGTTGTTAAAACTATAAATAATTTGACTACGAAAAGCTCGTAGATTCTGTTCGGTTTTGCTCGTAAATAGGACAAGGACGTTTTAATCAAAGCCTCATATTGTGGAGAACGAAAACCCGGAACATAGATATGATATAATCGTATCTTTTATCATCTTCAACGTTTAATTAAGCCATCATGGGTTGGGTAATATTATGGTTTACTAATGAAAGAAGAATTGCCTTAGCTGGCGTAGCCTTTAAATTAAAAAGTAAAATCAGAAACTTGTGAATGAAGCCAAAGCCTTTTTATTATTAGTGTCCAAATCGCAAATGTTTAAAAAATGGTAATCAAATGATAGCTTGTTTTAATGATAGTATTTGATAAAATGATATACATAGGTACTTGCATTTTTTATTACAAGTTCGGTATGCAAAATGTTTGACATCTTTGATAGTTCTTTAGTTAGTCCTTAATCTACACTTTAACTGCAATAACAATATTTAAGAATGGTTATAAAAATTTTTACTTGCTATAATTAAAAATGTATTATTATGAGATAGTTATATTTTTACATAATTGCATGATGAGTAAATGACCTGTTTAACGATTGTTCCCTGCATGGTAAGCATGGATGAATGGTAATACTAAATGATGTTGTTTTTTGACATTTGATAAAAATGCTACGTTGTGTGAAACCGACTTTTTTTTAATGTTCAATGGACTTCCAAAAGAAGGTGTTACTCGTCTATATTTTGTTTTGAATATTTGCTACGCGTTATTTTTCTCAATTATAGGTTTAATGATTCTTATTTCATTTGGTAGTGAATACTTCAGGGTTGGTCCCATATAAATAGAAATTTGCGAAAATTGTTTTGAGGAATTTTTCGTAATTATTTACAAATATCAGTCTGGGCACTCAACGTGTTAACTTTATTTTAATTTCGAAATCCAAAACTCAACTATGATATGATATTTTTTAATTTAGATTTTATTCAATGTAAATAAAACATTTCTTTATTACAAGTTTTTAGCATGCTGTATCTGTTGTATTGTTCGTTTTGACGAATCGTATTATTGACGACAAATATTTGACCATGTCAAAATACAGGATGAAACAGTAAGATCATGTAGCTTAATCGTAGCCGCATGAAAAGACGAGAATTTGTAATCAGAAATTTGAAATTTTTTCGATATTATTTGATTTTGTATCTAGTGTTTTTTTTTTCAATTTGTAGGTATGAACCTATAGGAACAACTGTAGTTATAGGAAATATTTACTTGAGTATACATTATTATGTGTAAAATGAAATTAAACTGAATATATTCAAAGGGTTACTATTAATACATTTGTTCCTTTAGCTTCAAAGTATTAAAATATATTTTATGTATATTTTGCCGTATACAGGGTGTTGAGCCAAATTTTTTCAGAGATAATAACACTATGGACGATTTTTATGGCTTTCAGTATTTAATATACATGCACTGTCAGTAATTTGTATAAAAGGCTAAATTAATTTTTGATCCCCCGGGAACAGTTGTTCATTAAATAAAATGCTTTTTACCTGTAATGTTACGCGATAAAATGTAATTAAAAGATATTTAAATTAATGTGAGTAATCTATGCTAATATATAAAGCTGTATAGTTTGTTTTTTTTTTGTTTGTTTGTTTGAACGCGCTAATCTCAGAAACTACAAGTGGGATTTGAAAAATTATTTTTGCATTTGATAGTCCAACTCTTGAGGAAGGTTATAGGTTATTTTATCCCGAAATTCCCACGGGATCAAAAGTTACGCGGGTAAAACCGCGCGCGGTGGCTAGTGGATTGATAAACTTAATACAATATTGAAATTTGTTTATTTTAACAAATAGAGTATGCTCTGACAAAGTTTGGCTTACCTTTATGTCAAACGCCAAGTGAGTTGTCAAAACGACGATAACATTTGGCGACGAATTTTATTTTTAGTTTTACCGTTTTTAACCTAATTGTTCTAGAATAGATAGACGCATGTATTTCTAAATGTGTTGCATGAGGTGTTTTTAGTTGCTAGATTGTTCTTTTTTCAGCTTACTGTTAAACAAATGCCTGTTTAATCATGTTTTTTTTTGTATTTGTATTGTTATTTCAGGTGTTTAATCAGTCTTTGTTTGCACAATGATTTCTCTTAAATTGTATTTATAAAGATTAGATTTTGTCCCGATTTTGCCTAATAGTTCGTATATTTGATGCAAGTGTATTAGCACCAATAAGCACTGTATAATAAGTAATATTGAATGTAGTTAAAAAGAAATTGTAAGCTAAAAAAAACATTAAATAGTATGAATTGATTGTTTATTTTCGATACCCGATAGAAAATATCTTACAAATACCTATTGGTGCTAAAAGCACTTTTGGAAAAAAAGAAAAAGTAGCATTTAACCAATTAAACTATAAAACTCCACATTTTAATTTCAATATATTCCATTTAAAAAAAATCCTATAAACAAAGTTTTCAATGGTTGACATAATAATTGTGCCTGATTGTTCTCACAAGCAATTGTGCAGAAGTTTAATGATTGCTATTTACGTGTTACAGGCGACTTGCCATCGTACATAACACGCTTTCAATGGGACATGGCCAAATACCCCATCAAGCAGAGTCTACGTAATATCGCGGATATTATTAGCAAGCAGGTAAGCTTATACACAGCAAAATCTGTGAAAATATAGGGTCGCCATATAATAGTCAATAATATTTTAATAGCAGATTAAGACTGATGAGTGGGTCATAATTACGAAAAATATGTATATCTTTTAAATGTTTTTCATAAATTAAAGTTTCAAAATTCTTCTAAGTGATCAAAATTTAAGCTTGATCTGTAATATGTTATAACAATACACAACAAGTAATAAAAACGTGTCCATCTAATTGTGTAGGTATAGTCATAAAATCTAGATTAATCTGAAATTTTACTCACACAGAACAATTTTGAAATTTTAATTTATGAAAACTATTGGATAAAATAGTTTTTTTTTTTTTTCGAAATTCGTATCCCTCTCATCATACCTAATCTGCTATTAAAATATAATTGACTATTATATTAGGGCCCTGTATAATAGAAGTATTTATTTATTCATTGTTTCATATGTAGGTACTCGTGAATAGAAGTGTCCCGTATATTTTATTAATTTGATTTAAAATTATAGTATGATTTAATGTATTTACGGGATTTTTACCACGATTTTCGATTTTATTTTCGCACGTCCGATATTTCGATGCTGTTACAAGCACCATGATCGCGGACTGGTCCCAGGACTTACCACGATTTCCGATTTTTATATTATGCGTCCGATATTTCGACGCTGTTACAATCACCATGATCGCTGACTGTGATGAGAATCTCGTGAATTCATTAAATTATAGCGAAAATAACCGCGATAGTTTAAAATAGTTTTAAAAATATCAACCCGGATACTCTGCAACACGATGCTGATGCCATCGACTGGTCACCAGTATTGGATGGACACAATATTGAAGATAAAGTAAGTTGTTTCAATAAACTGGTTTTAGAATTATTTGACCGTCATGCCCCCATTAAAAAAATTAAACGTAGACACAATCCTGCACCATGGCTCTCAGATTCCATCAAAGAAGCTATGTCGTTCAGAGATAAGGCGAAAAGACGATACAAACACTGCCCTTCGGAACGTAACTTGATTACTTTTAAGAATCTTCGTAATCGTTGCTCCCGCTTGTGTCGTGATGCTAAGAGACGCTATTTCCATGACTCCCTTGTCAACCATAGCACTGCAGAAGTTTGGAAATTCTTAAAGTCTGTAGGTATTAATAAATCTATAATAACACCACCGAACAATTTTGATTTAGATGCCATCAATACTCACTTTTCTAAACCTCCCGTAGTTTTAAGTGCACTTCAAAAAGCTGAAACATTAAATAATTTAACAAATATTTCTGATTCACATCCATCCTTTTCTTTTTCACCTATTACTGAAGCTCAAGTAAAAAAAGCTATTCTGTCCATCTCGTCAGCTGCCGTAGGAGATGATAAATTGTGCTCTAAGATGATCACTATGATTCTACCTACAATATTGCCCATTCTTACCCACATTTTCAACTATTCATTTACAACCAGTACCTTCCCATCCTCCTGGAAACGAGCTCACTTGATCCCTTTACCTAAAGTTTGTAATCCTACTACATTGTCACATTTCCGTCCAATATCCATACTGTCCTTTCTTTCTAAAGTCCTTGAGCACATTGTCCATCATCAACTCTCTACATTCCTGATCACTAATAAAGTCCTCAATCCATTTCAATCCGGGTTTCGTCCCGGTCACAGCACTGTATCTGCTCTGGTAAATGTGACTGATGATATACGCTGGGCTATGGAGAATAGATCTCTTACACTGCTTGTTTTGCTTGACTTTAGTAATGCCTTTAATTCCGTTGACTTTGATATCCTTCTAGCCATATTAAAATCTATCAATATTTCATCTCCTGCAGTCGCTTGGTTTAATTCCTATCTTCGGGGTCGGTCTCAGCGGGTTCACCTTGAAGAGTCTTACTCTGAGTGGTGCGACCTTACTGCGGGCGTGCCCCAAGGTGGCGTTCTCTCTCCGTTACTTTTCTCTGTATTTATTAACACCATTACTACAGTTTTATCCTGCAAATTTCATTTATATGCTGATGACTTGCAAATTTACCACCACTTTACAGTTGCGGAAGCAAATTCTGCAATTGCTACGATCAACAATAATCTTTCCCGCATAAGTGACTGGGCCCAATCCTATGGATTAAGTGTAAATCCTTCCAAGTCTCAGGCTATGATTATAGGCAGCCGACACATGCGTTGCAAACTTGATTTGAAAAATTTGCCTCCAGTTCAGATAGACAATACACCCATTCTGCTTACTGATGCGGCTAAGAACTTGGGCGTAATAATGAACGCCGACCTAACATGGATTGATAACGTTAATGATATTAGTCGAAAGGTACACCACTCATTTCATAAATTAAAGTGTCTTCAAAGTTTCCTACCCTTAAAGACGAAGATCTCACTGGCGCAAACACTCATTCAACCCATCATTGACTACGCAGATGCCTGTTATCTAGATGCCACAGAAATAATGTTAAATAAATTGGAACGCTTGCAGAATTTGTGTATACGTTTTATTTTCGGGTTGAAAAAGTTCGACCATGTTACCGAATTTCGTAAAAAACTACAGTGGCTCCCAATCCGTTTACGTAGAAATACCCGTATCCTCTGTCTTCTGTTTAATGTACTGTATAACCCATCCTCTCCTGTTTATTTATGTGAGCGGTTCACTTTTTCTAATTCTAAAGATGCGCTTTGTAGAGCACATAAGCGTACACTCCTAGTAATGAAATCACATAGAAGCGATTTCTTTGCATATTCGTTTACTGTACATGCTGTCAGATTGTGGAATTCCTTACCCTACGAAATCCGTGAGTCGAAATCACTACATATTTTTAAAAGAAGAGTTAGAGAACATTATCTCTCCCAAACATAGGTCTTTAAAATCGATTATATTATAGAACGTTTATTGATATTATTTTAACACGTGTTTATTGTTATATATTTTATGTATTTATATTTAATTATAAGTATATATTGTATGTACATATATGTATGTTTATGTATGTATTGTATGTAATATATCTTTTCTATATTAGTATGTTGTACGCACTTAATTTGTATTTTTTTCTTTCTCATTTCCCAGCCTCAGGCTTGCTGGTAGAAATTTCTTTTAGAAATAAGCTTTGCCTTTGTACCTTGTTATCAATTTAATTGTTTGTCTATTTAAGTTTCCTTGTGTGTACATAAATTATTAAATAAATAAATAAATAGTTGTTAAATGTAAATTGTTCCTTCGAGCGCGAATACGTTTTGAACTTAGCCGGTTTTTAATTGCGCTTAATCAAGAAAAATATTATGCTTTGCCACTCCACAGTATAAAACAGCAGCTCTAATATGAGATAGATAAGATAACATTATTCTACTTATCTCATTACAACATATTCCTTAACATGAGTTGAAGTGTAGTTAATCAGTAATACGTAGATTTATATAACATTGTTGAAAGATTGTGTCGATAATATCAAATATTGTTGATATTTTAGAGGACGAAAAGGATTTGTTTCGGAGCCGTAACAATACCTCTCGATAAAGGATAATAATGTTTCCGTTACTTTGTATCTAGGACTAGAATGCGAGCACAAGGATATAATGAAGATAACACATATACAAACAAATAGTAATCACTCAATTTCAGATAGACGTCGTATTAAAAAAGCACAAGATTTATTAAAAATCGTTCTCCGTACATAGACATTCCCTGTGCGGACCCACCGTACCACCGGCCATACCCCTGGTGGTATGGTGGGACTTAACCATACCACCGTGCTAATGATGGGATTTGAAAAAAAAACACCATTAATATAATAATAATATTCTTATATACTGAAATTAAAAAACCGATATAAATTTTTTTTTAATATTAAAACATTAAAACGGAACTTATTTTTATCATATTTGATATTTATATTTACGCGCGAGCCGAGCGAGCAAAGCGAGCGTGGTGCGGCAGCACCCGGCGATGCGCCACGATGGATATTATTTCCTTGTAATTGAAATAAATAAAAAAAAAACCTAATAAAAAAAGATTTTGCTTGCTATGAGTTGCTATTCAAATAACTGATAAATCAAAACTTCCTACATTCCGACCCTACGGTAGTATGGTTAAGTCCCACCATACCACCAGACGTATGGCCGGTGGTACGGTGGGTCCGCAATGGACATTCCATTCCTCCTTACTACAAGTGACAGATTTGTACCAGATGACAAGACAGATGACATGACAATGACAGTTTAAACAATAAAAAGAGTATTAAAAATGGCGAAATTTAAAAACGACCTAGCATGGCGGTTGCCATTTACATTAAACTTTTAACATTTTTGTGCGCCATTAATTTAGCTTATTTTAATTTTTCCATATTTTTATCGATACCATGTGGTCTTGTGTTTATTAAATATTCCAATTTGGAAACATTACCTTCAACCACATTCTATTGACGCAGCTCTGTTATCAATCAGCTATTGGGAATGTTCTATACGATTACTTCTTTCTTTGAAATACGGTTCAAGTCATATAGCTGCAGTAGTTATACAGCCCGTTCACACATGATCCGTTTTACTGGATACCTTTTTTGTACCGTATATACTGTGCCATATGTGAAGTCGCTCATACAACTCCATGCGCCATCGATGAAAAAAAAGACGTATCCAGTAAAACGTATACAGTAAAACGGACCATGTGTGAACGGGCTGTAATACACCAAACTTATTTACAACGTTATTTATACATAAACACTTTATTAAACAAGATTATACAAGGTGCTCAAGAAATAAATCCGTACTTTAAGAGATATGTTTAGAATTAGTGTTTTTCTGCTTTCAAAGGATTCATAAAATAAATGAAAATGAAATGAAATGAAATGAAAAACATTTATTCGGCAAAAAAAGGGTACAAAAATATTACTACGGAATATACAAAAATTCAGTTTTTCAACCTTAAATACTAATTGCCGAAAAGGCCACAGCTCAGCATTATGTCACAGTCTAGAGTAGAATGAGACGCTGCATTTCAGCTGTTGCCATCACAGAGTGCCGGAGGGCGAGCAAACTATGCTATGACAGATACATTTACCAAATTACACTAAACCATATTTCTTTAATCTTTTCTTTGACATTTAAAACAAAACAAAACACATAGAAATAAAATATACAATAATAATAATGAAATTAATACCTATTAAATCTGGCTTAGAGTTTATCTTTGTGTCAGAGGTCAAGATTAGAATACTTATATCTGTGTAATAAACAAAGATATGCCATCTAAGTCATGGCTGTTTGTATTTATATTTCTAAAATCCATTATACATATTTTCATTCCCTTTCTGGTTTGCGCAATACAAGTTCTCAACTCGCAGTCTCAGTAACAAATACCAATATCAACCTGAAATCAACCTGACGGCTATAACCTATGAATGGTGCTTGACTATAGTGAAGGTCTCTATAGATACTGAAACATCGATAAATAAAAATATTCACGATTAAATCCGTTTAAAAGTCTTGTATTCTTGATTTTAATCTGTGCTAATAAATGATCTACTTAATACGAATGCAGAGCATTACGAAAACCGACTTCACGGAAAAATTTGTTGAGAAAGTCATCAACGTAAACATTCTCCGAAATCATACATATATTTTCAAAAGTTTAAATTTTCAATGAATTACTCAACCGATTTCGATAAAATTTAAATGTGACCAACTATGAAGTATCCTCTATCATTTCAAAATCAATTCATAATTGTGCGAAATATCGTGTAATTAAGACCCAAAAAAAGAAATAAAAGAAACATACCGAATTGAGAACTTCCTCCTTTTTTAGAAGTCGGTTGAAAAAAAAAATATATTTTTGATGTTTTCCATAGGTCGGACAAATAGACGCAGACTTGAAGGTGAAATCTGTTGCGTATAACTCCCTAAAAGGAAGCCTGCAGAACCTCGAGAAGAAACAAGGGTAAGTTTTTTCTTAATATATCATAAGGGTAGGACGTTCATTTTCCGTGCCACCTGATGGAAAGTGCGAATGAAGACTATGGTGGTACACGTCCATCGACGAGAAACCTAACTAGACACTTAAAAGTACCAGGACTGGTAGTGGTCGGTCAGGGAAAACAGACGCAGGCAGATCATTCCACACCTTGACAATCCGTAGCAAATCAGAACTATCGAAGCGTTTAGTTCGACTTCTTGGTAGCCCATATAGGTGGTAAAAAGGAGTGGGTTCAATTAAGTCAAAAAAAGCACTCGCGCAAATACTAACTTACGACGATGCTCTAGCGTCTGCACTTTTTTTAATTGAAAAAGTACTGTAGACAAGTTATCCATTTTTGTGGTTTTTGTTACACCCTGTGTATGGTTACACACTCTCGTTAAAGATTTTCAGTGCATACGATATGGCCGGTGTCAGTAACTTACCAAAAAGTAAAAGTAAAGATTGAAATTCCTTCCTGTCGTATCTGTCACTTGAACACAAGATACTATTATATTTATCTAATGTATAAATATAATAGTAGACTCCAGGAGATCACCAACTCGTTCATGGGTCAATGTGTACGCTTTATTTTATAATAAAAATCCAAAATATTTAAAATTAACGCTTCGATAGGTTTAAGGATAAGTGTTACGTGAAAAGGTTTACTATAAGATATCCGGATGCTAGAAGATGGCTGTAAATTGTTATTGTGTATTTTTTTTCTTATTTTTAAAAGATGATTTCCAAAAAAAAAAAGGACAATTCCTTACAAGTTTTGCCTGGGTCTTTCAGTTTAGTCAAATTCAAAAACTACTAGAACACTTCCAAAAGTTATTCACCAATATAAAGCTACTTTATCCAGTCATAACAATGGCTGACTTTTAATACGAATACTTTGTTATTGTTTTTTTTTATGTTATGGCAATCAGAACTAGCACTGGAACCACCTGATAGAAAGTGCAAGGATTAATAATGCGTTGTTGGCCCAAGATTAAAGGTGAAGCATGGTCACTTTGTGGAAGGACTGGAGTACCGCTCTAGAAGAGCTCTTTAACAAGAGGAACTCTACTCTCGGTGTATATTATGAAGGGTGACTGGTGGGTCACATTTGAAATTCGAGGATGTGATAGTTTGAGATCATACATGAAGAGAAAAAATATAATAAAAAATCAATATTAATTATTTACTTAGTAAACTTAACCGAAAGTGAAGGAATTGATTCCGCAACGCATGGTCACACTAGCGTTGGCAGCGATCCGCGTGCAAGGTCACGTGCCGCGATTGACTTAGGCGTAAGTAAAGTAAATAGTTACAAAACTTTATTTATTTATAGGGAATTCTAGTTAAAAATTAAGTTCCTACTTTTATTATATAATTATGTCCAGAATCAAGTACAGAGTACTCTGTATAATCACATACCAGTCACCCTGTATATTTATACTATGTGACTTATAATTTTGATCTTTTCTTAGGTTGATTCCCTTTCTCGACTTACGTTTACAAATTTTTTTATTAATTTTTTTTACTAATTTACTAATTTTGATCTACAATAAAGACTTTAAAATACTATTATATTTTATGTCGTAGGTTTTATTAATGTGGATATATTTATCGTGTTTCCAGTGGCAGCCTGTTGACCCGCAACTTGGCTGACCTCGTCAAGAAGGAGCATTTCATTCTGGACAGCGAGTACCTAACTACGCTGCTAGTTATCGTTCCCAAGTGAGTACGCAGAGAAATTATACAATGTGTTAGGGTTCCGACTTTTGATACTTTACCTACGTGATATACATCAAATTTCATCGACAAAAGTCACCTTAGGGGGGGGCGCACCCCTCACCCCTCGTGATGGGGGTGATTTAAAAATTTCCTTTCTCTGGTTTGCTTTAAGTTCGTAAAACCATTTTTTTTTCATATTTATTGTGTGTATCTTGTTGAATTACATCTCATTTTAAAGCTTATTAAATTTACCAACTTTTGATACCACATTCACTAAAAAGTCATAAGAAGAAAAGAATTAATTTTAATGACTTAGAAAAAAAATCTTACTTTTTTGTAGTATTTTTTTAGTTTTTTGTCATTAAAAAAAAAAACGAAGCCCTTAACAATGCATTTTTTTCTTCTTAACTAGTACTATTTGAGTTTATCTTTCTAACGATACAGAATACGACAGTTTAACTTCAAAGAAACAGTCCTAACTGCTAAGCTAAAATGACATCAAAATAAAAGACACGAAATTTACAATCTCTTTTTTATTTAGTTTTGCCGATTTTAAGTCAATTTAACAATTGTTCAAAGTGACCACCATTGTTTAATAAACAAGAAGTAGCCCTTAATGCTACTTGTTGTGTAGCTCTTTTAATCATAGCTCTGTCGGCTTTTAATTCATCAGCTGCGGTCATAATTTTTTGCAGCAGCTCTTCTCTTGTTGTAGGCACCTCTAGGTAAACCCGCTGTTTCATGGTCCCCCACAGGAAGAAATCTAGAGGTGTCAAATCAGGGCTACGAGCCGGCCAGGCAATTGTTCCTCCTCTTCCAATCCAGGGGGTGTAGTGTTCATCCACATATGCTCGTACATTCCGGGCAAAATGGGCAGGAGCTCCATCCATTTGCAAATAAAAAGACCGGCGTTCACGTCTGTACTCCAATGGTAGCTCATGTAGGAAATCCCCTCTTAGAAATTCCAAGAATCTCTCACCATTAAGATTGTCTGGTAAGACGATGGGACCTAGCAGCTCATCATCAATAATGCCTGCCCACACGTTGATTGAGAATTCGTGTTGGAACGAGGCGGGCCTCACAGCATGGGGATTTTCATTAAGCCACAAATGATGGTTTCGGTGGTTGGTTATCCCAGCTCTTGTGAATTTGGCTTCATCAGTCCATAATATTCGCCGTACGAAGTTTGCATCATGTCTCACTTTCCTATTAAGCCACGCACAGAACACAAAGCGAGCAGCATAATCTGGTTCAATTAAATTCTGAACTCGACGAAAATGAAACGGCCGTAATCCTTCCCGACGTAGAACTTGCCACACCGACCAATGCGAAATCCCAAGTCTTCTGGCAATATTTCTAGTGCTAAGTCGCGGGTCACTGGCAATCATTTCAATGATTTCTTCTTCCATGTCTGGTCTCCCCACAACAGCACGTTCATTAGGCGGCTGTCGGATTCCATGAGTGCGCAATCTTGCAAAAACGCTTGCAAAAGTTGGAGCAGAAGGTATGCGCCTTGTAGGGAATCTAATTCGATATTCCCGAAAACTTTGTAGCAATCGCAACGAGAAACGAAGGACAACTGATTAGCAAGTAGAAATCCTAACCAGTACCTTAGTATTGTTATCTCATTCACTATTAGACTGAAAGAGATTCATGTTTCGACTCGTACGATGCGCGGGGCGACGTGATTGGTGCGCTCTAGCCTTTCGGCACGGGCCTCGCCCTGATCATCCCTCGCCAACGCAGCGAGCGCAGAGGCAGTCAGGCGAAAACCTGAAGCAACCTGCTACCGCATTGCGCGCGCGCTCTAACTCGCGAGTCTTGATAGTACTTAAATTTTGTAACTAGGACGTATTACCTTAGTAAAATAAACTTTTGCTATTTTAATTTCGTGTTTCCTTTTAACTAATTACTGAACCGGGCCTAAATTTTGGCATCGTTAGAAAGATAAACTCAAATAGTACTAGTTAAGAAGAAAAAAATGCATTGTTAAGGGCTTCGTTTTTTTTAATGACAAAAAACTAAAAAAATACTACAAAAAAGTAAGATTTTTTTTCTAAGTCATTAAAATTAATTCTTTTCTTCTTATGACTTTTTAGTGAATGTGGTATCAAAAGTTGGTAAATTTAATAAGCTTTAAAATGAGATGTAATTCAACAAGATACACACAATAAATATGAAAAAAAAAATGGTTTTACGAACTTAAAGCAAACCAGAGAAACGAAATTTTTAAATCACCCCCATCACGAGGGGTGAGGGGTGCGCCCCCCCTAAGGTGACTTTTGTCGATGAAATTTGATGTATATCACGTAGGTAAAGTATCAAAAGTCGGAACCCTAACACATTGTATATTTATTGAAGTATTGTCATAAATGTACATTTTAATTTACGTAAGATTTGTATAAAGCAACTCAATAATCTTTTGTAATCATTTCATTTTTACATTGAAGAAGTGCATATTATAAAATAAAAACGTTAATGACAATAACAGAATCAATCATTAATCACTAAACAGGTAAACATTACTATGTAACAGAAATACACAGAACATAAAAAATAAGACACAAAAAAATTTACAAAAAAATATTAAAGTGAACTTATGATTCAGTATAACAAAAAAATTCATTGGTTGCGGGGGCAACTAATCAAAAAGGCCCTTGGCAGTATCCGGTACAAAGTTGCCCATGACGCTCGCTGAATTGCTATGGCAATTCTTTACCCCAGAAATGTCCCGGCTCTAGGATTGCATTTATGAATCTTTAAGTGTCCTCGCCCCCATAGGTTTTCGGAATTCAAAAATTAATAGGAAATTACAGAAAAAAAATAGAGAATTTAATTGACAACAGATCATTAAAGTTCAAAGTATCAAAAGATAAATAAACTAGGAGTTACAATGCGATTATATCTTTGATCTACGACTCAACAAAGATTGCATATTTATTTCAGCTCAAGAAATGATTACATTATTGCTTTTAACACTATCTTTGTTGTCTTAAATTAACAATCAATATAATAAAATATAATACTTTTTTTGAACCAATATAATCAGATACCGTGGTTACCAAATTAAAGTTAATTAGGTAAATTATATGAAATCAAAACAATTTCTTTTAAATTTTCACTGTTTCATAATCAAAAATAATACACTTTCACCGGACTGTGGTTGCTCGTGACTACGGGGTCTGCAAAGACACCGGTAAAATATAAATTATACGCGATAAATCCGGTTAAAAAGCGTTTTATTTTAAATTTATTTTATTACACACTCAATTAATATTTATTTATTATTAAAGAAACATACAGCCATTATATTTCTTATAAATAATATGTATGTATGTCTGTCCGTGTGTAGAGCTCTATGGAACGACTGGACCGGGCAGTATGAGAAGCTGACTGACATGATAGTCCCTCGCTCCACGCAGCTTATTCATCAAGACGCAGACCATGGATTGTGGACTGTCACCCTGTTCAAGAAGGTAGGAGCAATGTGGTATACAGTTATTGAATTTTCGATTGCAAATTGTTTACTGGACATCGAATTTTACCTTAAAAAAAAGTTGTAATAACAATAAACAATAGATATAGTTTGTTATGCTGGAAATATAAAGGGTTAATTTTAATGAGCGCTTCACCTCTTGCAAGCAGCCTCTCCACATCAATCCCAACAACATTTGTTCTACGACTTTTTAAAATTAATAGTTTTTAAAATTGTAGTTTTCCCATACAAAAAATATTTATAGGGTCTGTTTAGAGGCGTAACTCTATTTACTCTGAGCGTAGGTATGCTACTCACCTTGCGCAGTAAAATATCGCTTCATAATAATAATAGGTTCTTCTTACAAAATGTAGAGTAAGGAGCAAAATTTTTTTTGTTTTTATTTTTATTTATTTATGAAGATTTGTAAAAAGTCGTAGAACAAATTTTGTTGGGATTGAGTAATTCTTGGAAAATGTTAAAATATGTCTGAATTTAGAGAATGTTAACCTTGACGACGTTATACTGCAACCAAAGTTTTGACGTGAAGTCGGTTTTTTAATGCTCTGCATTCGTTAATTATGATATATTTGTAACACTAGCCACCACGTGCGGTGTTACCCGCGTAACTTTTGGTCCCGTAGGAATTTCGGGATAAAATATAGATAAAATATACCTTCCTCAACAGTTGGGCTATCAAATGCAAAAATAATTTTTCAAATCCCACTTGTAGTTTCTGAGATTAGCGCGTTCAAACAAACAAACAAACTCTTCAGCTTTATATAGGGTTGCCATATAATAGTCAATAATATTTTAATAGCAGATCAAGACTAATGAGTGGGTCATAATTACGTAAAATAAAGAATATTTTTTAAATATTTTTCATAAATAAAGTTTCAAAATTCTTCTAAGTGATCAAAATTTAAGTTTGATCTGTAGTTTATGACTTTACAACAATAACAACGTGTCCATCTAATTGTGTATAGTTATAAAATCTAGATTAATCTTAAATTTTACTCACATGAAATTTTTCTGTAATAATATTGAAAAAAATTTTTTTTTTCTTTTTCGAAATTCAGACCCACTCATCATACCTAATCTGCTATTAAAATATAATTGTCTATTATATGCGGACCCTGTATATTAGTATAGATTATAAAATGGAAAAAATATTCAAGTGTCTTTTACCCCCCAGGTGATAGACGAGTTCAAGCTGCACGCGCGCGAGCGCAAGTTCGTGGTGCGCGAGTTCCACTACAACGAGGCCGACCTCGCCGCCGGCAAGAACGAGATCACCAAGCTCGTCACCGACAAGAAGAAGCAGTTCGTGAGTACCTTCACACAACACAAGCCGCTCCCCGCAGTTCTACCTGCACTGCTTCACGGCATTGACAAGTTCGTGGTGCGCGAGTTCCACTACAACGAGGCCGACCTCGCCGCCGGCAAGAACGAGATCACCAAGCTCGTCACCGACAAGAAGAAGCAGTTCGTGAGTACCTTCACACAACACAAGCCGCTCCCCGCAGTTCTACCTGCACTGCTTCACGGCATTGACAAGTTCGTGGTGCGCGAGTTCCACTACAACGAGGCCGACCTCGCCGCCGGCAAGAACGAGATCACCAAGCTCGTCACCGACAAGAAGAAGCAGTTCGTGAGTACCTTCACACAACACAAGCCGCTCCCCGCAGTTCTACCTGCACTGCTTCACGGCATTGACAAGTTCGTGGTGCGCGAGTTCCACTACAACGAGGCCGACCTCGCCGCCGGCAAGAACGAGATCACCAAGCTCGTCACCGACAAGAAGAAGCAGTTCGTGAGTACCTTCACACAACACAAGCCGCTCCCCGCAGTTCTACCTGCACTGCTTCACGGCATTGACAAGTTCGTGGTGCGCGAGTTCCACTACAACGAGGCCGACCTCGCCGCCGGCAAGAACGAGATCACCAAGCTCGTCACCGACAAGAAGAAGCAGTTCGTGAGTACCTTCACACAACACAAGCCGCTCCCCGCAGTTCTACCTGCACTGCTTCACGGCATTGACAAGTTCGTGGTGCGCGAGTTCCACTACAACGAGGCCGACCTCGCCGCCGGCAAGAACGAGATCACCAAGCTCGTCACCGACAAGAAGAAGCAGTTCGTGAGTACCTTCACACAACACAAGCCGCTCCCCGCAGTTCTACCTGCACTGCTTCACGGCATTGACAAGTTCGTGGTGCGCGAGTTCCACTACAACGAGGCCGACCTCGCCGCCGGCAAGAACGAGATCACCAAGCTCGTCACCGACAAGAAGAAGCAGTTCGTGAGTACCTTCACACAACACAAGCCGCTCCCCGCAGTTCTACCTGCACTGCTTCACGGCATTGACAAGTTCGTGGTGCGCGAGTTCCACTACAACGAGGCCGACCTCGCCGCCGGCAAGAACGAGATCACCAAGCTCGTCACCGACAAGAAGAAGCAGTTCGTGAGTACCTTCACACAACACAAGCCGCTCCCCGCAGTTCTACCTGCACTGCTTCACGGCATTGACAAGTTCGTGGTGCGCGAGTTCCACTACAACGAGGCCGACCTCGCCGCCGGCAAGAACGAGATCACCAAGCTCGTCACCGACAAGAAGAAGCAGTTCGTGAGTACCTTCACACAACACAAGCCGCTCCCCGCAGTTCTACCTGCACTGCTTCACGGCATTGACAAGTTCGTGGTGCGCGAGTTCCACTACAACGAGGCCGACCTCGCCGCCGGCAAGAACGAGATCACCAAGCTCGTCACCGACAAGAAGAAGCAGTTCGTGAGTACCTTCACACAACACAAGCCGCTCCCCGCAGTTCTACCTGCACTGCTTCACGGCATTGACAAGTTCGTGGTGCGCGAGTTCCACTACAACGAGGCCGACCTCGCCGCCGGCAAGAACGAGATCACCAAGCTCGTCACCGACAAGAAGAAGCAGTTCGTGAGTACACCCGCCGCCCCAGCAGTCCCGCCTGCACTCCCGTCCCTGGGGGAACTCCGGGATAACATATAGCCTTCCTCTATAAATGGACTATTCAATGCGTTTCAAACGACCAGCTGGTGTAGCGGTAGCATACATTACCTTCTATGCCAGAGGTCCTGGGTTCGAAACCCGGCGGCAGCGGATATTTGTGTGATGAACACAGATATTAGTCGTTAAGTCATGGATATGTTTATTTAAGTTTATTTTGTAATAAAAAATATGTATTTATTCAATATTTGTATATGTAGTGTATACATTTCTTAAGTAGGTATATCAGATATCTAGTATCCATTACACAAGTTCTTTAAGAAACTTAATTTGGGCTAGATAATGTTGTGTGAGTGTCAAAATTATTTATTAATGCAAAAATATTTTTTTCAAGTCAGACCAATAGTTCCTGAGATTAGCGCGTTCAACTAAACAAACTTTTGAGCTTTATACAGGGTTGTTTTTTTTAGTCACCAGCCAAATTTGAATGTTATTTTCTTTGATACAATATAATAGTATATTATGTAACAAGTGAGCGAAGTTGCTAATTACAGTCGAGGCTGTGATTTGAGCCCGAGCCGCAGGCGAGGGCTTAATAATGAGCCGAGACTGTAATTAGCAACGCTCACGAGTTATATACGACGTTTTTCAACACACTTGTGAGTAAAAGACAGACATACGTGGTCATAAAATAACAAACACACTTGATAACAAAGCTGTGAATTGTGATTGAAAAATGGCGCCGAACTTCGCGCATGCGCGTAGGTTTTTTTTTCCGCCAAATGTGTCAATGGCTGTATAGCATATACAGCCTATTTTACATGAAAATATTTAATTTGGAGTGGTAAATCCAAATATATTAATATTTTGTAACAAATTATTGTAAATTGTGAATAATTTGTTTGATATATAATTTTGTTTAACTAATATAAGGCGTAAACATTTAAAAATGTATATGGATTTGAAGTGGTATAAAACCTCTTTGTTGTTTCTGAAAAAAATTAATGTATAACCCGGATCAATAAAATATGCTCTGTTTACTCGCATTTAATTTGCACAAAGGTACAATTCAACTTTGTAGGATTCATATGCCCTAGTGCATAATATATTATGCACGCGTGACTTATAGCCCAGTTTATAGTTCTAAATTCAATAGAATAAGGCTTACTTTACGAGCAAGTGTGTTGAAAACATACATACCTGCATATTTATTTTGGTATCGCTCAGTACAAAAAATTAAGAAATGGTATCAAAAACTTTTTTATAAATAGTCTTTGTTGATGAACTACGACGCGGAATTTCACTGATAATACTACGACGTAGTACTACAAGATTTTTGTAGTAGCGCGTAGTCGTCTTTATTTTAATAGTATTCACTCGTTATTTAAAGTGACCATACTTTGTTAATGTGTAAGCGAATATATTTATTTCCTTGTAAAAAACAAATACATACCTTTTTGTGCAAAAATGGTTTCTATAAATGATACTTATTACGAAAAAAAAAATGGCCCGGTGATTACAAATCAACCCTGCATATTAGTATAGATAATAATAAGCAGTATAGTTTGTAAGTACATTTATATGAGGCTGTTTTTTAAAGGTAAAATTTAAAGGTTGTTTTCTTTGATACGAAATAAACTGACATGCATATTTATTTTAGTATCGCTCCGTAGAAAAAAATAAAGGCATGGCGTCACAAACATTTTTACTATTCCTCTTATAACTACTATTATGAGGCCGGCGCCAGACTTAGCTTCAAATGTTTGAACAAATGTTTGAACAAATGTTTGCACAAATGTGTGGCGCTGGACTTTGCATATGTATTCAACGTTTGCACAAAGCTTTGCACTTTGCCATCCGGTGTCGGTCTTTTTCCACACATCAAAGCGTTCAAAGTTGGGACGGTTGTGTGCATGTTACTCTGCATGCGGCGATATGATGGACTGGGGCAGCGACTGCGTTCTGGAATTTGTAGAGTTGTTACAGGGGCAACTATGTACAAGGAACCCGAAAAATAACATATAAAAAAAATATAATTACATGCACACAAATAATACAGGCTAACTGAGTCTACAAAATCGTTGTCCATCTTGTTTGTTGTCTACTAGCATACTGTCATAGAAAAATATTACTCTACGAGCATACTGTGGAGAAAAGTGTTTGCGAAGCAAGTCTGGCAGGTTACGTCAATATGTGTTCAAATGACTTTGCAAAGTCGTCAAAGATTTGTGCAAATCTTTGAAGCTAAGTGTAGCGCCCGGGTGAGAATTGAGTTATCGGAACTATTTCATTCCTGTCTTTAAAAGGTCAATTACTTACCGAGAGGGGTGTTGCAGGAACTTTCACTTATACTAACAGTTCATGTGTGATTTAAAAAAAAATAAAAGCCACGGCCGTGTTAGTTGTAAAAGTGACGTATACTTTGAAGAAGGAAAGAAGAATGGAGGGGGACAGAAACAGGACGAGGGAAGGCTTCTGATTGACCATTCAATGACATATTAGAATTCGTTCAAAATTAATAAACTAATCAACTACATGCAACAATCCCTATGAATCGATTTTTGACGATTTATTTGTAGGCATCTCAACTCAAATCGCACTTCTTGAATTAATTAATTTTAACGCCATTCTAGTTATTTGCTTATCAGAAACCAATAAATTAGCTAAGTCCAAAGATTTTTTTCAATGGTCTAAATCTCGAACATTTCAACGATGACCAAGTTGACTACTAATATTAATAATTTCTGTCTCTCATGCCCTGATCGCCAATCCGGCTATTCGCCCACAAAAAATCTCCAGTCAAACCTCTGTCCCTTAACTGACTTTTACAGTATGCCCGGGAAGACAAGCAGCTGGCACGTTCTATGTTTTTCCTTTGCTCCCAGTCCAGAATGGAAGATAAATTACTGTAATTTAAATGAAAATCAATTAATTACCAAATTTTAATATATCTAGTGCTATAAAACGGTTACAGTAAGATTAGATTTTGCTATTTTTTAAAGTAAGTGACGTAAAGGATCCCAACTGTAGAAATGAGAACATGAAAGTATAAATTATTTGTGATGTTATTTAATTTTTTTCCTAATTTGACGATATTATTTATTTAAAAAATGCATTTGTTCACTTAAATCGTATCACTATTTCTTTTCTTCCCTACAGTGGGCACACTGTTACTGTCATTTTACTGCATTGAATTAGTTGCCAAGGTACACTTTATGGCCAAGTATTTGGTGTGATTGTTTGGGGATTTTTTAAAATTATTTATTTAAATATAAATTTTCGTCCACAGGGTCCGCTAGTGCGATGGCTGAAGGTGAACTTCTCGGAGTGTTTCTGCGCGTGGATACACGTCAAGGCCCTTAGAGTCTTTGTGGAGTCCGTGCTTAGGTGAGCACTAGTTTATGTGTGATAGTAGTAGAAAATCATGAAAGTTGCATGATGAATTACAAAAACGACCTACCTTGCAGTGCGAGCACAGAACTTTATCGACTCGTATGATTACGAATGTTCGTATATTATGGAGTCGGTTGCAAGTTTATAGTTACATTTTTAATTTTACACTTATTTAAGAGAACAACATGTTTTCAAACATTCAAAATTTACAAGGCACACATTTATTTAAGCTGGGCGTGCGGCAATGGATAGATTTCAATTATTGCTTACAAACCGTCTCCATACTATACGAACATTTGTATACATACGAGTCGATGTAGTTCTGTGCTCGCACTGCTGGCCCACATGGAAGTCATTAAATAGACTTCGGTCAGGTGTTGGCAGGTGTAAAGAACTTATGACTGAATGACAAATGTAAATGCGGCTCGACGCAATTTATGGCGCACTTTTTATCTTGTCCTATCTCTCCTTCTTCTTGCACCGACAGAGTCCTCTATGAAACAAACAGAAATGCCCGTTTTATAGTTGGACGACCGGGAGTGTGATGTTGGACGACCGGGAGCCAAATAAAAGACGTGTAGTTTAGTTTAAAGATGACACTATATTGAAGTAATATTGATACGTAACTAGGAGGTGCGTCACACACTACAACAAGCACTAAACCAAAACACTGTAAAATTCTGTTTACCACTGACTCGAGAAGAAGAACAATTAGAGAAATACTTAAATAAGTTATGATAGTGCAGTCGGTGCTTGGATGAGCACTTGCTGTTTGTATATGTATGTAATGTTAGAAAATTGTTAAATAGGTAATAATTTTTATACCATTACAATAATAATGAAAATAATGAAAGTTACGTGTTGAATTAGAAAAATACGTAAAAATAATGATATATACATTACGATTGTGGAGTCATTGCCAAAGTGAGTATTTGCTATTTATGTATGATTTAGCAAATAATGAAAGTTAGTTGTCTAGTAAGAAGTAAATCGAAGTTTAGTTGGTGCTCAAGTATTTAAAACTCTCACACTAAGCCGGTTTGCAGCGAGGCGTAGCGTGTAGAATCGCTTCGCAAAATGCCTGCAACTAATTTAAATTTCACACATAAAATTCTTTTAAATCAGCTATTTAAGTCCGCTATGAACATTACTCTTTATGCGTCAAAGTTACACAGTCTAAGTGAGGATTTTTGTCAGAATTGGAAATTAAATGCTTCCATGCTGGACTGGGAGCGAAATAAAAACATAGAATGTGCCAGCTGCTTCTCTTCCCGGGCTTACTGTTAAAGTCAGTTAAAGGACAGGGGTTTTGCGGGCGATAGGCTGACTCCCTGTCACTGCAAGAGACTCACCATCATTATAATACAGGCGTGAAGTTATGTATGTATGTATTGAAATTAAATGATTTTTTATTAAGTTAGTAACGTTCGCCGTAACGTGTCAGACCGTAAAGCGTAAAACCGGTCATTGAATAGTGTTGTTACCCTGATGTATGTATGTTCGTATTACAAAATATCGAATAAAATTAAAAGAACTTGGAAAGATAATTCTTATTTAACTTGGACGATGCTCAATAATCAAGATACTATTGCGTATGTTTATTAAGCATTGAAAAATACTATAGCTCGACAATAATTCTTAATCGATATGTTACAATAACATTACGGTGGTGTCGGGGTATCGTTTTGGGGGTGTTTTATCAAAGAACGCGTAAAATAACATACAGTTGTCTCATACTTAACCCTTTGGCTAACCATTACGACCACTTTGGCAATGGGGTAAACCTATCTGCATCAGACGCCAGTGGTTGAGGGTTCGATTCCCGCACGGAACAAGAAAAAAAAATGTTCCGGGTCTGGGTGTTTATCTATTTATGTATTTATATTCTAGGTTCCCCCCTAGTTCGCTACATGGAATCTCGTAACACAAGCTATGCTCACTTTGGGGCCTTGTAGTTGGTGCGATTGTCTGGGAATTTATTTTTATTAGACATTAATGTGTAAGCCTGCCTCGACATTTACTGACGTCTTTTATACACTTTATCGTCCACAGGTACGGTCTCCCAGTGAACTTCCAAGCGTGCATCGTAGCCCCATCTCGTAAGAGCATGAAGCGCCTCCGAGACACCCTCAACCAACTCTACGCGCATCTAGACCACTCTACACACGCGCATAGCAACGACGTGAGTATCAATTTGCACATACACACACACACTCTTCTCATAATGACAATGTTGATATACTCAACGTTAAGAATCACTAAAATTGTAATATTAAAATTAAATAAAACAAGTCTTCAGCAATATAATTTAGAGAAAAATTCCACAAAAATACCTAAATTTGTAGAAATGGCAACGGGGTGAATGAAAAAAAGTAAGACAATTTTTAAATAAAGTATAAAAGTCTCCCCTATTTGCATATGGCAAAAAGATACGATTTTTTTACTGCCTTATGGTGCGTACAGATTGCTGTAATGGAACTAGTAATGTAATATCCAGCGCTCGATGCCTGCGCTCGCTGTATTTGGACGTGTATAGCGCTCGAACTAAGCATTCAATACGGGCATCCTAAGAAAGATTTTTTCCTTATTACGTCGCGAGTACGGTCCGCCGCCGCACACGTTCTTTTTAACCGACTTCCAGAAGGAAGAGGATATCAAATCGTGTGTATGTTTGTTACATGATTAATTGGGCAATTATGAATCGATTTAGGGCCTAGTTAAAAGTACCCGTAACCGGCGATCATGTATGAAAAGATTAATGAACGTGGAGGAAGCGAAAGAGGTATGTCTGGATCGAAGCAATTGGTGTTCCCTTGTCTCTGCCTACCCCAAAGGGAGACAGGCGTGAGGTTATGTATGTATGTATGTATGTATTTGAATCTTTTGTCATATTGTGAATGTTTACATATTTGTAATTTTTTTCGTTGGTTGGTAAACCTAATTGATACTAAGTGACATGACGTGACGCTGTGAGCACTATCGACTATGCTTATAGCTTTTACGTCCGTTTGGGCTGGCACAGCGCAGAGCTGGCCGGACTCGAGCTCTCGAGTAAACTTAGCACTAAATAACGTAACGTAATGTCCATGGTATTATGCACCGTATGTCTATAATAGTAACGTTTATTGTCGGTCAGCAGAGCGCGGAGCTAACCAGGCTCACGTTCTCAAGTAAACTGATTCCCTCTAAATGGCTTTATGGCCCTTATGCCCACGCATTAACGTGTATTTTCGGTCAACAGAGCGCGGAGCTGGCCGGGCTAGGTTTCGGACAGACGGATTACTACCCGTACGTGTTCTACAAGATCAACACTGACATGGTCGAACAACACAAGTAGAGACAAGGAAGAAACGGACGCGGCGCAAGTGAGTATACAAAGTAATCTATACTAATATATAAAGCTGAAAAGTTTGTTTTTTTGTTTGTTTGTTTGAACGCGCTAATCTCAGAAACTACAAGTGGCATTTGAAAAAATCTTTTTGCATTTGATAGCCCAACTCTTGAGGAAGGTTATAGGCTATATTTCATCCCGAAATTCCCACGGGATCAAAAGTTACGCGGGTAAAACCGCGCGCGGTGCCTAGTAACTACTAAAAGCATTCAAAAACAATTGACGACCTGCTGGTGTAGGGGTAACGTACATTGCCTTCTATGCCAGAGGTCCTGGGTTCGAATCCCGGCGGCGGCGGATATTTGTGTATTTATGATTTATTTATTTATACTTACTATCAGAAAACATACTTTTTAATACAGTTGCTCAAAAAGTGGCGTATTGCAGGGACGTTTAGCGTTCGGGATGTGGGCTATTACACACTTGTGCTTTTTCTTTACCTTTTCCGCACTCGTGCGTTCTCTTTCCCAACTGTCAAAATAATGTCTATTAAAAAGAAAAAATCAACCACAAAGTTTTTACTAAAAAAAATCTTAGAAGTTTTTACGATTCATGCAAATATTTCTGAAAAGAAGCTACTAATTTGTTTCAATATCAGATATAATGATTTGATGCAATGAGTTAGGTTAGGTTTCATTTCATTTTATCTCATTAAATTCATTTTCATTTCATGTCAATACAAAAAATCTACTAAAGACTTGGCTGTATGGGCATAGTTCCCTTTGCCTACCCAGAATGGGTAAACAAAAAAAATCTCTGTTTATATTTCACGGCTGGCGCCATTTTGTATATTTTATAAAATTGCTTAATTTTTTCGCAACTGTATTAAAAATAGTCCTTCGGCTGCGCCTCGGCTCGTGTAGACATTTGTCGGAACTCTTTGCAATGACAGGCTTTCCGCACTCGTAATGAAATATACTATTTTATTACGTTCTTTATTGCCAAAATTAGAACTTCTGAGTGTTTTTTAAAATATTTTTCATACTGAAGGAAATTTGTACCTACAAATTTATCAACAAGTGTCCATTCTTACAAACTTATCATTATTCCAGAGCGTACATAAACTGAAAAAGAAAGAAATAAAATGTAGACAGTTAATTTAAAAGCTTTTTGCATTTTATAATGCTAAAATACAATTTTATAGATACAGTTGAATTCTTTTCACATGATTTTCATGGCAGGTAAAAATCGTCAATCATAGTGAAGTTGCCTTAATGATATTGTTTAGTTGGTAAAAGAAATGGGATAAAAGATTATAGAATTTAGCTTTCTTCTTATAAAACGGGTACTTACCTAAAATTGTAATAAATTATAGAATAAAGACCATTGGTTTCAAATCATTAATTTAAATCGTCACTGTTTGTCCTTGTTTCGGTATCAGTATCATCTCCGAGTGAAATAATAAATTTTTAATCGTGAACTCTGGATGTATTCCAATCTTCATTTAAGTATAGTTCGCTGCGTTTTTTAACTACTTTCTTCCAATTTTCTGTATTCACGAATCGATTACAAGATGGCCGCTCATATTCATCGATTTGGTGTCGATTCAATAGCGTCAATTCCTATTAACAGACGTTCCGGTCCCTTGCATCTGACAGTTTAAAAATGTATTTATGACATTTATTTATTTTATACAGAATTAATAATAATAATAACATGAGATATAAAGTTTACTTTATACTATTTAAATTTTATTTAAATACTTTATAATTTTTATTTTTTCGCTTTATTTATTTTTTATCACAAAAAGTTTGCGCAAATGGAATATGAGAACTGTCACGAAAACCATTTGAAAGGAATTCAACTATAAATAAAATCGATCCAGCAGTGCGAGCACAGAACTTTATCGAATCGTTTGTTAACGAATGTTCGTATAGTATGGAGACGGTTTTTAAGAAAAAAATGAAATCTATCCATTGCCGCACGGCCAGCTTAAATAAATGTGTGCCTTGTTAATTTTGAATGTTTGTAAACATGTTGTACTCATAAATATCTGTAAAATAAAAAATTACAATGTTACTCAAAACTTGCAACCAACTCCATACTATACGAGCATTCGTAAACATTCGTTAATATACGATTCGATAAAGTTCTGTGATCGCACTGCTGGCTGGGATTGTAACATAGATCTCCCGCATCCCGGATTGGTACTACCTGGTACCAACTGAGCTACCGGGTCCTCGCCGTTGGCATCGAATTTATTTGGTATTTTAATTTATCTTAGTAAAAATTTTGTTTTCTCTCTGTTTCAGTCGCCAAGCGGCAGAGCTGCGTAGCTACAATACATAATTTATATTTAAAAAAAAAATGTCTCGCTAACGTTTCGCGCTCCAACAATAGAAATAATTGTTATCAATGTACAATAATTATTAATAAAGTATTTTATTTATACAGATATTATTATAACTATAATCCGTTTTATTTTTTGAAAGTTTCTGTTAAGCTTTTGTCCTTCTGTACAGATCTATTTTTTACTAGAAGTTTTTTTGCGAGTTATGCTAACAGGTTGTCTGTGCCCACATATTATGATTATCTAGTGTAATATATTGATAAGTTTCCGTTCAGTTTGAAGTTTTGCTCTGCAATAATCTGTTAGTGAAATCACACTTTTCATATACCTACATATTTATATAATATTCTGCAAACGCAACAATTGTTCAGTATTACGTGTTTGCAATTAGAATAGTGGATGTATATTAAACAGTTACTAAAATTGTATAAAATAATGAATTAAATGGAGTTATATTGGTATTGAAATGCAAAATCTATGTAAATAAGAACATTCCTCATTATAATTTGTGTAGTACATAATAAAAATATTATTGAAGTTACTGTTTACTTATGGTTTTATTTCTGGTTTCCCTCCTCTAGGTAGTCTTCTAGTAATGTGATGTTATTTCGATTTGAACTCGGCGATGATGACGACCACTTTGGCGATGGGGTAAACTTATCTGCCTCAGACGCCAGTGGTTGCGGGTTCGATCCCCGCACGGAACAAGAAAAAAAAAAAATGTTCCGTGTCTGGGTGTTTATCTATTTATTTATTTACATTCTAGGTTCCCCCCTAGTTCGCTATATGGTATCCCATAACACAAGCTATGCTTACTTTGGGGCCATGTAGTTGGTGTGATTGTCTGGGGATTTTATTATGATGCAAAAACTTACAATAGTATATTATGTAACAAATGAGCTAAGTTGCTAATTACAGTCGAGGCTTAATAATGAGCCGAGACTGTAATTAGTAACGCTCACGAGTTACATACGACGTTTTTCAACACACTTGTGAGTAAAAAAACAGACATACGTGGTCATAAAATAACAAACACACTTGATAACAAAGCTGTGAATTGTGATTGAAAAAAGTGCGCCGAACCTCGCGCATGCGCGTAGGTTTTTTTTTTCCGCCAAATGTGTCAATGTCTGTATATCATATGAGGAGTTGGCGAACAAAACGTCACTTTTCCAGTTTTAAGAGATTTTACTTTTTGTATGGTTTCGCGTTGGCAACCCTAATACCTATCGTTTGATGCAATAAAACTCACCAAAAAGCTTTTTGTTTATGTGCATCTGGATTGAGGGCCCATTTTTTTAATTATTGCGAAACGAAATAACACTTACAGGGGAATTAGTTAAAATTTCGTAAAACTTAAAGCAAACATTCTTAAATTTCTTAAACATGAAACAAAACCGTTATGATCAAATAACTTGGGCCCTCAATCCTGAGGCCTGCATAAAGTGGCATAGCCTAAATCTCAGAAAGTACTAAACCTAGGATAATAATGTTTATTGGAGAATTTGGTTAAGATTTTCTTAAGTAAATTAAGAAATTCCTAAATCTTTAGAATGCAATAATACAGATTTTTGGCAAATTACCCTGGGCCCTCAATTTATTAATATTTGCCCTGAGGAATCAGCAAAACAAACTTATCTAAAGAAAAAAATTAACATGATTAATAATTATATTAAAGCTCATTATTTAGATAAATTAGTTAAAAAGAAAAAACGACACAAAAATGAATTGTTAAAAAGTAAATAAAATCCGAATTGTCCTAAAACTTCTGAACTGAGGGCCCAACGTTTTCGACAGTATTGACTAGGTTAAGCGTTCTACGCTATCGCACATTAGGCTAATAATTTTAACTATTTTTTAATTAAAATGCAACAAATAGACCTTTCTTCTAAATGCCATACTTTAAGAGAAAATTGGTTAACAATTTTTTCTAGGAGAAAATGATGTAGGGTGACCATACTGTTCGACTTATGTTGTATAAACAAGTTTTCGAAGTGCTCTTGAAGTGTTTTGTAAAGCGCAGATGGAAAATTATATAATTATTTACGATTAGCTGTGCTGTGCCCAACCTACGTAACGTGAAAAAAATAAAATAAAAAATGTATCGCTAATCAATAAAATGTTAGACGTAATGAAATTAACACAAGTAATATAAAATAAAACAAACAAATAGACCAGTAGTATGTAATATAATGAGTATATCAGATCATTGTACTTATGGACTATATATCTGTACCATCAGAGAAACATACAACTATAGATTAAAAATACAATTTACTTGCAAATTCAATGCCCTGATGAGCATAAAACAATAATAAAAAAAAGCTATTGTCCCGCCAAAATCTTTATTCTTCAAAATTAGACTCAGCTAAAACATATGAAAGAGTGTGTACATAAATAGATTGTTCTCTACTATTGTAAAATCTAAGCATTAAATCGTCATAACAGATCATGTGGCCGTTCACAAAACCATGCCCCTTGTAATGACCAAGACCAACCGCGGGGACAAATTCAGTAACACCTAATAATTTAAAACATTTTCCTTTTACATTGATTGTTTCGGGTATGTCTTTTAAATTAACTTTATCTGTTCCGTTCAAATCAAATGAGATAAAATTAGAGAGTTCGTAATTTGAATTTGCTTGATTTTTACATGACACACAGGTGTTATTTTCATCCGCAATACAAATTGCATCTTCTAGGCTGGAAATTCCAAAATTTTTTATCATATCGATATTCGTCGGCAAAAGAATCACTTTACGGGAGATCACATTTGACTTACATAAGTAGTTTAAACACAGTTTTGAGAAAACTGCGCTGAACATAGAATTTGATAATACGTTTTCAAATATAAAGGTAGAATTACAAGCGCAATCAATATTTACAACGTTGCTCTCTTGTATTTTATTAAAATGTTCAAGTGCTATATGAGACCTCATTTCATGAAGGTCGTGATGTGATGATCGGCTGTCAGATAAATTTTGTATGTATTTTGCAATTAAAACATTTTTGAGCAAATCAATACTCTTTTTGATGCTTTGGTTTGTTTTGTATCCTAAAGACAAAAGGAAAATCACAGAATCTAGGGCACACGTGTTCATCAATTTAATTTGATTTTCATCTTTACAGATAGAATTACATAAGTTACCATTTATCAGAAACTTGACAACATTTTTTTCTACTCCTGAGTTGGCTACTTCAACATTCTGTCCTCTCCAATTCTCGCTAAAAGAAGGTTCGTCAGAAAAAATCGAGTCTTTAGGAAACCTTTGATGACTTTTATATTTAGGAAGTTTTGCTGTTTTGGCTTGTAAACGATTTTTACTTTTTCTCTTTCTGGAAATTTTCGGTATCGTTATTCTTTTGTTAGTTACGTCTTGACCTAAATCGCTTAAAGCGATTTTTATTTCTCCATCTAAATTTTCCAAATGAATTTTTATAAATTGGTCAATTCTGTGTCTTGAAATTTTTGTTTTAAATATGAGTTTCTTTAAAGTTTTAAAGTAACTTTCTACCGCCGTTGAAGATGGAGCTTTATTTTGTGAATTGAAAAAGGGACACAATAAATTTGACCACAACGGCAGCTTATACAATAACCTTTTTAATGTAGATAAAGTTTGCATTATTCTCTATCATGTTTTTTTTATTAGAATCAACTAAGTGGTCAAACCAAGTTATTAATTCAATGCTTTCGGTTATATCCAATTCATCATCTTCCACATTTTTATTTTCGAAAATATCTTTTATATCATCTGCTGCTGCTGTAGTATTAGTCCCATCATCAATCACATCGGTAAATGAATCAAGGTGTGTTTTAGCTTCAGTAGTTTTGGCTTTTGCAGATATATCACTATCGTTGTATTGCCCTAAACATACTTTCACAATGTCTTCAATTATCTGTTTTGCAACATCGTACTCTTGGCATTTCTTAATCATCAATATGCAGCGTATATAAAAATATTTTATACGATTTTCTAACCCATCTTTGAAACACGACAATGTATGCAGTCTTTTTATGAAGTGGCTATTGTCAAGCCTAATGAAAGTAGCAGGTAAAGTTGCCGTTTTTCCCTCCAACACAGCAAATACATGGTGAATATAGTCTTTTGTACTATTATGCGATGTAAAAGCCAGAGTGATAGCGGATAGCAAAGCCGAGGAATCGTCAGTGATTGTCTCGTGGGGCACGTTAGCTACACTATTTGCCCATTCTTTTAACCAACTTGAAATTGACGTTGCTTTGTGAGAATCTGTTACCATTTGAAGGACAGGAACAGATTTTAATTTTTGATTATCAGTAATGAGTCCAGCGTACAAAAACAGTGTTTTAGTCAGTCGAGTGCCATCAGGTAGATATATTGTTTCGCAAAAAGAGCCTGTTGCGTCAACTGTAAGGGTGACTTTGTCGAATTTCTTATAATACAAATTATAGTATTCAACTTCTTTATTCGTCCAATAATAGATATGAAAATGGGGATGAAAATGAATATCACGGATAGTGTCTACGTAATCTGAAGTTTTGGCCATAATCATTAGCGATGTTAACGGATTAGCATCAAACAATTCTTCAATTTTGGCCTCTGATTTGATTTGTCGTAAAGCGGAAATGGTCGGCAAAACAGGTGGGTCAATGTTCTCATGGTCTTCAGTAATAAGCTTTGAAGCCATTTCATGGCGAACCCAAATTGCTGGTTTGAATTTTAATTTTTTAGCAATTTGTTTTCTTGTGTACGGTGTTAGTTTTGATTTAGTTATAGCTTTATGTTTGATCGATTTTTGTATGTTCTGTATGCTACACAGTAATGTCTGTATTTTTTCAGTGTTTTTTAAAGTTGATATTTCAATCTGGGCAGAGCATTGACGACAATGACCTTTTAATTTAATATAATCCTTCTGAATTTTACTTTTTTTCAAAATCCACGTACATCGCAATTTAGAATTTTGCCATATTTTTTGTTTAATCATGTCAGACCATTTATACTTTGGTAAAGTTTGATATTTTCGAAATGAATTGTCTTTTCTTTTCTTACACGCCGTTATAGGTGTAATTTTTTTAAAATCATGTATATCTATATCAATCGAAAATTTTTTACTCTGACCACTTGATTTAGTTTTGGCATCTTTAGAAACAGTAATAGTTGGGGTCGAATTTAGTGAGCTGCGACTCGCACTCAGTGATATATCCTCTGATACAATAATAGTACCATCGTCTGCCGACATGTCGTCTATCGTTTGATCTTCTATTTGTATGACGTCATCACGATCATAAGCTACAGAATTTTTGCAATATTTTTTAAACGACATGAACAATGCTATTGGTGTCATTTTGGCACCTAGTTCTTCGGCCATAACGGTAAAGATGGGGTCATTATATTTAACATTAGGTTTATGTAAATTTTGAGCATATTTTTTGAATAATTTACTTTGTGTTTTCTTATCTACTTGCGGTTTTCTACCTTTCTTAGCCATAGTTTCTCTTTCTGTAAAGTAGTAAAAATATAAAAAATATTGATACTCAACATGTTCCTAAAATATTGCACGCAATAAAATTAACACCCTGTATATACAAAACAAAAAGAAAATACATATTATGATGCTAAACTAATTCATAAATTAAAATTAAAATGTATTAATTAATACAGGTAAGTAAGGCAGGCTGTAGGTATTCGATTATAAAAAGACCGTTTTTTAATTGCAGCTAGCTATATTAGATTTATACAAAATAATGAAGATCCCAAATATTAATTAAAACTCTAATTTCTCTAAAACTCAGTAACAAGCCATAATTCCTGATGATGAATCAGAAACAACATACATAATTTAAATAGGTACAAGATATGTTATTCTTTAACTAATATAGACAATATCAAAGTGGTGTAGGTACTTACATCGATATCACAAAACGGAAACACTGATAATAATAATATTAGCTGCACTTTTTAATTATTGCACACAAAACGTAATCGCTTCCGACGGTTCAAGCAACAACTATTTGCTGAAATAGCATCTATGAGGGTACATGGTGATTAGTCTCAAAAAAGTAAAAAAATCATATCTACCCTACATCATTTTCTCCTAGAAAAAATTGTTAACCAATTTTCTCTTAAAGTATGGCATTTAGAAGAAAGGTCTATTTGTTGCATTTTAATTAAAAAATAGTTAAAATTATTAGCCTAATGTGCGATAGCGTAGAACGCTTAACCTAGTCAATACTGTCGAAAACGTTGGGCCCTCAGTTCAGAAGTTTTAGGACAATTCGGATTTTATTTACTTTTTAACAATTCATTTTTGTGTCGTTTTTTCTTTTTAACTAATTTATCTAAATAATGAGCTTTAATATAATTATTAATCATGTTAATTTTTTTCTTTAGATAAGTTTGTTTTGCTGATTCCTCAGGGCAAATATTAATAAATTGAGGGCCCAGGGTAATTTGCCAAAAATCTGTATTATTGCATTCTAAAGATTTAGGAATTTCTTAATTTACTTAAGAAAATCTTAACTAAATTCTCCAATAAACATTATTATCCTAGGTTTAGTACTTTCTGAGATTTAGGCTATGCCACTTTATGCAGGCCTCAGGATTGAGGGCCCAAGTTATTTGATCATAACGGTTTTGTTTCATGTTTAAGAAATTTAAGAATGTTTGCTTTAAGTTTTACGAAATTTTAACTAATTCCCCTGTAAGTGTTATTTCGTTTCGCAATAATTAAAAAAATGGGCCCTCAATCCAGATGCACATTTTTGTTTGGTTTAAAATTGATCTCAAAGTATTGCTATTCTTTCAAAACGACACTTTTTTCAAAATAACATCCAACTATTATCAGTTTATAAAAAAATTCTTCCAAAAAGAAACTTTTACTATACAAAAGGAGCGTTTACAAAATTAGTTCTAACAAAAAGCAACTATTTCATTTGAAATGATAGCAACACCACATTGATTTGTTATTATGACTTTGACTGATTCGAAAGAACTTCACTATTTAAATGATTGTGTCCGTTAATTAAATAAAACACTTTTTAACCGGATTTAACGCGTATATTTACATTTTAAATTTTGACTCGACGTTTCGGTGTCTTTTCAGACCCCGTGGTCACGAGCGACTGTAATATACGCTTAAATGTAAATATACGCGATAAATCCGGTTAAAAAGTGTTTTATTTAATAGTATGAATCGCGAAAACTTAAGACAATATTATTGTGTCCGTTAATTTTCATTTAGATTTTAAATTAAGAATAATAATATTATTGAAAAATGGCCAGTGCTAGTACATCAGTGGAGCAAATTATCAACGGTACAAGAAAAAGAAACGTTAAAGAGAGAGCGGCGATTGCTTTGAGAAATAGCAAGTAAGTACCTGCCTACCTAAACTTTATAATGTTACCTATTTCATGATTTTTTTCTCTTCTTTTATTTATAATCAGTGTTTTGTAGGTATGTATTTAAAGTATGTTTGTCTGCACTTGTTATGTTATGTTTAAAGTTTTGGAAGACCTCTTTGCCGGTCGGAATACTATTTGTTAAAATAGTTAAAAACACTGAAAATCGAACCTCATAGTTTCCTTTTAGGCCAAAGAGGTAGAAGATTTAAAAAAAAATATCTATTTCTCGTTTCAGATATGCTGATAAAGATCCACACGGTGATCATTTTATACAGCCTTGTTTCCATCCATCGACTAGTAAGTTTAAGTGTTCGAAATTTTCTTTGTCCGATGTTTTAAGGAATAGAAAATTATTCTACCGGCAGCTTGGAAAACAGAAACAAGATATTTATTTATGCAGGTTCGTACTACCATATCCACCTGAGCGTATAAACCAAACAAAAAACCTGATCTCACGTAAGCCACGTAAATTCAACACCTCATTTTGCTTGTTAAAGGATAAGAAAATGGTCTGTGTATGCAAAAAATATTTCATGAAGGTTTTTGACATAGGGTCACGACGTCTACATACAATTTCCAAAACCATTGCCCAAGGAGGTGTTCCCAAAGAAAATAGAGGCGGGGATAGAAAAAAGGAAAAATTCTTAGCCAAAACCGAAAGTGTAACTACTTTCATTAAGAAACTGCCTGCACTCGAAAGTCATTATAGTAGAGACAAATCTAAAAGAGTTTACCTATCATGTGATTTAAATATAACCAAACTGCGAAATATGTATAATAATGAAGCAGATATAAGCTTAAAGGTAAAGCATAAGTTTTTTCGCAAAATTTTCCTCAGTAACTTCAACATTGGTTTTAACTCGCCTGCGTCAGATGCTTGTGGCTTGTGTACCTATATTGCTGAAAAATAGACTGAAAGTGGAGGAGGACCCCCAAAAAAGAATAGAAATGATGACTGAAAAAAGAATTCACGGCTTAAGAGCTAATGCATTTTATACGTTGATGCAAGAAACTGATGATGAATCTGTTTTGCTTTGATCTTCAACAAATCCATCCACTACCCAAGAGCCCAATCCAAGATGCTTATTACTCAAGGCAGATTTCTTACTATACCTTTTGCATAGTTGGCATAAAAGCTAGATCTCCTCATTTTTATACTTGGACAGAAGTTCAAGCTGGAAAGGGCTCCGTTGAAATTGGATCAGCGTTATATTATTATCTGACAAAAACTTTGGTGATCGCCCCAGGAATCACAGTTTTAAAGCTCTTTTGCGATGGATGTGGCGGTCAAAATAAGAATTCCCACATAGTTCACGTCCTTCTGTACTGGCTTGCTAAATTGAGTCCACACCACGTGAAAGAGATCTTGATAACATATCCGGTTCGCGGGCACTCGTTCCTACCTGCGGATCGAGTATTTGGGCGAGTTGAAAAGGAGCTGAAATTACATCCCACTATAACCACGAAAGAAGAGTATAATCAATATTACTCCAAGTTTGGACAAGTACACGTCTTAGGTGACAACTGGAACTTACATGATGTCAAAGGACTTGAAAATACTTTTAAAAGGATTGATAAAATTCAAAATGTAAAGAGAATTTCGATACAAAAGACTGTAAAACGAGATGGTACTGTTGTAGGGACGGTGCAGTGCTATGAAAATTATAGATTTAGTTCTGGCAACGAACCCAAGCTGAATTTCCTAAAAAGACGAAAATCTTTCGAAAATCTTACATTATGTAACATTATGTCGGGCGTGTCATTAGTACTGCCAAAAAATATGACGTAATGTCATTGTTAACAAAAATATATGGGGAGAATTGGAGGAGTAATGATGAGCTAGCTTGGTACAATATAGTACTGAATAGTGAAGACTATGGAGATATTGGTGACGGAGACGAGGAGATGAACGAATCTTGCGACTGCATTTTCCTAGAACACTGTCCAGTTCATGTATAATTTAAAGTTTAAATGTCAAATCAAGTTTAAATTTAAAAAAATAATGTTCCCACTAACAGAACCTATTCAGAGGTTGTTGCATGATTCGTTATTTTTTTATTATAAACGAATCCTGACTGCACTACATAATCATTTTTGAAAATTTGGAATTAAAGTTGATTCTTAGTATTTAAATTTTCGCATTTTATTTTTCATAAAAGTCACTTTTCCCAAGATATTCCTACAAAACGTAACTTTTCCATAAACCGACCCGACAAAAGGACATATCTAAGTTATATCCCAACAAAACGTTACTTCTCCAAATTTATTTTGCAAATAAAAACAAAACTATATGATTTTTTTTAAATGTACAAAATACATTAATTTCATTGTTTTTTTATCTAATTTGATGCTAAAATTTTAACAATGAATGTTTTTAGCATAAATAGTTACACAGTTTTATTTAATTTCTGTAAAATTTAAAAAAGTGGAAAAGTGACGTTTTGTTCGCCAACTCCTCATATACAGCCTATTTTACGTGAAAATGTTTAATTTGGAGTGGTAAATGCAAATATTTTAATATTTTTTAACAAATTATTGTAAATTGTGAATAATTTGTTTGATATACAAATTTGTTTTACTAATCTAAGGCGCAAACATTTAAAAATGTATATGGATTTGAAGTGGTATAAAATCTGTTTGTTGTTTCTGAAAATATTTAATGTATAACCCGGATCAATAAAATATGCTCTGTTTACTCGCATGTAATTTGCACAAAGGTACAATTCAACTTCGTAGGATTCATAATATTATGCACTAGGGTATAATATATTATGCACGCGTGACTTATAGCCCAGTTTATAGTTCTAAATTCAATAGAATAAGGCTCACTTTACGAGCAAGTGTGTTGAAAAGGTTTTTTTTTATACAGGGTTAATTTTAATTAACGCATCGCCTTTTACGGGCAGTCTCTCCACATCAATCACAACAACATTTGTTCTACGACTTTTTACAAATCTTGATAAGTAAATAAAACAAAAAAAATCTTTTCCTTACTCTACATTTTATTTATTTTATTTTATTATTTTCGGAAAACTTACAGCTAGTTAAAAATATATACTTATACAAAATGCTTTAGTTAAAAAATGGCCAATTAAAAGTTTTCACAAATAGGCGTTATTATTTTGTAAGAAGTAAGTACCTATTATTATTATGAAGCGATATTTTTGATGGCGCAAGGTGCGTGGCATACCTACGCTCAGAATAAATAGAGTTACGCCTCTAAACAGAAGCTATAAATACTTTTTTTGTATGGGAAAACTAAAATTTTAAAAATTTGTAGAACAAATCGGCTGTTTTTTACACTACACTACTAATTAAGCAATTTCATACATACAAAGATCCTTTTTTCAAAGGTGGCGTAGTTTTCGAAATAAAAAAATACAAAATAGTAAATGCACGAGTTAACACACAATCCCCAAAAAAAAATACAGCATGGAACACTTACCAATATGAAACATATTAAGTCGCATGTATTTACTGTGTTTCTTGTTGGTAATTGAGACTTAAACCTTTAACCGCCACGGTCGGATATATCCGACAAATATTTTCGAGTCCATTCTGCCAAGGTCTTTTAATATATATTATACGATATGTATAATAGGTTGGGGAAAAAGTCTTTTCGCATTATAGTATATCGTCGCTTATGTTACAACACCGCGAATATGCAATTTTACCGGTTTTCATGTTTTGAACTCATTGGATAAACTATTCAATTACGCATCTATTGCGCCAATAAGATTACAGAAAATACACCAATAACAGGCTCTAATTCAAAATATTGTATCACCGCTAATCTGCCATTGGTGCGTTTGTGGTATAAACACCGCGAATTCGCACAGACGCCATTGTGTTTTCGTGACGAGAGTTTCGGTGAGCAATTTTTAATACATATCTCTTATTATTTTCAATTATTTTTATTAGCAAATAACAATTTTCATTACAGGAATAATTCAGAAATTGATTGTTATATTATGTTTAAATAAATTTCATGTTATTTTAGTGTTTAACTTGTATGGAAGTTACGTTCGCTAGTTCGCGGTGTTACATTGCAAGTTTTATTCATATTCGCGGTGTTTACAGGTTCGACGAGAACTAGTCAGATACAAGCGAACATGTCTGTCAATTTGGATACCAGCTCTTCTGATAGCGACATAGACGAATTTTGCAAATTAATAAACATAAAATATAAACAAAACTAAACGTCCTGCGCCAAAAATGATACCTGGGCCCAGTCGTCTGCAAAATAAAGAATTTGATAGCGTACAAGTTCTGTCAACACAGCCAGAAAACAGTAACTTATTTGTGGATAGCGTTAACTTGAACCGTAATATCGTTAGTTTAGATGATTTGGAAATTACAGGTGATTTTACTGTAATTGAGAACACAGGGGAGAGTAATTCGGCCGTGGCAGTGCAAGTGATACAATTAAATCAGACTCCACAGAAGCCCAAAGTAACAATATTAGAAAACATTTTATTAACAACAGATAATCCACTATTTCATGGAGAACATGAAACTCAGAGAAAAAGAGAAAATAAAGCTAATAAAAGTTCAAAGAAGTGGCAAAGAGAATTAAATAAAAAGTTGAGAGAGGGAAAGTCTTATTTAGGTTACCGACGGGACAGAAAAGTTGATGAAAACACTCCTAATTTAAAAGTTATTCATGACACGCTTAAACCAGCTAAAGAAATGGGTCAACGCTGTGAATCTAACTTATGTAAAAAATCTAAGCTGCGAGGTTGTAATGAAATTACAGAGGAAGAACGCAGAGACATTTTTGATCGTTTTTGGAAAACTATGAGCTGGGAACAGAGGCGGCAGTTTGTGTGCTCAAATGTATGTGTGGCTCCATGTAAACGTAAAATAACAAAGAATGAAACATCTAGGAAGAGTGAAACTAACGCCTATTACTTATCGGTGTCCAGAAGCCAAACAGTGTTAAGAGTACAAGTTTGTAGAGTCATGTTTCTTCGTACATTAGGTTTATCGGAGTGGTTCATCCGGTACTGGTTGGACAAAACAAAAGATACCAATGGAATTGCACCTAAAGCTGAAACATCATTAAAGAGACGAACTTCACCAAAAAAGAAACAAGAAGTAACCCACCTTGCAAATTTCTTTGAAAAACTGCCAAAATCGCCCTCGCACTACTGCCGCCAAAATTCCACTAGACTTTATCTGGAACCTAGTGTTCGAAACATATCCGAGCTATACGACGTCTATAAAAAAGACTGAAAACCAAAACGAGACCTATTTATGTCGACGTACCTTTGACAATGAATTCATCAAAAATAATCTCAGCCTATATAGACCTAAAAAGGACCAGTGCGACTTTTGTTGCTTATACAAAGTAGGTAACGTAGTAGAAGAGGCATGGAAGAAGCATACTGATTTAAAGAACCGGGCAAGAGCCGAAAAAGCAGCTGACAAACTTTTGGCAATAGATGGTACTTGTCATGTTTTTACCCAGGATGTAGAGTCTGTGAAAATGGCCCCAAATTTACAAGCCAGCGCCTTGTACTTCAAAACAAAACTATGTGTGCACAACTTTACCACTTACAATCTGGCTAATCATGACGTCCGATGTTATTGGTTCGACGAAAGTAATGGAGGCCTTGAAGCTTCAGTTTACGCGTCTTGCATTGTAGACAACATCTTACACCTTTTGAAGTCGAAGAAAGTACCAATAATACTGTATTCCGACGGATGCTGCGCTCAAAACAGAAACGTTTACTTAAGCAATGCCTTGCTTAGAGTTGCTATAGAACATAAGATCCAAATTACACAAAAGTTTCTGGTTAAAGGTCACACGCAGATGGAGTGTGACTCTGTGCACAGCTCCATAGAGTCAAAACTCAAAGACCAAGAAATTTACTTGCCAAGTCAATATAGTGCCATTACAAAGTTAGCGAGAGTGCACCCAAAACCCTACGACTCATTATATTTAGATTTTAGCTTTTTTACAAATTTTTCCAAACCCGAAGATCTGATCTATGCATCCCTAAGACCAGGAAGGAAAGCGGGAGATCCCACAGTTACCGACATTAGCGTAATTATGTATAACCCTAAAGGTGAATTATGGTACAAATTAAGTTTTGATGATGAACCAAAGATATTACCGCATCGACCAAAACTTCAAAAAAATTCTATAGATACTTTGCCCAAATTATACACCAGCCGATTAAAGATTGCAGAACGTAAATGGAAGCATTTACAAGAGCTTAAAAGTGTGATTCCAAGTGATTGTCACGATTTTTACGATAATTTACCTCACTAAAATTATTATTTTATTTAATTTTGAAGAAACATTTTTTATTTATATTATACCTAATATTCTTGCTTATTTGTTAGTAAGTATTACTTACCTATTGTTGTATTTCCTATTGCATGTTTCAGTTTTCCTCAGAGCATTTTTTTTTTTTATAAATTTTAAAACAATAATACTGTTTCGTTTTTTAAAGTAAGCTTATTACAATTTAATAATGTTGTTAGTAAGTAAGTAGTTGATTTTTTTAAGGCTGAGTTTAATAGATTATCTACAAAATAAAAATGTGATACACCGCCTATATGCAACTAAGTGCCATATTTAGGGAGGCAACACCGCCTATCTGATTTATTTTAGTGATTTAAGAAAAAGATCTCCTTTTACTAACTATATTCTTTGTAAAATATTAATAAATGTTTGAAAAATACAAAAAGTGGTTTTACTGTTATTAAAAACGAAAACTGCAAAGTTTTTTGTCTCTCCTGTAAAGTCGTAAAATTGCATATTCGCGGTGTTGTAACATAAGCGACGATATATAAAGTTGTTATAAAATCTCTTTGACTATAGTATTTGTATCTGGCTGGTTTTGGTATCATTGAAAGTAAAAATTTTAAAGAACATAATTCCAAATTCAAATTAGGAAAATGTGTGATTTTCATTTGTTTTTCGTACTGTCAAGATGAGTGAATCTAATGAAGAAATTCGATACATTTTAAAATTTTACTACAAAAAAAGGTAAAAATGCAACGCAACCCACGAAAAAAATTTGCGATGTTTATTGACCTAGTGCAGTGTGTGAGAGGAGCACAAATTTGGTTTAAGCGTTTTCAATCCGGAAATTTTGATGTCAAAGATGCACCTCGCTCTGGTCACCATATTACGGATAAAATGGATGCCATTTTTAAAAAAGTGGGGCAAGATCGACATCTCAGTAGTTACGACGTAGCTGAAGAACTGGGAATTGACCACAAAACAGTTTTGGCGCATTGCTAAAGCTGGGTACACAAAAAAGCTCGATATTTGGGTACCTCACTGAAAGAAACCTAATGAACCGTGTACTCATTTGTGATTCTTTATTACGACGTAACGAAACCGAATCATTTTTGAAGAAGCTGATAACTGGTGATGAAAAGTGGATCACGTACGACAAGAACGTGCGAAAAAGGTCGTGGTCAAAGGCCGGTCAGGCTTCACAGACTGTGGCGAAACCCGGGTTAACTCGCAATAAGGTGATGTTGTGTGTGTGGTGGGATTGGAAGGGCATTATTCATTATGAGCTGTTACCACCAGGCAGATTATCGATTCTGAACTCTACTGCGAACAACTTATGAGATTAAAACAAGAAGTTGAGAGAAAGCGTCCGGAATTGATCAACAGAAGGGGTGTGGTGTTTCATCATGATAACGCTAGACCTCACACATCTATAGCCAACCAGCAAAAATTAAAAGAGTTTGGCTGGGAGGTGTTAATGCATCCGCCGTATAGTCCTGACCTTGCACCTTCAGATTTCCACCTGTTTCGGTCTCTTCAGAATTCTTTGGGCAGTGTTAGGTTAACATCACGAGAGGACTGCCAAATCCACTTGTCGCGGTATTTTGATGAGAGCTCCCAAAATTTTTAAAGCAAAGGGATCATGTCCCTACCTACAAGATGGCAAAAGGTTATCGAACAAAATGGTACATACATGCTTTAGTTAAATGTCAATAAACTTTATCAAAAAATGTTTTGAATTTTCTTAAAAATGCGAAGAAACTTTTTCCCCAGCCCAATATATACGACAAAAAAACCACCATTCGTTTCATATGCTTTTTTTATTTAATAACGCTGGATTATGCTAAAAAAATGTTAATATTTGGTAAATGGTTAATCAAGTAATCATTTACAATTGAATACACTTAAAAGCTTGCGCAGACGAGGGATTTTTGTCCGCGGACTTTTTTGTCCGCTAAAATAGATCGCATATGTACAACTGTATCGAGTAGGTAACGCAAACGAGGGATTAAAAGTACCGCGTACAAAAAGTTAAATTCAGGCGAAGTTTTTATTTGCGAAACGTACTTTTTACTCCGCCGCGCCGCGGAGAAAAGTCCGCCGTCTGCGCAGGCTTAATTAGAAAACCTTATAAATATGTCAGAAGTTATATAAATTACTGATATTATTATTAGAAAATTGCATTGATGTCGGATATATACGACCATAGGGACCGGACATAACCAAAGATTTACTGATACGAAAATCCACGTAAGTAAAAATATTTCTGTTTAAACTGACTATTTTTTAACAAATAAATTAAAACAATAAAAGCAATTGTTACTACAGAAATAAATATGTTTAATTTCTTTGAAAGTAAGTATAAAAATGTCAGTGACTTGAGTTGAAATGAAATGAAAACTTTTTATTCGTAGTAGGTAATTTTATACACTTTACGAACGTCAAACGCTGGATGAGGGCGGCGCGGGTCAAGACGACATGACGAATCCTGGGTGAGGCCTCCGTCGAGAAGTGTGCATCTCTCGGCTCATGAAGATAATGATCGCCCATTATCCACCAATGTCTTGGTGTTGTCTACTGCTACTTCTTATTTATTTATTTATTCTTTATTGTACATAAATATTTACAGAATAAGTTTGTAACAATACGATAGAGTACAATTGGCGGCCTTATCATCAAAAGATGATCTCTTACAGGCAACCTTTTCACAAGATAAGGACAATTACCTTAGTGATAACAAAAAAAGTTAACTTATAACTACATAGATATAACTACCTATATATATAATGTATAGATATATACATAGTATAGATATATAGGACTTTTACGAGATGCTTATCCAGGGGCGGTAGGGCTATTCTCACCCGACCTTACACGGAAATATATAAATACATATACTATTTAAATACATACATATATAAATCCCACATAATAAGTATATACATAAGATAAAAAATATACTATATAAAAACAAATTATAAGATAGATTTTGCATGGAAATGAGATTTGACCAGCTCTTTGAATTGCTGAATTGTTTGAGCTATTTTTTATTTCCAGAGGCAGTTCGTTCCACAGTGACACAGCTGAAACCGTAAATGATTTATTATAAAATTCGGTTTTATGTACAGGTGTGGATAGCATAAAGTTATCAGTTGATCGAAGCTGTCTGTCGTGATGCGTGTAGCGATATGAAAATCTGGTTTTTAAATAGCTCGGTGCGGAAGGATTGAACAGTATACGATATATCAGACAAAGAAGGTGAGTATTCCGGCGAAAACGAATTGGAAGCCACTTGAGCTTAGTGCGATATTCGGAAACATGGTCGTATTTACGTAGATTAAATATGAACCTTATGCATAGATTTTGAAGCCGCTCAAGTTTATTAAGTAGGTCTTCTGTAATATCGAGATAGCAAGTGTCCGCGTAGTCAAGGATAGGAAAGAATAAGGACCGTGCAATAGAAATTTTCGTGGAGGTTGGTAGGAGATTGCGCAAACGTTTTAAAGAAAATGTAGCTGCAAACATCTTCCTGCTCACTGCATCGATTTGAGTTTTCCAGGTACCTAAGATTGGTATCAAAAAATACTCCAAGATTTTTAACAGAGTTGCTATATTCAACTGTGACACCATCTACCATACATAATACGTGGACATAAAGTCCAGTCAATTTGGCTAGTTTGTTTTGGGCTGCCAATTATGATAGTCTGTGTTTTAGCTGGATTTAAAGTCAGCCCGTGGCTCTTACTCCAGGAAGAAATTTTATAGAGGTCGTGAATTATACTCGTAATGGCTTGTGACAGATTTTCAAGTCTAGTATGAGTGTATTCTTCTTCGGTTTTAAAAAAAAGAAATGAAAGTAGAAAGTTATTATAGGTAAAATTTGGCAGAAATACAGCTCTGCTATGACATGAACACAAAAACATAAGACAGCTATTCGTGCTTGCCAAGATCATGTCGCAGCCAAGCTAGTTACTTACAGTGATTAATGTTTATTATTCGGAAATAACCTATGGAGACATCAATCCCAAGCTCTTTTGTCATCTAAATAATGTTTGAGTTTTTAGTAGCTTTTTTGCATAATGTTTCTTTGATAGTTCTTTTAAATTTATTAAACGTTAGGGATTGAATTGACTTTGGTATTTTATTATAGATACGTATTGCCATTCCCATAAACGATTTGGTGCTTTTAGCCAGCCTTAATTTAGGAAACGCTAATTTATGGTCGTTCCAGAATAATTTTTATCATGCTTTTTTCATGGTTTTAAATTTACTACTATTCTTCTTTAGGTACCTACTAATGTTTTCATATACTTGTATATATATATATATATATATATATATATAACAATATATATATATATATATATTGTGATGCAAAGGTCAAGATATCAATCTCTTTAAACTTTTCTCTTAGAGATTCTCTATTTCCAAGTTTATACATTCCCCTTCTCTGCAGTGTAAATATCCATTGCCCCAAAGTAGGATGCCGTAGGACATTATACTATGAAAATAACTAAAATAACTTCGCCGTATTAACATCAGTCAATGAACGAAATTTCTTTACCACGAACGCTGCAGAACTAAGTCTACTCGCTAGCTGTGAGATATGGGCGTCCCATTGCAAGAAGCTAAGGTAATTCCAAGAAAAACAGAGTTATCTACTAATTCAACCTGTTCCCATTAAGCCGCAGATCAGACTCAACTTGTTTTACATTTGGTGCAGAGAATTTTATGCATTTAGTTTATTATCATTGAAAGCTAGATTACTTACATTAAACCACTGCACTACATTTGAGAGAGCATTGTTTGCATCGTCGTAGTTGATTTCTGCCGTATCATTTAAAAAATTAATGATGTGTCATCAGCATTTTTAAATATAATATCGTGATTATTGCCTACTATACATCGACGGCGATGTGTTCCGGCAATATTTTATGAAAAGCCAGTTTTCTCCTAAGCCCTTGCCTTTCATCTCCGACCTCATCTTCACTTACCACCAGCAGGCGTAGCACGGCTTGTCAAGACAAGACTTGTGTCACAGATTATATCACAATTTGAGCGACATAATTGCTTAGTCTTATACAGCAGCACGGGGCAAGTTTAATTTATCTAGAATGCGTGACAAACACATCTTGACAAATGTTTAAGACTTCTTTCAAGTTCTGTCTCTTATTTAATAGCATGGCGGCATCGTTTTGTTTATTTTTGTCACAATTTGACACATCGCCAAACATTTTTTATCACTGCGGTTCGGAGGTAGTGAGATTATTTTTTCATAATAATAATTATGAAGTCGTCGTGGCGCCATGGTTAATGTGTATATCATACGATATCACATGTTAAGCAACGTTCGGCGCAATCGGTACTTGGATAGGTGACCGCCGACCATTCATTTCTCTGGACGACTTCCGTGCTTCGGAGGGCACGTTAAGCAGTCGGTCCCGGGTGCTGTATACTTGTATACAGTAGTCGTTAGGGTTTGTCAGAAGCCATTTCGGCGCCCTGAAAATTCTGGCATCCACCACCCAGCACTGGGCCAGCTTGGTGGATTATGGCCTATAACCTCCTCGTCTCCCAGGGGAGAGACTCATGCCCTGCAGTGGGCTCATTACAAAGAGTTGTGATGATGATGATGATGAATAATAATTATGTCTATCAATTATTATTATCAGATTCTTTTAAGACTTCAACGGTAAAGGTACTTACTGCTTTTTGGCACTTGACATGGTCACAAAACTTAAAAATAATATTAAAACTAAAAAATTACATTTGGAGGTTTAAAGTTGTTAAACTCGTTCTTTGTATAAACGTAAAGACAAAGATATGTCGCGGCAAGCATTTTTGTCACGTCGTGTGCCCGTGCTGTCATATAAGACAAATTACCGGACTGTGACAAGATTATGTCTTGTCGTGTGACTTATCTCTTATGAAAACCGTGCTACGCCTGCAGCTCAACGAGGGCTTGTCTATTACAACTAAAAAGGATCGGCAGTCAATAAAACACTTATTGAACTAAATCATACCCTTTATTACTAAACCACATTTGCCATCTTACATAATAAGGTTTTCAACAAAAACCAAATATTAAGAACTATCAACCGAAAGATGTTAAAGCCAGTAATGTGATAAATTTGCGTGTTTTAAGTTAACAGTCCTTACTATTCGATCAAGAACATCGGCTTTTTTACTATTGCATATTAACGGCAGTTATTAGGTTTCAAATGCTACATACAATAAATACTCAAACAATGATTTTAACGGACATGATTATCGAATAACATATATTAAGGATCCAAAGTTTATTCCAAAGCGGCAGCACCAGAGATGATTTCAATGAGTTCTCTGGTGATGACGGCTTGACGGGTTCTGTTGAAGGTGAGAGTCAGCTTGTCAATCATCTCTCCGGCATTCTTCGAAGCATTGTCCATGGCAGTCATCCGGGCTGATTGTTCGGAGCAAGCTCCTTCTTTGAGAGCGTAGAACAACATGGAAGCCAGGGAGAATTCCATGTAGCATTTCACGGTCTCTTCGTCCAGTGAGTCGTAAATTGTGAGTTTCGCTGCATCCTGCGAATAGAAAAATAACAAATGAGAAATCAGTGAAAGTAGATAGATAGATAAACGTTTTGTTACTAAAATCACACACTTATAAACCTAATACTAAAACATTTCTTAAAAAATACTTTATCTAACTAAATCAATGTGTGTTATAGCAGCGCAAAAAGCCATAGCTCAGCGTCCGTATTTGCTTAAAAAGCAAAACGCTGATATTCTGCTACAGCTTAAGGAGATCAAGTTATATATTGAAAGTACATAATAAATAATTATTTAAACACGTCATAATATGTTTATTTGGTCAGCAATAAATTAAATTAAATCCAATAAGTAATAAAAATAATGATGTTATAAAATTATATAATATAGAATTGAACATGAGTACTGTCGAAGCTTACGATAAAATTATAAGAAAGGGGTAAAATGCTTGTATGACTTCATGGTAACGGAATAGAGGGCAATGTTATAGAGGGCGCTAAATTCAATGAATGATTTTATATGTTTGATAGCGATCGGCTGCCTTATCACGTAAATATTAGCGATCAGCTATAATGGCGCAGTCATCACGCCATGAACGCGCGATCCATTGCTTTACATCGTATTATGTAAGCGATAGCTGTTCAATCGTTCGTTGATCGCAGAATGCATTTATTGCTACGATACTAGCGCCAAAAACAATTTGGTAGCCAAAAAAGAAATTAATAAAATGTGAAACAGATGTTTGCTTTTAAAATTTCGCAGAAAAGTACACACGAAAAGTATGAAAGTCAAAGGGATTATATATGCACTTTTAGTACATCGATTGAACGATAGAGGCAGCACAGTAGCCGGATTGTTATGGCTTTGTTTTAGCTGTAACGTAATACGAATTAGTTCTTTTTTAGCAAATCTTGCGCAATTCATGCCATTGCTTTGCTCTTGCAAGTTACGTGATAAGGCAGCCGTTATACCTTGAAGTAGGATGATGGCAAGGGAGAGAGATAAGCTAAGCTATAGGCTTATCCTATATCCTATCCTATAGGCGCGCGGAAATATCTTGAAATGACGGTTTATACGCAGAAGCGCGGTAAAATTAGATTTATTATTGTTACTGTAAAGTCATTGATGGAACGCACTTGCGTTCATTAAAGCTAGGGTTATACCTGTGTAATGTTATATTTTGAGGCCAAAATCAAACTTGTATAGGGTCGCCTTATAATAGTCAATAATATTTTAATAGCAGATTAAGAACGATGAGTGGGTCATAATTACAAAAAAGAAATATTTAAAAAAAATCATAAAAAGTTTCAAAATTCTTCTAAGTGATCAAAATTTAAGTTTGATCTGTAGTTTATGACACAGCAGATAGTAAAAACGTTTCCATCCAATTGTATGAAGTCATAAAGTGTAGATTAATCTTAAATTTTACTTACAGAGAAGAATTTTGAAATGTTAATTTATGACAATTTATTTTCTTTTTCGAATTTCAGACCACTCGTCATTCCTGATCTGCTATTAAAATATAATTGACTATTATAAGCGGACCCTGTATAGTGATAACTACATTTCATTTTTTAACTTTCATTCTCAGAGTCTTTGTGTCCATTTGCTCACGATTTTTTTTCAGTCACAGTTTATAAAATTCTTAACTAAGTTTATTAGAAACTATTCCAGCAACTTGTTTAGAAAGAGAGTATATGAATAATAAATATAATTACGACAGAGTTAGACCATTTTCATCTCAATTTTGAAACGTAGGGAGTTGCAGCTGAAACTTAGATTTTAAATAGTTAATGTTAATACTTTTCTTTTTTGTAAATTTATTGTGATTATTTCAGTTCATCAAATCTATTCGTAATAAGAAAGCAAATTGAACACACTATCTCAGTAATTATTAAAAAACTGTGTAAAGGTACTTATTGGACCGTATTCGACAATTTTAACGACTCGACCGTATTAATTTTGGATAATGTTTGCATAAAAGTGTAATTAGGTTTAATAAATAAAATAATGATGTAGGTAAATCTCTTAAATTTAAAATTGTCACAATTTCCTATTTTATTTTTAAGCTATTGCATACCTTCTATCGCGGGCCTTGAGCGTGGGGACCGAATCCAGAAATTTCGTAACGAAAAAAACCTAACAGCCCTCACTCCGACCGGCACAGCGATGATACTTTGATTTCATAACTTTACATGCGGGCTTTAATAAACAATCAGCGCCATTTACTAGGAACTTGTGGAACTTCATATTAGATCAAACATTACTGCATTAATAAAATAAATAAATAATTATAATTGCATAAGTTGATAAAAAATGCTATGCAATAGCTTTACCGCGGCAGTCTCCGAGTGCCACACGTCTTTTTTATTTCTTAAGAATAGTTATATAGATTCTACTATGTTTGTATTTAAGATCCATATTTTGTTTTATAGAAGTTATATTTTTGAATGATTTGAAATGTTATTTTAGCACGCTCCAGCCTAAAAAACAGGATTATCCTAGTTCAGGCACCAATGTTCTATCCTTACTTGTATATTTAAGCCAATATTTGTAATTTATGCTTTTTGAAATTAATAAACATTTTTATTTATTGCATTTTCTTATTTTGAAGTCTCTCCAGTGTCAAATTTTACGACGTGAAACATGTCAGCTTCATACAAAAACTATTTTTTTCTCTTTCTGTCACGGCATTAAGAAACACTTAAAATAAGAGAACTCAATCGGGCCCAATGTATTTAATTAATAATGAAATTAAACAACTTGAGTTGTAACTGAAGTGACAGTAACAATGTCTATAGCACCCATTACCTATTGTTTCGAGTTTCCTTATTTTTTTTTGTGTATAAACGCGTTTGACTCCTATCGCGATGTAAGTGACAATGAGGGTTCAGTACACATGAAAAAAGGCTCTACAGTAAAAAAAATACAGGAACACCCCATCGCCAACGCGATTGTATTAGGCGGTAGATTTTATATATAAAAAGATAGCTATACTCATAGCAAACAGTGACCCTAATCCGAGTGTTCCTATCTTCCGACCCTTTCAATGCTTGGCTAGCAACAGGCAATCTATGTCATTTTCACCTATTAGACTAAAGCCAAGCTAGAAACGTCCTGTTCCTTAATTGAAGCCGGTCGGAACTCGACCCCAGGGTCTCTTACACCGCAGGTGAACACTCGCATCAATGAGGCTGTTAGCCATTACGATTCAATGTAGTTAATAGGAAATACACAGGATTGATTTTTGGTCACCGGCCAAATTTTTTTTACACAATAAGTATCATTAATAGAAACATTTATTTGCAAAAAAAGGTATGTATTTTTTAACAAGGAAATTAATATATTCGCTAACACATTAAGCAAAGCATGATCACTTTAAATTACGAATGAAAACAATTAAAATAAAGACTACTACGCGCTACTACAAACATCTTGTAAAGACAAACGTCGTAGTATTATCAGTGAAATTCCGCTTCGTAGTAGCTATGTTCATCAACAGACTATTTATAGAAAAGTTTTTGATGCCATATCTAAATGTGTCTTGTAATGGGCGATACAAAAATAAATATGCAGGTATGTATGTTTATATTGTATCAAAGAAAATAACATTTAAATTTCATCATCATCATCATCACAACTCTTTGCAATGAGCCAACTGCAGGGCATGAGTCTCTCCCCTGGGTGACGAGGAGGTAAAATCCATAACCCACCAAGCTGGCCCAGTGCTGGGTGGTTGATGCCAGAATTTTCAGGGCGCCAAGATGGCTTCTGACATCCCTAACGACTACTATATACATCAAGCCGGTAAGTATACAGCAACCCCAGACCGACTGCATAACGTGCCCTCCGAAGCACGGAAGTCGTCGTGAGACATGAATGGTCGGCGGTCACCCATCCAAGTACCGACCGCGCCGAACGTTACTTAACCTGTGATGTCGTATGATACACACAGTAACCGCGGCGCCACGACGACTTCATTTAAATTTGGCTGGGACTAAAAAAACCCTGTTTAAACCATTAATAAGGGGTAGCGTAGGATCGATATAGAAAACTCCATTGATCCTGAATAAGTGTTGTAAAAAGTGAACTCACTTCACACCCTTCATATAATATCTACCACTAAATACCACCATTTGGCGATATTTTACAATTTTTCATCAAGAGCCAGTTATTTTCTAAACCCATGTACGTCTCATCTTCGCCATTTTCACTCAACATCAGGTGAGGTTGAGGTCTGAAGTTGGTTGGCACCATTAATATTAAAACTACAATAAGATCTTATCGCTTACTATAGTGTTTTTCAAATGCGAGGAGGAGTCTAGAACATTGAAACTTTCCAATTTACGCATAACATTTTTGAAAAGGATTTTTAAAATGTCATTGATTATTTGTCGCAATGTAATTAAAAAAATAAAATAATATTTATTGAAATATTTAACAAACTTGAAACATAACAGGATTCCTCGCATTTGAAAAACAGTATAATTTCTGTTACAAACACACTGTACCTTCATACATATACTACTTAGCTGTACCCCGCAATTTCAAATCCCGAGGGAATATCGGGATAAAAAGTGCCCATATGCTTATTAAATTACACCCAAATTATACAGGGTGTCCCGCAAACCCTATATAATACCTTCACGGGTGCATTCTAGCACCCATAAGGATTACAGAAAAAATAAAAATGGATTTTTTTTTTAAATTTTGTATGAAAGCAATAAATTTCGACAATTTTTTTCATACAAAAATTTAAAAATAAATTTCGATTTTTTCTTTTTTTATATTTTTTCTGTAATCCTCATGGGTACTAGAATACATCCGTGAAGGTATTATACAGGGGTTGCGGGACACCCTGTATATATCACTATGCAAAATTTTATCTAAATCAATTGAACCATTCTGTCGTGATTGAGGAAGAAACGTCCATACATCCAAACTTTCACATTTATAATTTTATTATTAGTAAGATTAGTATTTAAGTAACATTGTGATTTAATCTCTGTGTGTACAGTAATCTATACTAATATTTGTTTGTTTGTATGTTTGTTTGGTTGAAAGCGATAATCTCAGGAACTACTGATGCGAGTTCGACAGTACATTTATCGAGGAAGGCTTTAGGTTATATTTTATCCTGAAGTTCTCATGGGAACGGGAGTAATGCAGGTGAAACTGCGGGGACCGGCTACTGATTAAATAAATCCATAAAACAAAGATTGTACTATGATGGAGATACTAACCTGCACAGACTTAGAGCTGAATAGAGGCAGCTGGTCCTGAGCGTAGGAGACCACAGACTTAAACTTGTTATAGACGATGGACCCGGCGGCCCATTTGTAGTCGGCGTTGATAATGGCGTCCGAAATCTTGCAGGCGTCGATGAAAGTCGGCGGGAGACGACCGATCTGGAGGATAGAATAATGATGGTATTAGAATCTTCAAACAACACATTGACAATCGTTTTTTTTTATTCGCTATGGGTAGGAAAATAAAATCCACTTATTGGACGTCAGAATATACAACGTCGACTTTAAAAACCTAACTTAAAGGTGACGACTGACTTGTCATATTTTATCGTAAAGTAACGTTACATTACGATGAAATGTTCCAGGTCAGTACAGCGAGTCGCGTGCACTCGGTTGTCGGTAGTTTCACTAATCCCGAGTGTCACGTTACGCCTTAATTTTAAAAGCGGCTCCAGACGGGTGTATTGTGACATTACGTGTAGTGTAATTTAGCATCAACAGTGTGGACGACAACAGAGAGCGCCTTTGGGTTCGCGCGATAAACCGACAGTAATACTCATACTGCCGTCCACACGTAGAATTCGTGTTACATTACACGTAATGTTACATTACACTCGTCTGGAACCGCCTTTAGGTCAGTCATTTTATTCTAATTTTGAATTTGATATTTATCTCAATGTGGATAATATTTATTTTGGTATTTATTTAAGTTTAGATTTTAATTATTGTGTATTGCTATCAAAGTATTTGTTACTTGTAACTAAATACCTTATTGTACTGAGGAATTTTGATTTTTAGAGTTTGATCTTCACTCAGTTATTGTGTTGTTGTTTGCCGAGTAATTGTTAAAGAACCACTGTTACATATATTTTTCATGATGAAGTATTTACCTTTATAAAATTGTACTATCGAAGACACTTCCATTTCTGAGCATTTCTAAATTCATTTTTGATTGCCCTCAAAAATAGAAGCGCTCCCTAACCCCACCCTGTGGCTTTCAATACACCATTGAAAGTAAAATTTACAAAATACATATGATGCGTGACTAAGCTGCGAAGTGCAAGTTGCAAATAATAGGAAAATCACTTTCCTAATCGGTGAAATCTTAAAGTTTGTGCGACATATTTGTAAATTGATCAGGTATCTATGGCCGTGATAGTACATTATATTCTTATGTATATTTATTTTCTGTCCATTGATATATATATATATATATATTTTCTCTTCCATGCTGAACGGGGAGCGAAAGAAAAACATAGAATGTGCCAGCTGCTTCTCTTCCCAGGCAAACTGTAAAAGTCAGTTAAGGGACGGAGGTTTTGTTGGGGTTTTTGCAGGCGATAGGCTGACCGCCCCTCACTGCAATAGTCTCTCTCCATCATAATAATGCCTCAAAATTGGTCAGACGTGACATCAGATGGTTTTGCGGCCTACCCCATTGGGGATGCAGGCTTGAGATTATGTATGATATATTTTTTTAGTAAACCAATAACTAAAAAAACAATTGCTCAAAATATTTTTTTCTTCTTTGCAGGAAATTAAGAATTCCAAAATTAACTTATCCAAACGAAATAATTGCATATATTTATATAAATTACGTAAAGACCATTGGTTTGCATAATATGTCTCGCCGCTACTTACCTCATTGGCAACACACAGGATATGGCCGGCATACAGCCGCTGCAGGATGCTGCGGCTCTTGTCTCCCACGCAGATCACCTTGATGTTCTCGGCCCCGGGCTCGCTGAGCCGAGTGCGGATCACTTTGGAGACACCGGTGTGCACCGCTCCGCATAGACCTGTGGATGAGGACAGATTCTGATTAATTCAATTCAAATAATTTATTTCAATCAATTAACAGATCATTGGTACATACAGGTAATTATCAGGATAGATACAATAAAAAAAATAGTAATAATTAATGTGAAGTTTTTGTTTTTAGATTGAAATACAGTAGAATCCGTTTATTATGACTCCGCTTATATTGACCAACCGCTTATTATGACGTGTTTACACAGTGAAGTTTGGTTTTTATATAAATTATATAACTAAGTCGGATATAATGACTTCGCCTATATTGACATATAGCTTATAGTGACCCTTTTTTATCAAATTTTGTCCGCTTATAGTGACCGACCGTATGATTTCTAACACCTTTGGCAGTGTTCGGGAGAGCCACGTCATACCCAAAGACTTTCGGCGCGTGAAAGGCTTTTTTGATTTGAGTCTCAGAGCGTAGATTTACTTATCAATATCTACTTTGATTTATCTCTATTTTATTCCTTCCTATTAAAATAAATCACATACTTACTCAAACAGTTTATTTATTCTTGCAGTACCTACCTATGCTTTGTATGACTTTGTATTAGCGCATTACCTCTTGGAAACCTCTTCAAATCAATCCCAACAACATTTTGTTCTATTACATTTTACAAATCTTGAAAGAAAAAAAAAAATTGTTTGCTCCCTCTATTATTTATTACTCTATATGTTGCAGCGTCACCCCGCAACCCTGCGCCCGCTGCTCGCGACGTGACGCAACCATCAGTGTTAATGGAGTAACACCAGTTTAGAGACACTTAATATTTTTTGTATGGTAAATTTCAAAAAGTCGTAGAACAAATGTTGAGATTGATGTGGAGAGGTCCCTGCAAGAGGTGATGCGCTTATTAAAATTAACCTTGTAAATAGAGACAATTATAGTTATTTTTTGTGCAAGTATTGTAATGACAAAAATGGGGTAAGTAATACTATGTAAAAAAAAATCTGGGTCAGGTCTGGGTGTATACTAGGATACCCCCTTGTGACACTAAGTGGTCTCTATAACACAAGCTTACTTTGGCGCCACATAGCTGGTGTGTCAGTATGCATATTTATGATATAAAAATGATAATGGAGTGTGATCGAAATCATGGCCTCAGAGCGGCAATGATTCCTTGGACCCTCTATGGAGGAGAAATTAATTGTCTCCTGGCTGAACCTCTCTCAGAAACTTCTATGTTATAATTTAATTTAAAAACAAATAAAATTATAATAATAATAAACCTAGCAAATAAACCAATAAACCTGATATTGTGTTAATGGACCGATCATCATCCAAGGTGTTTTTGGTGGACATAACTATACCACATGACGAGAACCTCCTCGTGAAGACTGAGACCGAAAAGCAACGCAAGTACTTGGACCTTGCACACGAGGTGACCGAAATGTGGGGAGTTGTGTCCATCATCCCGGTTGTAATATCGGCAAACGGTTTGACTCCAGCCACTTTGGTCAGAAACCTTGAAAGGCTGGGATTTGGCAGCGGTTCGCACAACTTATATAATAGCTTTTTTATAAAAAAAAAATTACTTTTATTTATTTACTATCTCTCAAAATACTATGAGGCTGGCATAGTGATTAAAGCCTCAACAAAAATTAGATTTAAAAAAAAATATATAATATTATTTACCTCTGTCTGAGGTCATAGCAACAAATAGTTGCTTAGGGTCATCCTCAGGGGGGGTAACCTGTAATCAATAATGTATGATTTGTTATGTATTAATGTGTGAATTTAACGCTAGGTAATTCTTATTGGCTCTGTAAATGAGTTTACTTTTATGATCTGTTACTTCTATTTTTGTCTCAAATCATGAGATTATATTAATATCGGCAAATTTGTTACATTATATTTGTTTCATTCAACTTCCCATTATTGGGTTATTTTTATTAATTCAAAATAAAATTAATTTTAGGCTATATTAACTTGGCAAACTAAATATTCACAATGATTTGCTTTAGGAAATTAGTACTACAAACATAATTAAATTATAAATGTTCTTCTGTTTTCTAGACATTTCATTTGTCACTTAAAAAAATGAAGGTTATTAACCATTTTAACCACGTGGTTAAATATTAATGGTTAAGTAACCGCATTATATGTTTGTTACGGTTAAATAGCACCGCGAAATGTCGTTAACGGATTGAAATGTGTATAGCAAGTTTCGCAATGATGCCAGCTTTGACTGACAAAAAAAAGTCAGTTGAAATTCCTTATCTCAAAATCTGCTGAACTGATTTTGATGAAACTTATAGTATACCCTAATTGAACAATACCTAATATGACAAAAAAATAATAACTTAAATTGGACTTGTAGTTCTGGAGATATGCGAATACAAACATAAAAACTTACATACACTATTGAAATTGTTTACATTTGTTCAGACATTTATGTAGACTAACATATATGAAAACCGGGCCATTATGGAAATATTATATACATATGGGCGGACTTGATAACCTCTTTTCTTGAAGTCGTTAACAGGAAAATAAAGAAAAACTTTGTCCTTTTTCGTTGTCGCTGTCAGATATTTAACTGTTAATAACTGCATTTTATTGGTAAGCATAAACTTGGTTAATTAACGGTAGCTAAAGGGTTTTCTACAACTATAATGAAGACCCATTGGTAAGTAGTGTGTAAACTTATATTTTCAAATAGTATCATGCTAAAATAAAAAGAACCATAATATACCCTTAAAGTTAGGAACCAAGTATATGTATTGTGGTACAAGAAATTTAAAACCACTTAATGTGAATTCCAACTGTTAAAATTTTGCAAAAGTAAATCAAAAAGAATACCTCTGCACGTTCATAGAACTGTACGGCACCCTCTCCGTAAGGACGGGCAGCTTTCAAATCTCGTTCAGCGCGGGTATACCTGTTGTGTTCGATTTCAACTTTAAATAACACTGCTTTTTCACTTTGATCAAAAATTCAATTAGACACATTCTAACAAATGACAAAATATCTTGATAAGATTCTTTTTAGTACACAATTGTCTTTAATATTTAATTTACTGCATTTTGATATATACTTTGTTACCAGCAAACATAACTTAAACACATAACATGCTAGGGACAAATGATTTTATGGTCGAAATAGTAATGATTACAGTGCATATTTTAACAAACAATAACTATGCCACTTTTATGAATACAATTCTGAATATTTCAATCAAGCATTGAATGTTTTGAATCTTTATGGGTGATTTTTGTACCCCTTGGAAATTATCCAAAAAAAATGTGTCAAATTACTTTGAGTGACATCTTTGACAATTTAATAGAAACAAAGGAATTAAATGTGGACAAGCAACATACTTTATTTAAGAAAACGCCTTACTTAGCTGCCGATACCATCTTCATAGATTGGGTGATCTTCTGAATGTTCTTGACAGACTTAAGACGCATCGAAATATGCTTCAAAGTGGCCATATTCCTGTTCTGCTGATGGTTAACAACCGCCACCACCTGGGTGGTAACACCCGGCGTAATACGACCCAACATAATGATTCTGAAAAGACCTTAGATCGAAATCAGATGATACCATACAGGTTAGGTATATTATGTAAGAACTTTTGTAAACCAAATTTTAGTAGGAGGAAGAAGTTCTAACACTTTACATTATTATTTCCGTACTTTAGATCCCAAAAACTAAAACAATAAAAATAAACTAGGAGTTCTTAAAATCAATAGGTACTAACTTTGCTAATTTTCGGTCGGTCAAGAACACAGAACACCAGCCGGACGAAAAAGTGTCCTCTCTAGCTAGACGTCTGCTTTAAGCGTTCATAGCAGCTGCAAAAACACAAAGCTGACGTATCAATAGTCAGATTGACATTATTTTCGAGCTCATTCAAACTTCATAAAAATGAGCCACAGACAGCGCTTAGTAATTACTTACTCTCAATGTAAGCTCTTAAAATAGTATGACCCAATGAATGAATTAACCAACAACCATGGAATTAATATAGGAACTACGTAATGAGAGGTTTTGTGACAGCTCATTAAAAAAACAAAACTGTACAAAATTGGCACAAAAGGCTTCGATAGATGGCGCTTTACACAAGGCGAAGGCGAAGAATTTATTCCACACTGCGTTTTTAAAAATAAAATAAACTAATTGATGTCTGTACCAAAAATTGAACGTATAAATAACCAAAGGTGGTAGATACCACTTACCTACATTATAGTATACAGACTTAACGCCTTCGGCTTTTTAAAAGTGCCATCTATAGAGGTTTTTTGAACTATTTTTTATGAGCTGTCAGAAAACTCCCCATTCCTACGTAATAGCACTTACTAATTCCATGCCAACAACAAAATGGGGTAGAAAAGTGTCTACTTAGTACTTATTCCACAAGAGACACTTCATACGCTTGACCCATAACAACCATCAAATACAAAAAATATATTAAAAGTAAAAAGTGGTTTCTATAAAAAAAATTGAAATGCATCAATGCTGTCATGAGTTTTATAGAAAACTAGCGTTTGCCCGCAACTTCGTACACGCATAAACTCAAAAGTCCTATATTTTCCGTTCCCGTGGGAATTTCGGGAGTTCCTTCCATAATACAATCATACATTTATTAAGGAACCCTTATACCAAGTGTCACATCCGTGCACTCCAGGAATAAGGTTTTTTCATACAAACAAAAACATCATATAATTCCTGTTCCTGTGGGAATTTCGGGAATTCCTTTCATAAAATAACCAGTCACTGTTTGAAAAACCTTTACGCCAAATATCGTATTCGTGCACTCAAGGAATAAAATTTTTCATACAAACTAAAAAGTCCTCTATTTCCCGTTCCCGTGGGAATTTCGGGAATTCCTTCCTTAGTGCACCCCTACATACCCTAAAGAATATATGTTCCAAATTTCAGCTCTCTACGCCCAGTAGTTACGGCTGTACGTTGTCTGTCAGTCACTCATGGCGGGTTTCAATATTCAACTGACTGCTATGCGTAACCGGTACAGGTACAAAACTGGTAGGAAAAAAGTAGCGTTTCACAATATCTAGTAGCTACGGGCTGTAAGTTCTCAAATTTGGCATGGGCCCTCCTTGCGTGACGTTCTTCCAGGAAAATAGGTGATATGTGATTTATAGAATATCACGCATTAGCAAATTATTTGTATGATATTTGAACTAAAGAAATATATAAACTTATTCAATTTATGTTTGCTATGTTTTAGAATTCGATAAATATATTATAGTATGTTTTTAGAGCTTTTTATTAATAATTGCGTTTAACTGCTTACGTAAAACGAAACGCCAATCCTTCGACTAATTTTGCCATTGGTTGAATCACATTTTTATGACGTCAAAGTAAATATTTAAAAGAAAAATTATGTCATTCAATAATATTCGTCCTTTTTTTTCAAAAACAGTTATAGATAAGTTAGAAAGAGAAAACTGGATTATTGATATGTTGACAGATATTTGATAGGATATTTCGTTAAATGAATAAATTTTTACGTTGTTGGCTAGATAAAATGACCTATTCTTTAATTGGTCATACGTAATGAAAACATAACTCTTATTGGCCGCAGCAGACTGCCATGCTACCTTTACCTCATTGGTTTAAATTAATAACTTGTTACGTCGTCGTTGGCTAGATATAATGACTTATTTTGTAAATGGTCAAATGTAACCTAGCAACCCATTACAGTCAAACAGTTCATAAGCAGTGGTTTAGATGTCAAGATTTTGAATATAGAAAGGCATTTTGGTACTGATTTCTATTGTTCGTAGGCAAAACGAACAGTTTTCATAATATTGAAACCCGCCATCAGTAACTCAGTCAGTAACGGAACAGTTTAATATATATTGATGGGTAACACAGTTTCTCTGAGGATATACACATGCGGAAGTTGTGGATGTATTTAATTTCAACTTTTGTAGTACACATGAATGTACAGATGACGGTCCACATTTTACATACTTTGATACATAAAAACAAATTATTACACAGGGTGTCCCATAAATTAGTGGACCAACGAAAAACTGGAGATACAAGGGGTTGCCTGGAATCCAAAAGAACATTTTTTTCCCCTACGCTAGTGGCTTAGTAGTTTTTGAGATATACCGAGTTTGAATATTTATAGGATTTTCCCCTGCTGCGCGCAGAAAATGTATCATACCTTTTTTTTCATGCACTTTTTATAACTTTTTATCTTTGCAGATAGTTGACAAAAGATTAATTTCTCTAATTAATTTGTAATTTATGAGGGATTATTGGTAATCTGTGAAAATAAAAGCTAAAACATATAATTTTTTTAATCTCATTTTGAAAACCAGCATCATGCTGGTGTAAAAAAAACGTATGGCAGCTTCGGTGAACTTTTTTGATAAACAGCTACAATTTATACAGATCTAAAAAAGGTATAAAAGTGTACAATAAAAATGAAACATATTTTTTTATTATAAGTCACACCAAAACCCACTTATTCTTAAATATTTTTAATTATCTTATTTCTTATTTTAAGATCTATGAAAAAATGCTGGCTGGATAAAAATGGAAAACTTTATTTTAAACCAGGCACTTAAAAAAATTACAGTTCGATTAAATCAAGCAAATAAAAAGAAACATATTTTTCTTAATTGTTCATATTGTTCAGTTATCACACATAAATAATATTCGAATATTCTCAATTTCTGAAAATGCCCGTTGATTTTACTGCTCGACGGTAATGCTCGGGAGGCCGCACTAAGATATCATGTGCAGTATCCAAATCAAGATTTGGATATCGCATCGAATTTTTCTCTGCGTCAGTAACGCGTATTTGGAGGGTCGAATCCCTGGCGTTACTAGACGTGAAGGAAGACCTAGACAGGTATTTATTTATTTATTCATATGTCACACCAACAACAAATGTATTACATTAATTCCAGGTTCATTATTTACTAGCTAAACAGTTCTGATACATATGTCTGGATTTAGGTATGTACAGCATTCCATAAAGTCACATTTGATAATTTATAAAAAAAAAAAGTTACTAAATTGACAATAATTAGTTAATTTAATACGATAAAAGCCTAGTAAAAATTATAAAGATAATGTAAATGTTATAATTTAAGATAAAAAAGTCAATTACAAATAACAAACAATAAAATTACGATATTATAATTAACAATTATCAAATTTCTTACAAAAAACCGCCAGGGAGTCATGAAAAATGTCAGGTTTTGGGTCATCAGCTTTCTTAACAAACAAGTTGTAGCTACTACAAATACGGATAAGAGGGCTGTTAGTACCGACGTTACTCTTGCAGAGAGGAATGTAGAATGTTTGCGTGATTGGTCTACGAGGAGTCGAGCGGGGTACATTCAATTTAATTTGAGACGTAATTTCCGCGCACGTTGTGGCTTCGTTAAGTATTTTATGTAGGAATCTTAGGTCATGTTTGGCTCGTCGATCATGCAAAGATTGAATCTTTAAAAATTTGTTACGATGCCCATAGGTGCTTCGATGTGAAATCCCGCTGGATGTAAATGCCAAGCTACGAGTAAATGACCTTTACACTGATTCAATTCGCTGCGAGTGTATAGCATACATAGGATTCCAGGCGGTGGATGCGTATTCTAAGTGACTTCGAACCAGTGCACAGTATAGCGTAACTTTTGTAGCGTTACTTTTAAAACCCTTAAAATAAACCCTGTTTATTTTAACAAATCCAGCCATCCTGGATGCTTTCAATTTCATCGATATGTGGTATAAATGTTAATTTTGAGTCTATAGTTACCCCTAGATCTCTAATTTGGTCAACCTTAACTAGTGCTGAATTACTAATAAAGAAACCGCATACATGATAAGAGAATCCTGTTTTAAAAGAATGGGCGTCTTTAACATGCACAACCTCCATGAATGGACCGTCGAAAACCTCCGTGCAGTAAGGGAAGGCAAGTTTCAGCACTAGTTTGGAGTAAAATTAAGGGCTGGGATACAAAACAGACAAATCATCGGTCCATTTGAACTGCCAGCACTACTTAATGGAGCTCATTGTTCAATTTTTTAGAGTAGAGCTTGGTAATTTGTTACACGATGTACCAAAAGAAGTTCGCAATTTGATGTGGCTACAATATGATGGTGCACCCGCTTACTATTCATTCACGGCAAGTAAGAGATCATTTATTTTTCGTTTAAAGAAGCCGTGCATGAACCAGTAAATGGCAATGAGAGAGCGTTACGTGAATAATTGAACCATGTAGCTTGGTGAAAAATAAAGGAGTTGCTCTTAGAAGACTGACAAAAAATATCTTAAGGAGATGCTGACTATGTGTACGAGCAAAAGGGAGACACTTCGGGCATTTGGTGGAATAAAATGAAGCTTAATAAATATTAAAAGTTCGATTACTTTACTTCTTTCATTTTATTTTACCTCGACAATAATTAGGTCTCTGATCCATATCTGAGTAATGATAAAAATACATATTAAATATTTTTTGTAGACTGTTATTACTTTTTGAAATCTGTATGAGTTAGGTATAGATGTTTTTAAAATAAAGTTCTATTAGGATGTCATACATTTTTTTACACCACCTTAGTTTAAAAATCAAGTTTGAAATTCTTGAATAAAAAAAATCTACACGTTTTCGCTGCTATTTTTTTTACAGATAAATATTCGTTATTAGACAAAAATAATGATCTATAACGATAAAATGTATGTTTAATTTGATAAGAATTATGCTTTGTCGTAATTATATTTCAAATACTAGCTTTTGCCCGCAACTTCGTACGCGCATAAACATTATTTATATTTAACACAACCAGTCATTGAAGGACCTTTATATCAAGTATTACATCCATGCGCTGAAGAAATAATTGTTCATACAAACTAAAAAGTCCTATATTTCGTGTTCCCGTGGGAATGGCGGGAACTTTTTTCACAACACTAACATTACTCACTGGGGAACCTTTGTACTAAGTATCACATCTGTGAACTCATGGAATTTTTTTTTCATACAAACTATAAATCGTATATTTCCTTTTCCCATGGGAATTTCGAGAATTCCTTTCATAGCACAACCAGTCACTTTTTGAAGAACCTACATGCCAAGTATCACAACCATGCACTCAAGGAATAAGATTTTACATACAAACTAAAAAGTCCAACCCCTTCCCGTGCAAATTTCGGGAATTCCTTACATAATACAAACAGACACTGATTGAGGAACCTTTATACCAAGTATCACATCCGCGCACTCAAGGAATATTTTTTTTTTATACAAACTAAAACATCATATATTTCTTGTTCCCGTAAGAATTTCGGGAATTGCTTTCATAATACAACCAGTCATTTTTTAAAAAACCTTTATGCTAAGTATCATCTCCGTGCACTCAAGGAATAAGATTTTTCATACAAACTAAAAAGTGCTTTTATTCCCGTTCCCGTGGGAATTTCGGGAATTCCTTCCTTAGCACACCCCCACATCACCTAAAGAATGTATGTTCCAAATTTCAGCTTTCTACGCTCAGTACTTACGGCTGTACGTTGTCTGTCAGTCACTCAGTCAGTAACGGAACAGTTTTGTATATTATATTGATGTATTTTGTAAAGTATTAAAAATAGTTAACATTTCATTAAAAACCGTTTTGCCTTGAATGTAATGTCTTAGTTTCTTAATCACTTATTAGCGCAAACGGTATTATTCAGAAGTTTTTGCTGTAGGAATTTTTATTTATAAACATGTTTTTAACAATTGCTTTTATACAGGGTCCTTCTTTTGAAGATGAAAACATTTTAAGAGAAAGTTCAGAATAATGTGTGGATTTAATTTATGAAAACAAATATAACTATTTTTTTTATTGTTTACTTTACAATTCTTTTAAGTGACCAAATTTTAGTTAAATCTGTTATTTACGACTACGTAGCAAGAAATAAATAAGTTTAATAAAAAAGTTTATTTTTAATTTATTTTAAGAAAATCACTTCACAAAAAAACCAAAATTAGTGCCTGCCCAGCGGTCAGTGCCTGCCCAACCCACGCGACTTCACGCGAGCAAAGGTCGATGCCTACTTAGCATAATGTATGACGTAACAAAAAAAAATTTTTTCATAAATAAAATCTACACATCATTCTTAACCTTCTCTTAAAATATTTTGATCTTCATAAAAAGACCTTATATTCAGTTAGAGTAGATTAATGATTTCCTTTCATTTGATGTATAATTCTCGAATAGGAGTTAAATGGTTTGTAATATAATCTTAGGACAAAGTCTTACTGATAATGAAAATTAATGTGTTATTCGGTTCGACCATGAAAACCCGCCAGACAATCAGAATTGTAACTTCGTTACATGATGCCTAACATGATAATGTTTCCGCCGTCTTCAAAATTGTTATATATTCTTAGGAGCGACGTATAGACGTCAAGCAAACACGTAAGTTAGTTGCACACTGATTTATTAAACTTCGACTGTTGATACTTTGGCAGGACACGCCGCACGCACACATACATATATAACATCCCTTCCCCTTAATGATCTTATAACTAAACTTATTGTACTTATACTAGTTAATACAATCATCGGATTTATCCGAACTTGGTGTCGAGAATATCGGCGTTATGGCATATCGTCTTCGAGCAACGGCGGCGTCGGCAGGCGGTGGTGTGGACGGCGGTGTCGCCGCCGACTGTAGCTCGCCGTGGGACGACGATGTCGCGGCGGCCGCCGTCGGCTCCGGCGCTGGCGAGCTGTCCCCCTCGCTCACAGATACTCCATCTCCCCGCGGCTGTGAGGCCGCCGACGAAGGCGGCAGGTCAGCCACTGCATCTGCGTTCCAACGCAGGTCGTCGCCTGCGGCTGCAGTACGTCGCCTTATTTGGTCGATGTGTCTTCTAACTTCACATCCCAGCTGTGGCACGAATACTAAATACATAACCTGTCCAATTTTCTTGCTAATTGTTCCCTGAATCCAAGTAATTTTTTTTAAATTTATATTTTTTGTAATCCATACTTTATCGTTAACTTTTAAGTCCGTTCTACTTGCACCTTTATAATATTTAGCCTGTAAGGACTGATTTCGTTGGACGATTTGAGTGAGGTCGGTGTACGGCAGAGACGGTGGTGGTGTCGGGTGCATCAAGTCGAGTCGTGAACGCAACGAGCGTCCATACACTAATTCCGCGGGAGACTTATTAGTGGTACTGTTTTTAGAGTTCCTGTAGTCGAATAAGAATTTAGCGATTTTTAAATTCATATTTTTTTTATTATAGCCCCCTAAAAATATGCCCTTTAACCCTGTCTTTACAATTTTAACAAAGCTTTCAGCCTGCCCGTTGCTTGCGGGGTGATAAGCAGGCGAGGTTACATGTATTATACCATTAAGTTTACAAAATTCATTGAATTCTAAAGAGGTAAAGGAGGTACCGTTGTCACTTACTAATGTATGGGGAATGCCAAAACGAGACATAAACTCGTAAAGTTTATTAATAATTGCATTAGAGTTGTACGTGGTAGAAACATCATAACACTCCACCCATTTGGTATACGCGTCCACAACGATTAAAAACACGAAGTCGTGAAATGGGCCCAATAAGTCGATATGGACTCGGTAAAACGGTTGTGGCGGGTGCGGCCAGGCGGCGAGCCGCGTGTGTGGCGGCGCGGGGCGCAGCGCTGCGCACACGCTGCAGGCCCCCGCCAGCCGCTCGAGCGCTGCGTCCACGCCTGGGAACCACAGCCGCCTGCGCGCCTCAGCCTTCATTTTAATTACTCCGAAATGCGAACTATGTAATTCTTTACACACTATTTCCTGTAATTTGCTCGGAATGACGACCTTATGTCCCCGCATTAATAAACCATTTTCGTAAGACAACTGTGATCGACAATAAAAATATGGTTTTATTTCGACTTCCGCGACTTTCCTAGGCCAACCATTTAACACATATTGTTTTACGACAGTCAAGACGGTGTCGTGGTCCGTCTCGTGACGCAAGTCACTCAACGTAACCGGTAGGTATCCGTCTAACACGAAGTTGACGTATGCTGCGCGGTCCTCGAACCCCGTACCCGCTACGTTCGCGCCATACGCCTCCTCGCACGCCCGCGATAGATAATCCGCGCTGTTTTGTTTACTACTTATGTACTCTATAGTGTAATTATAAGCCGATAAGAATATTGCGTATCTCTGAAGGCGATTAGCGGACACCTCGGGAATGCCTTTGTGTGGCCCGAAAATAGCTAACAGGGGTTTGTGGTCCGTGCGTAGGACGAAGGGAACGGACCGACCATATAAATATTGGTGGAAACGTTTAACGCCATATATTATAGCCGTCGCTTCTTTCTGAATTTGAGCGTAGTTTTTTTCTGCCTGTGTCAGTGTTCGAGAAGCATAAGATATAGGCCGTTCTAGTCCATCGTCCCCTACTTGCGACAGTACAGCACCTAAGCCAGTAGGTGACGCGTCAACCGTTAATATTATCTTAGCGTTTGGATTAAAATGTGCTAATGTCTTATCCGATGTTAACATTTTTTTTATACACACAAACGCCTCGTCGTGCATAGGAGTCCATAACCACTTTGTATTTTTATTTAATAGGTCATATAATGGGCTTAACACAGATGACGCATTCCGTACAAAATTCCTATAATAGTTAGTAAGCCCTAAAAAAGACTGTAATTGAGTCACGTTTGTCGGCTTAGAGGCTTTTAAAATAGATTCGACTTTATCCGGTGATTTCCTAACCCCATTTTTATCTATTACATGGCCTAAATACGAAATCTCACATTTAAAGAATTCACACTTATTCATTTGAACCGTTAACTCAGCTTCATCTAGACGTTGTAATACAGTTATAAGCCTTTTTTTGTGTTGATGAGTATTAGCCCCCGTGATAAGGATATCGTCTAATAGGAAGATTATTCCTTCTATTCCCGCTAGCAAACATTCCATTGCGCGTTGGAAAATGGCGGGCGCACTCGACAACCCAAATACCAAACGAGTAAAATTAAACAGACCCCGATGAGTATTAACGCATGTTAGTTTTTGCGATTCTTCTTCTAAAATAAATTGATTGTATGCCATAGACAAATCGATCTTACTAAACTGAACACCTCCATGTAATTTCGCCAATAGGTCATTTACTGTAGGTAGCGGATACTGATCTATGACTAACTGTTTATTGATAGTAACCGAGTAATCTGCGCATAACCTAATGCTACCATTATTTTTTAATACGGGCACCACGGGAGACGCGTATTCCGAATGTTCGACTGGTTTCAAAATACCTAACGACAATAACCGATCGAGTTCCTTATCGATTTTGTCCTTTAATGCGTAAGGCACTGGCCGCGCTTTAAAAAAAATCGGTTTAGCATCCGGCTTAAGATGTAATTTAACTTTGTATTTGTTAAATGACCCTAAATTACCGGAAAAAACTTTCGGAAAAAGATTTATAAGTTCCGATACAATTTTAGATTCGCCCATGTGTAGCTTTTGTGCGTTTATAGTGTGGATCGGTGCAGGCGCAGGTGTTAGTTCAAGGTCAAATTGACTAATGAAGTCGCGGCCTAGCAAGGGCGGCCCGTTCGCGCGAACCACATATAATTTTAAGGTGTGTGTCTGCCCGCTATACGTAATAGGCAACGGTACAACCCCAATAGCTTCGATTTGTTCGCCGGTATAACTAAATAATTTTTTGTTTGTGGTTGACAAATGAATTGCTTTGAAATTAATTAAGTATGTTTTCTGAGAAATTACACTTACTGCCGAACCACTATCAATTTCGAACTCTAAAAACAGTTTCCCGATTGATACTCGTTCTTTCATCGGTTTGCCTTCTACACAACGAATGTTATAAAAACACTCACCATCGTCTCCGTCATCCACGCTACCTTCATCCACATATTTAATTTTATTTCCGTTAGGACACATCTTTCTCAAATGACCTTTGCCATTACACTTTTTGCACTTGTAATTTTTAAAACGACACTGATTAGCTCTATGGTTGGTAAACCCACACACACTGCACTTTTCTTTTTTGGAGATGTTGAACACGTTATCCGGGGATCCTGCGCCCATGATGCTTGCGCTCGGCGCTGGCGCCTGCGCCGCCAGGGACGAGGCCTGGCGCGCACAGCGCACGCTCTCCGCCAGCTCGATGGCCTTCGCGAGGGTCAGCTCCTGCTGATCCTGTGCGAACAGCTTGTCCCGCTCGTGTCCTGCCGCCATGCCCATGATGAATCTATCTAGCAAGGCCTCCTCCAGATTTTTGAAACCGCAGTGAGCTGCCAATCCTCTAATCCTCGCTGCCCATTGAGTGTGACTTTCTCCTGGCCTCTGTAGTGCTGAGTAAAAGGACGATTTTTCTGCAAACCCGAATCTTTTCGGTGTAAAGTGATCGTCAAGGAGTTTTACAATGGCATTGTAATTTAGTTCCTCCACCTTGTTGGGTAATGCCAGGTCGCTTGCTAACTTGAACGTCGTTTCGCTCAACGCGCTTAACAAAATGGCGCGTCGTTTCACGCCCGCTTTGTCCACGTCGCAGGTTATGTCGTTGGCAATAAACCATTGATTTAACCGTGACTTATAACTGTTCCACTCTTGGGACTGGTGGTCAAAGGTTGACAGTAACCCAAAATGAACTCCCGTAGACATATTTTTAAGTAGGTATTAATCCTCTTCGCCACTGTTATATATTCTTAGGAGCGACGTATAGACGTCAAGCAAACACGTAAGTTAGTTGCACACTGATTTATTAAACTTCGACTGTTGATACTTTGGCAGGACACGCCGCACGCACACATACATATATAACAAAAATATTATTTACCGCTACGCTAACGAATAGGTACTAAGCCGGTCCTACCGGTCAAATTTGCACTTCAGACTCGTGTGCACTCGGGTCTCGGCTGTGCGCCCCACTGTCCCTCCGTCTATGCGTGATTATCAGTGATGTTCAGCTGATTGGTTGTTCTATCCAGGTAATGACGAAGTAAGTAATACATTTCACATTATTAACTTAAAAATAAAGTAAATTTTATTGATTATTATTGGCTTTTGAGAATTTAAAGATATTACGTTGGTTCGATTTCCATACAAAAAACAATCGGGATTCACTGATACAGGATATGGTTTAAAGCTTTAATTATGAGTTCTATAAACTATTTTCTAGTTGATTGGTCGCCAAATGAACAAAAAACATACTGTTCATTTAGAAATCACAAATAAATCAACTGAAAATTTTCATCTAAAATGCGAATTTGTGTGTGAAAATAACACGATAGGCGACGTTTCCACTCCATGCATTCACCGACAGAGACAACGGTCGGGCGGGCGGGACAGTTGCTCGTGTGCTATGTAGCCGATCTTACTTACTTTACTACTCGCTTTACAGCTCGCGCTCGCTCATTCAATTCAACGTGAGTTATTCAGTCAGTCACTTTAAAACTTACTTGACTTCTGATCGCAAAAATCCTGCTTCCTATCCTATTTCCTACATAAACATCTAATTTATTTATTACAATATAAATAAAATTGCCTACTGAAAAATATTCAATATGTTGTAACTGAACTATAAATCCGAAACGTACACGCTTCCCTACCTATGTACCAACCTAGCTGACTAGCTGATATCTACAACGTGTCCAAAAATTCAACGATAAGCTGGCACCAGGGGGTGTACCTAGTCATAACTATTCGTAATTTTTTTTGAATTTTATAGTGTTTTTTTTTGCTATCGTAAGCCTGAGTAGTATAGCTTTCCTTTAAAACCTTTAAAAGTTCCAGAAAACTAATAGTTTTTTTACTACAGTTAATCAAAAATTTTGAAAGTTTTTTCATTTCCGCTCACTTTCGCTCACTGTGGTGTAAAAAATTGTATAAAACCTAACGCGGCAACTTTTTTTTAAAATTAGCGCCACTTTTCTCATACATAAGGCATACTACAATACAGAAAAAAACGGGTACTATTTCTAGATTATAACCTTTTTCGCTTTCGAGACCGATCCTTTGTTCTTGTTCTTGGAAATTCAATGGATGTTAGAAAGAGACAGATAGAGGAATATTAGGTAGAATTGGTTTGGTAGGAATTCTTTACATAACGGCAATTTAGTACGCTCTGCTCTTTTATTTACTGCGCAACTTTTAGACACATTGTATAAACAAAAGGTAAAGGTCTCCACACTTGCTGACCATCTGTGTGGATGTAAACAAAAGATAAGAAATGTTTGTGAAATAAAAGAAATGTTTGTCTCTTTGGCGGTCGACTCTGGTCGCAATATCTGCATGGGATTTCTAGGAATTTGTTACAAATTATTACATTCGCTACAACCAAGGTCGCAATAAATGAAATCCTCTGAGAGTTTGATCAGCGTTTCACAAGTCTCCCTGTATCCTGATACTCCCTGTATCCAAGACCCATAAGATATTTGTTGAGTATATTCAATGATATACTTAACATTATTATTTCAATGAAATAAAAAATACAAAATTAAAGTAGCTGACATGATGTGACAAAAAATATATATTTTTTTTAATAACAAAAAAGGAAATGACACAGACAGAGATAAGAAAAACTTTAACATAAAAAGAGGTTCTTCAACACTGCCCCTTACTCGAGCACTCAATTTAAACTTGTTAATACAGCCATTATATTTCACAGCTTCTTTCTTCGCGATTGAGGTTTACTTTATGTAGTAGCGCCACCTACTGCTAGCCTTTGCACGGATTTTAGAGTCTATGATAAGGGTTCTTTTTTTTTTTTTTTTTTAACAACTGTCACATTTCGCTCCCTATGTCAGCATCCAGTCTACAGAACTCATTCTGCGTTTCCGTGCTGTAGCCTGCGCACGTCGACTAAAATATATTAATTAGCTAGTTAAATTTTAAAAGTTTAAATGGTAAAAATTGTGCATCGAAGGAGGAGAAAATTCTCAAGAAAATAATTCGAGGAGGTTGAGACATCAAATTACAAATTCCGAAGAACCCAACGGTGTTGGGAGGTTCGATGCATATAAATTAATTCTCCTATTTAGTCCGTTACTCGATAAAATCGCCGGTGGCGATATAATCTGATGTACGGTGGAGAATCTCTAATATAATTTTAATAAATATTAGAAAAAATGTCGTTGACACAAAAACTACCCACATGGTATGTGCGTGTAGTCATCGAGGTTCGATGCATATAATTAAGTCTCCTATTTAGTCCGTTACTCGATAAAATCGCCGGTGGCGATATAATCTGATGTACGGTGGAGAATCTCTAATATAATTTTAATAAATATTAGAAAAAATGTCGTTGACACAAAAACTACCCACATGGTATGTGCGTGTAGTCATCGAGGTTCGATGCATATAATTAAGTCTCCTATTTAGTCCGTTACTCGATAAAATCGCCGGTGGCGATATAATCTGATGTACGGTGGAGAATCTCTAATATAATTTTAATAAATATTAGAAAAAATGTCGTTGACACAAAATTACCCACATGGTATGTGCGTGTAGTCATCGAGTTTCGATGCATATAATTAATTTTTTTTGATTAGTCAGTTACCAGATAATATCGCCGTTGGCGATTAATCTGATTTGCGGTCTTGCACGCCGAATCCAAGATTTGAAGTGCCCGAGCTACCTCCGTCATTATCAGCCCTTTTTTTTTTTTGATACGATTGATGTCCCGGAACAGGTCTAAAAACCAGCAGTTGTCGGCTGAAGATCTAAAGAATCTAAAGATAAGCCTGTTGAGGGCTATCTTGTACCCGCAATTTGCAAATATTTACTTGCTCCCTTTATTAAATTTAGAAGCAAAAGCAGCATTGGCTGAAACTCTTACCCAACGGAGATTCTATACTTCAACAAAAAAAAAAAAAAAAAAAGGGCAAATTGGAATCGCCTTGGCAGCTTCATCGCAAGCGATGGTCATCATTTTCAATGAAACTTTGAAGCAAAAACTTTTAAAACTGCTGAGTTACGCTTGTCGCGATAGCCAGAATAGGGAAACTAAAACTCATCGTAACATAATAATGAGTTCCATAAACGTATGCCTGCGTGACACGCTGACCAATACAAGTTGCGATGATTATTTATTGGGAGGAGATGTTGCTGAAACGCTGCAAATTGCAAAAAACGACGACGTCATCTCCGCAGCCACAGCTGCCGGCTCGAGCTCCACAGCAGAGCTACACGTACCCGCCACGTGGGACCTACCACGAACGGTCGTGGAACACTAGCAACCAGCGGAAATAAACCACCAGGTGCAGTGCGATGGACGTTTACGATATTTTCATCAAAAATGGGCTTAGATAACGAGTGATCCATTAATATTATCGTGAATAGCTGCTTACTAAAAACCTTTTAAATATCTGCCCGCTAAACAAAGTAGCTCTTGTGTTTACCCAAGGCCAATACATGGCCATAAAGATTATATTTTAGTGTTGGATAAACTATTAAAAATAAATGCTATATTCGTATGTTCTCATGAGCCAGGTAAATTTTATCACAAATTTTTTCTTGTGCTCAAGCTATACGGTGAAAATCGCTTCATACATAATTTAAAATCTTTGAATTAATTTACTACAAAACACTTCAAAATGGAAGATTACAGAACCGCTGATAAGTTAACAAAACAATGCTACATGGCCTCAATAGATGCAAAAGATAGTTATTTTTTCATCAATGTTGATAAGTCTTTCCGAAAGTACCTTCGATTTGAATATAACAACGTTTTATATGAATTCAAATATTAAACGTTTGACTTATGCACCGCTCTTTATATAAGTATTTAGTATTAAACCTTTAGTATTAAACCCACACAAATCCAAGTATATGATCTTAGGATCTAATAAACAAATAGAAAAAGTACTGAATATTAATTTCTCTATAAGTATTGACGGAAAAATGATATCCATGGTTAATGAAGCTCGCAACCTGGGAATAATTTGGGATAATCGATTAAGTTTTAATAAATATATTTCAGAATTGGTAAAATCTTGCTTTTATCGCCTTAAAGTGATGTACACGATTCGTGAATATTTAAGCACAGAACTTAGAACCATTGTCTGTGAAACTCTTGTTTTATCCAAGCTAAACTATGGTAGCGTCGTGTTTGGTCCACTAGCAACAGCTTTGTCTAGGAAAATGCTACAAAGAGTACAAAATGCGTGTTATAGGTATTGTTATAGGATTCCGTATAGAGCTCATATAACACCCTACTTGAACAATTCCAAAATCCTCAACATTAACTCACGTAGAAATTTAAATTTTGCCACTTTAGTTCACTCTGTGGTGACGCGGGGTGTACCTAAGTATCTATTTGATAAGCTTGTTTGGTCTTCTGAAGATAATGCCTACAACACAAGAGCATCTCGGCATCGACTAAAGACGCAAGGGCACCAAACTGCGGCGTTTCGTGGAAGTTTCCGTTACTTGGCAACTAAGTGCTGGAACGATATTCCCCCACCTCTACAACGACCACTATCTAAAAATACTTTTAAAAAACATTATAAATTATTTTTATTGTCTCATCAAGAATGTTTATAAAACGTAGTGGAAACTTCTAACTTTTTCTATCTAAATTTATTAATATTTTTTTTTTTTTGTGTTTCACGTTTTCCTGGCTTTTTATTATTTGATTATATTTAATTTTTAATACATATTATATACCTACCTGTATGATATTTTATGCTGATGAATAAGCAGTTTAGGTTAGACTCGCAGGCAGCGTCTGAAAATCAGCGCTTTGCTATATATGTAGTAAAGCATTAAGCTGAGGCGTCGCCTTTTGTTGATTAGTTATAATAATTTTATTTCTTTTTATTCTAAGATTTTTTTTGTGAAATTTAGTTTATAAGCTAATTGTAAAATTGTGTAACTGAACAACAATAAAGATTATTCTATTCTATTCTATTTTATTCTATTTACTAAAATATTAAAACCAGTCATGGAATTTTTACGTCGGGATAATTTTTTCATCCATAATATATCTAGATAATATATTTTACATTGGCAAAGATTGTGTTGATTGTAATGAGAATGTTTGGATTACAAAACATATTTTAATAAATTTAGGTTTCATAATGCATACGAAAAAAGTTGCTTTGTTCCTAGAACACAATGTAAATTCCTTGGGTTTATTTTTGATTCAGAGAAAATTATTTTAAAACTACCCCCAAAAAAAAAAAAAAAATAAGTTCTTAAAATAGAAAAAATAATACACAAAGTTATTCGAGCAATTTAAAATATTGTCACCAAATAAAAATCCTACTTATGATCAGGTAGTGAATTTACCCAGATATAATAAATATGAATTTACTTGGTGGTTAAATTATCTAGAAGAGGGCTTTTCTCCTCTTAGAACAGGCCAATACACTAAAACTATCTATCCTGACGCATCATAATACTGGCTAGGGCGGGTTTTGTGATGGAAAAGAGGCAGCGGGTCATTGGAAGGAAAGCGAGTCGTCGCTACACACTAATACTCTGGAATTAAAAGCAGTTTTTTCGGACTTAAAACATTCGCATAATTATGGTAGTTACGATTGTGATATATTGTTACGAATAGATATTACCATTACCTGTATAAATAGAATGGGTATTGTTCAGTTTTCACATATGGATCATATTACCCGAGACCAATGGAAATAGCGTGAAATGCGTAAGATCAATATCTTTACATCTTATATTACTTCAAAAGATAATATAGAAGCTGAGAGTTTGTCACGAAAACAGTTTAATGACACTGAATGGGATGTCAAACAGTTCGACAGTAAAATCCAGCTCTTTTGTCAATTGCAACAAGTTCAACGCATTTTCAATTTTCAATCTTTTCAATCTCGACGTTATTGCCTATCTCCGTGGTTCATTAAACACACACTATCGTAATACTACGTTTCCAATTGCCAAAATAATAACAAGTTTAATGTTACTAAAACATAAGAAAACGTGTTTCCTAAGAATCGCAGCAAAATAATCGAAGATTGGCCAGATACAAAGCGATTTCTACCGAGTCACGGATACACGATAATCAGAAAGAAAATCTACAAATTCAATATTCAGACTATCTATTTAATAAGGCATTATGAATGCCGCTTAACCACAAAATTTCACCCGCTCAACCGTGATATCATCACTATCTACCAAATCTGCGCACAACCTTCATTAAACGTTAACCTTGGTTGCCGCGAAATTGTTCAGCAAGCGTTAGTAAAAAGATCACTGTCTTCAAAGTCCGTTGAAATTATGTTGGCATCTTTGTTGGATAATTCTTACCGAGACAGTGTGAAGGAGGTATCAAGGCGTGGATTGAATATTGCAAAAATAATAATTTTAGTTTTACTCAAACTTCTAAACCAATAATTGTTCATTTTCTAACTGAAATTTTCGAAAAAGGTGCTAAGTACGGTACTATTAATAGCTATAGATCTGCATTATCATTAATATTAAACATAAATTCCCAATATGACAGGTTAAAAAGTTTCATGAAAGGAGTCGTTATGTGAAGACCAACCACATCAAGTATGATCTTACTGGGATCCAGCAGTTGTATTGAGCTACTTACCTACAAAATTTCCTAATGAAGACCTTGACTTAAAGACTCTTTTCCAAGAAAACTGTTACACTAATAGCTCTTGTAACGGAACATCGTGTTCAAATTTTATCCGTGACAAAGATTAAAAATATTTTAATAACTAAAAAGTACTCATAAAAGGGTTTATAAAAACCTCTAAATTTAATAGTAAACAGACCTTGGTAAAGTTTCCGTTTTTTAATATTCGTCCAGAAATTTGTCCAGCAAAAACCTTACAGAAGTAAGTATATAAATAAAACGAAAATTTAAGGAAACCTGATAATTTGTTTATTAGTTTTAAGAAACATATAGGTTTCCAAACTTTAAGTCACTGGGTTAAAAACACTTTAACTCTCAGTGGTATTGATGAAAATATTTTTAGTGCACATAGTACATGACATGCTGCTACATCAAGAGCTATTTATTTAGGAGTTTCTATTGACCTATCAAAAGGACTGCAGGATGGTCGGATTCTTCCTCAGTCCTTGCTAGAAATTATAACAAACTTTGTAACGAAAAATAATTTGCCTAATCATTGTTGAATTGTTTTCAATAAGTATGTTTATTTACTATTGAAGAGTTTTACCTTACTACTCTGCCAATTCATTTCACTATAACTAATCTTTAAACATCCTACATAAAGTAAACCTCAATCGCGAAGAAAGAAGCTGTGAAATATAATTGAGGATCAAACGAACTTCTAAAGTGAAGTTCGATCCTAATTATGTGAACAGCTTCTTTCGAAGCGATTTAATATAAACCCACCCGTTTATATGCTTTGAAATGAGCATAATATGAATATGTTTCAACATGGAGTAATTTCAATTTATATTTGTATTTTACCCAACCCCAATATAGTGAAATGAACAAACAGGAATAAGACAGATTGACTTTAAACAAAATGAGTTCTGTAGACTGGATGCTGACATAGGGAGCGAAATGTGACAGTTGTTAAAAAAAAAAAAAAAAAAGAACCCTTATCATAGACTCTAAAATCCGTGCAAAGGCTAGCAGTAGGTGGCGCTACTACATAAAGTAAACCTCAATCGCTTCGAAAGAAGCTGTTCACATAATTAGGATCGAACTTCACTTTAGAAGTTCGTTTGATCCTCAATTAAATTTAAAATAAAATCACACAGTGCAAGAGTACAAAATATAAAGAAATGAATAAAAGTATTAATAAAAATATTAAACTAATCCTAAGCACTTGACAAAGTAATTATGTTTAACCTTAGGTAAAGCTTTTGTACAAATGTCGGCTTCTAATTCCGTTGACGGTTTGTAATCTAAACTGATTACTTTGCGATCAATACACTCGCGTATAAAATGATGTCGAACGTCTATATGTTTGGTGCGTCGAAAACATTCGTTCTCTACCATTTTCAGTGTACTACAATTATCGTTATAGATGGTGACCGTATTGGGTTGTGCCTTATCCCAGTAATTAAGTTCTAACAAGAAATTACGAATAAATTTTGCCTCTTTAACAGAACTACCAAGAGCATAGTATTCGGCTTCTGTACTAGAACAGGCTACATTTTGTTGCTTTTGGCTGTGCCAATTAATTATGCAATGACCGAATCTACTTACAAAACCAGAATATGATTTCCGATCGGTTGTATCCCCCGCCCAATCTGCGTCGGATGAAATTTCAAGCTTACCACTACCTCTTTTGAAATTGAGTCCATAGTCAGTTGTACTTGAAAGATACCGTAAAACTCGCTTAGCAGCAATCCAATGCGACTCATTATAACTTGTATTGTATTGGCTCAGCTTACTGCACGCATATGCTAGATCTGGACGAGTGCATACAGCGAGATACATCAAACTTCCAATAAGTTCTTGGTATGGAAACCTCAGATCTACTGCATCTGCTTTTGGTAGATTAAAATTGACTTCCATAGGAGTAGCTATGCTATGAGCATCTTCCATACCAAATTTATGTAAAATATTTTTTACGTATTCTGACTGACTTAACTTCAAAGTTCCTTGCTTTCTGTTCCTTTCAACTTTCATACCCAAAACTTGTGTCACAGGTCCAAGTAATTTAATTTTAAAGTTAGATCTGAGCAATTCGTATAGCTTTTTCTTTTCAGTTTCATTAGAACTAAATATAAAAAAATCATCTACATACAAAGCTATTATTACCTTATCTCTGAAATAAACACATTTCTCGGTTCTAAGTTGTGTATAACCGTTACTAATTAAAACTTTATGAACTTTATCATTCCAAGCTCTGCTGGCTTGCTTGAGTCCATATAAACTTTTCTTGAGTAAACAGACTTTATTCTGCCCCTCATTTTCAAATCCAGTAGGTTGTTCCATGTAAATACGTTCATGAAGGTCTCCGTTGAGGAATGCTGTATTGACGTCTACATGTTCAATATCCATATCATTTTCAACTCCTATTGCCAATAATAAACGTAAAGTCGAATGTCTGACGACAGGTGCAAAAGTTTCATCATAGTCAACGCCATATCGTTGAGTGAACCCTTTTGCAACTAGACGAGCTTTAAATTTTTCAAAATTACCACTAGGGTCAATTTTTTCTTTAAAAACCCATTTACATTTTATTACGTTAACATTTTTTGGTCTATCTACAAGTTCCCAGACACCATGTGTCATGAGTGAATTATATTCCTCCTGCATAGCTTCCAACCATTCTTTAGCTTTTTCACATTTTAAGGCTTCATTATACGTTCGCGGTTCACTTCGACTCATTAACTTAGTGACATAGTTCACTTCATAGTCTTTTAACCAAACAGGTGGATTTCGTGTACGTATAGGCCTAGAATTTTCTATGATATCGAAGTTTGGTTGCACATTTTGAGTATCTTGCAGATTCGACGGTGAGTCAGATTCACCTAATTCAGCAGTTGCTTCCATTTCTCGATGGTCAACAACGTGATCTTCAGTATCAGAAATGGTAGATAAAAAATCTGGTTGAGAATGCTCACTATTATTAGGTTCAATGACATTTTCCTCAGAACTATTTGAATCATATATAGGAACTTCAAAAGTATTTATTAAATCCTTTATATTTTTATCATTAGAATTTGTAGTTTTATATTGAATACCTCTTACAGACTCAATGAATTGAACAGAACGAGCTTTAGTTAACTTAGTACCATCAGATGGATCACCAAGCCTATATCCTTTAGTGTCATCACAATATCCTAACATTATGTAGGGTTTTGATTTTGGATCAAGCTTGTCACGCTGGCATTGAGGAGTAAGAGCATAATATCTTTCTCCGAGGTGCGTAGCCCGGCAAACATTTCTAGCCCGATTAAAAAAATGCATGTTACGCTTTACAAACATTACAGTTTCTAAGATGTACATACGAGGGAGAGTCATCAAATTTAAATATTTGTATAAAGGTTTGCACGGATCATCCGGTTCCTTATCTAATATTGCACGTACACACTTTTTTTGACGACCACTTTGGCGATGTGGTAAACCTATCTGCCTCAGACGCCAGTGGTTGCGGGTTCCATCCCCGCACGGAACAAGAAAAAAAAATGTTCCGTGTCTGGGTGTTTATCTATTTATGTATTTATATTCTAGGTTCCCCCCTAGTTCGCTAAATGGTATTCCATAGCACAAGCTATGCTTACTTTGGGGCCATATAGTTGGCGTGATTATCTGGGGATTTTATTTATTTATTATTTATTTATTTTGGGCAACAAAACTTTTCCCGTAATCTGTCGAGTTACCCCACATCAGCAAACCGTATCTTATTGTTGAAGCAACATAGCCGAGATAAGCTGTTAACACAGTCGACAAAGAACAGGTTTTCCTGAGACGACTTAAAAAGTATACGTAGCTATTTAATTTATTGCAGACTACCTCGATATGTTTTTTCCAGTTTAAGTGTTTATCTATGTGTATAACAAGAAACTTAACACAGTCTGATTGTTTTATTTCAGTATCCTCATATTTTATGTCAATTTTCGATAATATTTTATTAGTATTGAACCTTACACAGCTAGTTTTTGCTAAGTTTACACTTAGATTGTTATTTGTTAGCCATTGAATTATTAATTTGATAGTACCTACTATTTATTTCGCATTGAGATTCATTAGCATTATTATTTTTATTTGTCAAAATTATAGTAATGTCATCAGCAAAGAGAAAATATTTGTGATTGGTCAAATCAGGTAGGTCATTGATATATAAAAGGAACAGTATAGGCCCCAATATACTTCCTTGGAGTACACCAGTTGCAATGTCTTTGAATGAAGATCGATGACAAATGATTTCTGCTTTATCGTTCATCGACTGAGTTTCAACACACTGTTGCCTTTTCGAAAGACATGAGTAAAATCGTTTTAAAAGCGTGCCTCGGATACCATAGTTTTCTAGCTTTTTTTTTAATTAAAAAAACACGGCGGTTTTTTCTTTTTTGGAGTTTAAATTTTTGGTTACCTCATTAACAAATTCAAATACGGCTGAGTTTGTAGATTTATTTTTTTGGAAGCCTGATTGCTCCTGTAACGTTAAGTTCAAAAGTCAGTAACTTTCGTAATAAATAAATAAACTTTCTTATGTCAAAATATGTAACTGTCATGATTGTCAAGTGAATGGTTGAAGAATTTGGGATCTTTTGGACTATGGTTTGGAGAGGAGGGATAATTGAGAATTTGGGTATTCTGACTAGAGCAGGGGGAGTTTACTAATTTATTAGCCAATGCTGTCGATGGCAGCCGGAGCCAAAGTGGGACAAAACTATACGTATGAATGAGAAAGCTTTAAAGTACTTTGCTTTGACGTAAGTCTATATGTCAATCTTCTCAAAAGTGACAATCAAAGACAAACAATCATCCATCGCCAACGACTGCCTGACGCAAAGAGAAAGGTAAGTATTTTAAAGGAAAAGAGTAGCAACTAAAGGATTTTTCTTGTTTGTATGGCAGTGCTGCCGTCTAGAGCTCTCTGTATGAACTAAATGTATACATAACCATAAATGTACATATTACAATGTAGTCCTGGTTTTTAATATTTTTTTATTCTATTAAATACCTACTTACTAAGATAGAGACAACCAGCAATATTCTTATTTTAAACTGCGATATTGTTTAGTTTGATATGACATAGCTTTTGGGTGGAAATAATAAATGCAAATTTAAATTTTTAATTTTGTGTTTTTATTATAAAATTCTTATGCTGACAATTTTGTTTTATCTGCCCCATCATATTTCATTTTCCCTTCTAATATTCTGTTAATTGACCTGCACCAACTATAAAATAAGTTTGTCAAAATTTTTCTTGGCCGATAATTTTTCAACATGTTGCACTCGTATTTTGAAACTTTTAATTTTTAACTGCAATCGCCTTATTTCACTCTGCATTCTTTTTTCCTTTCTATTGTGAGTTCTTTTTAAAGTGTACTCCATAGTTTTATCTGAAATAAATGTGATTGATTTAAGTTAGTTTTTAATTGTAAATGGTTTTATAATGGTAGCTTATATGGTGGGCCATGTAACAGTCACCCTGTAGAATTACTTCCATATTGTTAGTTTACATAGTTACATTACATTTGAATCTCTTAAACATTTGTCAACAATTTGAACAACCAATATGTTCTAATTAACCTGTTTCACTTTCTGGTGACAGTAACAAACTGCCCGGAGTGATCAGAGTTTAACTTATTTTTTACTGAACATACTGGAGTTCTATCAGATTAGATGTTATCCAGGAAAGTGGCACTAGTCTCTGTTATACTTAGCACTAGTTTATAAACTTTATTATATTTTATAATATTTTAGAAAACACAATTTTTTAGGTGACCGTTTATCTGTTTTGCTTATCGTTTCTATTTAGTATAATTGTTACACTCACAAAACAGTTGGCGACATGGGACAGCTGATGGAATGATTCGATTTCCATATGTTTTCTGGCAATCCAAGAAATGGTGATCACATACACTTTTAACAGCATATATTTTTTGACGGTTACTTTCTTTGAGAAAGTCACCAACGGCTGACAACCATTAGTCAAATAAATCCGGTTCCTTTTCCGGATTTGGAAACTTATGTAGAGGTATCAAGTGTAGCTAAAATGGTAATGGAATTATATAAGTAAAGTTGATACAGTTACTGCGATTTCTTAAGATAACATAACGTGATTATTTGAATACTCACATAAAGCTTGACAGCCGAAAACACAATATCTCTTGCGCACTAAACTCATTTTGCTAACAAACAGCAAAAATAAAACGAAACTCAACAAAAATAGTAAGTGATAGTAAGTATCAAAATTCAAAATGGAGTCCAGTTGTTGAATGATTGAATGATTGAACGTTTTAGTTCTTCCGACTTCCACTTGCGTCGCTGGTTACTTTGAAATTCTCTATGTCTATGAAACTGTGCCCCGCCAGCCTGACGCCATTTGTAAAAACGGTTCATTACGTTAACTGCGTAATTTCAGCAACCCATTTTTAATTTGAAAACCTGTAAAATTTTTGATTTGAAAATCTGTAAGCTGTGTGTTTTTACGGAAGTGATATTTGTTCAGTGCGAAATTGACACTTTATATTGTGATAGTGACACTAAATACTTTGTAATTGTTTGTTTGTTTATTTGTGAAATTGACGCTTTTGTGCAGTAGTTTTAAGATAATGGTTGGAAAATAAATTTATAAACACCTATGAATTTTTATTAAATATACACAATTTTAATGTCAAAAAAAAATTATACATTAAATTCCTATCTTAGAGTAATAGACTGCATAGATTACTACTGTGTAAAGTGGATCTATTAATACACTGAAAAGTTGCGGATGGCATTAACTGAAGCGCTAGTGAGCTGTATGTATGCATTTACGAAGTATGAAGTAATCGTTCCTCTCTCGTAAGAGAGTATATTGTTCCATGGACTAGAGGCTTACGAGCGAGCGGTCATCATATTGAATTGCTTTACACACTAACATAAATATGGATGTTTATCTGAAATAAAGGTTTATTATTATTAAAGTGTATTGGAATAATTTGTATTCATTTTGTATTGAATTGTAAGGCAAAAGTCAGTCAATAAACTGTTGAACAATGCTGAGGAGTTTTATTTACGACACTCCTTACAAATAATATGAAATTTGGAAATGAAATAAGTAAGCCGCTTCTTCATTGCCTTTTCGAAAACCTTAAATATAAAATATAGTTGGAAAATATAGTTACCAATGAAATTGGCCTATAGTTGTTAAGATGACACCTGTTACCTTTTTTGTATAAGGGCTTTACAATAGACTTTTTTAGTGAGTCTGGGAACTGACCTTGGGCAAATGAAAGGTTAATTAAGAAAGACAAAGGCGATGCTAACTCGGAGACACAAAATTTTACCACCTTTGTGGAAATGTCATCATAACCAACCGCATTTGTATTATTTAAAGACTTTACGTACCTGTTAAGTGCAATGCAAAGAATAACATAATAATTTTAAAAATCCTACGTCAAATTTATAAGGTACAGACAAGTAGAATATTGCGTTCATCGTAAGATGTCCCCTGCCGTTATGTTGGCACTATTGCTTGCCAAGCTGTTGTCGGTATTCTGGGATACTGAAGGAATCCTTTTTATTGATTACTAGCCAAAAGGGCAAACGATAACTGGATCCTATTATGCAAACTTAATCCTGAAATTACGTGAAGCGATTAAAGAAAAACGTCGTGGGAAATTGTCATTGGGCGTGTTGTTTCTTCAGGATAACGCTCCACCTCATCGTTCGGAAATTGCGCTCACCGCAATCCGCAGTGCTGGCTTCGAAGTCCTTGATCACGCACTCTATTCTCCTGACTTAGCCCCGAGTGATTTTCACTTATTTCCAAAATTAAAGGAGCATAATAGTGGAACTAAATTTGACGATGATGACGTGGTTATGACTGCCCAGGTGGCGTCGACATTGTATGGAGATGGTGCAGACTACATACTGGAGACAGAGTGAAAAAGACAGAACACAATAAGAGGAAAAGAGCGAGAATGATACCAGTGTAGCCCATGAAAAAAAAAATCAATCGATTGTTCGAATACATCGCAGTATTTTTTTGAGTTTACACTCATACATATTTTTCTTCAAGAAATCTTCGCTTTTATTAGAAATAACATTAAACGAAAACTTTACATGACTTCTTCATAATTTTTAAATAATTTAACAAATATTTAAAGGGACCGTATTACATAATCGAATGTATTAGCGAATCGATGTTATTTGAATATAGCAACACAGACATAAAAAGAAATGTCAAAAATTAACGTGTACTTCACAATGTGAAAATATTTTTTCGCGATTGCGGTTTTGCGATATTTTTAAATTGTGTTTGTGTTTTAAGTTTTCTTGTGATTTAATCGACTTTTCTCCCCCTGATTGCTTGAAGAAACTCGCGTCAGTGTGAATTTGTATTTTTAAGAAAGAGTGTCAATTTATCCACACTTTTTGTTGTATTACTTTAAATAAAATAAAAGTATCAAAAACGTATTTATTGTTTTACTTATTGTTTATCAAGTTAACCTTATATTTAGCCAGTCGCAATAAAAATAAGCAAACCTTACAGAACTGATGGTATGGTATTTCACCTAACAAGTTTGTAAGTATTTGCTTATTTTTATTCAGACCAGAGCAAGTTGAAATCTCGAAGTCGTTTGAACTGTTTGAAATTCCCGCCATATTAGCTATGTGGACCGTTTTCAGATGGCGTCTAGTCTTAACTTTTAATGTATGAAGTTGTACTTCTTCTCTTGAGTATATGAGTTCTATGTGACTGCCTGCCGTAGAGGAGTTTTTTAATAGTCGCGAAAATGATTTTTTTGTGGAAGGAATAAGAAAGTTGGAGATGCGGTATTCTAAGTATATAATATTAGAAGGAGATTACGTAGAAAAATAAAATATTTTTATTTAATTTTTTTTTTGTATTCATTCTAAGAATTTTTTGATTCGCCCTCGTATAATATAAATTGTGTCGTCATTCAAAACCTTCCTAGTCTTATAGTTGTTTATTATTTACAAATCAGAAAATTAAACATATATTTATTCGTGGTAGGTATAAACAAAGTTAGATTACGGGGTTAAAATGGATACATATTATTGGTAACACTGCTGCCACAATGCTGCCAACATCAGCAGATAGGGGACATCATAAAGTGAACGGTCTGTACAAAACTTCATGAATATTAAATGAGTTCATTCCGTTTTAGGTACATGTTTTCAAATAAAATAGGTGAAAAATCTGTTTGTTCACTTTTGCAATATTAATCTATTTTCCCGAATTTGGACGTTTAGGCAGATACAAAATTGTTCATTTAAAACGATCTAGCGCTGTCTTTTTAAATATTTCGATTAGACGTCATCGCTTAATTTAGCGCTGCAGCCACTGCTGAATTCAATCCATGCCACTCTTGTCATAAAAATGTAATCAAAAATAATTTTCGATATTTTCATGGGTGTCGCACTTACCCCGTTGGCTCAATAGACCCTTACTTAATTTTTCACAAAGGGGGTGGCTAGTCATTCCAAATATTACTTTCATGGTCGTAAGTAGTAATTTTCTTCACGTTCGTCTAGGTTAAAAGCTCGAAAATATCACTCCATAAAATATTACGCACACTGACCCAATTTGACAAAACAATCTACATTTAAAAGACTCTGATCAAAGGCCTAGTAGCCACGTCATACAATTTTTAGAAACAATATTTTTCTTTTTTCAATGTTGGCAACGATACATTTCAATTTCAAACGGTTTTCGATTTGATTGTTTTCTATGGCGTTTGTGAAGAATCGTAAACTTTGTTGAAGTTAATTTTTAGACAAATCATGTCAATTTTCAATGAATTATTACCAAAAATCAATGAAATATCTAAAGCTTACGTTAAGAATTTCAACGACGATCTTAAGGTATAAGTTTTTGAATACCTAAAACAATGTTGTTTCGTACGATATACTTGAAAATGATAACCGTGAAGTTTTAAGTGTTTTTGTTTTATATGTCCTGAAGAAAGTGTGATAATGTGTTGCATCAGTGTATTTTAAACTATAACTGTGATTTTCAGGCCATTTACGAGGCGTTTGATAAGTTTGAAGAAGAATTACTTAATGGTCGGGGTAAAGCGCGCGACAAGCATCAGAAGGATAAAAATTTGACGACGCTTCAAAGCATTACCGAAGACGATGGTAGCTCAGAATTAGTTAAATTAATAATAGATTTCAGTATTTCGTATCAATTGTTTATTTGCGTTTGTTTACATCATATTGGTTTAAACTAGAAACTTTTTTTAACTGTCTTACGTTTTTAACTTTCTTTTTTTAGATGAACCAACAAAAAACGCAAGCACCAAGCCAAAGGGTGGAGTTAGCAATAAATCAGATGAAAAAATCAGTAAACAAAAGTCTAAAGAAGACACTTCTAAAATTGACGAAAACAATGATAAACCAAGAGGTGTATCGAAAAAACGTAGTAAAGATGAAGTTGACGGTATGTCAAGTCCAGAGCAAGATAAACGGCAGAAGCGTAATGCTTCTGTTAAAGCACAGTCTATAATAAGCAAGCAGGTAAGTTTATCTATGATAGTCAAGTATCAAAGGTCTCACTTCTGCTGCTCATGCTAATAATTTAATTTACAATCTTTTTAAATTGGTTTCTGATTGAATCGGGGTGATCATTTTGCTTTGTCTTTGAGGATCTGAATGCTAAGCAAAAACTTTGCATTAAGGGTGTGCTTTAGTAGCATGCCATTTGATTTGGGGGGGGGGGGGTCAGAATACATGTTCTGGAGCTGCTACCCTTTTTGGCCCATTAGCTTTTACTTACCCATGTTATTTAAGTTACCTATGCCAAACAAAATTATAATAAAAAAGTTTAAGCAACCAAAATGGCAATAAACTTGGATTGTAAAAGTAAACAAAGATCATTGAATGTAATGGTAACAGGTAAATATAAAAGAATTTTTAGTTTATTTTTCTTCTCAATAAATATTCCACTATAATATCTGTGAAGTTAGCAGGGTAGTTATAGTTGTCTCTATTGAAAAACTCCTGACCACCCTTTTGAACTTTATTCTCAGAATAGGAATCCCATCCTCCAATGAGATTGACTATTGGATTATCTGGATTGCTTTGGATTAACTTTTTTATGAATGTTTTTATATCAGAAACTATATTGAGTGCTTATTTAATGTAAATTGTGTTTAAAGGACACAAAAACGGCTAAAAAAAAACTAAGCATCAAATTAAAAAAAACTAAGCAAATTGGGACTAGTATCTTTGGAAAGGGGGATTCACCCCTTACCTATTTCACCCCCTCATCAGCCCAAAATCCGACGGCACGCTACTAAAGCGCACCCCTTATTACTCAGTCTGGCAATATTAATATGAGTTTATAATAATAAATAATAAAATCCCCTGACAATCGCACCAACTGCATGGCCTCAAAGCTTGTGTTATATATATGTTTTTTTCTTGTTCTGTGCGGAAATCAAACCCATAACCCCTGGCATATGAGGCTGATATCGCCAAAGTTGTTGTCATAATATTAATGATCTATTAGCATTTACTTTGAGGTAATATTTAGATTTCTTGTAACTAACCAGACTTGAAACATGCTTGCTATTATACTAATAGGATTACAACTCACCCTCTAACATAAGCAAATTTTATATGCACCTGCTTGTTTCTAGGTTTTTATGATTAATTACTCAAGCACTAGGTGTAGTGCAATATTTTAGGTTTTTCTCAGCCTATTCAATCTACCAGTGTAATTCAATGCAGGTCATTGATGTGTTTCTCTAATTTAAATAATGTTATAAAAGAAATTTAAGCAAATAATGCCAAGTAATAATTAAAAATTTGACGACCTTGACCATAAGTTTAATGTTTGCCTGCATCATGAGGTTTAAGATTTGAGTTCCAGCAAAGCCACTTTGTGTAACACAACTAATAATGTCTAGAACACTGTGTAGTCCCCATAACACAAACTCTATAAAGTTACATTTGGGGCTTCAGCTAAATCATTAGTTGGGGAAATTCATTTGAAATAATTATATATTTTTAGAATGATATTGAAACTGAATCTTGGAAGCTTTTAAACAAGTCCTGTGTGGTTATCCTATCCCCAATGGTAATTTTTTTTATTATTATTTATTTATTTTATTTATTATCAATATTAGTACATCAGACATTTTTAATTCATTGTGTGTGTTTATTTTAGTTTAGTTTAAAATAATATGGTACTCAGTATTGACGTATCTTCATATTTTTGTATCTTTTGGGTAATAACTGGGTTAAGAGTAGATTGTAATAGATAGTTTCTTGCTAATCCTGATATAGTTGATTTTTGTGTGTATGTGCTTTAAAGCTTTTCTTATTTTAATTATATTCTTAATATCTTTGTGCATTCAGTGAAAATTCACTATGAAATATATTTATTATGTATTTATTTATTAAGTATAGGTTCAAAAATGCTATATCTACCATATAATAGTAGTTTATGAAACTGTCACATAATACCTAGTTATGTGCAGTTTCATACACTACTTTATCTAATCTCATATCATAATATTCAAAAAAACAATAAATTATCCAGTGAAACAACGAATTGCAAGGAAATTTGTTATGGTGCCTAAATTTATTCCCGCCATTATCGCGCATGCGCCAAAACGCGCCGCGCGGCCACAGAATGTAACGTAGCGCGGCGCTCGCAGGACACAGATAAAAAAATGAAATCTATGGTCTGTTATCTGTATCGAAATGAATTGTTCGAGGTAGTGTGTTATAATTTAATTTTTTAATTTAATTTCGTTATACTATTTTAAAAAGTATGTCAATATAAATTCGTTCTGAGTTTTATATTTTGAATATTATGATATGAGAGTAGATAAATATTTGTTCTTTATAACACCTGAGCTTTAAAGTGCATGCTAATAAGGACTTTAAAGCTACAGGATTGAAATATGATACACTCTTACTTTTTGTTACTGCCTATACAAACATAATATAATTACTCTTTATTGATAATATAAAAATGTTACAAAAGAGGAAAACAGAAAATTATGCACAAATAAACATCAATGATGTTAGGCCACCTTATCACTCAAGAACAATTTCTTCCAGACAAGTCTGAATTTTGCATTTATCAGAAATTTATTTATAAAATTAATTTTATGCGCTATTATTCTGACTCATTTACACAATCACCCCTTCAAAAATGTTTTTATTGACTAAACAAATACATTAAGTTTGCAAGCATATTTGTTGTACCTACCTGTACAGTTCTGCAGTATGTATATAAAATTTTTAGAATTATCAGTTAACTATAGTTGAGTTAGATATAGATCCTTGCATAGAAAGTCACTAATAGCAGTGGGTAATTACTTCCAGTGTATAATCACTATACAGGGTTGATTTGTAGTAACTAGTCAAATTTAAATGTTAGTTTCTTTGATACGATACTGCGACCTGTTTGAGCGACCTGCATATTTATTTAAGCGTCGCTCAGTACAAAAAAGTAGAAATATGGAACCACAAACTTTAAAAAAAATAATCGTTGTTGATGAACATACTTACTACGAAGCGGCATTTCATTGATAATACTACGACGTAGTACTACAAGATGTTTTTTTAGTAGCGTGTAGTTGACTTTATCTTAATGATAATTTAGAGTGACCATGGTTTGCTTAATATGTTAGCGGATATATTTATTTATTTTTGTAAAAAAAAAAATCCTTTTTTTGCAAAAATGGTTTCTATAAATGATAATAATAATAAAATAATAAAACTCTTTATTGTACACCAACATGGTTACATAGTTTAAATGAAACAACAATTACAATTAACATACAAAAGGCGGCCTTATCGCCAAAGCGCGATTTCTGCCAGGCAACCCAGATACTTAATGTGTAAAAAAAATTTGGCCGTTGACTACAAATGAACCCTGTATACAGGCTTCTACGGGTTATACTGTCCCACTAGAAACCAACGCATTACTTTTTACTACTGTTTGACAGGTGAATGTGAATTTGAATCATAAACTACGTAGAGATGACACCGTTGATAAGACGAAAGGCAGGAAACATAATGATGAGGAAGACAAAGAAAATGCTGAACCCACTACGATTATAGAGAGTAAGTTATTTTAAACGAAGGACTGTATACCCATATGAATTTCTGTACAATTTTTTTCTGTATGACGTCATGCCGTTAAATTTGTTGTATTTAAAAATAACAGTACAGGAATTCATACTGAAATAATTCTTGTACCTTTTTTATTATTGTAGCATAACTGATTTTTTTTCAGTTAACTGAAATTTTCCGGTACTAATATTAATATTTATTTAAAATTTTATTTTTAAGTAACTGTAGAATGTTCGATAATTTCGTTGAAGCCTATGAAGCGTAGGCAGGCCTGGCTCACCACGCGGTACATTCGTTATTTACCTACAGCGAAGCGCTCCGCCGGCCGGCGTATTTCGAATGGGTCGTGTGTCACGCGCGCGCCCGTCGTCGGGACGTTTTATGGTCGTATTACAGAACAGTACTCATGTATTGATACTAGTTTTGAAACTAGTATCAACGACTTTCTTTATTACAAAACGTTGCCTAATACTAGATTCAATGATCAGATATCACTTGAGTACTAAATGATTTGAACTGTGTTCACGCTTATTATAGAACTTTACTTAAGCATATGCCAATGATTGAAACTAGTTTCACAACTGTATTCACTTGAGTGTGCTGTCTACCATACTTGAGCGTACTTCAAAATAAGTTTTTGATGTTGTGAACTGTGGCTTAGAGAAAAACTAGATAGGTACGCGATTCGTGCCTTCTTTAATAGTGATCTGTATTAACTACAATAGATCCTTTCAGTGATATTGATCATTACGATAATGTTTTTATAACAACTTTGAACTTTTTAAAACAAGTTTGAACTTGCTTTTCGTAAATAAAAACTATATTGGAATTTATAATTTTAAGTGACTTTACTTAGTAGTTGGTAACATTACATTTAGCTTTTACGTTTCGTATTATTTTTGAGTGATAAATATAAATATATTTTCATAGTAAAAAGAAGCGACAGTTATAATTTAACGGTACTGCTTCTATCGAAAAACAGATAAATAATTCAAAACATTGGCAATTTTGTCATATTTCATATAGAATTTAACGCAATTTATAAGACATTATAATCTAAACGTTGCGTATAACGTAACAGACCATTAGTTTTTGTTTTTAAATGTAATGGGAAACAAATTTTTTTCAAAGAAAACCCAGTATCAACTGAGTCAGATATTTGAAACTAGTTTCAGGTAATCTGGTTTTGATAATTGTTTTGTAATAAGACTAAAGCTCAAGTCAAGAATCAGCTGATGAACAACGCTTACGTGAAACGAGTATTAAGTCTCGTTCTGTAATACGAGCATTAGATACCTACCTAATAGCACTCACAGTAATTCTATGATCGAGGTCGCAAATAGTATTTAAAAATGGACATAAAAAGAAACAAATTCAATTAGATTATGTTTAGATTTGATTATGTTAAATTTAGTAAACAAAACATAGGTCGTATTACTAATTATTCGTCGTAACTTTTTTTTCATTTTGTACTTTAGGTAAGTTGAAATAATATTTTTTGCTAAGGTAGAATAACAGTACCTAATACCTACATCGGTAGATACTTAATTACAAATAAGGAGATTAATTATTCTTCACTAGGCAGCAACCCTAGCAGCGTAAGAAAAGATAAGAGGCATGCGATAGAAAGAGACAAAACTTCTAGGTATATAAATTTGCAGGTACGTAATGCTGTGCGAGCTGAATTCCACCGTATCGCGTCGTAGCAAGACTCGAATTTATTTAGATCTTCTTGCGGAGTAATTCTTCTGTACCGGTACTATTACTTATTCTGTGGCGTAGGTACATTTTATGCTGACCTATACATTTCAGTACAGAAATTAAAAAAGTTAAAATATTTCTGTACTTAAAACATCAACAGAAATTAATCCGGTATACATTGTTTGGGTACTGATATAATTCGTTTAGATTTTAATAACTTGTACAGTTATTGTGTTTGATGAAGCAGTACACTAATAATGGTACTGAAATTTTACTAGTACTATTTAAAAATTTTATACCGTTATGCAGTCCCTGTTTTAAACTAGATGATGAGAACAGCAGTTTCGCACTGCTTCACTTCATCTTCTTCATACCTCGTGATATCTTAGTAATTCCATGATAAATGTTACACTTCGATGATTTTCTTAATGTGAAGAACTATTTTAATTGCTGTTGCTAAAGAATTTATATTTGAAAGAAAAACAGCCCGTCCTTTCTACTTGTCTTGAGCTTATCCTTGTTCTGTGTGCGATGCTAGAATAAATGAAATATGATTTATTAGTAGTAAATAGTTCACAAAACTGATATACAAGGTGTTCCTTTTGTTTTTCCATAACTCTAGGGTATTAACCCTTTAACCGACACGACAAATATTTTCGAGTCCATTCCGCCAAGGTCGTATATTTACGATAAAAAACCACCATTCGTTTCATATGCTTTTTTATTTAATAACGCTGTATTATATAAAAAAAAATGTTAATACAGTGTAAACTCTATATAACGACACTGAAGGGACGCTGCATTTTATGGCGTTATAGAGAGTTGTCGTTAAATGGAGAGAAGAAACATCAGAATTAGGAAAAGAAAAAGTTTATTTCCGACTATTGTTAGTAGTTATGTGCATAAAAAAGAATGTTATTTGAACGCTATTACGTATAGTCTGTTATTTTTGTCTGACGTCTTTTGCTGCAACTAACAATATGATAAAGTATAGATAATCCATGACTCCTACTTACGAGTCGTGGTCAACAGTACAAGCAATCCCAATTTGTAAACAAAAGAATGAATTTCTTAGAAAGTTCGGTATGCAAGATGCTGACAGTCGAGTTTATTGCGGGCTAGGATAATAAAGCGACAATAGATCGTACACAGCTGCGCAGTTTTTACTAATTTTAGCAACTTAAAAGGTACTTGTAATTACTCAATTGTTGTCGTTATTGAGAGTGGGTGTAATGCTATGTAGAGTGTAACATTGTATGAAAGACAAGCTAAACCAACTAAAGCCAATTGATTTCGACTAGGGAATGCAATCTCGCGAAATTGAGGATCGGACGAGCAATTTCGAGATCTCGCGAGATTGGTAGTTAAGAGTATCAATTTTTGCAAATAATTTCACTAATAAAATAGATATAGAACTCCCGGGACATTGAAAGAAAAAGAACCATAGATATTTTGAAATCAACATTTATTTTTACGAACTCAAAAAGATTAACTAACAAAAATAATAGAATTTGAGTTGAGATCAATCAAATCAAAGGCTCATTTCGCCAAACTAAAAAGAGAAATAGAATATAAAGTGAAAACCAAATAAAAACAATCAAATTAGGAACATTAGCAACATCTCGCTATACAATTATTTACAAACTGTTTTGGAAGTAGCTTCTTAGAAAGCACAACGTATTAAGGTATCGTCACCTAACCTACACCATTTTGCAGTCTAGATAGCCAGCCGCTGAGAATGCCCTTTCAGATTCCACACTTGTTGGTACTATAGTTGTGAGGCAGTTATCAGCGAACTGCAAAAGTTCTCCTTAATACCCCCCGGACTCGTATAGATTCATTTCCTTCTTCAACAATTGGTCCAACGATTCAAACTCGCTAATCTCGCGAGATCTCGCCCATTTTTAGGCCGAGATTAATCTCGCAGAAAAGGGCCGAGATCTCGATCTCGAACGAGATTGCATTCCCTTATTTCGACGCTTAAGGGAGTTTGTCGTTAAATAGAGTGACGTTACATGGAGTTTACACTGTATTTAGAGATCGCTTCACAGCGATAAGGCCGCCAATTGTATATATATATTTTTTAATGTGTCTAAATTTTTGTATTTTTTTGTAAGGCATACAATAAAGTGTAAATAAATAAAATAAATAAATATTTAGTAAATGGAATTTCAATTGTAAACTCAGAGTATTACGAACACTTTCTATTATCAAGTTCCCCTATCATAAGCTCGTTTTAGTTAGATACTTATATTAAAGCTGAAGGAAATTGGTCTCAAAAAGGTTTTTTTGTTTATTCACACAATGATAAAACAAATAGAGTGTATGTGTTCTGTTTTGATTTTACAGTAAAACAAGAAAAAGTTTCTTTGCCTGTGGAGCCGATGGATTTGGAATCATTACCTGTGAAAGTTGAAGTGAAACAGGAAATGAATAAGGATGACTTTGCCATGCCGCCTCCTACTGCCCCAGTACCAAGTCAGTATTAATTTATACCAAATAGACATTTAACGCTGCTTAAAATGTCTATTTGGTATTTGGTATAAATAGACATTTTACGCAGCGTTAAATGCTGTTCACCTCAAGATGGATCGACGATCTCCAGGGCTATTCGCGTAACTAAAAAAAATAATCAACGAATGCAGAGCATTAAAAAAACCGACTTCACGTCAAAACTTTGACTGAAGTATAAGGTCTTCAGTGTACATATTCTTAGTATTCATACATATTTTAAATAATTGAATATATTTTTTTGGTTTTTGTCGTTTTTTTCAAAAAGTTGTGAACCGAATGCCATAAAAATTATATGGGACCATTTCGGAATAATCCCCTTTCGAACAAAAAAATAATTTTGCAAATCCGTCTATATTTGACAGAGTTATGAACGAACATACATAAAAAAAAAAAATATAAACATCCGAATTGAGAACCTCCTCCTTTTTTTTGAAGTCGGTTAATAACAGCGCTGTGTTCGACGGACGAGCTCGTCGACGAGATGGCAAAGATTTCGTCCTCGAGCACACAGGTGTTACATACAAAACCTAAAGAAAATTGTCAAACAGTTTGAAGAATAGCAGTTCTTACTCACGCCTACATCAGCGACGAGCGCTGGTGTCGTGCTATGATATAAGTGAATACCAATTATGTCACTCGTCGCTGATGCATCGATGAACTCGACGCTGTTGTTTAGGAGTATAGCCCTGCTGGTCATAGTCGCCGGTAAACGCTGGTTGAGGGCGGCGCGGGACCGATCAGTGTCGAAAACTTTGCCTTTGTCTAACTGTGGGCGTTTCGTGGCTGAATGATGATGATAAAGTTAATCAAAGTCAATTAAATTCCATTAAAACTTTGTGTTATTATACCTGTGTATTAAAATACATACATACATAACATCACGCCTGTCTGTCTCCCTTTGGGGTAGGCAGAGACAAGGGATCACCAATTGCTGTGATCCAGACATACCTCTTTCGCTTCCTCCACGTTCATCATACATGATCGCCGGTTACGGGTATTTTTGACTAATATAAAATAATAATAAAATATTTTATTTTTGCTCTCACAAACATAAATCTAGTTAGAACTAAGAATATTATCTTAAAGGTACAATATTAAATTAAGATTGTGAGAGCCTGGTGTCCGTAAAAGGGTTGACCTGTGTGACGGAACGCCAGGCCCCACTCTATCGGAAACTGGCTACAGTAGACATCTTACATAGGTATTAGTAATTAAGTATTCTTATTACACTATTTTATTACAGACTAATTAGGTATATGTTGGTGTGTATTATGTGGAGTTTTGTCGCCAGTTTGATCGACATACGTTCGCCTAGGCCGGCCCCTTCCGACAACACCATCCATTCTTGCTCTGTACACCTCTTTCGTAAATCTACTTTCTAATATCTATATTTTGAAATTAGTAACAAATGTAGCTTTTACTTTATTCTGTGAGTACAAGGCTATGAAAAAATATTTCAACAAATAAAGGAGTCCGATTTCGATTTCTCAAGCATTCCAAATCTGTAAAAAAAAAATTGTAATTGAATCTTAACTCTATGCACTTGACATTAAGTTAAAAATTGGTTGGGGAAATTGGACAGGTTTGTAATGCTTGATCTGCTGTCTTCTGTACATTCTCCTTAGCAATTTTAAAAACAAATCTTTGCAAATAAAAAAAAATGAGGTTAAACAATTTATTTTTAATTTTGTTTTTTTTTTACTACACAGAGCCACGTAAAAACGCGGCCAAGGACCGCACGGACGATAGCACAGACGAGGAATCGACCGGTAGACGCCGCAACACAAGGAATAAGAAACAGACTGACACCATGCCACCTCCACCGGGTAAATAATAGGGGAACTGATGAAGGGGGAATTATGAGCCGAAGGGGTAATATAAACAGGTGCTAAAGGATAAATTGACGGGTGTATTGTAATCGGGCAGGGTATTCCAGGTCAAAATATTATTTACTAGCTGACCCGCGCAATTTGTAATCCCGCGGGAATAATGGGATAAAAGGCAGCCTGCACTCCGTTTCACGATTAAAGAGTTTTTTTTTGTAAACAAATGTGATGCCGGGTGAAAAAAATACGAAATACCTCTAGTTCTATTTATTTCATGAACCATACTAGCAGTAAGGTTTATGTAATAAGAGGTTGATGTAATTAATATAGAAAATAATTTATTACCTATTTGATATTTAAAACATTGAAATAAAAACAATTTTTCTTTACTTCCAACATTTTCTTGGCGGAATAGGTTTTATTCATTTGGTATCTCGAAAGAGGTCATGAACATTTGGTTAATTTAAAAAAATATTAATATTTTTATTTTACGTTATTGTATTGATTTTTTTTTAAATTTTATATTCTATGTTACTTTCAAAAAGTATAAATACGTATGCCTTGCTTGAAGTAATTTATCGATAACAAATATTCATTGTATGGTTAAAATTTAAATTACAATCTGATAACGTGTTTAGGATTATACTATTTGGAGCGTGATCCGTTGGAGTAGAAACGGATCTCGTGATCAAAATTACCCTATTTTTTTATTATATTATAGTTAACAAAAATGAAAGCGGTGCCAAACTATTCCACTATAGGGTCTCTCAACCTCCCCTCAAAACGTCTTTTGTTTTCATAAAAACTAGTGGTGATGAATATTTATAAGCGAACACATTAAAATTGTCACATTAAGTAACAAAATAATAATAATAATATTTCGAGTCAAAAAACCTCACGACACACAAGATTAATTTATTATCTAAAACCAAATAGTCGAACCTCACAACAAAAAGCAATGTTTCTAAATATAAACATTATTTATTTGATATTCCCCATTAAATTGTGTTAAGTCAATAAATTATCCTCTTCATGTGGTTATAGGGCTCTTTTTGTGACACTCTGTATTTAAATAATAATTATTATTATTTATTTAATTTATTGTCTATATTAATGAGTTCTTACAATATTTTCGAATCAAAACATTATTTATTTAATTTATTGTCTATATTAATGAGTTCTTACAATATTTTCGAATCAAAACATATATTTTATTTAAATGAATGCATCAAAAAATGTTGAATACATCTGACATGTAACTTTGACAATGACCTTTGCTTGTTTACAAAAAAACTCTTTAATCGTGAAACGTAGTATAGGTGCTATTCTAGACTAAACTGTCTGTATGTCAAATTTCATCCAAATCCGTTGAGCCATTCTGCCGTGATTGACGAACAAACATCCATACATCGTTACATCCATTAATCCAAATATCCACATTTATAATATTAGTAAGATATGATATAAGTAAGATTTTGTTGGCACACGTGAAATAAATCACATTGTTAAATTGTGATAAATCTACCAGAAAGAGTTAAAGTCAACTTTTTCTTATATCATGTCCTTATACAATGTGACTGGTGAGTGGTGACAAATTTTATATATTGAAGGAGAGCACTCAGTCTTCGATTCTGATCATAATTATGTATTAAAAGTAGGTAGGTACTGCATTTTTTACCAGAATTCCCTATAAATAAATAGACATTACTTAATAGCGACTAAAATAGAGACATTACTACACTTTTTCCGACGCACCGCCTCAGTCAACACGCATAAGTTTTCCTGCCACACGCACACCACCACCCGCTGAGTATCTATTGTATTAAACTTATGTAACCAATATTAAGTACCGTGCGTAATGAATTCTTTAAATTTTCGGTAAGTTTACTCAGTAAAAAATTAATATTTATTTTTTTATTTTATTTTTCTCTTCATGTATGATCTCGAAACTATCACGTCCTCACCCTGTATACATTATGTACAAATTGATACAAATCTGCAGATGCTTCAAAAGGTCGATCTAACAGTAATCACGACTGGGGTCATTTTTCAGCGTCGCTTTTTCAGAGGCAGAAGGGCAATTCTAAACCTACGGTCCATATAAATAATTATTTGCCTGTATATTTCAGTATCAGGTTCCCGTTCGACTAGAGCTAGCTCGCGAGCGAGTGCGCGCAAGCCAGTGGATGAGGACTCTATCGTACAAGCACAACCGGAGGCTAGACCCAAGCGAACTAGGGGTCGAAAGGTAAACCCTTTAATTCATTACTTGTCCCTTCAAAATCTAATTTTCACTTCTAGTTATATTACACATACATTTGTAATATTATTGTTGTTATATTATTTGGGTCCTGGCTTCGAATCCCGGCGGCGGCGGATATTTGTGTGATGAACACAGATATTAGTCGTCAAGTCATGGACGTTTATATGTTTATTTAAGTTTATTCTAATAAAAAATATGTATTTATTCAATATGTATGTTTATATATTTCTTAAGTATATCAGTTATCTAGAATCCATAACACAAGTTCTTTAAGAAACTTAATTTGGGCTAGATAATGTTGTGTGAGTGTCAGAAATATTTATTATTTAAAGGGTGTCCTAAAATTTCACCAATCTTAAGTTTTCACAATGTATAATAATATTGTTGGCCTGCCAATTTTAATTACTCCACTATGTTTGGATAATAGATACCCTTCGATAAATTTGTGTGATCCATTATACACAAATTAATTAAATAAAAGTTTTGTAACCTTAAATTGAATCGTCTTTTGAAGTCGATTAATGAAGTCGTCGTGGCGCCGTGGTTACTGTGTGTATCATACGATATCACAGTTTAAGCAACGTTCGGCGCGGTCGGTACTTGGATGGGTGACCGCCGACCATTCATGTCTCACGACGACTTCCGTGCTTCGGAGGGCACGTTAAGCAGTCGGTCCCGGGTGCTGTATACTTGTAAACAGTAGTCGTTAGGGTTTATCAGAAGCCATCTAGGCGCCCTAAAAATTCTGGCATCCACCACCCAGCACTGGGCCAGCTTGGTGGATTACAAAGAGTTGTGATGATGATGATGATGATGAACTTTAAATTTTGTTGCAGAAACAATCAGAATCATCGTCACAAACTGACCTCGCAAGTGAAACTTCAGAATCACAAACAACTGCTCCCGGTAAGTTGGAAAACTATTTATTTTCTTAATTTTTACCTGTAGTATTCGCGGATTTGGTCTCTGTTTATTGCATTTTTTTTCATGAAGTAAAAACTGTCAATAATAAACCTGTACTTGTGTTTTAGTATACACTTGCCTGTTTGAATTTAAATTCAACCCGGCCTGATTGAATTTCAATTCAAACAGGGAGAAATTTAATTGGGTTTTAAAACCCTTTCAGGGTGGGTCTACCTTGCCAGAGACCATCCTTTCTATAAAAAAAAACTATCCCAAAGTAATATAAACTTTTTATTCTTCACCAATATGTTGATGTGTTCCAGCCATGTATTTTTATAAAGACTTGCTTCCTTATTCCACTCACTGCATCTTCAATCTCAACGTCAAAAAAGAGCTCTTTTGAATGATTTTTTGTTACAATTATTGTTTATTTATTACAGCGTCGCCAGCTGAGAAGCCTCGCCCTAAGCGTACTAGAAGAGGACAAAAAGCCGCGTAAGTTGATAACAAATACTATATACTAATATTAAAAAAGACTTTGAAAATATTTTGACCACCACGCGACCACGGTTTCATACAAAACGACCCCGCGCCCGTAATACAGAGCTGGCCCTTATACAGGGTCCGCCTATAATAGTCAATTATATTTTAATAGCAGATTAGGAATGATGAGCGGATCTGAATTTCGAAAAAATAATAATATTTTTAAGTGTTTTTCATAAATTAAAATTTCACAATTCTTCTGTGAGTAAAATTGAAGATTAATCTACATTTTATGACTACATACATTTAGATGGAAACGTTTTTATTACCTGCTGTGTAGTCATAAACTACAGTCCAAACTTAAATTTTGACCACTTAGAAGAATTTTGAAATTTTAAATTATGAAAAATATATATATATATATTTTTTTGTAATTATGACCCACTCTCTCAGCCTTAATCTGCGACTGAGAGAGTGACCGATAAGGCGACCCTATATATGTCGTATTTATTTGTTTTCCAACTATGGAAGTAGCAGAAGTTATGTTACTTCTATCAAGAACTATGCAATGTACAGTATTAGATTATAGTAACGTGCAATGTGGAGATGGCGCGATCTAAGAAATTTGGCGCTGAACTTATTAACGTTAATATGAAGGAATTTTCATCTAAGTGTTTTCGTTGCTTCTGTTAATAAATAAATAAAATAAATAAATAAATATTTCTGACACTCACACAACATTATCTAGTCCAAATTAAGTTTCTTAAAGAACTTGTGTTATGGATACTAGATAACTGATATAATTAAGAAATATACAGGGTGTCCCAAAACTCGACGTCAACCCGGAACCGGGTGACAAGGCAAGTCATGCTGGTTATCAGAAAAATGTTTAAAAAAATCTATGTCACGTGTTCTCAAAATTATTAGCATTTTAAAAAAACACGCAAAATTTCACACCCTGTGACAGTGTTTTTGCTGCTGTTGCCACAAATGTTCACTTTTGGAAACTTTTTTTTTTGATATGTAACCCTGAATAATGCTTCTCTAAACTGTTATCAACATTTCAAATCTAGCTCCTCGAGCTTGCATAAAAATAGGACTTATTTCCAAGAAAAAAATTAAAAATTAAAAATGGCCTAGTTTTAACTGTCTGCATTGAAAAAAAATTGTACTACGCGAGTTTGGCAAGTTGTGACAAAAGTTGGCGCATTTAGTAAGGATTCCAAAATGGTATGACACTTGGCAAATTGTAGCTGCTATCATGAACAAAAAAAATATTTCCATGAAAACCCATTTTTAACTTTTTTTCTTACTTGGTTAAAATTGCAAAGCTTATCGTTGGTTACATTGGAGCCGATTCCAATGTACACACTGATTAAATTTAACTGAATTGTACATTGTACTGATGTACTCGTCTATCTTTATTGAATGAACAGATTGTTCACTTTTAATTTATTTTTTTTAGTGTGTGCATTGGAATAGGCATTTATTGTTAAAGGTTTCAATTTTAAATAAAACAAAATTTTAATACCAATGTTTATTAATAAAATTTACAATAATTCTTAAAATGTTATAATAAGTGTTCGAAATGCCTTCCTTCGGCGGCAATACAAGCGCGACATCTTTTTAAAAAAGATCGAGCTATCTTTCTAGCGTATCGTCCATTATTTACAAATTGAGCTGCTTCAGCTATTCTCTGCCGTAATTCATGTTCACTCCCAATGGGCTTCTCGTAAACTTTTTCTTTAACAGCTCCCCAGTAAAAAAAGTCTAAAGGATTCAAGTCCGGTGAACGGGCCGGCCACGAGATTGGTCCAGCCCGCCCGATCCATCTCCCAGGAAGCTCTTCATCGAGGTACTCTCTTACGGGGCGAGCAAAGTGCGCTGGGCACCCATCTTGTTGGAACCACATTTCTCTGTAAATGCTTAGCGGCACGTCTTCTAATAAATTTGGAAGATGGTTTTGAAGAAAGTCTAAGTAAACCTCGCCAGTTAATGCATCAGGCAACTCAAAAGGACCAATTATTTTGCCATTCAAAATTCCGGTCCACATGTTAACTTCGAATCGGTACTGGGACCGATCCTGTCTCGTTAAATGAGGGGTTTCAACACGCCATTCATGCAGGTTGTGCATGTTCACGTAGCCGTCCTTTTTAAAAGTTGATTCGTCCGACCATAAAATTTTTGTTAGAAAAAGTGGGTCATCTCTGTACCTCTCCAATATCGTCCGGCAAAAATTCACCCTATTTTGGTAGTCACCGGGTAATAATGTCTGTACTCGCTGTACGTGGTATGGGTGTAGGTCATTTCTTTTTAAAATACGGTGGGCTGAACTTTTGGGCACTCCGGTGTTCGTTTCAATAGCTCTTACTGAAGTACTTGGGTCTTCTTCGACAGCCTGTAGAACTTCTTCTTCCATAGGGTTGGTGGGTCTGCCTCCATCATGCGTTTGATTTGGGAGGCGGCCTTCTGAGAAGAGCAACCGATGATCGGGGTAACGAGCAGCGTTTGGGTACCTTTCGCGGTAAAGTCTGGCAGCAGCACTGGCATTACACCTGCACTCACCATATATAAGGTGCATATTAGCGTATTCGCGAGTGGTATACGAAGACATCTCGGCACTTGTCACACACTCACACAATAGTCCAGAGGAAAGCAAAGTTCGTCGTTAAGAGAAAACAAACAGTCCGAATCTAAATCGCAAGCAATCACAAGTCCATAAACATAGCCAAAAGTAAACAGTACGAAATCAACACAAACGAATACGAAAACAAGCGCAGTAAACGAAGGAACGTAACGTACTCATAGACGATACATTTAATATGAGATAGATGGGCAACTTGATTTTATTGGCAAAATAGAATAATACCTCATATCATAGATGACGCTAGTAACTAAATTTAATTCCAAAAATGACCGCTAGACGGCCTTAGTAGATAAGTCTCCATTATAAAAAAAAGTAAGATAAAAATATCTTATCCTGCTTATCACATTTAATGTAACATTTTATAGAATTTTATTATGATAAATGCTTTAAAAAAATACAGAATAAGGTAATTTATACTAAGTAATCAAAAATAAAAAATTAACGAAAATCTTTATTTTTTATTGTTTTGTTTTTCTTTTCGTGGAATATTTAAAAGCCTCTTTCTTCGCTCCATCTTCCTCATCAAATTTTGTCAATTGTCCATTTATTATTCGGTTCACCCCATTACTGCAACAGTGAATCAACATTTTCATTGACTTTTTTTATGAAATCGACCAAATTAACCTTATGACTTACAGCAAATCATACTTAAATCACATGCACAATCACTGTATAAGTATATATATTTTACACAATTTTTACACTGTTTTCGCTTTCCCACACTTTTGTTTCTGAAGTCTTTTAAGTTGTTAGTAAGTCACACAAGTAACTTCACGGCCAAATTCACAGCGACTTTGTTAAAATAATCTAAGTCTTAAATAAAATGGCGGAGAAAACACAACACGCAACAGACGCACATGCACACGATCATTCATAGACTATTATAATAGTCTGTTGACTAGTCTGTCAAAGTCAACATCTTTTCCGGTTCCTGACGAGATATTAATAAATCGGCTATCCCAGCGCTACCTAGTTAATAACAGGAGAAATAACTTACCGAAAAGTTATAGTACGTCATATCCTAGATGGTGCAGAATTCAATTTCATTGACACTAGAGTTGCATAGGCCTGAACGTACTGACTGGTTTGTAATGTGTATCTACAATAGCGAATACCTGGCGTCACTCTCTGTCTCTCTCGCACTTGGTAAAATGACTCTCTCCATCTCAGTCACTTTAGCGTCCATACCTGTCTCGCTCGCACTTGAGAAGGTGACTCTCTCCGTCTCACTCAATCACTTTAGCACAAATACTATCTCGCTTACACTTCCTAGAAAGACTCCTTTGTCACAACTTACAATTTACGACTCTTTGGAAAACCTTGGGCCCATTAGAATATTTTTTAACCAGGTAAGAAAAAATTTTTGAACACTGGATTTTTACGAATTTTTTTTTTGTTCATGATAGCAACTACAATTTACCACGTGTCATACCATTTTGGAATCCTTACTAAATGCGCCAACTTTTGACACAACTTGCCAAACTCGCGTAATACAATTTTTTTTCAATGCAGACAGTTAAAACTAGGCCATTTTTAATTTTTAATTTTTTTCTTGGAAATAAGTCCTATTTTTATGCAAGCTCGAGGAGCTGGATTTGAAATGTTGATAACAGTTTAGAGAAGCATTATTCAGGGTTACATATCAAAAAAAAAAGTTTCCAAAAGTGAACATTTGTGGCAACAGCAGCAAAAACACTGTCGCAGGGTGTGAAATTTTGCGTGTTTTTTAAAATGCCAATAATTTTGAGAACACGTGACTTAGATTTTTTTAAACGTTTTTCTGATAACCAGCATGACTTGCCTTGTCACCCGGTTCCGGGTTGACGTCGAGTTTTGGGACACCCTGTATAAACATACATATTGAATAAATACATATTTTTTATTAGAATTAACTTAAATAAACATATAAACGTCCATGACTTGACGACTAATATCTGTGTTCATCACACAAATATCCGCCGCCGCCGGGATTCGAACCCAAGACCTCTGGCATAGAAGGCAATGTATGTTACCACTACACCAACCGGTCTTTTGTCCGGTCCCCATCTATCAATCCGACGCTTGACACCTCAGTCGCTCGTCGTGACTACGGGGTCTGCAAAGACACCGGAACGTCGAGATAAAATTTAAAATGTAAATATACGCAATAAATCCGGTTGAAAAGTGTTTTATTTAATAGTATGAATCGCGTAAACTTAAGACAATATTATTGAAGTATTTTGTATTTTCAACTAAACATTGCTTATGTTAATTTTTTAAGCATATAAAAAGTAATAAGTTGCATTTAACTGCCTTATAAAGTAGAGGTTTTATTATTTGCCATATTTTCACATATGACTTTGTATTTATAGGGAAAAACAAGCAGATACAACCGTACAAGACAAAGAGCCACCAGCGACCAAATCCCCCGTTCTAAAAGAAGGAAGGATATCACAGCCCGAGACCAACTCACCAATATTGATGCAGAAATCAAAGACAAAACAGAATCATGAAATTGAGAAGAGCAAGGATGAAATGAAATCTATGGAGTTGGAAAGTGAAAAACCCAGGATGGATGAGACGAGAGTTGTTAGTAAAGACGCTGAGATGGATAAAACCATGGTTTTAACGAATGGAGTCTATAGTCATGCACCGGTGACTCCTAAGAATGTGGTAAGCTTATTCATTTTTAAATTTAAATTTTGTATAGGTACTGTATTATTTCTCCTGCCAATCTTTCTTCTGTTCGAGATAAAATGGTAGTATACGCACCACAACCATATAATGTCGATTTCCCTAGGTTGACAATGCATTCTATCAAGCACCATTAATCATTCTAGATACCGTCAGGCCTGGCTCACTCCGCGCGGTACATTCGTTATTTACCTACAGCGAAGCGCTCCGCCGGCGGATTTCGAATCAGTCGTGTGTCACGCGCGCGCCCGTCGGGACGTTGTAGATACCTACCTACCTAATAGCACCCACAGTAATTCTATGATCGAGGTCGCAAATAGTATTTAAAAATGGACATAAAAAGAAACTAATTCAATTAGATTATTTTTAGATTTGATTATGTTAAATTTTGTAAACAAAACATAGGTAGTATTACTATAGTAGACGCATTACGAACTGAGTCGTCGGGCCATAAACGTCAATAACGATAGGAATGTGCAACGCAATGCAGTTCGTTATCGATAAAGCTACCTGCGTACGCGCTGTCGATGAGTCACTGTGACCCTCATTAGCACTCTGACTCCTGATTGGTCGTTACGATGCGCCGAAAGGGTTGTTGTTTTGCTATAAATGTAATTAATGTAATGAAATGTACACAGTCACCTATGACACTTTCTTGTGCACAATGGAGAATTTATTCAGATGAGGATGAATAATTAATAATCCCCTAAGGATATTTTTTATTTATTAATTTATTGTAAAAAACGGCCCTTTTCAGGGCCACAACACGATCTACAGTGTTTCATTACGTCTGATCAAATTCTATCAATATAATAATAACCTCATTTTTTTTCTAACTAAACAAAAACGCTTATTTGTTAAAAGATTCTATTAATTTACTTATTTACTGATGAAGTTTATAATTCAATTTTTATTATTATAATATGTACATAGCTAAAATTATTGTATCGATATGCACCTCGACCACTCTTACGCACATCAATATGCCGCTCTATTGTTATGGACGTATTTCTATAGGTGCGAGCGAGATAGACAGATAAAAATGATTTATGGCCCGACGACTCAGTTCGTAATGCGTCTACTATAATTATTCGTCGTAACTTTTTTTTCATTTTGTACTTTAGGTAAGTTGAAATAATATTTTTTACAAAGGTAGAATAACAGTAATACCTACATCGATAGATACTTAATTACAAATAAGGAGATTAATTATTCTTCACTAGGCAGCAACCCTAACAGCGTAAGAAAAGATAAGAGGCATGCGATAGAGACAAAACTTCTAGGTATATAAATTTGCAGGTATGTAATGCTGTGCGAGCTGAATTCCACCGTATCGCGTCGTAGCAAGACTCGAATTTATTTAGATCTTCTTGCAGAGTAATTCTTCTGTACCGGTACTATTACTTATTCTGTGATACCGTTACCGTAACCCCCTTAAAATCTAATATAAAATTATATACTATTACGAATATCCATTTCTATAAACCATTTTTGCGAGTTGATATTAGTTTGGTGGGTTATATTACTTGTGTTAGTGTATATTTCACACAGTATATAGTTTTCCTTCGTTATTCAGTTAAGCACAATTCTATTTTCAAAACAATTAGTCTTAGTAATTTTTTTATGTTGCGCCTAGAAAATTAAATCTGCAATAAAAAAAAACTCAAAAAGCCGACTTCACGTCAAAACTTTGGCTGTTGTTTTCATTAGGTACTCAATCTATGAAATTTATATGGGACCAACTCTGAAGTATCCTTTATCATATGAAACAAGAATCATCAAAATCAGTTCACCCAGTCAATAATTATGAGGTAACAAACATAAAAAAAAACACACAGTCGAATTGAGAACCTCCTCCTTTTTTTGAAGTCAGTTGAAAACAAAATAATGAACTATTAATTAAAACATTTAAAAAACCAACAGATGCAGACATGCTCAATGTGTTACTGATTAAAAGATAAAAACCATTTTATCACTTTTGGTGAAATTTATATGGGATCACCACTAAATTGTCTCTTTGAAATAAAGCAAGAGAAATTTAAAAATAATAGGTAATCAAAAATAATGACGTAACCAACATGAATAAATAAAATACACACAAACTGAAATCTCTCCCTTAAAAGTCGTTTAAAAACTGAAATAAATATAAAAAAATAGAAAGAAAAAAAAAAGGAAGAACTGTTTCCGCCCGGGATCGAACCGGGGGCCTTGTGCGTGTGAAGCACACGTGATAACCGCTACACTACGGAAACTTGAGAGAGTTATGCGAAATAGTGCAGTATACGTAAACAACGACCTTGTATGGAAACGACTTTCACATTTAATTGAATTGGCGGTTTTTGAGAATGAAGCATAATAAAATTATCTTTTACTAATATTATAAATGTGAAAGTTTGGTGGTATAGATGGAGGTCTGTTTCTCAATCACGGCAGAACGGCTCAAAGGATTTCGATGAAATTTGGCATAGTGATAGTGTGCAGTCTGGAGTAGCACATAGGCTTCCTTTTATCCTGATATTCCTGCGGGATTTGAAGTTTCAGCTAGTTTTATTATAATAATCTATGAAGCAGCTGTAATCTTTGCTAATATTATTTAGAGATAAGTTTTGTTTATTTTATGTATTTATGTTTGTAGTTACTCATAAACTTGTTTAAATATTTCAAAAACTCTTACTACGTTACGTTATCCGAGAGTAACAGACTAAATTTCATCGAGATATTCCCACGGGACCAAGAATGCTCTAATTATGTTTTTCAACCGACTTCCAAAAAAGGAGGAGGTTCTCAATTCGTCTGTATGTTTTTTTTTGTTGTGACTTTGTTACACGATATTTCGGACAATTATGAATCGATTTTCAAAATTCTTGTTTCGATACTTCATAGTTGGTCCCATATAAATTTCATCAACATTGGTTGGGTAGTTTATTGAGAACTAGCTGTTGCGCAATTTCGATTCCCGCGGGATTTGCGGGATAAAAAGTAGCCTATACGGATTCGGAAGAATCCCTCTAAGTAATGGTAAAAGAAATTTTGAAATCGGTCCAGTAGTTTTTGAGCCTATTCAATACAAAAATACAAAGGTTTCCTCTTTATAATATTAGTATAGATAAAGCTGAAGAGTTTGTTTTTTTTTTGTTTGTTTGTTTGTTTGAACGCGCTAATCTCAGAAACTACAATTGGGATTTGAAAAATTCTTTTTGCATTTGATAGCCCAACTCTAGAGGAAGGTTATAGGCTATATTTTATCCCGAAATTCCCACGGGATCAAAAGTTACGCGGGTAAAACCGCGCGCGGTGGCTAGTTACTCATAAACTTGTTTAAATATTTCAAAAACTCTTATCTTACTACTTTATCCGAGAGTAACAGACTAAATTGCATCGAGATATTCCCACGGGACCAAGAATGCTCTAATTATGTTTTTCAACCGACTTCCAAAAAAGGAGGAGGTTCTCAATTCGTCTATGTTTTTTTTTTGTTGTGTCTTTGTTACACGATATTTCGGACAATATTATGAATCGATTTTCAAAATTCTTGTTTTGTACTTCATAGTTGGTCCCATATAAATTTCATCAACATCGGTTGGGTACTTCATTGAGAATTTCAAATTATTGAAACAATATGTATGATTTCGGAGAATGTTTACGTGGAAGACATTATAAGTCGGCCAAAGTTTTGACGTGAAGTCGGTTTTTTTAATGCTCTGCATTCGTTGATTATTAACTCTGTAGGGCCGACCTCATTTATTTAATTATACTTCATTGCACAAAAGGGAAGAAACATACAGTTCAACAAAAGTAGTATTGAATGGCTCAACAGGCTGCCATTTTATACTGCAACCTATTTTATGTTTGAAGCTGAAAATTAGCGCCACGGTCTAAAAACCGTGGTATTATGCTAAACTTTAACGAGTTCGGCTTTCTACTTGTTTTTTTTTTTGTATTTTATGTTTCCTATTTTATTTTTTGATGATTGCTGAATAATCTGTTTTCTTTGAAATTCTTTGAAAGCGATTTCTACCAACCCACCATCAAGTTAAGTGATATGAAGGTGAAATGCGGGTTTAGTCAAAAATATAAAAAAAATACTCAAAGCTTTTAAGTTTGCGCGGTTTTACCCATAAAAATAAATTTAACTTATAAATATTCGTCCATGCTGGACGCAAATGGGAGCAAAGGAAAAACGTAGAATGTGCCAGCTGCTTCTCTTCTCGGGCATACTGTAAAATTGTCTTAAGTTTTCCCGATTCATAATTTAAATAAAACTACTTTTTAACTGGATTAATCGCGTATAATTTATATTTTACATTTTAACTCGACGTTTCGGTGTCTGCAGACCCCGTGGTCACGAGCGACTGGCGATTAATCCGGTTAAAAAGTAGTTTTATTCATACTGTAAAAGTCAAGGGACAGAGGTTTTATTGGAGGTGACCCACTGTCACTGCAATAGTCTCTCTTCACCATTACATACCTCAAAATTTGTCAAATGTGACATCAGATGGTTTAATACTACTGGTGTTCTGCCTACCCCATAAGGGATACAGGCGTGAAGTTACGTATTTATGTTTGTATGTAAATACTCCGAGGATTGTACTATAGCAGTTTAGAGATTGGTGTGTTGAAACAAATTAACTTAAGCATATTTTTTCTATTTAGCAGGGAAATATGAACGAAACAGTGGTTTTGGAAACGCGCAACAATGAAACAGTGGTTTTGGAGACGCGCAACAATGAAACAGTAGTTATTGAGAAGCAGAACGTTGTAATGGACGCCACTGTTGTTATAGAGAAAGGTAAGTTAATTTAGAGATTATATTTTATATCCAATTAGATAATCTTTTAAATTTTTTTGAACAATCAATTAGAATAAAGAAAAATAGAAAAAAAGTCTTTATTGCACTTCATCAGATCTTGTTTTTTTTTCTTTAAATACGACACGTTGCTTGGAATAATAAGGGTTTATTAAATTTTTTATGCATTCTAAATAATCAAAAACTATATTGTAAAACGTCTTTTTCAGCAATTAAATAAATCTTTAAGTACTTATCTCAAAATTTATATGAGTTAGAACACTAGTTCCTTACGGAGATAAACTCGGTCTCTTAAGCTAACGAAACCAATGAATACTCGATGTACCTAGTATTATTGTTATTGTGGAATGTTTGAAACTTTTTTTTTTTTTTTTTTTACAGAAAGCTCAGGACCGAACGTGACGGATGACAATTCGATTTTGACAGATGACAACAGCTCCCATGAAACGCACACGCCGCCGAAAAAAGATATTCCATCCGTGCAGCCCACGTGAGTCTACAGATTATACTATTTATACAGGGTGACTGGTGACAAATTTTAGATACTAAAGGAGCGCACTCTGTACTCGATTCTGATCATAATTATGTAATATAAGTGGGTACTAAAATTTTCACTAGAATTCCCTATAAATAAATACTACTATGTTACTATTTACTCTTACATACAACTAAGTTGATCGCGGCACGTGACCTGGCACGCGGATCGCTGCCAAAGCTAGCGTAACCAAGCGTTGCGTTATCAATTCTTTTAGTTTATTGTGTAACTTTCGGTTCAATTTACTCAGTAAATACTTAATATTAATTTTTTATTATATATTTTTTTCTTCATGTATGATCTCAAAATATCACGTCCTTGTATTTCAAAAGTGACCCACCAGTCACCCTGTATATTATACCCTCGTCCCTCCGTATAGACCCCGTCACGTATCGACTGGCTAGCAATCTGCCGTCAAATATAACTGCTCCCGCGGTGATATGTTCCGACAATATTTTATGAAGAGCCACTGCTTCCATGCTTAAGAAAGGTTCAAAAACTATAATTTCCAACTATAGGCCAATATCGAAACTTAATGTTATATCCAAGTTATTTGAAAAGTTTATTTATGATACGATTTATATAACTATTTCCAACAACCTCCCTAGTAACCAGCATGGCTTCTTAAAAGGTCGATCTGTAAATACCAACTTATCAGAGTTTACCAACTATACTTTGCGGCATATGGATCACCGCTCTCAGGTTGACGTGATCTACACTGATTTTGAAAAAGCTTTTGATCGTGTGGATCACGTCATCCTTTTAAACAAACTTCACACCCTTGGCATACGCGGAAATTTATTCAGGTGGTTAACCTCCTATGTAACTAACAGAAGACAAGCTGTTATTATTGGCGGTCATAAATCTAATTATACCTTAATTCCCTCAGGTGTCCCCCAGGGATCACATCTCGGACCCTTACTTTACAACGCCTATCTGTATGATATTGGTTCTTGTTTTAGACACTCAAATTATCTCCTGTATGCTGACGATAAAAAGATTTTTTTTAACATTAACTCATTGGAAGACTGCAAAAAATTACAAGAAGATTTAAATAACCTTACCGAATATTATGTAAAAAATAGAATAAGCGTAAATAGTACAAAATGTGTCCAAATAACCTTCACAAGGAAAATTAAACCAATTTTATACAGTTATGCTATTAATGGTCAGTTTATTCAGCGCGTTCAAGAAGTCCGTGATTTAGGTGTTACATTGGACAATAAACTATTATTTGCTACACACATTGACGCCGCTGTTGATAAGGCTTATAAGAATTTAGGTTTCTTAATGCGGGTGTGTAAGCCTTTTCAAGATATTAGGTGTCTCAAAATGGTGTTTTACGCTTATGTAAGAAGCCACTTAGAATTTGCCAGTATTATTTGGAACCCTCAATATCAGAAATATATTGATCGCATCGAAGGCATCCAGAAACTTTTTATAAAACATTTAAATTATAAATTCAAAAAACAATTCAAATGCTATACCGAGGCTTGTAAAAGTTATGAACTCGTTAAATTGGAAGATAGAAGAAATTTATTAGACGTACTATTCCTACACGATATAGTTAATTCAAGGTTAGACTGTCCAAACTTGATCTCCTTGTTAAACATAAATGTACCACGACATCCCCGTCCTTCAAAAAATAAACTATTCTATATTCCAGCAAGTAAATCTAATTATAGTCAAAACGAATATTTCTCTAGAGCCCAAAAAAGTTATAACACTTCATTTAAAGATACAGATATATTACTCCTAACTAAAAACACATTCAAACTAAAGATAGTACAAAACATTCTGAACACATACTAAAGCTATATTGGTGATGGGTACAATAGAATCGAACTAAAAGTTATTTTATTTAACTCTATTATTATCACATTACTAATCATAATTTACGTAAAGTATTTAAAATTATCCTAACACTCTAAATCAATTAATAACACTTTTGTTTTATTTAAAATATCTTAGCTTAAATAAATATGTACGTATATACAGACTTTTATACATGATGCTACTATAAAGATATAGTCCAGCAATTCAACTCTAAGTACTTACTTAATTCGAAGATTTTGTTTGTATATAATTTAACCATGATGTGATATCCTGTTATTAGCTTCTATAAGTTACTCATGTTTTGTTAACGTATTTCTTTAATTGTACTGCTGTTGGATATCCTAATAAAGAAAATAAATAAATAAAATAAATATAGCACAGTTTGACGACCGGCTGGTGTAGTGGTAACATACATTGCCTCCTATGCCAGAGGTCCTGGGTTCAAATCCCGGCATCGGTGGATATTTGTGTGATGAACACAGATATTAGCCGTAAAGTCATGGATGTTTATAGTTTATTTAAGTTTATTCTAATAAAAAATATGTATTTATTCAATATGTATGTTTATATATTTCTCAAGTACCTATATCAGTTATCTAGTATCCATAACACAAGTTCTTTAAGAAACTTAATTTGGGCTAGATAATGTTGTGTGAGTGTCAGAAATATTTATTTATTTATTATTTATTTATTATTATTATTATTATTTAACTTTTTATGTACACACTACAAGTAACAATAGAAAACAGAAATATAATTAAATGGTACAAAGGTACTGCTTATTCCTAGCGGAATCTCTTCCAGCAGTCCTGCGAGTGGAGAGTGGGATGTATAAAGAGCAATTTAGTGTGCAGCTAAGTTAGTAATGAATATAAAATAACTATATAAATATATAAATAAATGAACATATAATTCATATACACACCTACATAATTACAATATATATGTATATATATATTAACAAAACCTACATACATATATAATAAAATACATTATTACAAAAATAAACAATATTATTTATAACAACTTTAAGGATAAACATAAAAATAAAAGTCTAATTACTACAAATTATGTTAAGGAGAGGTAGTGCTCTCTAACTCTTCTCTTAAAAATGTGCAAAGTTTTCAAAGTTCGGATTTCGTGAGGCAATGAGTTCCACAGTCGGATTGAGTGGACGGAAAAAGAATAAGATGCAAAATCAGTTTTATGGACAGGCATGTCTAGTAAACCACGCTTACACGGTCTACAAATCGTATCATTTGGATGAGCGAATGAAAAACGATCACGCAAATAAACAGGAGAGTTTGGGCTATTGAGGACATTAAACAGGAGACAAAGTATTCGAGTGTTCCTACGAAAACGGATTGGGAGCCACCGGAGAATTTTGCGATAGTGGGATACATGATCATATTTTTTAAGATTGAAAACAAAGCGAATACAAAGATTTTGCAAGCGTTCCAGTTTGTTTAATAGCTCCTCGGTGACATCCAAGCAGCAAGCGTCAGCATAGTCAATAATAGGTTGAAGGATGGTTAGGGATAAGGAGATCTTAGTTTTAAAAGGCAAAAAACTTTGGAGGCTTTTTAGAGAGTGGAATGAGAAATGAACTTTTCTACTAATTTCACTAACGTAAGCGTTCCAGGTGAGGTGAGAGTCAAAAATAACCCCTAAATTTTTAGCTTTGTCGGTGAGAGCAATCGGAATATCGTTCAGTAATATAGGAGGTAAGGCCGAGATATTAAGGCATCTGCGCATATTTCGACTACCAATGACCATGGCTTGAGACTTATTAGGATTAACAAGTAAGCCGAAAGATTTCGCCCAATCACTGATGCGACTAAGATCTTCATTTATTAAAGTGATGTTGGAGTTAGCATCGGCAATTGGGAAATGTCGGTAATTATTCAGTATACGTATTTATGATACAAAAAAGGTATCCAGTAAAACGTATCCAATAAAACGGATCATGTGTGAACGGGCTGTGAGATGTCAAATTGAGCTCACAATATTCCGTTAATCAGAAGCATTACGTCAGAAAGAGACAGACATATATTTATCTTTCGTTTCATTCGCAGATCTGCCGTCAAAGAGAAAGTGCAACAGTTTGAAGAGTTGGCGTCCAGAGTGACGAGGACCAAAACGAGAGCTATGGCGAAACGGGTATGATTATTGTTACTTTATATTAACTTAAACGGCATATTTACTAAGTTTTTTATTTATTTTGAGTTCTCGATATTTCGGCACTTACACAAAAACTACTTATAACGATTTAATTTTTCTACAAGTTATTCTGAAAACCCAAATCAACCTTGTTACTCATTACAAAGGTTTGTGTGTGATGTTGACAATAGTTGGATGGCCTTCGTAGCGCAGTGGTTGAGTATTCAGCAGTGGCCTGAGACACGGTTATATTATCTGTACAGTATTCCAACTTCCTATAAACGGACGAAGCGCGAGCTATACCCACGGAGGAAATATATAGAGGAGCTGCCCTATCCAGTTTTATCTAGGGATTCAAGTGAAGCCTTCGGGCGGGGTGCGGGAGGGGTAAGCGGTGGGTTATGGCCAATCATAGCCAAACAGACGATGGCATTAGTCACCTAGTAGCGAGTAGCAAAAACCGGTTGAAACATAAGGTTAAAATATTGAAATGATCATCAAAAAAGTTCTGCTATATTTTTCTAGGTGGCTCTAGTTTTTTAATGAAATTTCATACGTTCCAAATCTGTCAGAAAAATCTGCGAAATAAAAGTATTTCTACCTGACGCTAATTAGCGCAGCAATTTTTGGGCGGCATAAAAATCACCGAGGCAACAAATAACAATCTGGAATTTTGGACATAAATAATTCGAAAACAAACAATTTGTAAAAAATAATTATGAATGAAAATATCTTCGTGGCTAGTTAATTTTATTTGAATTATCAATGTTATTCCTTAATTAAAGTAGAGAAAACTTAATTTTACATCGAGAAACAATGTGGATTTTTTTTTTTAAATATCTACGCGTGTACATACTTCACAGATGTCAGCGTTGCACTGACGCCAGTTCCTCTAGTGCGGAGTAGCTTGAACTATTGAGGCTGTGACATCACGACAACCCAAATTGTAGCTGAGCATCTTTGCTTACAGCAGCTCTTCTATATATCTGCTTTGTGGCTATACCTATTGGCATGCTGAAAGTCGCGACTGCCTGTATGTCGAAAGGGATGCGGATTTTTTGTACCTACGAATTTTAACAATAAAGCATTTTGTTCGTCTCAGTCGAGACGCAAGTATTTTTCAGTCGCTAACTTATAAGACCGATTTGTTATTCAAACATAAACATGGTTTTTTCACACAAATCGCATTTTTGTTGAATACTTCCTGTTCAATTCACAAAGTATTTTATTTATTTATGTAAAAAAAGTATATTCAATACAGAATGGTAAACTCAAAGTAGGTAAATGTAATTAAAATGCTGGAGTAGCCTTATCGTACAGTGGGCTGTAGGCATTTTTTTTCAAAGATGTTATGGTCTGAGAGGTTCTGGGTTCGAGTCCCAGCTGGGAAACGTACTTCTCGTAACGTATAATTTTTTGGATAGAAACCTACCACAAAATAATTAATTTCCCAAGATTTGATTATATAATCATTTGATTTTTGATTTTTTGACCCTATCAAGTTAAGCAAGCTCGATCCTCGATGAAGAGCATATTAGGGAAAATGGTCTTTTGTATAATCTAAGCATGCCCAGACTTTGAAATAATAATTAATTCAGCTGGATGACGACCTCAACTTTTACGAGGACGTATTACAACTACACATATCAGACAAAAAATATCATTATGTTTACTTTATCACGGACAAATGTTCCTACATTTTTTTTCGTTGTCCGTCCCTAGTCAATGGTGGCACTATGATGCTTAGTAGATCTACTAAAAAAGTGTGATACGTATTAATAAGAGCAGCTGCCGCTATAAAGTTTTTGATTAAATGGGGTGAAGCTTCAATAAAAAAAATTTGGCGAAATATTTTAAATTCTTGTTTAAAACGCCCATTAGTTACTTCTTCTACGTATGTACATAAAGTCTCTTTTCTGGTGTTATTTCCTTGCTCACTTATGAATTGTGCATGACCAGACATTCCTGATTCAGGATTGCGTACTATAAATCCTAATCTTTCCAATTGTGGTATGGCTTCCCGCAGCAAAATTCTTGCTGAAGGTGCAGACGATATAGATTATTTTCCCCCTGAAACAAATCACTTATAATTTCAGCATCAGTTTAAGTAGCAGCATAATATGGTCTTAAAACATCAATAATATGCTCATCACATGAAACAATCAGCAAAAGTTTCGCTTAATAATCAACTTTTTAAAATGATAATGCATAGTGTGGAGTTTCTATACATTGCTCAAGGCAGTCATTTAGCCAAAGATTTTTTTGTAATAATTTTTTGTATAAGATTTAATTCGTGCGTTTTCGTTTTTTTTTTTGTAACTTTTCTATTTTTGATTTGTGTGCTACAAAGGGTAAATAAATAAATAAAAAGCCCTTGTATTTTCCAGGAGGAAACAACGGAGAATCATACCCCTCCAGACAAGATATCAAAGGCGATACTGGACTCGGAGACACTTAAAAAGATGAACAGTCTTATCTTCAACGGGAAACCACCACAGGTAAATAAAATATATTTTTAAATAATAATATGATTTTGGATTTAGTAGTCTTTGCTGTATTTATGTTTAGTTGTGTTCCTTATAAAAGAACAGATCAAAATTCAAAATAAATTCAAAATAATTTGAGTGAATAGGTTTCCTGTGGATGCATGGAATTTCCACCAGTGCAAGTGATCATGAAGACAACATCCACATGGAATATAAACGTCCCATCCTTTTGAAATCATAAAATTTAAATACCTACGTAATTAGATGTAAGTTATCAGTATCTTCCATGCTGGACTGGGAGCGAAAGAAAAACATAGAATGTACCAGCTGCTTCTCTTCCCGGGCATACTGTAAAAGTCAGTTAAGGGACAGAGGTTTTATTGGCATTTTTGTGGGCGATAGGCTGACCCCCTGTCACTGCAATAGCCTCTCTCCGTCATTATAATACCTCATTTGTCAAACGTGACATCAGACGGTCTTATAACCACTGGTGTTCTGCCTACCCCATAAGGGATACAGGCGTGAAGTTATGTATGTATGTATGTATGTTACATTACAATATTTTGTGGCTGATAGATCAATATTTGTGCAATATTTTACTTTTGAAACTAATGAGTTGTCAAACAACGTTTTCATATTTTGCCTGTGGTCATGTGCTTGCCACAGTCTTAAGCTAAAGTTAAATAGTAAGAAATATATATTTTTGATAACGACTTATATTCTAGGTCCCCATATCACAAGCTCTTCTTACTTTGGCCTTATACATAATATATTAGGTGTTAAATAAATGAAAAATGTGATTAATAAAAATTACCCGACCAGGATACGAACCTGGGACCTCTCGTTTGCCGGACGACTGCTCTTCCACTGAGCTACCGGGGCCTGTCGGTACGCCTCGAAATTACTTACCACATTTTTGTTTTTACGTTAAATTGCTAACGTCGCTCCATCTTATGGTATAGCTTTGCAGCTAAGACTACCCGAGACCAATTTCTTTACATAAATTGTGAATCCCCGTTAAAGTAAAGCATTGCAATGTTTTAATAATGTTTTTAAGTTTTTGCATTTATAATGCTCAATTATTCTTAAATAAATGAAAAATGTGATAAATGGCTGGTCCATACGAACCTGGGACCTCTCGTTTGCCGGACGAGTGCTTTTCCACTGAGCTACCGTGGCCTGGCGGTACGCCTCGAAATTTTCATTTTTATTTATCACATTTTTCATTTATTTAAGCATAATTGAGCATTTTAAATGCAAAAACTTAAAAACATTATTATAACTCTTGGTGGTAGGATCCCTTCTGGGTCCGCCTGGCTAGCGACCACCCTTTATATAAAGTCTGCCGCCAAATGTTACCGCCCCGGCGGTAATGTGTTCCGGCAATATTGTATAAAGAGCCAGTTCCTTCCTAAACCCGTGTGCTTTCATCTTCGACCTCATCGTCACTTACAATCAGGTGAGATTGAGGTCAAACGCGGGTTTAGTCACTTATAAAAAAAAAAATAAGGTGTCTTTGTCTGGGAATTTTATTTATTCACTCAAATGTTCTTAAAACTTATAGATATCAAGTTCAGCTTGCAAGCCACGTAGCAACATACCCACAATAACAAAAACGCAACTCACGTCGTCCACATCGAAGTTGTCCGCGTTAACTCGCGCGCGCGACACGGCCGAGGAGAACTTGTCCAAGTTTGAGAAGGAAGATGCGCGGAAGAAGAAAGAAGCCATGCTGGAAGCTAAGAGAGAGCAGCAGAAAAAGTAAGTTTTGGGTTGTTGTTATTTATTTTGGACTATAGCCTGATTTTTTTGTGGAGGAATAAAAGTTATCTTGTAAATAAGGCTTAAAGTTCGATTTAAGTTTATTGTCATACTAAAAAAATCGTAAAACAACTTTATTCCACCAAGTAAAATACATTATCTGTCAGAAAATCAGGCCGATACAAATTCTATACTTATAGAGTTTATCCGACTCTTTTTTGACGACCGGCTTGTGTAGCGGTAACATAAATTGCCTTCTATGCCAGAGGTCCTGGGTTCGAATCCCGGCAGCGGCGGATATATGTGTGATGAACACATATATTAGTCGTCAAGTCATGGATGTTTATATGTTTATTCTAATAAAAAATATTTATTAATTAAATATGTATGTTTATATATTTCTTAAGTATATCAGTTATCTAGTATCCATAACACAAGTTCTTTAAGAAACTTAATTTGGGCTAGATAATGTTGTGTGAGTGTCAGAAATATTTATTTATTTATCCGTTCTCAACAAATAAGGCATATTTCGTGCGCACGAAACGTCTAAAACGTAAAAATTTGTTTTCAACAATGACTTAAAGAAGAAACAATAACAAAATACAGGCAGTACTTATTACAAACATTAATAAAACTTGATGAAGAGTTATTAATAAAAATATTTTATTTTGCATTAATTATATAAAGCGACCCACTCAACAATTTTGAAATTCTTGAAAAATACATATTTAATCCTAATAATGACTCAACTTTCGACTCAAATTATTAAACATTCGGAATTTTGGTAGCTACGCTCGCGGCTAAGAGAAGCAGCAGCAGCGGAAGTTAGTAGGCTGGTTTCTTTATAGATAATATTATAGTAGGCTGCACTAAAAACTATACAATGATCAATGAATGACGAGTTTTTTTTCCAACAGACTGAATTTAGCTTATAAAGCGCATTCTTTTTTACAAAAAATAAAAAGCTCCAAATATCGAGAAGTAAGAATTTTTTTAGAAGTAATAAGTTTATTTAAATAACAAACTTCACTGAACTGTTTTGTTTACAATCCAAAGGCTTCGTTTAACAGAAATAATTTTAAATTTGATTTTATAAAATATACAACCCTCACTTACTAAGTAAGTACTAAGGAAGTGCTAGATCTATATAGTACTAATTGATAAAGCAGCAAAAATTAAAAATGAATTGTTCACATTTATTATATCTCCTTTTGTATTTTTGCAACACTAATCTAATATATAAAGTTCCCGTGTCACAGTTTTCGTTGCCATACTCCTCCAAAACGGTTTGACCGATTTTGATGAAATTTTTTGTGCTTATCCGGTATCTATGAGAATCGGCCAACATCTATTTTTTTTTTTATATGGCAAAACAATAGTATTGGTATTAATAATTGTAATATTTCATGATACTTCAGAGGTGGTCCCGTATAAATTTCTTTGAAATGAACTTTTTGAAAAATTTGAAACTTTCGAAACAAGATGTACTGGTAAATTACCTATACGGTGAATTGTACCTTGATGACCTAATACATCAGCCAAAACTTTGACTAGAATTTAAAACTGTTAGTGAAGTCGGTTTTTTTAATGCTCTGCATTCGTTGATTATTATTATTTATTCCATGCTGGACTGGGAGCAATGGAAAAACATAGAATGTGCCAGCTGCATCTCATCCCGGGTATACTGTAAAAGTCAGTTAAGGGACAGAGGCTTGATGGGAGGTTTTTTAGTGGGCGATAGGCTGACCCTCTGTCACCGCGATAGAGACTTCCCATTATAACGCCTCGAAATTAGTCAAATGTGACATCAGATGTTTTTTTAAAACCTCTGGTGTTCTGCCTACTCCACTAAGGATACAGGCGTGAAGTTATGTATGTATATCATCATGTGCTGCTGTCCTACTGCTGAGCAATAAAAAGTTAATTTCGGAATTTTGAACGCTCCTTATTTTTATATTGAAAGGATAGGACGTTTGTCTTCCATGTCACCCGATGGAAAGTGCGCATGAAGACTATGGTGGTACACGTCCATCCACGAGAAACCTATTCACTCGACACTTACAAGTTCCAGGACTGTAGTGGTCAGGAAAAACAGACGCAGGCAGATTGTTCCACACCTTGGCAATCCGTACCAAAAAGGAACTATCGAAGCGTTTTGTTCGACTTCTTGGTAAATCCACTATATAGGGATGGAAGTTCTGTCTGCGTCTGGTAATCACAATAACCATCCTTTGTTCATAGAAAACGCGAAGACAAAATGGCGGCCGCGGCCGCGGCTCGACTCGCCGCGGAAAGAGAGCGGCAAGCGCACGCCGCCGCCGCCGAAAGGGAAAGGACTGAGAAGCTGGCTCAGCTCTCCGCTCACCGCAACAACAAGCTCAAGGAACTGGAGAAGGTGAGTCTTTGTGCTCATTACATTTGTCAAATACTCCAATTTAAAAGAGACAGTGCAGTTTTATTTATTTATTTATTACTAGCGGTGCGCGGTTTTAAGTTTACCCGCGTAACTTTTGATCCCGTGGGAATTTCGGGATAAAATATAGCCTATAACCTTCCTCAAGAGTAGGGCTGTCAAATGCAAAAATAATTTTTCAAAAAATTAGAGCAATGACTGAAATTAAGCGTAATTTTCTTATTATTATAATTAGGGTGGTCAACTTGTGAAACAATTTTTATTTAATCTAATACCAAACTCCTTGTCGCAAATATCGATCGACCAATCAAATCTCGAGAATTTATTTGCACCAAAGAGTTTGAATTTCGAATCTTAGCGCAAGGAGTTTGTGTAAGCATTGAAATGGTGATCAGATATATTTTTGCGTTCCAAATTCAAACACCAAAACAGTGAATAAAAACAAAACAGTGAATAAACACAAAACAGCAACAGAAACTACAGACACGCCTGTACGCAGATAGCTGTCGCCATATTGTGTTGTGGTGGTGTTTTGAAATTAAACACCTGACGTTGACAAGGCTTCATTCATAGCTTGAAATTCATTCAAATTTTGTTTTGAAAATAAAAATATACGAATTTACACCAGCACACTAAAATATACAAAAACCACATTTGAAATACCAGTTTGCATTTATTTACAAAACAAAGTAATTTATTTTTTTCATAATATAATGAATGTGAGAAGTAGCGTCATCCAGCGTCAAGTAGTATTACTATAAAAGTTCAGGGCCTACCGTTAGATAGAATCATTGTCTTCGAAGAAACTGAGCTAATAAGCTTTTGTCCCCCCCTGGAGTAACCCTACCGTCCCGGGATAACCGTGTTGTAAAAACGACTTATCCAAATGACCGCCTTCATATTATGCTAGCTACCATCTCACCGCTAAGGCGGGGTAGGTTTTTGTTTTTATTAAACATGCACTGTTTCAATTTCGACGTTTAAACGAAAAATCCGTCAATATATTCTTAATCAGCAACTAAGCGGTATTTCAGTGTTAATATGAATTTGTGCTTTTTTTCTTTTTATTTTTGTTTTTTATATGAAATTTCTTATTTGTTACAATTACTCTTTTTATTAATTATTATTTTTTCTCTCAATGTATTCCTGTAATTTAAGTTTTAAATATTTATTTTAAGAATTTAAATGTAATTGCTACCAACCTCTAGCAACCTATTTATTGGTGAAGCTGAAAATCAGCGCCATGGTCTAAAAACCGTGGTATTATGCTGAGCTTTAACCATTTCGGCTTTCTATTTGCTTTTTTTTGTATTTTATATTTCCTATTTTATTTTTTTGATGATTGCTGAATAAACTTTTTTTCTTTCTTTCTTTCACTATTTTCGAACGTAATTAACACGTTGCACCTATAACACAATCATATGAACTTACTGTGCGCATAAATGTCCAACATTCATCATCATCACAACTCTTTGTAATGAGCCCACTGCAGGGCTATGAGTCTCTCCCCTGGGTGAAGAGGAGGTATATGCCATAATCCACCAAGCTGGCACAGTGCTGGGTGGTGGATGCCAGAATTTTTTTAGGGCGCCTAGATGGCTTCTGACAAACCCTAAACGACTACTGTATACAAGTATACAGCACCCGGGACTGACTGCTTAACGTGCCCTCCAAAGCACGGAAGTCGTCGTGAGATATGAATGATTGGCGGTCACCCATCCAAGTACCGACCGCGGCGAACGTTGCTTAACCTGTGATATCGTATGATACACGCAGTAACAACGGCGCCACGACGACTTCTAAATGATAAATTTTATTTAGAATGTATATTTATATGAAGATATTTATTTCCAGAAAAAACAAGAGCAAGCTCGCAAGGCCGCGGAGACGGAGGAGAGACGCAAAGCGGAGGAAGTGTTGCGGCAGCAGCGGCTCGCGGAGGAGCAGAAGCGGCTGGAGGCGCACCGGAAGAAGCAGCTGGAGGAGCACGAGGCGTCAGTACACTTGTATACTTGCAAAACCGCTTTAACTATCGATTCAACAACAACGATCGTAACTTGCGCTCTTCCTCAAATCTCCTCCTTGCAACACCATCACATACATCCACATTCTTAAGTAAATCCTTTTTTGTGCGATCGGTGTCGCTTTGGAATGACTTACCCTTAGAGATCCGCAAAGCACCCAGTCCTTACACCTTCAAAAGGATGCTTAAACGTTATTACCTCGTGAAACACTGCTCATCGTAACTTATTAAAAAGTATGTGTATGTATTATTAATATGTAAGTCTATATTATATAAATAATATTTATGTATATTTATATGTAATTATTTGTATGTAGTCTATTGTATGAAATCAGTACCACCGCCCACCCTAATTTCCTCTATTCATGTCCTGTCCTTACTGGGTTGCCTGGTAGAGATCGCTTTGAGCGATAAGGCCGCCTTAGTGCAAATGTTTTAAAATTTATTGTAAAATGTTATTAATGCTGTTGGTGTACAATAAAGAATTATTATTATTATTTTGTATACTTATAACTACTCGCCTTTCGGCGGAAAAGACCCGACAATCGGACCAGTCGGTCGGGGATCAGGGCAAGAGAGACAGAAACATTATTATTATTATAGTCATCTTTTTGACGACCGGCTGGTGTAGCGGTAACGTAAATTGCCTTCTATGCCAGAGGTCCTGGGTTCAAATCCCGGCGACGGCGGATATTTGTGTGATGAACACACAGATATTCGTCGTCAAGTCATGGATGTTTATATGTTTATTTAAGTTTATTCTAATAAAATATGTATTTATTCAATATGTATGTTCATATATTTCTTAAGTATATCAGTTATCTAGTATCCATAACACAAGTTCTTTAAGAAACTTAATTTGGGCTAGATAATGTTGTGTGAGTGTCAGAAATATTTATTTATTATTATTATCTTGACGACTGGCTTATGTAGTGGTCACATTACCTTCTACGCCTGATGAATTGTTTTATGCACAATGTTTTTAAGTTTTTGCATTTAAAATGCTCAATTATTCTTAAATAAATGAAAAAAGGTGATAAATAAAAATTACCCGACCAGGATTCGAACCTGGGACCTCTCGTTTGCCGGACGAGTGCTCTACCACTGAGCTACCGGGACCTGCCGTTATTTATCACATTTTTCATTTGTTTTATGTACACTTTATAAATAAACATAATATGTTCACCATAAGCAAAACTCCAGTTTTAGAATTTCTTAATAAAAAATAGCTTTTTTAAGTATATAAATAAATAATATTTCTGACACTCACACAACATTATCTAGCCCAAATTAAGTTTCTTAAAGAACTTGTGTTATGGATACTAGATAACTGATATACTTAAGAAATATATAAACATACATGTTGAATAAATAAATATACACACATACATACATACATAACCTCACGCCTGTATCCCCTTGGGGTAGGCAGAGACAAGGGAACACCAATTGCTGCGATCCAAACATACCTCTTTCGCTTCTTCCACGTTCATCAATCTTTTCATACATGATCGCCGGTTACGGGTACTTTTGACTAGGCCCTTTTTCAAAATGTCACCAATTTGATCGGCATACGTCCATTCTTATTCTGTACACCTCTTTCGTAAATCTACTTTCACTCATCCTTTCCAAATGCCCAAACCACCGTAGCGTACCCTTTTCAATCTTAGTCACTACATCCTCTTTCTATCCGCATCTCTTTCTTATTTCACTGTTGCGCACCCTATCACTCTATAAATAAATATTTTTATTAGAATAAACTTAAATAAACATATAAACATCCATGATTTGACGACTAATATCTGTGTTCATCACATAAATATCCGCCGTCGCCGGGATTCGAACCCAGGACCTCTGGCATAGAAGGCAATGTATGTTACCTCTACACCAGCCGGACAATCTAGTTGTCACATTTTTTTTGGAATTGGTTATTGAGTATATTTCATAATAATAATCAATGAATGCGGATCATTAAAAAAACCGACTTCACGTCAAAACTTTGGCTAAGTTGAGAGTGTCATCAACGTAAACATTCTGCGAAATCATATTTTTTCAAAAGTTTGAAATTTTCAATGAAGTACTCAACCGATTTCGATGAAATTTAAATAAGAGCAACTATGAAGTATCCTCTATTATTTAAAACAACAATTTTAAAAATCAATTCTTAATTGTCCGAAATATCGTGTAACAAAGACACAAAAAAACATACAAATGAATTGAGAACCTCCTCCTTTTTTGGAAGTCGGTTGAAAAGAAAATTTGACTTTCTCTTTTTATGAAAATAGTGGGAAATAAAAAGTATGCTTGGTTTTACAGGCTCACGATGTGTACGAACCTGCTTAGGACTGAAATGTTGTAACTGTTTTTAAAATATTGTTATTTTTGCCTTTTTCGTAGTATGAAAAAAGAAGCAGCGATCATGGCGAAAGAAATTGAGAAGAGACAAAAAGAGTATATTGAGAAGCAGAAAAAGAAATTAGAAGAACATAAGAGTGAGTATTTAAAGTGCCTTACCAATATTGTCAAAATGTATTATAATAGTAGTTTATGAAACTGTCATATAATACCTAGTTATGTGCAGTTTCATACACTACTTTATCTAATCTCATACACTGAAGATATTTATTCCCGCCATTATCGCGCATGCGCCAAAACGCGCCGCGCGGCCACAGACTGTAACGTAGCGCGGCGCTCGCAGGACACAGATAAAAAAATGAAATCTATGGTCTGTTATCTGTATCGAAATGAAAAAAAAATTATTATAACATTGTATTGTTCGAGGTAGTGTGTTATAATTTAATTTTTTAATTATCATTTCGTTATACTATTTTAAAAAGTATGTCAATATAAATTCGTTCTGAGTTTTATATTTTGAATATTATGATATGAGAGTAGATAAAATATGTTGTACATGGACATCTTCAAAGTGCGTTCTTTTTTCATTACTGTTCTTTTCATACGTTAATGTTATGTTCCGCCATGATAAGATATTTTCGGGTAGGTTTTTTTGTTACTAGGTTTATAAATAGACTGTTACCGTATCAAATCTTGCGACCATTGCTGTTGTTATTTAGGTAGATGCCAATTGGTAGGTATACAGAATCTAATCTTTACACAAAGGCCATTATTCCCTAACTATAACAGATATTAAAAACTTGAAATCAGTTTTTAATATATGTTCCTAAATAAAATGAAATGAATATATTAACACAAATAAATTATTACACCAATAAAAGAAAAATAAGACTGTAAAAGTAGAAAAAACTAAGTATAACATTTTCGTGATAACTGGGAAAGACTCAACATAATGTTAAAGTAATTTCTTCAGCAGCGCTTCACCTTGTTTACATTCCATATAATTTTTCTTTTCTGTCTGTTTTTCAATCTGAAATGATACTAATTGGTACAAAATTTGAACATTTAGATTAGTTATAATTTTTGAATTACTATTAGCTATGAAGTCGTCGTGGCGCCGTGGTTACTGTGTGTATCTTACGATATCACAGGTTAAGCAACGTTCGGCGCGGTCGGTGCTTGGATGGGTGACCGCCGACCATTCATTTCTCACGACGACTTCCGTGCTTCGGAGGGCACGTTAAGCTGTCGGTCCCGGGTGTTTGTCAGAAGCCATATCGGCACCCTGAAAATTCTGACATCCACCACCCAGCACTGGGCCAGCTTGGTGGATCATGGCCTATACCTCCTCGTCACCCAGAGGAGAGACTCATGCCCTGCAGTGGGCCCATTACACGGAGTTGTGATGATGATGATGAGTTAAATTAACGTTTCCACCCTATATATTTTAACAAAATATTCCAACAAACATTTTACATGTACTAAACATTTTTCCCTGTTGACAGGCTACACCCCACTAAAAGCCTCGGGCACCCCATCAAGCCACATAGAGCCGGTGTACTTACAAGACGGCTTCCAGCATCTCAACTCTGATGAAGAAGCGGAAGTCACCTTCACACCTCCAGCTTGGAGCACTAACAAGGTGAGATAAGTGATCTATATATAGGGTCGCCATATAATAGTCAATAATATTTTAACAGCAGAATAAGACTGTTGAGTGGGTCATAATTACGAAAGATTAAATTTTTTGAAAAAATATTTTTCATAAATTAGAGTTTCAATATTCTTTTAAAAAAATTTAAGTATGTTCCGTAGTTTATGACTACACAACAAGTAATAAAAATGTGTCCATCTAATTATGTATAGTCATAAAATCTAGATTAATCTTAAATTTTACTCACAGAGAACAATTTTGAAATTTTAATTTATGAAAAATATTGAAAAAAAAAAATATTTTTCTTCGAAAGTCAGACCCACTTATCATACCTAATCTGCTATTAAAATATAATTGACTATTATATGCGGACCCTGTATAAAAACTCAAATATCTATTTCAGAGAAAAATCCGTATAAAAGTAGCATAGCGAGCTGCCATACGGTTTCAGTACCGCTTTTATTAGCTCAGAGCATGCACTTGTCTAAAACTTAATAAGTGGGTTTGAATCCTAGGATGACTGGTAATCAAAATGTAATCATAAGAATTACATAGCAGTTGGGATAAAAAGTTGAAATGTGAATATAACCTGAGAATCACGCAAATTATAGCCGGCGCGGCGAACCTTGATCCCCATGACACTGACAATAATTTCCACAACATAACCTTGTAGTGCCGTCACCGTTACAATAGAATCGTATTGAAGGCTTCTAAAAATGGCATTTATTTATTTTACGTAGCTATATTGAAATTCTATATAATTCTATAATCCGTTGGAATTATAACAATTCATAACATTTGCAAGAAATTATCTCAATCACACTTTACGTTTACGTTCTGCAAAAGTTACTTCGTAGGGTATTATTAAATCATGCAATACAAGGTTATATCACATGAGTAGATAAACGGAACAGAGACAAAGCTTCTTAAGAACGTGCAAAATTGTTACCTATTTTGGTAGGGTTGTCACAATGGGTAAAGACAAACTAAACAAAACATTTGTTAAATAGTTTTATTATTCAGTATATAGAATACTTTACAAATTACTTACTCTAATAATTTTCTTTTTATAATTTTTGTTTTTTAATAATTTATTGTTTCTTTTGACGGTGTGGTAAATTCTGAATCTAACATATAGTTTTTTCAAGTACTCTAACGGGAAACACTCACATGGCATATCAAATTTACAATCTTTAATACGTTTAAGTATTTCATTGCCAATATTGACAATATGTATTTCAAGATCGAAATATTCGCGAAACTTTTGCTCGAGCAATTCAACAAATGCGATAAAGTTATCAGGAGGTATAATTAAAAAACCCAATTGTACATTTCCATCATTAAAATCCTTGTAATGGCTGAATAGAGAATCTTTGCCCATATTTATAGGTTGTTCAGATCTCTTAACATACAGTTTTATTTTTTCGCATTTGTTGTATTGTTCGAGGCATTTTCTGTACAAATAGCCTGATACATAAACTAAACCATTTTTTTCCGGTAAATCAAATCGATAGTCACTTGTTCCTACTGTTAACCCAGAGGCAATAACTTCGTCAAATACCACGTTTTTACATTAAAATATTCAAACTTCCAACTAACAAAAAAACAACGTGCGTCGCGCTGACCCTGAGATTGTACACTAGCTGTGACAGCGTAAACCGGTTTTTACCAGTGTCGCCGCGTACGCGACAAGCGGCCAGTGGTCACGCACACAGGCCCCGTGTGCTTGTAGTATTACAATCGATTCGTGCGGATGTATGAAGCTTTGTCTCTGTTCCGTTTATCTACTCATGTGGTTATATTGTGGAATTTACTGTCAGTGTCATAGGAATCATTTGAAAACAATTCAACTATAATTGACGCATGAACAGTGTCATTTTGAAAATACGTTTATAGGACGAATCCGTTAAAAAATAAAGCATATGTTACAGATTAACAGTATAAAAAATTCGTTCATAATAAATTACACTTTTTTAATTGACAGGAAATGAGAAAAATAAACAAATAAATAAATAATTCTGAAACTCACACATCATTTTCTAGCCCAAATTAAGTTTCTTAAAGAACTTGTGTTATGGATACTACTAGATAATTAGTGCTGCAATCTTTATAAAAAACTAGCCACCCACAACACAGGGAATCCTAGTGTGGGGGCTAGTGTGCTTAAATAATTGAAAAACAAGACTTATTTTGTTGTAACTAGTTATAAGGTAAATACTGTTTTCTACACAAACTTGATTGGAGAAATTGAATAAATTATTAAATTATTATATACTTAAGAAATATATAAACATACGTATTGAATAAATACATTTTTTTTAATGGAATAAACTTAAATAAACATATAAACATCTGTGTTCATCACACCGATATCCGCCGCCGCCGGGATTCGAACCCAGGACCTCTGGTATAGAAGGCAATGTATGTTACCACTACACCAGCCGGTCGTCAATTCGTTGGAACCGTAATAATTAGACTTCGTTATACAGGGTTATTTTTTATTGGACCCGCATCTGTTAAGAGGTTACATCTGTAACTTACAGAGTAGGTCAAAACGAACCATTTTCACTATGGAACCATCCCTCCTAAAATTTACCGTTTTTGAGTTATTTCACTTTTTAGGATTTTACTGTAAACACCCATATTTCACTAGTTTTGGTAAGAAATAAAAAAAATCTTCGCTATCTAACTACTGTTTTTGACGTTATCATATAACCGACTAATGATTTAATGAGATGAAGAAAAAAATCACTTAAATAACGTCAAAGGAGCACATGTCATGGTCTTTCAGGCACTTCTTTCTCTCTTAACCCTAAACATCGCACTTAAAATGCGTCTCCTGTAAAAAAAAGTCCTAGTAATTTACTGTGCAGATTACATCATAATAAAGTACATTGCTTAAGCTATCCAACAAAGTATAAGGTTTATATTTTCTTTACGAAGTATGGCCACGTTTCTTGTTACCGCAATAAGCTCAAGTGGCTCTCGATTCGCCTTCGCAGGAATACTCATGTTCTTTCTCTGCTTTATGGGATACTGTTCAACCCTACCACACCAACGTATATAAATAAGTGTTTTAATTTTCGACATGAAGGAGCCTACTTTCGTAAAACAATATTATGCTTTTAGCGACGCCGTTGCATTCGTCTAACGTCTTCCATAAATAAATCCTACACAGTGAAAGCTGCAACTTTATGGAATGCCTTACCGTCTCATATTCACAGTGCAAAGACGATCACTTCATTTAAAAAGCAACTGAAAATTTATACTTGTCCCTACAAGCTTAGTACAGATTGTATCAATCACATGCGCATAAATGATTAAATGTTTAAATAATTTAGAGTTTAACTAAAAAAGAATCTCAATTCATTTAAAATTATTAATATTTGTTAGGTATATTTATTATTTTATTGTGTCTAGTTCATAAATAGTTAACATTATTTGTTGTTACTTATGTTTAGTCCTACAAGTGCAATGCTCTGCCCTAGATTAAGTTTGTGATATAATAAAGTTAATTAATTCTCCATGGGTTCTAATAAACTTTAAATATCTTTTCATAAAACCAGAGCGATAGCATTTAGCGACAGATTTAATATGAAGGGCGATCGCTAGTCAGATGGACATTGAAGAGGTTCTAAATAAATAAATAAAACTAACCGAAGGCTGTTCGGATTAGTCGCCTTTCACTACACACTTATTCAGAGATGGTAGGGCTATTCTAAAAGACAATTTTACATAGGGCATTTAATTTTACATTACACCGATTTTTCAATCGTCGGATAAAATAATAAATAAATAATAAATCATTATTGCACAGTTTTTTTTAATCGCACCAAAAGGTGCCAATCTCAATGGATAAGCAGTATTCAGCCAGCCGATATCAATACTTTTTTTTTACGTACGTATTATTCGTTTCTATCCTACTTGTTCCAAATTAAAAAAATGATTGCTGCTAAAAAAGTGATTTGGCGGGAACTTTGTTAATTAAACTTCTATTTTAACTGTTTGATATTAGTTTCTTTTATCTAATATTCCAATAGGTAATAGTTGAAAGAAAAGCAGATTATGCAGCTCGCCTTAAGTAATTTATATTGCCCTCGTGCCTGTTAGATTAGAGCACTCGGTGCAATAATAGATTACTTTGTGCTCGATGCAATAATCTATTATTATTTTTTGTAATTGTATGACAATGACAATGAACTGGAAACGAGCATGAAGCATAACTTTTATCTGTTCATTGAAAATTGGGGTCTTGATTTTAATATTTAATTACTAAATTCCAGGCCAGGAGAGCACAGCTGCAGATCCAGTACGCCATACCGCAGCAGCACATCGACAGTCTGTTCTCAGTGCGCGTGCACACTCCCGACCTGCGCTCCATATTCCCGAACATTGAGAGGAGTCGCTTGAAGAGAACCTCGTCCGCCGTTTGGAGGACGCCGCCTTGTGCGCGCATGCCCGCCGTTAGCGAATGAGGTAAAAAATGCAGAAAAATACAGTAAAAATGGAAAAAAGTAAAAAAAAAAACTCAAAAATTGGCATAAAAAGACAAAAACTGGCCAAATTGCAACAAACAGTAAAAAAACATTTTTAATTAGTTTAATTATTAATGATATTGTTTCTTTTTAACTTAGGGCTACTGGTTTGTGGCTTATATTTGTATTTTAATTATTGATGTATAAGAAAGCATATGCACAACTATTTTGCATTAATATGATTAGCCTTTGAAAATTTATACTGATTCAGAATGTTAATCCAGGCGACCTAATATTTTGGATTGTAAAGTGGTTTTGCCCATAAAAATAATATAAGTATGAAGTTTAAATTATAAAGAAAACAATTTAACTTAGTATAATTAAGTTAATATAAATAGAAAATCTGCTTGGGAAAGAAGGAAATTTGTGTACAGTAATCATGTAACATAGTTGCTTTTGACAACACCCTAGAGTTAGCATACATGCAATAATAAAAGCCTAGTTTAATCTCTCAATTTAATGAATAACTTTGCATAGAATTATAAGTAATTGATAGCTATTAATATTATGGGACTAAGCTATAATGATGGCTCAGAAAATTGTTGAAAATTATTATACACTAGGCTCTGTTCGATAAGCAATTCCAAATTGTAGTGTAGGTTATGTTTTACTATTTGTTTATGAAGAGTGTTATCTATGCATGTATTTTCATCAGTTGTACGATCGGTCTGTATGACAAAAAAGTATTATAGCATATTGTTATTAATTTGATCTTTCAATAAAAAATACCTATCTATTTTTGTTCATTGAAATTGATTTAACTAAAGTTGAAAAGCTATTTTACTATGCATGTGTGTTGAATAGAATATACAGACCGGCCCGACTGTTAGACTGTTGTAAGTTAGAAATAAAAAAATTACATCAAGTATGAAGTTGTGTTTTTTTTTCTGCGTTTCTTTTAGTATTTATTGTTTTATAAACAAAAGATGAGATGTTGTTCTTCCATGTCACTTGATCGAAAGTGTTCATATCTCAAATTCACCTATGAGATACCTATTCATACGTAGGCAGTTTGTTCACACTTTGGAGACCCCTACCGACGTACCCCTACGACACGTTTCCGTGACACTGTAGGTATGTAGATGGACCTTACGCTGCAAACTGGACGACAGCGAAGCCGGGAATCTGGGCCGTTCTCGACGCCAGCGGGCAGCGGAGCGATTTGTCGCGGTTTCATACAAACTCAATACTTTCGTTTTCGATCTCGCTGTCGCGGCCGTCCAGTTTGCAGCCTTACATGGTCTGCTTTACTGGATACGTTTTGCTGGATACGTTTTTTTTTTCATCGATTGCGGATGGAATTGTATGAGCGACTTCACATATGGCACAGTATTCAGTATACGTATTTACGATACAAAAAAGGTATCCAGTAAAACGGATCATGTGTGAACGGGCTGTTAGGCTTATCAGATAACATCAACATGGGTTTTGTGAAAGTTATCTGGTTTTCGAGATATTGCCACTTAGATTTTATGTGCAGTGCATTGCAATTTGCATTTTTGCCTTGATGTATCTGGACCCTTTATTTTTTAACAAGAACAAGACCAGTGGTGAATCACAGGTAGCACGCCTTGCATGACAAAAATATATTGTTCTTCTAAGGTTTGGTTTTAAAAAAAGCTTTACTACTATTTAAAAAAGGCATTTTCCTGTGTGCGCATTTCAAAGGACGACGCATAACTTTGTATGAGAGCTGGTACTCGCCTCAATAGACATGAATGATATATCGTTGAAAAGCGTTCATCTTCTAGAATTAGAATTGGAACTGCCCCTGTCTTGATTCTGAGTCCAAGCTGATAACCAACCTAATAAAATTAACCAAAATCTCCGAAGACAAAATTAAAAAAAAAAGGTGTGCAACAGATAATCAAAGCGGCGTTACTATCTATGCTATAGGTGACCCGTCTGCTATTTTGAATCTAAACGGACTAACGATTAATAGTAACTTTGATTTAGTTAACTAAGACCTATCCAACGTTGTATCCTACATGGCAATTGGAGGTGGATACCAAAATTATAGTCCGACATTTAGGACCTTATAGCTCTGTACGGACTAACAATCGGAACTTGGCGCCATAGATTTTTTTTAATATTATAACGACTACGTCATAACTTTGAGGTCAATGTACAAGATACCGCCTCACCCACAGTTATGTGGTTGAGAACCAAATATCAAATTAATATCAAATAAAATTAAGTAAAAATATCAGGTTGAAATATTACGAATTTAATTAATAGGGGTTTACTGCCGTTTTGCCGTTCTGGCCATTTCAAATGAAAATATATTTTTTTTACTGATAATTCTAATTTCAAATTAATTTTATTTGACAAACATGGAATTCGTTTTCTAAAATCGTCATTTGTGTAATAGCGAGTGTTTTGTTTTCAACGCATTCGAACATTTTTCGTCATCATGGATAAGTTAAAAATTCGAGTAATTATGGAGTATGAGTACCGTCGTGCCAGCAAAGCGGCACAAGCGGCACGCAACATCAACGACGTTTACGGAGCGAACACTACAAACGAACGCACCACCCGTTATTGGTTTACCCGCTTCCGTTCTGGAAATTTTACCTGAAAAATGATCCCCGTGGTCGTCCGAAAACTTTGGTCGACAATGACGAATTAAAGGCAATTGTGGAAGCTGATGAAACTCAATCCACGGCTGAATTAGCAGCAGCTTTCGACGTTAGCATCAAAACAATACTGGTCCATCTGCGTCAAATTGGCAAGGTAAAAAAGCTTGACAAATGGGTACCCCACGAACTCAATGACCGCCAGCGCGAAGTACGCGTGGAGACGTGCCTTGCACTGCTCAGCAGGCATACAAATGAAGGAATTCTGAACCGCATTGTTACTTGTGACGAGAAATGGATCCTGTTTGACAATCGTAAGCGCTCAGCAAGTTGGTTGGACCCTGGTTCAGCACCCAAACAATGCCCTAAACGAAAACTTACCCCTAGAAAAGTGATGGTCACTGTTTGGTGGTCTAACGCGGGTGTAATTCATCACAGCTTCTTGCCAAACGGGACAAGCATTACTGTAGATGTGTACTGTGAAGAACTGAACACAATGATGGAGAACGTCGCACGTCTCCAACCAGCTTTGGTCAATCGTTCGGCTCCACTGCTCCTGCACGACAACGCGCGACCTCATACTGCACAGCAGACGGTCTCCAAGCTACAAGAGTTGGGGTTGGAAGTACTCCGTCATCCGCCGTACTCACCAGACTTGCGCCTACAGACTTCTACTTTTTCCAGAATTTGGATAACTTCTTGGCGGGATAAAAATTCAATACCCGAGAGGCAGTACAAAATGCTTTTGAAGAATTTGTTGCCTCCCGTCCAGCTGATTTCTTCAAGAAAGGCATCAATAAGCTACTTACCCATTAAATAAAACACTTTTTAACCGGATTTATCGCGTATATTTACATTTTAAATTTTGACTCGACGTTTCGGTGTCTTTTCAGACCCCGTGGTCACGAGCGACTACGTATAAATATACGCGATAAATCCGGTTAAAAAGTGTTTTATTTAATAGTATGAATCGCGAAAACTTAAGACAATACTACTTACCCATCTTTGCCTAATAGAAATAAAAATATATAAAAAAATTACGCTTCATTTATTTCGTGAAAAACGGCAATTTCATAGGTAAATTTCATAGCTAACCTCAAACTCAAACTCAAAAATTCTTTATTTCGTAAGTATTTAAATACATTTGAAATAAGTCAAACAATTTACAAATTGAACTGAATCTACCACCACTTCGGAAAGTCGATCTGTTGAGAAGAAGTGGCAAGAAACTCAACAGCAATCATCTTTTAAAAATAAGAGAAAAGAAAATACATAATAACAATTTACAGCCAGGGAATACCAACTTCTTGCATCCGGATATCTTAAAGTAAAACTTTTCACATCAACACTTATCCTTAAAACTATCAAAGGGTTAATCTTAAATATTTTAGGATTTTATTATAAAATGAAGCGTACACATTGACCCATGAACGAGTTAATCTTCTGGAGTCTACTATTATATTTATATACAATAGGCAATCAAGTACTAGACAGAAACGTAGACATAGATATAGAGGTAAAGATAGAAGCAGAGATAGACGTAGCGATAGAGATGAGAGAGAATACAGATAATGTGGATGGAGATGAGGATAGTCGTGGACAAAGATAGGACGTGGACATGGAAATGGGGAAGTCGGAGTCAAGTTGAAACAAAAGTCATAAAGTCATCAGCAAAACGACCTGGCACCGCTAGCAGCACCCGTTCACGAGTATAACGCAAGCACCAGCCATCACCCTCCTCAACCATATTTTAGGGAAGAGGGTGACCCGACACCCGACGCTACCGCTAGCCTTGCCGCCTGAGGGAGCATGACGTTCTTGCTGTTGTATGGACAAGAAGGAGATGGAGATGGTGTTGGATAAGAAGGAGATGGAGCTGGAGTTGGAGAAGGAGTTAGAGATGGAGTTGGAGATTGAGCACTTTAGAAAAACAATTTACAACCAAGGACTTTTATCGTCCATATATTCAGATATTGTATAAAAGCCTTGATTACACAATTTTTGTTTAATAGTTTCTTTAAATTTAAGTCTTGAATATTTGTGGGAACCTTATTATAAAAACGTACCTATGCATTGACCCATAAATGAGTTAGTGACTTTATGAAGTCTACTATCATAGCCGGCTAGCTTATACTTATTTCTAGTAGGTATTAATATTATGTAAGTCACATTTTCTACGGAACATGTTTAAGTTCTTTTTTACAAACATAAGATTTTCAAAGATATATTGTGACGCAAACGTGAGAATATTTATTACCTTAAACATATTTCTAAGTGTCGCTCTGGAATTAAGTTTGTAGATTGCGCGAATAGCCCGTTTCTGAAGCACAAAGATAGTTTTAATATCGGCGGCATTTCCCCACAGGAGAATGCCGTATGTCATTAAGCTATGAAAATAACCTAAATAAACCAATCGCGCAGTAGCTTCATTAGAAATATTTCGCATCTTTTTGACGGCATATGCTGCAGAACTAAGTCTCTTCGCCAATCTTTCTATGTGTGGTCCCCATTGTAGTTGAGCGTCTAGGGTTATGCCAAGGAACACTGTTGAATTTACAGGGCTCAATTCTTGTCCTTTTACAATTAAATTAGTATTTACATGCCGGACATTAGGCAATGAGAATTTTAAAAATTTAGTTTTATTTTAATTGAGGAGCAGGTTATTGGCTGAAAACCAATTCTCCACAATTTCAATACAATTGTTTACTTCAAAGCAAGGCTTTAATTGCCTACTCACTTTAAAAAGAAAAGAGGTATCATCAGCAAACAATATGACCTCACACTTGTCTTTTACCACAAATGGCAAATCATTTATATAAACTAAGAATAAGAAAGGCCCAAGAATCCACTCCCATATGTACTGCTGATCCCGATGATCTCTTTCCATTAATATCAACTCTTTGCATTCTATTGCATTAATAGGATTTCATAAAATCAAGTGCCCTATCATTGATTCCATAGTGGTGAAGCTTCATGAGAAGTGTATCGTAGTGAACACAGTCAAAAGCCTTGGACAGATCACAGAAGACACCAAAGGCATCCTGTGACTCCTCCCAGGCATCAAATATATGGTAAGTTTGTCTTTCATACAAAGTAAAATATTCGATAACTAGTGCGGATCAGTACTGTACAGCAGGCCTATGCAACTCTAGTGTCAATGAAATTGAATTCTGCACCATCTAGGATATGACGTACTACAGCTTTTCGGTAAGTTATTTCTCCTGTTATTAACTAGGTAGCGCTGGGATAGCCGATTTATTAATATCTCGTCAGGAACCGGAAAAGATGTTGACTTTGACAGACTAGTCAACAGACTATTGTAATAGTCTATGAATGATCGTCATGTGCGTCTGTTGCGTGTTGTGTTTTCTCCGCCATTTTATTTAAGACTTAGATTATTTTAACAAATTCGCTGTGAATTTGGCCGTGAAGTTACTTGTGTGACTTACTAACAACTTAAAAGACTTCAGAAACAAAAGTGCAGGAAAGCGAAAACAGTGTAACAATTGTGTAAAATATTGTGTAAATATACAGTGATTGTGCATGTGATTTAAGTATGATTTGCTGTAAGTCATAAGGTTAATTTGGTCGATTTCATAAAAAAATGTCAATGAAAATGTTGATTCACAGTTGCAGTAATGGGCTGAACCGAATAATAAATGGACAATTGACAAAATTTGATGAGGAAAATGGAGTGAAGAAAGCGTCTTTTAAACATTCCACGAAAAGAAAAACAAAACAATAAATAACCTTAAAAAATAAAGATTTTCGTTTTTTTTTTTAATTTTTGACCACTTAGTTACTATAAACACCTTATTCTGTATTTTTTTAAATAAAATTCTATAAAATGTTACATTAAATGTGATAAACAGGATAAGATGTTTTTACCTTACTTTTTTTTATAATGGAGACTTATCTACAAAGGCCGTCTAGCGGTCATTTTTGGAATTAAATTTAGTTACTAGCGCCCTCTATGATTTGAGGTATTATTCTATTTTTCCAATAAAATCAAGTTGCCCATCTATCTCATATTAACTGTATCGTCTTTGCTGTACAGGGTTGATTTGAAGTCACCAGTCAAATTTTTTTAACACAATAAGTAGGTACTTATCATTTATAGAAACGATTTTTGCAAAAAATATTTTTTTTTACAAAGAAATAAATATATCCGCTAACATATTATGCAAACCATGAGTACTCTAAATTACCATTAAAATAAAGACAACTACGCGCTTCTACAAAACATCTTGTAGTAATACGTCGTAGTATCATCAAAGAAATGCCGCGTCGTAGTAGCTATGATCATCAACAGCGACTATTTGCATAAAAGTTTGTGGTGCCATATCTTTATTTTTTTGTACTGAGCTTTACTAAAATAAATATGGAGGTACGTTTATATCGTATCAAAGAAACCAACATTTAAATATGGCAGGTGACTTAACAAATCAACCCTGTATATGCATTTATTTTTTTAAAGACCTGCTATAAATTGTCATGAAAATTCCCAGGACGTTTTCTAAAAGTTTGAAATTGAGTAAAGATACCATGTAACTTAATATTTTTATTTCTTACCCAAACTTTCCACAATGTAAAATTCTATTTAAGAAAATTCTAAGGTATGTTTGAACCACTGAGCAATCAATCTTCGCAGAGACCGTTATCACGAAGGAGATTTTAACGTTTTTACAAAATATTACAGTAAACCAAAAGCCAAAAAGTAGGTACTTGCTTAATCTACGGAAGTAAAGTAGTTAAAAACTTTTGTCCTCATATTATATCTTGTAATAAACTTTTGAACGCGACTGTATTGCCCTAATAAATCCATGTCGATGTTATCTGAAAGGCCTAAGGTCCATGTTGGGGTTAGGAGATTTTACATTTAGTTTTTCAGAAGATTGTAAAAGGGTGTGGGTTCAATTTTATAAAAAGAACTCATAAACTCCAAATTTTATTTTATTCCTTTAAGTGATAAGGCTGCCTAAATTGTTTAATTTGTGTTATACTGTAATATAATTTGTTCTTTTTATCTTAATAAAGTTTATTTGATTGATGCTTTAGATTATACTATGCAAATTTTTGTTTACGATATCTGTCCTATGTTTTTGTAATAGCCATTGTTATTCCTTTACTGATAAAAACATGAAAGTTTGCAGAGACAGTGGTTGATTGCAGATGAACTATCACCTAGGTATCTATCAGAAATATTGTTACAGCATTGTAGAAAATTTTAATTTATTTAAGTAATTCCATTCTAGCAAATTAAATTTTTTCAAGCATTACTACGTCTCCATAATAATTAAAGAGAATATTTTTTCCTCCAGAGCCCTCAGTTTAGGTGATAAAGTATAGATACTAGAAAAGGCAGTGGTTTTTTATAAGTAGGTAAATCACAATACTTTGATATTTTGCTATTATGGGTTCTAAAGTAATCATTTATGCTGACACTTGCAAAAAATTTTTGGTTATTCAAGGATCATATTATGCTGCATACCAATAAGTTTTATTTTGAAAAGACTGAAGTATATCTTTATTTCATGGTATTTAGCACCACTTATTGAAGCTATTTTGATAAATAAGTCCTACCATCATGGTCTTGATTTTTTCGCAAAGAATTTAAAAAAGCAGATGAACTTTCCTAACCACTTTTTATAAAAGGTTTTTCAGAGAAACAAAAAAAGTACCTATTTGATAATTTTTGTGTTGTCAAAGTTTCAGCGACTGAATTTTTGAGTCCCGCTAGATATCAAAACTAAAAAAAAAACAGAAAAGTGGTGGAAAAATATATAAATTATAATATTCAACTAACAACTTTTTGACTTAAACTTGTTTTTTTATTTTTGGATTTTCTTGCAGCCTCAAACACACTTTATAAGTGCAACCCATTCATTAATATATGATTTCTTAACTGAATATAACCAAAACTATTATTTTATCAATTTTGAGAGTAAGTACTTAAATACTTCTATGGTTGTGAAAGATACTATGTAGGTTATGAAAGTAAAAGGCATTATTTATGAATATATTACGACTGCAATATGGAAGTATATAAAAATTAAACGATTTTCAGTTTACTTTGCTTAGATATTTGAACAACTGCAAAATTTCATACAACAATAAAATTCTGATATATTCCAGTGCATTTATTACTATATTGTTTGGTATTTAAACACTTATTAATATCCTTAAAACTATTCTTTCCATTCATCATTTTCTTCTGCATTATTATCCGGCTCCAACATTTTATTTATCGATGAATCACCGTCTTCCATTCGTTTAAATAGAGAAGCTAATAACTTCTTATTTATATGATCATTTTGTGTAATTTCCCTTGTAGGTTGGTCCTGGAGGATTTCTGGAGTATTAACAACTGTTTTTTCTGGAGTAGGCATTGTTGAAATTCTTAAAACCAAAACTCACTTGAATGAAACACTTTACAGAATACAAAATCAAAACAAACAAAAATATGTCGGTCGAACGAATGAATCAGTCAGACAGACAGATGACACATCGTATAAATAATGATACTGTGTTAAAAAGTCATTGAGCGATAAAAGAATGTAGGTTTCAGCATGACTTTATTATTCGCTTGCTTAATATTACGTTCCGTTTTAAGGAAAGACGTGTTAACAAACTTTATACATACATACCTATTATAATAAATTAATATGAATTCATATGCACATATTAAATGGTTAACTAATAAAATTTTCAATTTTAATACAGACTTGTTACGCTGTTTATATTTTTTATGAAGAAGATCACGGAAGATCGACTTCTACTGCAATTTATTGCCCGTAAGATAGGTATTATACCTATCAAAATGTCCTAAAAATGGATGACATGACGTTATCTTCGTAATTTTTAATTCACTGTTTTGAAAGAATCTAGATAGGGCTGACTACAATAATTATACATACAGGGTGGAATTTTTTAATGCCACCTGGAGAGAACGTTGCCACCTGGAGGGAACGTACTCTAAATAATAGAGACATTTTATTTAGTATTTTATTGCTTCCATAAAAATTACATAATTATTTTATTAGTGTAGGCACTGCAATGGAAGGAGAGAGAGGGATTTACTGTTTTTCAACTGAAATATTTTATAGGTTATTTAAATTTTTCTTTTAAATATTCGTCAATCGAATAATAACATTTTGTTATTAATAATTGTTTAAGCATTTTGTCTTTAGTTTCATTTTTAATGTAATTTGGTAAATGGTTGTATATTTTAATTGACATGGCTAGTGGGCCAGAGGCATGATATGTAGTTTTGAAGTAGGTAAAATAAGTTGATTTTTCCGGGAGGGCCTGATAGTATATTTTGATGGAACATCATCACGTATTGTATAGTATTCTGGGTATTTTCTGAGAAATTTGCAAATTTTTAATATGTAAATGCACGGTAGTGAGAGAATATTATTTTTAATAAAATGCGGTTTGCAACTATCTGTGTTGTTGATATTTACTAGAATTCTTTAAAGTTTTTTTGGGTTATAAAAATAGTGGACGCATCTACGCTGCTCCCCCACAGAACCACCACGCCGTAGCTCAGCCATGCATAAGCATAAGCGTAGTACGTAACGAGTGCAGTTTTCATGTTCATAGTTTTTCTAATCTCTCGTAAAGCGTATGCGAATCTTGCAAGCTTCAATCGTAATGATTTGACATGAGTTTTCCAGTTGATATGGGTATCTATATTTAAACCCAACAATTTAAATTCTTTAACTGTCTCTATTTTATTGTTATTTGAAAGTAAAATTTATATCTAAAAATGATTTTTGATAGGGTTGAAATGTCATAATTTTTGTTTTTTTGAAATTTATTTCCAAATTGTGGTCTTCCAACCAATTGGTTGTTGAGTTTAGCATTGAATTTAATTTATCATTTAGAGCGAAATTACTTTGGCAAGATGTTTATAAGGAGATATCGTCTGCAAATAAAACGCACTTTTCGTCAATCACTGTTGGAAGATCGTTTATGTAGATCAAAAACAAAAGGCAGCCGATAACACTACCTTGTGGGTGCTTGTGGTATGGATGCTGTTATTGCTTTGCAGTCAGATCTAACATTCTGGATTTCTCGGGTTAAAGTGTTGAAATATACGATTTCTACATATTGCTGCCTATTTGTTAGATACGATTTGAACCATTTATGAGCTATTCCACGGATACCTATGTTGTATAGTTTTTTAAGCAGGGTGTAATCTAATTGCCCTATAAGGACGAAACATGTATGTGCTAACACATGCAAGTAAATATCTTGGTGAAGTCAGAATTTTAATATCGTGATTTTTTTAATTTTTCACTTTCATACAAACTAAATCAATAATATTTAAAAGCAATTTCACGTACATAGAAAATAAAAAAATAAAAATTGTGATATTCAAATTCTGACTTCACCATAGTATTTACATGCATGTGTTAGGATATACGTGGTTTGGCTCTATAGGGCCATTAAATTACACCCTGTATAATATTTGACTATCATATGCTTTGCTCATGTCAAGGAGTATTCCGATGGCATATTTCTCATTATTAATTATATTTAAGGCCTCTTGTATGTAATTAAACAGAGCAAATTTTACTCCATAAAAACATTTCTTTATTTTTGAAAAGAAATAAAACTGCATTCAAAGATTTTCGAAAATTCGCACGCATAACCCGGGCATCGAACCGACTAAAATCTGTAAAAATGACACCCTATAATTTTATTACATCGATCGTTAGAGTCAATCACAAGAATGAATGAAACACTTTTTAACCTGATTTATCTCGTATATTTACATTTTAAATTTTAACTCGACGTTTCGGTGTCTTTGCAGACCCCGTGGTCACCAGCGACTGTCGAAATATACGCGATAAATCCGGTTAAAAAGTGTTTCATTTAATAGTACGAATCGCGAAAACTTAAGACAATATCACAAGAATGAAATCTATCTAAGATACTAGGTTAATTTAATGAAAGGAAAACCGTGAAATAGACAATTAGGTATTTTAATTACTTACGAAAAAGGGTCGCACTGATGTCCGAGGAGAGGCGCAGCACTACTTACGGGCCAAAACCGTCATAATATCGTCTCATAAATAGGTTTTCGGAATGTTCCATATTGAACACTTTAAAACGCCTATACCTAAATGAATGTCTAATTAATATTAAGTATATATCGTTTAAAATATATGATTTCGCATTTTTTTCAAATAAAAATTGCAAAATAACGTCGATTACGCTGAATAGAATTCTACTAGTTCAAATGGCCATATGTTCATTTCCTTTTATGCAAATTTATAAGTGTTTTATATGGTTAGAATGGTTATTAAGTCTTTTATTTAAAAAGTATTTCAGTGGACCATTATAAAAGAACTGAAGAGGAGATACATTTTTTTACAGTATCTATACTTATCCTATATTTATTAGAAATTTTGAATTGACTTTTGAGAGTTAGCTACGTTTGCCAGTGTCGTAATTTTTATAGCATCACATAAAGGTTACCTATCTAAAATTCAGGCAAAAAATTGTTTGCCCCAAATGCCTACATATATCTACATAACTTCACGCCTGTATCCCTAATGGGGTAGGCAGAACACCAGAGGCTATAAAACCATCTGATGTCACGTTTGACAAATTTGGAGGTATTATTATGATGGAGGGAGACTATTGCAGTGACAGGGGGTAATATCTAATATATAAAATTCTCGTGTTACAGTTTTCGTTGCCATACTCCTCCGAAACGGCTTGACCGATTTTGATGAAATTTTTTTGTGCTTATCCGGTATGTATGAGAATCGGCCAACATCTATTTTTTTTTTAATTTATATGGCAAAACAACGTTTGCCGGGTCAGCTAGTTAACTATAAATAGGAAATATTGGTGAACTATGATAAAAATGTAAAATTATCTATGTTTTTGTATGAAAAGGTGTCATTTTCATTTTTAAATATTAACAATGTATATTCCATTATTTGATATAACGTACCAAACTAGAGATGTAACGTACCAAATTTCAGCCATATAACTCACGCAACAACAAAGTTACAGATTTTTTAGACGGCACGCACGATTCTGGCCCATTGTGCGCAGCCGCGACTGCACTCACCCCTGATGGAAGGACTCCTAGAAGGATGAAGGATAAGAGTTCAAAACTAGTCGGGCACCTCCGACAGTAAATGTGAGTGTAGCGACATCTAGCGACGCTCGATGGAACGATGACGACACGACATAATTCCTGCATTGTTCCCAAATGAGTAAAAGCCGCATAATAAGCTATGGTTAATATGACTCATTTTTTTTTTAATTTAACAGGTTTGTATAGGTTAACCGGGGTCCATATTGGCTCACATAAAATTCTTATTCATATTTTTTGTCTTACTACCGATTTTTTTTCATAATAATCACTCTTCATAATTTTATTTTTCATACTTTTTTTATTCATACATTTTTATTCCTACCAACAGTTGTCATAACAGTTAGTGATCATATTTTTTTTATTAATAATGTTACTACCAAGAACCAGTTTAAAATCATAATTTTATTTTTCAGATCTTTTTTCTTCATAACATTCAATGATCATATTGCTCTTATTAATAATTTTGTTACTAAGAAAATACTTCAACTCATAACGTCGTTGTTCAGAATTTATTATTTCATAAAAGACAATTATCATAATTTTTATTTTAATAAAGGCAATACTAAGAAAAGATTTTAACTCATAATTTAATTTTTCTCATTTAGATCAAATGTACTCCATTTATCAGTCTTTGCGGTAGCTATTTAGATGTGGAACGTCTCCGGCGTTACGGGAAGTGCAGCCCTCGCCCGCCGTGACAAAGCGCACACAGCGTGCGAGCCGGAGCGGCCGAGGCTGGTCGCCGGAGGCGACCAAAAAGCCGAGGCTGTGGAGGTGAGCTCTCCCTCTGCGCCTCCGGCTTTACAAAAACACTCTAGGGTCGATCCAATAAGACTACGTGGTTAAGGGGTCGACAAATAAGGTTTTGAACAAATTTGAAACTAAGTATGAGTTGTATGATAAAAATAGTTTAGTTACATATATCTACAGGTACACGCGTAATTTTTATAATTATGAATAAAAATAAATCTAAATAAAAAAATGTATGAATTTTAATAATAGTGATAAAGACGATTGATTATGTTGAGAAAATATACAAAACAAATAGATGTTTATCACTTCCAGGATTATGAATTTGAATGATTCGGAACGATGAACATTAGGAACTTAGTATTTAGTAATAAAGATAGTTAGAATGAAAAATGTTATGATTTTCAATAATATGGATAAAAACACTTATGATTAAGAAATTTATAAAAACAAATATTAGAATAAAACACATTTATGAATATTAAAGTTATTTATTCGAATGATTATGAGTTTCGATCATTAGTATAAGCAAATATATTAAAACAAATATTAGTAAAAACAAAGTGTATAATTAGTGATATTATGAATTTCAATGATTATATTTTTTAATATTTAGTTTTTAAAATTATTATGAAGAATGATCATTATGACTTTAAATGGTATGATAAAAATTTTCGGGCCTCCGATGATAGGAATAGAAAAGTTATGTGAGAAAATGCGCACCCGGTTAACCGCATCTCTCTACAATGCCTGTTTGCTGAGCACTCCTCACTTCAAGACACTAGATACGAGGGTGTATCCAAAAGTTCGTGGCCTAACTAAGAAAACTACATTTTTTGTAAAAAGAAAATATTTTTATTTTTCGACTTAATCACCGTTTAATTCAATGCACTTCCTCCATCTCTCCTGCAACTTATTAATACCTTCGAAAAAAAAAAGATTCTTCAATCTCCTCAAAATATACTCGTCTACCGCAGCTATCACCTCGTCATATGTAGAAAATTTTGATGACTCCCAAGTGTTTTTTTAAATTTGGAAAGAGGTGATAGTCTGACGGAGCCAAATCTGGCGAATAAGGAGGGTGGGGCAGCAGTTCGAAACCACAGTTGTGAATTACAGCCATTGATTCTGCAGAGGTGTGGACGCTTGTCCTGGTGAAACAAATTTTTTTTACTGATCATTCCCGGACGTTTTTCTTTTATTTTTTCCCTTAATTGTCCCTTAAAAACAGATGCCATAACTTTGTTGGTTGACAATACTACCTTTGCCTTCTTGGGGGTCGGTGAACCAGACCGCTTCCATTGTTTAGACTGCTGCTTGGACTGGGGGGTAAAGTGATAAACCCAGCTTTCATCCATTGTTACAAACCGTGACAAAAAATCATCGGTGTCGGACTCAAACAGCTCCAAACAGTCACGAAAAATGGTGAAACAAACCCTTTTCTGGTCAGCTGAAATTAATTTCGACACCCATCTTGCTAACACCTTGTGAAAACCTAATTCTTGGATTAAAATACTTTGAACTCGGCCATAACTGTTAATATTATCATAGATCACAGGCTAATGCCGAGTTATATTAATATTATTATTATAACTCGGCATTAGCCTGTGATCTCAGCAATATTATTGATTGTTAGTCTTCGATCTCCTAATATAAGATCACAAATTTTATCCACGTTTTCCTGGGTGGTGGAAGTTGATGGCCGTCCACTTCTGGGTTCGTCTTCAAGACTCTCCCGTCCGCGTTTTAATTCAGCTACGTACCCACTTTTTTACACACGAATATGACGGAGCAGATTCTTCTAATGTGTTAACCATATCTTCATGGATTTGTTTTGGCGTCAACCCCTTCTTATACAGGTACTTAATCACAGCACGTAGTTTAATATTTTCTATAATGAGAAAACTTCACGACTTGCTTTACACAAAAAAATATTTAACAAAGACAGAGAGATGTATCCAATTGTAAAGCACGCTTACTAGTAAATAAAGAAGCTACAAAATGAGGGAAATATTTTTTTTTTTGACATTTAATTACTAGGTCAGGCCATGAACTTTTGGATATATCCTCATACCATTATAAATAAGAAGGTATAGATCAGATAAAAAAAACTCAGACAATCATATCAAACTACATGGTCCTAAAGTAAGCATAGCTTGTGATATGGAATACCACGCAGCGAACTATTTTTTTATTGGAACCGCAACTGTTGAGAGGTTATAGAGAAGGACAAAAATTTTAGGAAAAATTAACCGTTTTTGAGTTATAGAACTTTTCAGGATTTTACAGGACCTATTTATTACTAGTTTTTGTGAGAAAGAAAATTCTTCGCTATCTTATTGCTTTAGACTTATGACTTAGAAGAGTCATAGAGTATCATAGAGTTTAATGATTAGAAGCAAAAAAAAAAAACTCAAATAACCTCGAAGCATAATAATTTGCTAAGTAATAGGACATTTTTTTACAGGAGCATTTAAAGTTCAAAGTTTTGGTTTTACTTTAGAAGAGAATAGGAGTTTGAATAACCATAACATGCGCTTCTTTGACGTTTTTTTAGGTTTTCTTTTTATTCCATGTCGTATGAAAACGTCAAAAAAGCATTTAGATAATTTTTTTTTATTTCTCACAAAAACTAATGAAAAATAGGTAGTAACTGTAAAGCGCTAAAAAGTGAAGTTTCTCAAACATACTAAACATTTTAGAGGAGGGCTTGCTCCATAATCAAAATGTTTCGATTTGACCTACTCTGTAACCCCTCATCAGACGCGGGTAATAATTAATTAATAACAAATAACTCTGTAGATAAACACCCAGACACGGAACTTTTATTTTTGTTCCGTGCGGTAATCGAGCCCGCCATTATTATTATATTGGCGCAGTAGCGTCTATTAGATACCAGTACATCAGACTATTTATAAAGACTTGTGTTATAATTATAATTGTACTTATTGTAAATTATTTGTAGCTTGAATTATTTAATTTCATAAATCCTATTTGAGAATAATTCTAAATAACATTATTGTGACGTTGAAGTTGTAAATTTAAATTTAATACAGTATTAATGCTTTTTCCTTTCTTTGACATTCCAAAATATTATTATTCAATTTTTTTTTGTATTTAATATTGACATTTTTCATACTAACATTCAATTTGTAATTTGATTGATAATTCTTATGTTCTCATTAAGCATTACTAATATTTTTTATTGTACCCATCCTGTCGAAACTTTGACTGATTTGAGAATGTCATCAACGTAAACATTCTCCGAAATCATACTAATTTTATCAAAAGTTTCAAATTTTCAATGAAGTACTCAACCGATTTCGAAGAAATTTAAATGGGAACAACTATGAAGTATCCTCTATCATATGAAACAACAATTTTCAAAATCAATTTATAATTGTCCGAAATATCGTGTAACAAAGACACAAAAAAAAACATAGGTACAGACGAATTGAGAACCTCCTCCTTTTTTCGATTTTTTTTAGCGATTTTTTTATCGAAGAAAGTAAATCATATCGTGTAACTATACTTACCACCCCCTAGACAATATTTTTAAGTTTCTTGTATAGTTTTTGTAAGAGCATAAAATAATAGCACATGCCGAAGAGTTCTATACAATCAGAAGCTGTTCCTCGCTGACATTCTCTTAATAGAGCGATGTAAAGAATTCGTCATATCAACGACTACTTTGGCGATGGGGTAAACCTGTCTGCCTCAGACCCCAGTGGTAGCGGGTTCGATTTCAGCACGGAACAAGAAAAAAAAATGTTCCGTGTCTGGGTGTTTATTTATTTATGTACCTATTTATATTCTAGGTTCCCCCTAGTTCGCTACATGATATCCCATAACACAAGCTATGCTTACTTTGGGGCTTACGTTGGGGATAGCCTGATGATTTAAAAAAAATGTACCATGTAGCACAATTAGAGGTCGCTTTATAAGTAGTTATTATTTATTCGTTTACACACACGTGCGATTCCTACACAACACTAATATTATTACTTGACTATTATTTATGAACTTAAAGATGGTTGACGTCATTCGTGGTTGTGCGTAAGCTAGGTCAGGGCATCGCGAATAACATGTTTTCCAACCTCTTTTTTATCTATAACGATAGTCTAGTTTTTATATTCATACTTATTAGTATACGGGCTTTTTGACCCGGTTTTACCCGTGCTTTTTCTAATCCCAGGGAATATAGGGATAAATCACTATGTCACTTTGGCGACATAGTGATTTATTGTCACTATTTCCGTCACCCATCACTATGCCAAATTTCTTCCAAACACATTGAGCTGTGATCGAGGAACAAATATCCATACATCCATCCAAATTTTTGCATTTATAATATTAGATATTTTTTAATAGAATAAGTAGGAATAGATATAGGAAGGTTATCCGGAGTTGTCAAATTTTGACGGCCGACTGGTGTAGCAGTAAAATGTCCTGGGTTCGAATCTCGACACTTCGATGTCGTAATTAAGTTTATTTTTAATAGTTGTAGTTAACAGATCGTAAAATGTTAAAATGTGATTACAATTTAGTATAACACACACAAGAGAATTTTCCACTGATTAATAAAAGATATTATCATCTTTTAAGTGGAGTTAGTTAGTAGAATCTTATATTAATAGTATATTATGTAACAAGTGAGCGAAGTTGCTAATTACACTCGAGGCTGTGATTTGAGCCCGAGCCGCAGCCGAGGGCTTAATAATGAGCCGAGACTGTAATTAGCAACGCTCACGAGTTACATACGACGTTTTTCAACACACTTGTGAGTAAAAGACAGATATACGTGATCATAAAATAACAAACACACTTGATAACAAAGCTGTGAATTGTGATTGAAAAATGGCGCCGAACCTCGCGCATGCGCGTAGGTTTTTTTTTCCGTCAAATGTGTCAATGTCTGTATAGCATATACAGCCTATTTTAAGTGAAAATGTTTAATTTGGAGTGGTAAATGCAAATATTTTAATATTTTATGACAAATGATTGTAAATTGTGAATAATTTGTTTAATATACAAATTTATTTTACTAATATAAGGCGCAAACATTTAAAAATGTATATGGATTTGAAGTGGTATAAAACCTCTTTGTTGTTTCTGAAAATATTTAGTGTATAACCCGGACCAATAAAATATGCTCTGTTTTCTCGCATGTTATTTGCACAAAGTTACAATTCAACTTTGTAGGATTCATTATATTATGCACTAGGGTATAATATATTAATGCACGCGTGACTTATAGCCCAGTTTATAGTTCTAAACTCAATAGAATAACGCTCACTTTACGAGCAAGTGTGTTGAAAACATATTTATTACATAATAAGACAGATGTTAGACTGAACTACGTATGGCAAGTATAAAAACTTAAATAATTTATCTTATGAAGATATTTAACTGCGCATACTTATATACACAGACACATGTTGGATGAGTTTTTACTAGGTACCTACTTATTAAATAAATATTTAGATATTAGGTTGCTTCTTTTTTATAAAATAAGGATGCGAAGTTTGTCTTCCATAACACCTGATAGTAACTGAACATGATGACTAAGGTGGTATACGTCCATCCATGAGAAACCTACTCATTCGACGCTTAGAAGTACCATGACTTTACTGATCAGAGAAAATAGACGTACGCAGTTCATTCCAAACTTTGGCGACCTTAGCGCTTAGTTCGACTTTTTGGAATAACTACCAGATACGTAGCTCTGTCTGCGTCTAGTAGTCCAATGGCAAAAGGGTTAGGGTTCAATTTGTTCAAAAAGTGCACTCGCGCACTCTCCAAAATGTATCCTGTAGTACGCGGTTAAACAAGCAACCTTACGTCGACGATGCTCTAGCTAGGGTCTGCATTTTTTGGTTGTAAAGTCAATGTTGTCTATTAGTTTACCGGCTCTTGGGTCAAGTCCAGCGCTTTTAGTTGATATTTGACTCAATTATCCTATAGATGACTGCAGTACTCCAAATCGTACTTGAGCTGTGTATGAATTAAGAAACTATGCAGGGCAAAAGTACCGCCGTACCTTCGAGATGATTCCTAACTTTTTCGAAGCTACTTGAGTCATGGAAGCAATTTGTTTGAACAAAATTGAAACTGGATGTAAAAGCACTAGAATATGGTCAGTGATGGGGACAAATACATTATGGAAAGTTAATGTGAAGGTGCTCTTTTTTGCGGAGAAACCTACCTGTGTTTTGGACGCTTTGAATTTGACCAAATTTGACCTGCCCCAATCGGACACTTTCAGTAAGAACAAATCAACGCGCTCAATCATTGACTTCCTCAAACTCTGGATTTCACGGGGCTCACTCGCGCATTGGATACGTATCTCTCTACAAAAGAGCTGTCATCGGCGTAACCAATTATGCCCGTTGTTAGGAGGTCATTAATGTGCAGCAAGAATAAAGTTGCAGAGAGAACGGACCCCTGAGGGACCCCGGCATTAATTGCCATTAGGTCAGGTAATATCCGAGTAGTTTTGTAGTCTTGGTATTACCACACCAATCAATCGACCGTCGATTGATGGCCTGGAATTAATAAAAAAAAAGCTTTTATTCATAATGAATGTCAAACGATAGATGAGGGCTGCGCGACGTGGAGAATCTTGTTGGAGGAGGCCTCTGTCCAGCAGTGTGCGTCTCTCGGCTCACGAAGATGATGATCGCCCATTACCCTTCAATATAGCAACTTACTTCTTCGGCTTTAAGAAACGAAATGAAATTGGGACCCTAGGTAGATCGAGAGGAAAGAAGCCGGCTGAAAAAAAACTCTCGGCACTCTTTTATCAAAAGTGCTTATTAATAGGCAAAGATTTACCTAAATCTTTGATAATATTTACAATTTGGCAGAAGATAGCTATTCGTGCTTGCCATTGTCATGTCACAGCAAGGCTGCTTACATGGTGATTTACATTTAATATTTGGTAATAACCTGTGGAGACATCAATCCCACGCTCTTTTATCATCGAAATAATCTTTGAGTTTTTAGTAGCCTTTTGCATAATGTTTCTTTGACAGTTCTTTTAAATTTATTAAACTTTAGGGATTGAATTGACTTTGGTATTTTATTATAAATACATATTGACATTCCTATGAATGATTTAGTGCTTTTAGCCAGCCTTAACTTGGGAAACGCTAACTTATTTAGAGAATTATGTTTATCATGATTATCTTTCATTGTGTTAAATATATTACTATTCTTCTAAATATACATAATGTTTTCATAAATATATTGTGATGCAAGGGTCAAGACTTTTCAGAACTTTTCTCTTAGAGATTCTCTATTTCCAAGTTTATATATTCCACGAATAGCCCTTTTCTGCAGTGTAAGTATCATGTCAATGTCAGCGGCATTGCCCCAAAGTAGGATGCCATAGGACATTATACTATGAAAGTAACTAAAATATACCAGCTTCGCCGTATTAACATCAGTCAATGAGCGAATTTTCTTTACCGCGAACGCTGCAGAACAAAGTCTACTCCAGTCTACTCGCTAGTAGCGAGATATGGGGGCCCCATTGTAATTTAGAATCTAAAGTTATTCCAAGAAAAACAGTGTTATCTACTAGGTTCAATCTGTTCCCATTTCCTTCAGAGGTATCAAAAATGTGTCATCCACCAGTCACCGTATATGTTCGCGTGCCATGAATTTCAATATTATGATTAAATAACATAATATGTAAAAGAACCAATGACGAAAGTAATAATGAACTTATACTCTTAATCTGTCAGAATAATTGTTTTACAAATACAGTTCAATTCGTCATTGTATGAAGAGTGGTTTCTCGTTGTTATAACAAAATGTTATATCGATCGTACGTCACACAACACAAAACAGTTTTCCATATCGTATTGTACGTTATTGCTTTGCTTTAGGGCCAACGCTGCGTCACACGCGTCCATGCGTGTTCATACAAAACTGCCACGTCCGTGCCGTACGCGCGTAGGTACGATTCGGACGTACGGCAAGCGCGCATGGGACATGTCTAACTCCCGCCCGTAGGTACATCGTTTTTCGAGTTAAATCGAAGTTTAGCCATTAGTACGAGTATTGACTGACACGACTGTACGAGTACCTTGAAGGGATTTGACTGCGTCGTGTTCGTATTGTGCGTCTATAGCTCATTGCACCTACTATGTAAGCAATTTGATTGTGGCATGACATTGGCTCTCACAACTAGCTGTTTTGTTTTTTTTTTTCATGTCACAGTCAATTTGTACTGTACCTGACTGAAAAAGAGTGCCAAGAGTTTTTTTCCGCCGGCTTTTTTTGTCTCTTGGTCTACTGTAATATCTTATTTAACAACTATCAACAACTAGTTAAAGCCGAAGTATGTGATGACTGACTTCATAAGTGTTTTGTGAAATTCGTAAGATGAATAAAACTTTTTGAATTTTCAATTTCCCATCCATATTTTATTTAAAAAAAAAACCGTTCGACCGACCTTCGATCGTCGTCGTCAGTCGACCTCAGTTTTTTTCGGTTTCTTTCGAAATGTATCCGAAAGACGACGAGCTGTTGTTGGCTAGTACGCTAGTGTAACTCGTGCTATTATCTCGGAGACGTAATCGCAGATGAATCTGGATGCGGCAGTTTTTTAAAGCCAAGGAAAACTTATCGTATCCAAATGATATTTTAGTAGTAGTAACTTTTTGGATGCTTTTCGAATGACTAACAGTGATATTGAAAATTTGTTTAATACGGTGGTCCTGAAATTACTAAAATTGACTGTCTGAAATTAGACACAAATTACAAAAAATCAATTTTACCTAAGAATTGGTTACTTATAACCAACGAGAATTGCTCGTTGCTTATAACACTCCGATTTCTAGTGGTGATTCATGTCAAAGTCTAGTGCTTAGATTTAAAGTTTCGGCGTCGGCACCCTTAGTGTAGACATTTTTTTATTGGTGAATAAACTGGCGCTTGATTTCAATCTCATCTCACCTGATGGTAAGTGACGATGAGGTCGAAGTTGAAGGCACATGGGCTTAGGAAGGAAGTGGCTCTTCTTAAACCACTGTCGGAACATATCACCGCCGAAGTCGTGACATTTGACGGCAGATACCTACCACCGGCGGCCTATTACGACACGCTTACTGAAGCCTATTTTTAGGTAAAACCGCATCTAAAGTAGAATGAAAAATGATGCCAGTTTAGTTCGAATAGACCCCTATTATTTAACCTGGTTAATCCTATCTATTATCCAGAATACAATTAAGTAGGTACCCTTAGACAGAGATATTGTGTTCGTTGGAAGGCCATGCGTATGCGATTCTTACTTAACAATAAGTAGAAACAATACTAGGTAAAGACAGCATTTTATGAGAATTTGTATTAAATTTGTTGTTAGCTTGGAGGTAACTGTTATACCCAAAAAATAATAATAAGGGTCGTATTATAGAACAAAACTTAAAAGCAGTTTAATATGTTATTAGATGATGTGAGTTTAAATAACGATTCCGGTTTTAAGTACGCGTCGCATTACTGAATGAATATTAAGTTCTGTTTAACTAAATCTTACTTATTTATCCGTACTTGGCTTATAACAGTTTTTACTATGGATGATATTTGTTCTCGTTTACAATTTAACAAAAATTGTAATCAGATTCGTTTTACGCATACTTTCCTTTTGTATGCTAGATTTGAAATCGTTTTTTTCACCTAAGAAGAGTATTAACTGTAAAGTATTTTGTAAGAATTTCAAAGCAAATATATTAAAACTCTATCAAATGGCTTGAAGTTACCTTACTTACCTAAAATAAGAATTAATAAAAACTATTGGAGTTAATGTATGTTACCGCGAATGGAACGTTTAAATAGTTTGACGTTACGGATGGACGTGACGTGAACCTTCGTTCGTTGTCGTTTTATATTAATTGTTTGATTGGGTTATATTCGAATTTTTTTCGTTCGGCCTTGCCTTTCGTATGTTAATACTTACTTACTTACTATACTAGAATTAAGTAATTAAGCTAGAGAAAGCAAAATGCCTCGTAAAAATAATTTTATGATGCAAGAGCGCAATCTTCTGAAAGAAATATTAAAGAAGTTTAAACATGTGGTAGAAAATAAAAAAACAGATTCAAAGGGGGGTCCATTTCTTTTAACCTTTTTGCAACTTGCGTGTATTTATCTAGTCTAAATAGTGAGCGGAGCAATCGCTTAAATTCAATTTACAGAATAGAATATTAAAAGGAGTCAAAAAGTATGTAAATTTCGCTACTTAAGTGTGGGTATGACCAAACCTACCAAAACGCGTATAAAACTGTGTTCAAAATTATGATTAAGTATCGTTTGGCAGTTAATATTCTTTCAATAATAAGCAAACGCAAATAGAGTTTTAAGTTAAGTTTTAAAATAAAGCTAAACAGTGATTAAACTAATATTTGTTCTACTGATATTCGTTTGGTTTTCGCAGTTTTAAGTTACGTTTGATAATAAGCTCAACGATTTAAACTTTGTTTAAAACCAGTTTTAGTTTTAAGTATCGTTTTAAAATACGGCCCTAAGACAATAAAGATAACCTTTATAGGCATATACTAAACTTTAAAGGTACTTACTAATAAAGATGAAGGGTCAGGTAATTAGTTTGTTTGGACGCGATAGGCTTAAAAACTAAGCTTCGTGTTTGAATAATTATCTTTGCAAGTGATTGTTCAGCTTTTGGCATAGATTTGATCATGAAATCCCCACGGAATCAATTATCACGCGGGTAAACACCGCGCAACTGCTAGTCTGTTATAAAATTTAACATCACTGCATCTTTAAGCCACATTCGGTGTAAATATGGTTCTATTTTTATTTCGGTTTTTAAGCTGAAGTTCTAAAACTAATTGTGACGTTTATCATTATGGTCAACCGAGAGACGTCCAAAAAATAAGTTTTATTCATCTTAGGAATTCCACAAAACACTTGATGAAGTCAGCCATCACGTACTTCGGCTTTAACTAGTTGTTGATAGTTGTTTCATAAGATATTACAGTAGACCAAGAGACAAAAAAAGCCGGCGGAAAAAAACTCTTGGCACAGTTTTTCAGTCAGAATTATCAAATAATACAAATAGGTACAGTACAAATTGACCGTGACATGAAAAAACAACAAACACATGACAGCTAACTGTGAGAGCCAATGTCATGCCACAACCAAATTGCTTACATAGTAAGTGCAATGAGCTATGGATGCACAATACGAATATGACAAACTGGGACCAGAGTATTTGAACAAGAATGGAATAAAATAGTTATAGTATCATTAGCAAACCGACCTGGCACCGCTTCGGGGATGTCTCTGTCCAGCTGTGGACACAAACATCCCCCAAGGTTCTCCATTTACGCGTCGCCCGAACTAAGCACACGAGGCGTGTCTCGCGAGGCGTCGTGCGTTTTTCTACAACATCGTCGACTTTACTATGGAACTTCCGCTGGTTTAGAGTAAACACGGAGATGTAACTTTTTTTTTATTTCTTCCATCACAGAAGACAACCCCTCAGAACACCCGCAGGCCTATTGACCGTACGAGTGCTCACTGAGAGGAGGAGGAGAATACTCTGAAGTACAAAGGGGCACTTGCCAGGGGGTTTAGTCCCCGGCCAGATGACACCCAATAGTGTGAGACTTCTACTAAATAAACTCCCCCTTAATGAGCTTTTGTCTTTCTACAGACAATCGACCGAAGAAATGAGCGACAGCCAGTTGGTGGTGGAGGCTGCGCATAGGAAAATATATAGGAAGCACTTCGTGCTGAATCGACAATTTGCTGTCATCAGCTAAGAGCTGGCAGACAGGAGATTGTCCAGATCTGAAGAGAGCTGGTTTGGAGGATCCGAGAGAACGTCCTTGGGCCTACGACAAGACCGCTTGAAGGATTTCTTTGTTTTGGATTGGGTTTGTACCCGACAGTCGTTCGAACTATCCTATTCGGATGATTTTCGCACCGTTGGAAGTGGGATACAGATAGGGTCTTAAGGTATTGCTGGATTGTAGGGAGTTTGAGGTCCCTATATAAGTCCGCGTTCCTAACATGTAAGGAAAACGCGCGACTCGCCGCCTGTCCTTAAACGTGCCCTAATAAGTTACACCTACAGTTAATAGAAACTCTTCAATTTCATAATTCTTACAGATTTGCTGCGTACAGAATTTTAAATTTTAGATAGCTTTTGGGTAGTTGACAAAATTACCTACACAGTTTATTTTCAAAAATAAAATAATTTGAATTAGTTAATCTAATATATATTCTCTATAAAATTCTCGTGTCACAGTTTTCGTTGCCATACTCCTCCGAAACGGCTTGATCGATTTTGATGAAACTTATCCGGTATCTATGAGAATCGGCCAACATCTATTTTTATTTTATTTATATGGCAAAACAACGTTTGCCGGGTCAGCTAGTGTCATATATTTTGTTACATATTGTATTCTATGTATTAGAACTATTAAATCTATTTGATGAAACGGTACCTTAATTATTATTTGGTATTAATTTCCAAATAGTAAAATTAACGACAGTTGATGCACGGTAATGTTATCTACAGTATTTCAACTTGGCCGCATCTTTGAAATAAATGCTTATAGCAGCGCTGCGGTATGTTCACATGCGAAAGGGCTACCTTCAATATTTAAATTACATTAGCCTACTTTGTGTTTGCCTCCATTTAGTTTTGTGATTGTAAATATACTTTTTTTAACCCCCGACGCAAAACGAGAGGGGTGTTATAAGTTTAACGTGTCTGTGTATCTGTGTATCTGTCTGTGGTATCGTAGCGCCCAAACGGATGAACCGATTTTCGTTTAGTTTTTTTTGTGTTATAGATAATTTTATCCCGAGTGTTCTTAGCCATGTTTCATGAAAATCTGTTCAGCCGTTTGAAGATCATCAGCTCTTTTCTAGTTGATGAGGGGATCTGACTATCTTCCATATGTCCTTTCGATGCGAAATTTGGTACCGTATTGCTTCAATTATATTTAAAGTATATGGTAAGGTAACCATGACCTGATCAGCCGTTTGAAGGTCATCAGCTCTCTAACAGTTGATGAGGGGATCTGACTAAATTCCATATGTCGTATCGATTCGAAATTTGGTGCCGTATTACAACAATGATATTGATAGTATATGGTAAGGTAACCATGACCTGATCAGCCGTTTGAAGGTCATCAGCTCTCTAATAGTTGATGAGGGGATCTGACTAACTTCCATATGTCGTATCGATTCGAAATTTGGTGCCGTATTACAACAATGATATTAAAAGTATATGGTAAGGTAACCATGACCTGATCAGCCAATTGAAGATCATCAGCTCTCTAATAGTTGATGAGGGGATCTGAATAGCTTCCATATGTCGTATTGATTCGAAATTTGGTGCCGTATTACTACAATTACATTGAAAGTATATGGTAAGGGAACCATGACCTGATCAGCCGTTTGAAGATCATCAGCTCTTTAATAGTTGATGAGAGGATCTGACTACCTTCCATATATCCTATCGATTCGAAATTTGGTACCGTATTACTTCAATGAAATTGAAAGTGTATGGTAAGGTTACAATGACCTGATCAGCCGTTTGAAGATCATCAGCTCTCTTATTGTTGATGAGGGGATCTGACTATCATCTTCCTAATATTAAAACCTACTTTAAAAAATACAAAATAAAAGTAAAATTAAAAATTTTAAAAACCCCCCGACACAAAAAAAGACCTTAAAAAGTAACAAATAATATTTTAAACCTATTCTAATTATTATCGTCCCATATATAATTGACTGTAAGACTTGTACTTTAAAATATTTTTATTTTCCGAGCGTCGTCGCCGCGTTGGGGGACCGCTAAGTGAGAAAAACAGTTGTGCAGTTGCAGATTGCATCAAAAGAATTCACTCCGAAAAATTCGTAAAATCGACACAACCGTCAACGTCGTCTGCCCTCACGCTTTGCTGTTGTTGGCTTAATACTTTATATAAGTACTTGAGCGGTCCCCGACGCGGCGACGAAGCTCGGAAAATAAAAATATTTTAAAGTACAAGTCTTACAGTCAATTATATATGGGCCGATAATAATTAGAATAGGTTTAAAATATTATTTGTTACTTTTTAAGGTCTTTTTTTGTGTCGGGGGGTTTTTAAAATTTTTAATTTTACTTTTTTTTATAAACAAATAAAATACTTTGTGAATTCAATAGAAAGAGCTCAACAAAAATGCGTTTTGTATCAAAAAATCATGCTTACGGTTGAATAACAAATCGGTCTTATAAATTAGCGACCGAAAAATACTTGCGCCTTGACTGAGACACGACGTACGAAATGATTTAATTAAATTTTAATAAATAAATAAATAAATTTTAAAGTATAAAAAAACCGCATTTTAATGTAAAGGCGCGCGCGACTGGCTGTATTCCGAGATGGAGCCGCGTATGTAGGTATTGCTCGCGTTTCGTCCGGTTGTATAAAGTTGAAATACTGTATAGATATTATTACCGTAATTGGGGCTTCAAAAGTTTAAAATCGAGAAATACTTAATCGGATGTCTCTTTTGGTTCTAGGGAGAAACTTAGTTCTTACATTTATCTTCTATTATCTCTTATCTCCATTCTCTGTTTCCATCAGGCTATGACTCCGTGTTCAGTGAGTGATAATTTGATTTGTGTTCGAAAATATCGATAACCGAAGATTTATTACGAACTGTTAAGATAAAACTGTACGTAATGAGTGAGTTTAAAAGTATGATTGTGAGATTAGCAGCACGTGGCGAATAAATGCTATTTTTGATAGTTTCAATGTCAAGGTTAGGAGAAACAGCTGGGTGATAATAGTTACGTATGAAGTCGTTGCGGGGATCGAACTCGCGACCTCACAAAATTACGTAGTTATAGCGTCTTACACCACTCAAACTCAAACTCACTCAAACTCAAATATTCTTTATTTCGTAAGTATTTAAATACATTTGAAATAAGTCAAACAATTTACAAATTGAAATGAATCTACCACCACTTCGGAAAGTCGATCTGTTGAGAAGAAGTGGCTAGAAACTCAACAGCAATCATCTTTTAAAAATAAGAAAAAAAATACAAAATTACAATTTACAGCCAGAGATTCCCATCTTCTTGCATCCGGATATCTTATAGTAAACCTTTTCTAAATGTGTAAATGTTTCATGGTTGTCTGGTAGAAATCGCTACTCAGCGATAAGACCGCCAAGTTTTTATGTTTAATGTAAGTGTTCTTTTCTCTTTTACTGTACCTTTATAAACTGAAGTGTAAATAAATAAATAAATAAAACTTTTTTTGGCTTTCGCTTATTAAACATGTTTTTATAATTATTCCTAGCTGTAAGTTTTCCTGTGAATCAAAAATAAATAAATAATAACACTTATCCTTAAATCTATCTATACGTCACGAAGGTCGTCTTTCGTGAAATCGTCGGAAGAGAGTTTTTCTTGTCCAATGAGAGATGATGTTTTGTTCAAAACATAGCTAAGAACTGTATCAACAGACAAGATTGACAATAAATAACAAACATCGAGTGCAAATATAGGTATTGTCTTTAGGCTCGTATTCAATTTCTTACCAAAACTTTGGTAGCAAGAACTTTGGTTGGCTTGGTGCATAAAAGAAAAAAATATGAAAATATTTTGTAATTTTTTTACATTAAATTTGGCATTGGAAAAAATGCATTTTCTGCCGACCTTCAAATCAAATATATCGGCTCGTTCCGCTTGGAGCTTGGCTACATGCATTGAAATTCTCCTACGAACAGTCCATTGTAATATTTCTCCTAATAAGTAAAAAAAATGCTTTGTTGTAAATTGTAGACAAATTACTTGAATGCAAAGGTCTCAGGAGGATTTTTTTAATTATTGATGTTTATAGTTTTTTATTAGGTACCTACCTACTCTTGAATAGGTATCTCAATTCCATATAAAGACAATGTACTAAGATAGTTTCAGGACTATTATGTTGTCAATAATATGTGCATTGTAAGTTCACCAATTAATTTAACGATTTTATTATCTAACGATTTGTAAAATTTTACGCTAAAAAACCTTACATAACCTCAGTCGGTTCAATTCCTTTGCAACTAAGCATGTTGATAATTTCCCGATATCAAATATACCAGAAGCCAGAAGCGAACTAAAAAAGAAACAATTCTGTCTGAAACTTCCAGACTGTAGTATTGATCGCGGCGTCGATTACTTACTTCTCAAAACTGTTCCGAAATAATTATAAACAGCGGTATTGTTTGGATTTAAATCAAAGCTAAAAATAATCCCACCTACTTACTTTATTACATTTTTACTTCAGATTCTCTTTTCTACAAACTCCTTTGTCAAAAATCACGCGTTTCGCGCGTGTTTCAGATAATGGCGCGGGAATTTTTTTTTTCTGCATTCGGCGCACCGCACCGGGTGGGTAAAGGATTTGCTTTGTCGTTCGTCTCGTCAGCCATGTAAACATAAATCATTTGGGCGCTAGGAAGCTCACGAAATAGTCGTGTTATAGTCTGTGCTTTCTAATGAAATTAATTTATAATTGAAGAAAATTATTCAGTTATTTGTTTATTGTAATATTTCACGAAGTTTTTTTTTATGTTAAACATGAAGTTTTTAATTTTGGTGTTGTGTTTAACGTGCCTGAACGTCAGTCTTTGCAGAAAGGTATGTAAGATTGTCTATTCATACGTAATGGCTTTGTTTTTCATTTTAAAATTGATATTAAAATTTTCTTTACTTTTCATGATTATTTACATTAAATAAAAGACCTATTTAACCAAATTTTATCGCGTAAGTGCAATTATTATCGCGACCATGCCGGGTGTAGAACTGTAGACACCGGAATGTCGAACATATAAATATTATTATTAAATTCTATTTAAAGCATTTAATTTAACATTCATATTCATATAAATAATTGTTGAATACAGTTAATTCAATGGCCATGGAGATTATCTTTTAAAATATTTTTTTTATAGTAAAAAAATCAACTAAAATACACCTTACTCTTTTAAAATATTTAAGTCAAATATGAATTTTAAAAACCTAACAAAGTTTAATTGCTCGTCTTTATTATTTATATACGTACTTACCTTAATTTTAATAAAAAAAAAATGCAGCAATGTTAGGTCAATTCATATCAATATTTCATAACTACAGAAATTTCGAAAAAAAAAAAAATGTTTTTGATACTATAAATGTGCAGACATTTATTCAGTCTTTGTTACAAAACGAATTATTTAGAAATTGGGGATAGCTTGCACGCCTACGATGCGTGTTATTGTTGCCGTCTCGTTCTAACTCACAGCTGTTGATAGTTTATCTCTTTCTGATGCTGATTGCAGTTTACAAGAAATGCATTTTATTTATTGGTATGTAGAGTTTTATTTCCTGTGCTGTTATCTCCCCTAAGGGCGTGCAAAGACCTAAGGGATACGTGATATAATACCACGTAGACAGGATTTCATTACGTTCCTCTCCCGAGTTATTATTCAGTTATTAGGAGCATTTATTCCCTTTTTAACTGACTTCAAAAAAGGAGGAGGTTTCTCAATTCTACCGTATATAATGCTTTTAAGATGACTTGCATAGTTGTAGCTAATACACATACCTGCAACAGTTTCATTGTAGAAAAATTCTAAGATCCCATGAGAACCACGACAGAATATTACGATCTGCTGATAATCTCATGCTCAGCACTCCTCTTCATAAGTCCCACTGCTTTAGTAATTCATTCTCTGTGAGAGCAGTGTCGTCATGGAACAAACTTCCTTATGAAATAAAATCTGCCCCTTCGCTGAACTCGTTTAAATTAAAACTAAAAACACATATTTATCTTCAGTATAAGATTAAGAGAGTATTCGTTAATTATGTATTATTTTGTGTATTTTATTATATATTATGTATATGTTATCATATGTAGGTATATTATGTTTTATATCGTTATTTCATTATGTCTTACTTATTTTTATATCATGGGTCGATACGATATACTGATACCTAAAGTTCACATACTGACCTATTTTATAAAGTTTCTCTTTTTGTTTTGTTTTGTGTTTTATTGTTAATTGCTAAATACTTTTGTATAATTTTGTAAAGGTTGTCTGGTAGAGATCGCTCTAGAGCGATAAGATCGCCTTTTGTACCTTTTGTTCCATGTTTTGTATTTCCCATTTTTGATACTGTACAATAAAGTGTATATAAATAAATAAGAAATAATTAACTTTAACAATGTTCATACATTTTCTGTCAGTACTCAGGTGTCGTTATTGTCATTGTCATTTTTTTATCGGCGGCTATCTATACCCGCGTTTGACTTCCATCTGACCTGATGGTAAGGAGAGGTTTTCTGACAGCTCATTAAAAAAACAAAACTGTTCAAAATTGGTACAAAAGGCTTCGATAGATGGCGCTTTACAAAAGGCGAAGGCGAAGAATTTATTCCACACTGCGTTTTTAAAAGTAAAATAAATTAATTGACGCCTGTATCAGAAATTGAACGTATAAATAACCATAGATGGTAGATACCACTTACCTACATTATAGTATACAGACTAAACGCCTTCGGCTTTTTAAAAGTGCCATCTATAGAGGTTTTTTGAACAAATTTTTTTGAGCTGTCAGAAAACTCCCCAGTAAGGATGAGGCCGAAGACAGCATACAGATTAGTAAGGAACAGGCTTGCCTGAACACATAATCGCTGGAGCGATGATATTTGGCGGCAGATTTTAGTGATGGGTGGTCGCTCGCCATGCGAACCCTAAAGGGGTTTCACCACCGAGCGAAAATTTTGTTTGTCAATTATTTATTTTATTTTGATTTTTCAGTGAGGAAACTCCAAAAACGCATAAGTACCTTCATATTCATAATTATTATTAATCAATTATTAATCATAATTCATATTTTTTCCCTTTTTTTAATATTCGATAGATTCACTGTTGCAAGCGATTACTAAGACAAATTATACCGAGCACAATTTTGTTTAAAAAATTTATTACATTTAAGTACTTACTTATTTTATTAAGAGTTAAATGCTTCTATGCTAGACTGGGAGCGAAAGAAATACATAGAATGTACCAGTACCTTTTTTGTGGGCCTCCAAATTTGTCAAACGTGACATCAGATGGTTTTATTACCTCTGGTGTTCTGCCCACCCCATACGGGATACAGGCGTGAAGTTATACTTATTGATCACTAGTTTTATTTACAGTATCGAAATCAGTTTATGTATTTTTTATCTATGTTATTAATTTATTACGTTTGCTACTTGCACAAATTGTAAGTAATTAATGATAACACTAGTGTCATATTCATTCACGCCGCAACAGCGTGACTTTAGAACATATGTATGGCATTTTACGGTATTTTAAGTAAGATCTTACACAGCTCAAAAAGTTTCAAAATTAGTGAATATTGATATGTCTAAAACTTAACATTTGCACCATATCGTTTTACTCACATAAGGTTTAATTTAATTGTACTATGATAGGAAGAATCCTATAATATTACTCTGCTTCTTGATAGGATCCCTTCTATATGAGCGACTAACCTTCGTATAAAGTTTGTTGCCAATTAATATCTCTGCTCCCGCCATTATGTGTCTCAGTCTGGAAATATTAATGGAAGAGCTAGTTTCTTCTAAACCCGTGTGCAGGGACTGCATATCGGTATAAAATTTTTAAATAGTTGGTACTAGTAGGTAAAATTTCAGTACCCTAATTAGTGTACTGCTTCATCAAACACAATAACTGTACAAGTTATTAAAATCTAAATTTATTAAATCAGTACCCAAATAATGTATATCGAATTCATTTCTGTAGATGTTTTAGTACAGAAATATTTTAACCTATTTAATTTCGGTACCGAAAATAGGTCAGTATATGTACATAAGCTTCATAGGCTTCAACTAAACTATCGAACATTCTACAGTTATTTAAAAATAAAATTTTAATATTAATATTAATACCGGAAAATATACGTTAACTGAAAAAAAAATCAGTTATGCTACAATAATAAAAAAGGTACCTACACGAATTATTTCAGTATGAATTCCTGTACTGTTATTTTTAAATACACCTAATTTAACGGTATGACGTCATACAGAAAAAAAATGTACAGAAATTCATACCGGTATTATGACGTCAGTCCTTGCCCGTGTGTTTTCATCCTGATCTTATAGGTACACCAATGGAGCGGTGATATTTGGCGGTAAATTTTATATGAAGGGTGGTTATACTAGGATGGTGGACCCTGAAGGTGGCTTGCCACCATGCAAAATCGATTGTATAAGATTGAGGTCAAAGGCATTTTAGTCACCGATAAAAAAGCTTCGCAAACTGTCACGTGATACCTAATCAAAGTCGGAAACATATAATTCGAATACATGTCTCATATTAACTGTCGTCTATGGTTGGAAATAGGATGATTGTTCGCACTGTTTATAAGAATGATAATCATGCGATATAATTAAATCTAAATTTAGAATAATGCTTACTTAGACAATTGTTGATAATAGATGACCTGACATATGTGTAACTTATGTTTACATAATACGAATACGATAAAAATACACTTTGAGATAAATAGTGTAACAAACAAAAATAAACTTGAGATAGAAATAGAAAATAACAATGAATAGTTCAAGTTAAAGCTGAAAATTCTGACATTCACCAACCAGCTGGTACTGGGCCAGCTTGGTTGTTTATAGCCTAAAACCTCCTCGTCACCCAGAGGAGAGAATCATAGCCTGCAGTGGGAGAGTCACAAAGAGTTGTGATGATGATGAAGAAAACGTTCGACGGTCTCCGTCTTGCAGCATCTAGGCGAAGAATCCCGATTATAACAAAAACCGGGTCTCTAGGTCTCTATATTCTAGGTCCCCCCTAATCGCCACATGGTATCTCATAACACAAGCTTTGCTTACTTTGAGGCCATGTAGTAGATGTGATTGTCTGGGAATTTATTTTTTTAACGTTATCTCTGTATTTTTCAGATATACCGAGCTGGCGTTTACACGGAATCTCAGAAAGAATTCGATGTCAACAGCTACGATGCAGTGATTCAGGAAGCTGCTGAGAAAGTAAGTTGATTATTTGCGAAAAGGATAATATGGTTTTTAAACCGCCCATCGCAGATTTCACTCAAAATAAGTAACCTCAACGGCAGAGCTACCATTGTTTCCCTAACAGTGTTTGAATACTTCTAATACGAAATACGAGTAGGTATACAATTAGGAAAAAGTTCAAGAATGGCTTAGGTATGCAGGATTGTCTATGAACCATGCTTGCGTTTGGGAAAATGAACGACATCCTCGAAAGTGTTTCAATATTTTGCTTTATGGTCTGGATGTGGATTTCACTACTTTTCCTCAGTACAACAAAGTTTCAATAGACTTTGTTGCACCGAGAGCGTGATATGAATAGATGTTTTATCTAAGTACGAACGTGCCATGACGTTTATGAAATACTGGGACTGCATTGATATAACATTGGCTTATTTTAAATTACACTGTTATCAAAATTAAAGACTGTTTTTATAAGCAATGATAGAGATTTGAAATCAGTTAAACTGATGAAAAGTGAAAAAAAAAAGATTTTTAAACTGCCCTTAATTGTATACATACATTTTAACTTTAACGTTTCGGTATCTCACGTTAATTTAAAATAGAATAACTAAAAACTTAAATCGTCAATGGAACCTCTGTTTTAAAGTAACGATTATTAACCAATATTTACTTTATTTCAGAAAGTAGATATATTAGTTTTGGCGCCACCAGAAGTATCCATTTTGGACGAAACTCTTGAAAACTCTTCTTTTAGACCGGACAACTTCGATCAGGTAATTTAGGTTTATTTTCTTCGAAATTTATTTTTTAAACGATTTAAAATATATCCTCAAATAATTGTACCAAATTTTGCATAACGTTACATTATTTATTTAAATTATTGATAAGTTTCACATACATCCTTTTTTAATGAAAATCGAATGGTGAAATATGACAGCGAAATATATCGAATGGTGAATATATAAGATTTTGTCACTTTACTGATTTATTCTGAATAATACCTATGTGTGTAACTACAGTACTTCATACATATCTACAAACAAAAATAAGTTTATTAAGCCTACATACCTATTTATTATTTATTATATTATTTCAGATCGTAAGCGCTATATCTTCTTCTGCCAAGAAGGCCGGGTTGTACGTAGTTGCTCACTTATACCAAAAGGATGTGACTGGCTTAATCAAAACTAACGTAGTTTTTGACAGACAAGGGCAAGTTGTGTCAACGTAGGTACATTGTTTAATTTATTTGCGCTATCAAAGAAAGGTTCTTAGGAATATTGGCTCTTGGCTCTGCTAAAGAGAAACCGAATTAAAAAACAGAATTAAACATAGGCTTTACTTTATTCTGTAAATAAGCCAAATTTTAAGCCGAAAAAGTTAATCAATTTAAAAAAAAACTTGAAATTATGGTGTCCTCACAGACTCCATGGTAAAGACTGACTCATCTTCATTATCAGCTCCAAATGAATGCGTCATCGATTTTTGTTATTTAAAAAAAGCGTATAAAACTTTGTAGATAATTGAATTTATGAATATAATGTTCTGTTTACAGAAGATAATGAGATTTAAAATATTTTTACAGATATCGCAAACCAGTTAACAACATAGCTGATACAAAATCAGAAGTTGGCAGTTTCACCGCCAATTTTGGCGTACTATACGCTGTTCTAACCGAAGACGATTTGGTTCTGCATGATATTGGGAAATTAAAGAATGTGAACAATTTCATCGTTCTTGGCTCTCCTGATGTTGATACTGACTTCTTGCGAAGTATGTATACTGATTTATTTCTATTATATTATCATGCTATATAATTTTCAGTATTAAATAACTTAAATACGAATACGTGACACAGATCTAAATCATAGTTTTAGTTGCTTATTATGTATTATAATGGTTATACAAGTATTTAAATAGAATAGATTTAGAAAACGTGTTAAAATAACTAAATTTATTTCTAAAAACAGCAAAACAAGATCTAATTAAATATGTTTTATTTACAGCACAAGAACTTGTATCATCCTGGGCGTATACAGCGAAAGCAAACTTTATAACTGGAAAAAGTATACACGGTGGAGATGTCAAAAATGATACTCTTAATCTAATTATTGCTGATCTATACAGAGATGAAGCGTATGATGTGAAAGTTCCTCAAGTTGATACTGCAGATATGGAATATGGCTATGATTTCACCAAACATGCTGTTAAACCTTTAGATATTGAAGCTAGCATTTTAGGTTACGAGGAAACAGTTTGCCAGGACAAAATCTGCTGTAACTTTTACGTGAGAAGTAGTTTAAATGGTGCGTAAACTTTGTTATACTATTCATCATTATCAAAGCTTTTGTAAGAAAATTGCTACGTAAATATTGCCGAAGACTTTGAATGTTTAATATTTTATTAAATTTTAATATTTTTCATAATGTGTTCATGTTTAAATGTTTTAATTGATAAAATATTAGTAATTAAATATGATATAAACTTAAACTGCGTGAAAATAATCTTTTAGATACCTTTTGTAATAGAAAAAGCAACAGGAGTATCACAGGGCAGCATTGTAGGTTCATAATTGCTTTTTTTTTAATTTAATGATTTCGCCTGTTTTAGGTTTGGCAGAAAATAGCTACAACTACGGGCTGGCAGTTTCAAACGGACTCCAAAGTTATGGTAAACATAACATAGGAGTACAAAGCTGTGCAGTGTTTGCATATACTGGACTTTATGAACATGCTTTTGATTTTGGGTAAGAATATTTAAATATTTATGGCACTATACAGGATCACATAACTAAAAAGAAAGATTCAACTGTTATCTGGAAAAATAGTTCGATAAATAAGTTAATATCTCACCTTTTTGTTCAATTACCTTTAAAATAATTTATACAAGTCCTCAAGTGCAATTTTCAAAAGCATTCCCTTAAATTTTATTTATGGGACTTAAACAGCAAAACTCTTCTTCGATTTTATTGTCACGTACCATAGGGTGATCTAGATATTATGCTATACGCGGCATTAGTCACAGATAAAAAATCTAAACTCCTCTGTACTTTTCTATTTGTGTACGCGATTATTTCGTAAATTATAAATCGATGTTGATAAATCTTATTTTAGTAAGTAAGATAAAGTGGTAATAGTGCCTAGGCCCATACACCTAGATTTCATCAATATTGGTACCTACATACGTATATAACTTCACGCCTGTGTGTCCCTGATGAGGAAGACAAAACACTAGAGGCTATAAGACCTTCGGAGGTCACGTTTCATAAATTTGGAGGCATTTTATTGATGGAGAGAGACTCTTGCAGTGAAAGGGGTTCAGCCTATCGCCCGGAAAAAAATCTCCAATATAAACTCTCTGGGAAGAGAAACGTTCCCAGTCTAGCAAGGAAGTTAAAACTTAAAACAATATTGATAAGGCTCAAATTTAAATGCTTTGCATTCACTGTAATTCAACCATTTTGTTGTTTGTTTCAGATCGAATCAAAATAAATCTACAATCAAATTCAGCAGTATCATTATATCTCACAATGCCACAGATACTAAAGTTGCTATGTTCCCCATAGTAGCATCCACTCCATACGTCAAAACTAGTCAGTTTGCTTTCAACAAAGAAATGAATAATGGCGTTGAAAGAGTAACTATTGAAATTGATTCCATAGACAAACTGTCTATGTTTGGTTTATTCGGTAGAAATTATACTAAAGACTTTGTTAGAGATAATAATGAAGGTGAAAGTATGTCATGGAATATCTATAATTACATTAATAGCGAGAGAATAATGAATTGTTTTGATTATTTATGGATTACTTTAAGAGTATTGTTGTTCATCGTTTCGATTTATATTTTGGAGATGATGTAAGGAGAGTTTTACGCGAATTTCGATTCGGATATTTTCTATAAACTTTATCTTAGGCATGCAGGAGTGTTACAGAAGGAAACGTGCCATGAAATTTTAAGAAAAAGCATATGGATTCCTTAACAATTTACTTTTTATACAAACATATGAGTGTAAGGTTATTATCAAAGACGAAGTTGTTAACTGTCGTATTTTAGATTAACCTTTTGCCCTCAGCACAAGAGTAATGAATTTCTTTATTACTAGTATTCTAAGGAAATAACACCTACGTAATAAGCCATTTCATGTGAAACAAAGGTCGGTTATAAAAAAGTTCATATGTTTTAATGGCCATAGATGTGGTAGTATGTCATTTAGTTAGTTTAGTTAAAAATAAGCAAGAAATAAGAGTTAGTGTATCTACTCATTTTTTATCACTTGATTTTGTTTCTTATTCTGATAGGTATTTTAGCCAATTTATAATAGGAGTTGTGGATAATTTCTAATGGGTTTGGCCTTAAATATGGTTTATTTTTAGAATCTACTTAATTATATGTTTGATCGCGATTTCAAACAATATTTAAAGGGCTTACAATGATGATGATATACTATGAAATCACTTTATTCCTATTCATTCAGTCTCTCTGCATTTAATTGTACACTGTACAAACAACTTGCAAATCCGTCACTTTAATTATTATTATAAATTAAAGAAATCAGTCCGGTTTCTATAATTGCCATACCTACTTAATTAGTCTATATTTTCATGTCCTTTTAAATAAAAAAGTTCAGTATGAAGATAAGATATAAAGTAAAACCAGCGAAAACTACAATAATGAAACATATTTATATATTTTTTTATAATATATGATATAATATGACTTATAGCTTTGTATGATAACAGAAAATTTCAATATTAAATCTCAATAACTATGTTCGTACTGCCTTATCAAAATAATTAAAAAAAAATATATAAGTATTACGAAAGCTTTTTAAAGCGTTGATCAATAATCAAGTATAGATACGCTGTCAATTCTTCATAGATACTGTTAATATACTTGAGTAAAGTTTAAGTCTGAGTATCTACTTGATTGAATCAGGCGTTCCTTTGCGGAAATCCATGAGAACTGCTCTAAGTTACCTTGCAAATTCCGTGACTCCAAAGTACTAGTAATGCACGATTTTCGTGTGTTAGTGCAACTCCCTCCCTCCCTCAAGAAGCAAGAAGTGCAACGAATAAGTTCAATAAACTGTAACTTGCACCACAAGCCACCACTGACACGTGTTTCGCTTCAGCCAGAAGCATCTTCAGGGTGCATCGACGACCACCGACCTGTAGTGTTCAGAGTGTGTCTTTGTTGTGTTCTTTGCACACTCCATGCTTCTTGAGGGAGGGAGGACGGTGCACCATCGTACGAAAATCGTGCATCGTGCTTTGGAGTCGCGGAATTAGCAAGGTAGGTAACTTAGTTATAGTAGAAGTCTGAGCACGCTTTCATCATATGAACTTTAGATTTAATACACTATAATTACTAGAAAAATTAGAGTTTTTATGAGCGTTGCCACGACAGCCAATATCCTGATATCTAATTATGAAAAATACTTTGATTGAAATTTGAGATTAAATACTGAAATTTGAAATTGAATATTTAATTTATCTATATATTTTTTATAATAAGTCACTAGGTACTTTGTTATTTATGTGCTCATTAAGTCTTATTAAGTTTGTGCTTAATAACATGCATGTGTATGTTGTCTACTTATATTTATAAAGCATAATAGATTTAATAAAATTACAATTAGTTTAATTATAATTAAATTCAATTATATTTTTAAAGCTAATTTTTGTATGTCCCTGCATGATTTGAGATAATTACTGTAAACAACATTTCCATGTATGACTGATTACTGTGATATTAGTTTTTTCTAACATTATGTGTGTTAATTAAATATTTTATACTTACTTGAATGGTGAATTTTATTTAACGTTTTTATCATAAGTATTTATCTTTTGAAATGGAAAAGGTTAATAAAATCTCCAGAGAATCACATCACGCCAACAAGCTAAGAAAAGAATGTGATATGGGATACCATGAAGCGAACAATGGGAATCTAGAATATAAATCACCTTGAGATTAAATACTGAAATAAAAGAAACCTATTCACTCGACACTTAAAAGTTCCACGACTGTAGTGGTCAGGAAAAACAAACGCAGGCATTGCCACACCTTGGCAATCCGTAACAAAAAGGAACTATCGAAGCGTATTACTTCTTGGTAAATCTACTATTTAGTCATGGAAGTTCCGCCTGCTTCTGGTAGTCCGATGGTAAAAAGGAGTGGGTTCAGTTTGGTCAAAAAGAGCACTCGCACACTCACCAAAATGTAGCCGATAAAATACATTTTGGTGAGCAATTTATTATTTGTAAGGTTGTCGTTATTAATAAGTTTCCGGGCTCTTAGGTCAACAGAGTCTAGCTCTTCGAGCTGGTATTTGGCAGAACCATTCCAAAAGGTGTCCGTATCGACCGCGCGGCCACGGCGTTTTTTCTTACATCTAACCATGCTAAGATTATGTAAAAATTTGTAAAAGTCGATTCCTAAAAACATAAATTTGTAAAAGGTAAAAAGTTATAAGGGTTTGAACGTGGCCGCGCCATTGAAACAATGCGAACCGCGCGGCCACGTAGATCTTTAAAACTAAACATTGCAGAGACCCGAAGTTTAGGTAAAACACGGATTGAATATGTAAAAAATTTGTAAAAATATAGAAAAAAATCCTGGATTTACATTTTAGAAGCTGTAAGCTTATAACACCATGGCCGCGCCATTGACCGATATAAAATTACGTTATCGTCGATATCTCGCTGGAAAAGCATAGCATAGGTCTGAAGTTTTTTGTAAAACCTGGATTCGAATTTGTAGAAACTAGTAAAAATATAATAAAAAATCATAGGTATACATAATAGGAGCTGTAAGACCAAAAACCCATGGCCGCGCCATCGAAACGTTAGAAAAGTACTTTACCGTCGATATCTTGCTGAAAAAGCATCGCAGAAGTCTGAAGTATTTTGTAAAACCAAGATTTAAATTTGTAGAAACGATTAAAGATGCACAAAAAACTCCTAGGGTCATATTTAAGGAACTTTAGCACTGAATCATTAGTACGGCTTGAATACGTCGATAGGGTGACCATGGTTTGTTGATGACAGAAATGTCCTATATAATATAAATGATATAAAACTACTTTTTAACCGGATAATCGCGTATAATTTATACTTTACATTTTAACTCGACGTTTCGGTGTCTTTGCAGACCCCTTGGTCACGAGATCAAATAAATTATACGCGATTAATCCGGTTAAAAAATTACTTTTATTTAAATTATAAATCGTGAAAACTTAAGACAATATTATAAATTATATCTAAAGGATTGTAAATTGAATAAAATGAATCAATAAAGTAAAAAATATATGTTTATTTCTTTAAAAACACAGATAATCTTAGTCTTCGTCTATTAGACCATATGTCAAATTATGGATTGTCATAGGTTGTAATGAACTTGCGTGTGTTCCGAATTTATTATCGTCGTAACAAATCATTTCAGAGGTATTTAATAAGCAATGACACTTGTAATGCCCAATGAGTCCTACAACCGGGGGAACATATTCTACAGCACCTATCAGTCTATATTTTTTTTGTTTTATTTTGATAAAATGGGGTATTTCTTCGAGTTTGATTTTATCTATGCCATTAAGATCAAATAAAATAATATTATTTAATTCGTATATATACCTCTTGGTTTCGTTGTTACAAATCAAACATTTATTTAAATTTGAATCGTCATCGATAATGACGGCATCTTCCAGTCCTCCGATTCCAAATAAATTTATAATTTCTAAATTAATTGATAAAAATACAATGGTTCTTTTTGACCGGTTTGCGCACGTTTCGGTTAAACATTCATTTACTACACCGGCACTATATAGGTCATCTAATCATATATGTTCGAAAATAAAAGCCATGTTACTGTCGCATCTATAACTATTGTTTTCGCTTTCATAATATTTAGCTACTATTTCCTCCCGTAGTTTGTAAGCACTATTTACATTTGAACACTGTGTTAATGTTTTTATAAAGTCACATATTAATTTGCTTGCGCGTGTATCAATCATTTGTTCAATGTGAAAGTTTTGTTTGTATGCAAATGCTAACAAAAAAAAAACTGAGTCAAAAGCACATGTGTTACTAATTATCGTACTTTTATTGATAGAATTTACTAAATTACTAACTAGTTTACTTGTTCCAAAAGTTTTATGACATCGAACAATACACGCACCATAGTATATTATTATTTTAAAATTACATCAAAGTGTCGCTGAGATAAAGTGGTAACCTATAGCAAACTTTTTAAAATGAACTGTTTCCTAATTAATTTTACCCGACCACTGCACGCAAAGGAGGTTTATGTTTTCAGCGCGAATGTAACTATGTCTGTTTCTTGTTCATGGTAACAGGTCATATGAGCTCTAAAATTAAATTAAATTTACTATGCGAAATAAATATGGATTTGTGATATAATTTATATTAAATGGGTGGAAAGTTTTCTATTATCAATAAGCCATGGTCACCCTATCGACGTATTCAAGCCGTACTAATGATTCAGTGCTAAAGTTCCTTACATATGACCCTAGGAGTTTTTTGTGCATCTTTAATCGTTTCTACAAATTTAAATCTTGGTTTTACAAAATACTTCAGACTTCTGCGATGCTTTTTCAGCAAGATATCGACGGTAAAGTACTTTTCTAACGTTTCGATGGCGCGGCCATGGGTTTTTGGTCTTACAGCTCCTATTATGTATACCTATGATTTTTTATTATATTTTTACTAGTTTCTACAAATTCGAATCCAGGTTTTACAAAAAACTTCAGACCTCTGCTATGCTTTTCCAGCGAGATATCGACGATAACGTAATTTTATACCGGTCAATGGCGCGGCCATGGTGTTATAAGCTTACAGCTTCTAAAATGTAAATCCAGGATTTTTTTCTATATTTTTACAAATTTTTTACATATTCAATCCGTGTTTTACCTAAACTTCAGGTCTCTGCAATGTTTAGTTTTAAAGATCTACGTGGCCGCGCGGTTTGCATTGTTTCAATGGCGCGGCCACGTTCAAACCCTTATAACTTTTTAACTATACCTTTTACAAATTTATGTTTTTAGGAATCGACTTTTACAAATTTTTACATAATCTTGGCATGGTTAGATGTAATAAAAAACGCCGTGGCCGCGCGGTCGATACGGACACTTCCAAAAGTGACTACAGTACTCCATGCATGACCTTAATTGGGCTGTGTATAGGTTGAGCAGCCGTCCAGTGCTGAAGTACCGCCGGACCTTCGAGTTCATACCCAATTTTTTGGAAGCCATTTGAGTCATTGACTAAATGCACGATGCATTATAATACACTTGTAATCGTAAAGTTGCTTGTTAACTTGTTGCTTTAGCCGTTAACTACAGGATACATTCTGGAGAGTGCGCGAGTGCTTTGTTCGAATAAATTCAACCCACACCCTTTTACCATCATGTGGTGGATATTCTAAAAAGTCGAAGTAAGCGCTTTGACAGTTCATTTTTGATACGTGTCACCAAGGTTTGGATTGTATTGTCTGTGTCTATTTCTCCTGACCAGTATAGTCCAGTATACGCGTAGAGTGAATAGTTTTCTCGTGGATGGAAGTGTAAAATCTTAGTCTTCATGTTCACTTACCATCAGGTGTCATGGAAAACAAACGTTTCATTCTTAATTTATAAAATACCTGCTGCTAAATAGGGAGTCGCCGCATCTTTGCAGGGGTGATACAATCTGTCGCAGTCTATTCTGCACAGAGCACGCATGGATGCTAAAAAAGTGGGTAGGTACGGATATATCGCTATCTCAATTAAGACCGAAGATGATGGAGAGTAGTTCCGGGTGAGATGCAGTCGCACCTCTGAAACTGTAATGTTTAAGAAGGAGGCAGATAAGAGGGATCGGGAAAGATACTAGTAGAAGACATCAGGAAGCTCTGAATAGCACTGCTAGGAATAGCAGAGGCGTCCCTAGACGTCAATTTTTGCCCCAGGATTGAGTAGGTACCACAGGTTTCGGTCGCTCGCGAAATTTAAATATTTCGAGATTGGCGTGAAATTTGCTTAAAAATGTTAACCTTGAAGGAGTAACAAACCATAAACCAAATATACTCACAAACCTATAAAACAACGAGAGTAAAACATATTTTTAGTAATGATTATGTCTCCGTGCATACCAGGAAAATATTAGCCCATACCTATTATAGAGTTCGTGCATACCAGGAAAATATTAGAACAGACCTATTATAGAGTATTCCTTTCAAGTCTACTGATTTGTCTGTTACTGAATTACGATATTTTAACTAGGCCAGGTTTCTTTTGATTGATGCCGCCGCAGATATAAACTAGACTTCACTGTTCGTCCATGATTGGATTTGAGTTCTAGTTTATTGGGCTGTTTTGATAACATAGTAGGTATATAAAAAGTCTGTAATTTATCTATTTTCTGTCAACTATCTAAGAAACTAAAATTTCGTAGGAATTAAAATTTTAAATGAGAATATTTTAATGAAACACAGTGTAAAATTAACCAGTATGAAAATAAACAAGAGTTGAAAAGAAATACAACTTAAAACAATTAAACTCAATAAATATGCCAGCAAAAACTATTAATGCCATATGAACAGTGACAAATATTTTTTTTGTACGTGGCGATCAAAGTCGACGGGTTATCTATTGGAAAATTAACTTTTATACGTAATTTTCATACCTAAGTACCTAGTTACATTGTTAAAATTTTCGCCTTACAGAGTTATTTTAATTGCATTTGATCTTTACTGTCATTACTGCTTTTTATAATGAAGTTGACCTAACCTTGAATTTAGCACTTACTTAACGACGGCGTTTCTTGTTAAATGTTTTTACTCCGACCTGCCTAATAATATTGTCTGAAGTGTCACAGTTCAAGTTCAAGTCTCAAAATCCAGTTAAAATACTAAAACTAATATTTTGGTGAAGATGATACTCATTAAATCTCTTCAAATGTTTGTTCTGACGTGTTTCGTTCTGACGTGTTTCTTTCTGAATGACGGTTTCTATCTTATTCTACTAGTTTATTCGAAAATGAAAACTTATTCACAGGTATCGATAAATAAACCCTGGTAGATGGCGGTGCAGAACCGGACGAAGACGTGGAGAATTGGAGATCCTTTGGGGAGGCCCCTATCCAGCAGTTAGGGTTGCCAGCTTTTTTCTAGAAATTAAGTATATTTGAGCCTGAAAAGAATATCAAACAGTATTTTGAAAAAATAAACAGTATTCACAGGTATATGAATACTGTTCATTTTGTGCGAAGTCGTCGTGGTGCCATGGTTACTGTGGGTATCATACGATATCACAGATCAAGCAACGTTCGGCGGGGTCTGTACTTGGATGAGTGACCGCCGACCATTCATTTCTTTCGGCAACTTCCGTGCTTCAGAGGGCACGTTAAGCAGTCGGTACCAGGTGCTGTATACTTGTATACAGTAGTCGTTAGGGTTTGTCAGAAGACAAGACACGAGTCTGCAGTGGGCTCATTACAAAGAGTTGTGATGATGATGATGAACAGTATTCAATTTATTTAATGTTTTAAACACATATTTATTTGAGCTTCTTGCGCAAATTATTAATTCAAGTCTAACATATAAAGTGTTTAGCTTTTTATGCTGAAAACATTATTTTTTAAACTTTATTTTGGTTCAACTGTAAACAGTATACCTAATGTAGTGGAAAAAATATAGTAACAATTATATAATACTGTTTATAATTGTTACTATATTTTATAGTAACAACAGTAATACAGTATGGTTGGCAAGCCTATCAGCAGTGTGTGTCAGCAGGCTGACGATGTTGATAACCGTCAAAATTTGAATTAGAATTTCGGTTTTAAAAACGAAATAAAATTAGAACTAAAACTAGAAAAACAAGACAGTCTGTTAACAACAGGAACAGAAAAGATTAGGTACTGTATTTGCAGGTTTCTGTACATGTGTTACCGTCCTCTCTATTTCAACCACAATAATTACCAAGTGGACCTTAGCCTTGTGGAGTTCCTGATACGGCCTCCAAGTGAAATAACAGGATTAAGAAGCTTCTATTGTCTTAAGCTCTGTGTTAGAGATGTATCATCTATCTTTAATCGCTTATATTGTTAACCATGCTCCGAATGCCATTTACCATCAGGTGACCTCAAAACTAAAAAAAACTAAACTGATGATGAAACTTTCAGCAGTGGACAAGCTATTATTATTATTTGGGTTACAGGACTATGTGAGCAGTCTTATCCGCTCTTCACACTGCGACCTAGAAGATCTATTGTGTGAGTCCTCATCTGCAAATCGTTCCTTATCTCTTTTGGATCCAGTTCATATTTATTGAGGTGAGCGGAGCGCTTGTGCACAGTAGGTGTAGAGGGGTTTCCTCGGCGCTCTCACCGTATCTGCAGAGCGACGTGTCAGTGAGACTCAGGTTGGACATGTGCTTGTTTAGTTTGCAGTGTCATGTTAGTGATTTTACCACACAGTCGACAAGCTAACGTTGGTTAAAATGTTGCCAATATGTATACGTTGCAATCATAAATAAAACACTTTTTGAAATCAGTTTCATAACTTTAATTCCAGAAATCAATTAGAGAAAACGAGAAAATAAATATCATGTGAAAATTTTCATCTAGATTTCAAGTAGGTAATTGAAAAGTATGCAACAGTATAAAAATATTCAACAGCTAAGAAAACGAAAAATAAAAGGTTTAAGGAGAAGAGAGATGACTTAGCAAGAAGAAAACTTGGGGATAGTCATTATGTGTACAATAAGATTAAAGAAATATGGCAAAGAAATATCATGACAAATTTAAGATGAAAATCACACTTTTCCCTCGCGTGAAACAATATTTGACGAAGTTAATTATAAATGACATATGAAACATTTCAAACATTGTGCTGATTCCTAAGAATCAGTCATATATAATATCTAATTTTAGTTATCAATCAAACTTCTATGACAAAGTGTTATAAATATAACTGAAATTACATTTCCCAAAACAATACCTAAAGGAGTTTACATGTCAACAAACTATTCTTTAACTACTAACTCAAACTAAGCTTTATTGAAGAAGATTGAAATTCTCTAATCATGAACTGGATGTAAAAAAGCAATTATTAAACTCTATAAAACTTGCGATGCCTGTTTGTTTTCCTTCTTTGTAGGAATTTGAGATGCTCTTCATCATCTTCTAGAAGAGTCTTCTCAATCCAAGGCATGTAGGATTCGACCTGAGGTAGGAAAGAGTACAGATTATTAGTACCTCTAAAGAGTTTGTGTTTTGAAGACCACACTGTGCAACTAGGGGATATCGCATTATATTACCTAGGAGTATTGTAGTTCTCAAGTGGCGGCCTCATAAAAGAACTACTTTAACAAAGTTACCTTGCTAATTCCGCGACTTGTACTTGCACTAGTGATGCAGGATTTTGTAACCATCACCGAACTCGTTGTTGCACTCTGAAGATGCTTCTGGTTAAAGCGAAACACGCGTCGGTGGTAGCTTGTGGTGTGGGTTACAGTTTTCCAAGTGTTTGTTCATTGCATTTCTTGCTTCTTGTTTGAGGGAGGGAGGGCAGTGAACCAACGCACGAAAATCCTGCATCACTAGTGCAAGTGCAAGTCGTGGAATTAGCAAGGTAATTTTGTTAAAGGAGTTGTAATGGATTTCCGCAGGATTAACGCCTGATTTAATCAATCACTCATTAAAGAAGACGCAGGGTAAGCAGCCCCTGAAAGGTGGACCGACGCGACGTTTCGGTCAAAGTCGCCGGTAAACGCTAGACGATGGCGGGGCGGCACCGAGCGACCTGGAGAACCTTGAGGGATGTCCAAGATATACGTTGTTAACTCTTCTATTTATGCTAATATTATATATTATACTTATTTGAAGAAACCTACCATCAGGATTAGGAAATGAAATGTGTTTCATATTACAGGTTTTGGCAAAGAAAATAGGAAGATAACCGTCTTGGTGTGTCTGCACTCCATAACATGTGAGTAAATATCATTTCGGTGGTTTGTAATGTTAAGTTAAAAATTGTACGTTAGTTTTTTTTTGTCACTAAATAAACTACTTTCTTTCTTCTTTCTAAGCAAAAAATCCTTTAATTTTATAACATTCGTATAGACTTACCTTAGTATAGACATCAGGCTTGCCACGAGCGCATGGGATTCCCCAGGAAACCACTCCCACTTGTCTGCCTTCTCGAACTAGAGGACCTCCAGAGTCACCCTAAAAATAATGTCAGGTTAATGTCTAGCTGCAATATAATTATATTACTTGAAGGAAGATAAATTTTAAAGTTGTTTGCCATTTTAGTGATCTTTGTGCATTTATTTTGGTACAGAATATTGACATTTACAACATTTAATATTAACCTACTTATTTGATTATAATTAAAACATTTTGTTTTACTTCGGAAAATCGATCTGTTGAGAAGAAGTGGCAAGAATTTCAACAGCAATCATCTTTTAAAAATACATAATTACAATTTACAGCCAGGGAATCCCATCTTCTTGCATCCGGATATCTTATAGTAAACCTTTTCACATAACACTTTTCCCTATATCTATCGAAGGATTAATCTTAAATATTATGGAATTTTATTATGAAAGCGTACACATTGACCCATGAACAAGTTGGTGATCTTCTGGAGTCTACTATTATATTTATACATTCGGCAATCAGGTACTAGACAAAAACGTAGACATAGATATAGAGGTAAAGGTAGAAGTAGAGATAGACGTAGCGATAGAGGTGAGAGAGAATACAGATAATGTGGATGGAGATGAAGACAGTCGTGGACATAAAGTCATCAGCAAAACGACCTGGCACCGCTAGCAGCACCCTTTCACGAGTATAACGCAAGCACCAGCCATCACCCTCCTCAACCATATTTTAGGGAAGAGGGTGACCTGACACTCGACGCTACCACTATAATAAGATAAGAAGGAGGTTGTATTGACAAGAAGGAGGTGGCTAGCCAGGCCAATTCATAGGCCAAGTGGGGGTCACTCGGTATAAAAGCCTTTTACGATACGTTTATCCAGAGGTGGTAATTTTATTATAAGCTTAACCTAAGTGGCTATACGAACTAGAACTTACACTTTGGCAACCCATCACTTAACATTTAAATAAATATGCTGCATGTGCTATATTCTGTAGTAAATCATCATCACAACTCCGTGTAATGAGTCTATGCTCTGGGTGACGAGGAGGTTTAGGCCATGATCCACCAAGCTGGCCCAGTGCTGGGTGGTGGATGTCAGAATTTTCAGGGTGCCGCAATGGCTTCCGACAAACCCTAACGATTACTGTATACAAGTATACAGCACCCGGGACAAAAGACACAAATAAAATAACTCCTCACATGACAAGCTCCTTCGCCAGCCTTGCTGATGGCGCAGAGCTGCGTCTCGAACACTGTGTTGATCTGCTTGTGCGCCTCCTTGCATTCCTCGTAGGACACAGCACGAAGCTCCAGCTGCATTAAGTCGTTGGGTAGACGACCTGGATACTGGAAACAAAGAATTTAGTACCCAAACTGAATAAAAATGCAACGGTGGTTTGCAAATTAAGAAAGGATGAGTGAAAGTAGATTTACGAAAGAGGTGTAGGTACAGAACACGAATGGATGATGGAAATGGTGATGTTAGAAGGGGTCGCCCTAGGCGAACGTATGCCGACTAAATTGACGTGGAGGAAGCGAAAGAGGTATGTCACTTAGCCTTTGCCTATCCCAATGGGAGACAGGCGTGAAGCTGTATATGTACTGACTAAAAACTCGTGTTTTTTATTCCTTATTTTTCACTATTTATATAGTATATATTTTATGTAGTTTGAATTTCTGACCCAACTGGTTGCTTTCCCATTCACCACGAATATGCTCTAACAGGAACATGGAAAGCAAATATGCTGTTCAGATGGTATAGAAGGCAGCACATCAAGCGTTACAAATCTGTCAAAAAAAAATCTTGAATCAGCACTCGACATTTAGTTAAAATTGGTTGGGGAAATTTGACAGGTAATGTAACGATCTGCTGCCATCTGTACCTATACCTACTCGTTTTGAAGAATTCCACACTGTCAGTGCAATTGATCTCTTGAGATTGCTTAGTCGCTTGTGCGTAGGTGCATTAACTGTTCAAGCCCAAATTGAGCTGACGTAAATAGGCGAAAAAAATTAGTAACAAAATTTTAAAGAAAAAATAAATAGATCTTTATTATCTTTATAAATCTCCTGCTTTACAACAAGAAGGAACTTAATAATATATGTAGCAATAAGTATTATTGACCTCACACAAAGTGGGTCAACTTGCTGAGTCTACTTTACGAAGGTCTGTGTTCAAATTAAAATCATACTTATTTAGGTACAGAAGGCAGCACATCAAGCGTTACAAATCTGTCAAAAAATTTCACTTGAATCTGAACTCTATGCCCTCGACATTAAGTTAAAATTGGTTGGGGAAATTTGACAGGTAATGTACCGCTTGATCTGCTGGCTTCTGTACCTATCTATTAAATGAAATCATTCACTTACTGAAGTAGTCCCCCATCCAGTCAACAACAACTCTTCTCCCTTTTCAACCGGTTCATCATTCAATTCAATCGCGTCAACCTTGCTGCTGAACTCAATCTCTTTCTCAGTGAAGACTATGGCGATGTCGTTGACTATGTTGTAATTGTCGTAGTTTTCGTGTCGAACTATTCTGCGAATGTCGTAGGCTTCGCCACCGGTGTTTAGTTGATTTGTGCCGACAACGGCTTTGAGGAGTTCTGGGCGGAGTCTGGTGGAATATAAAACTGATTTATTAGATAGGTTAGGTAGGTACATTCTATTGAACCACCTGACTCATGACCCACAACAAGCTAATTTTGGCAAACCGTCTAAATGCTAGTACGTCGAAATTCGGTGACGAACTTGTTATCATTACATTCGACACGACATTTAATGAGTCAGGGCTAGCATGCTACCATAATATATGTATAGAATTACTCAATTTGATACCATGATTAAGACCACAGAACCAAATAATGTCATAATCTTAATAAATTAAATACACTAAATACCACATTGTAAGAAAATATCGATAAAAGGCCCGATTTATCGTTGACGACGGTAGTATGCTAGCCCCGCAGAATTCTTACAGTATCTAAAAAGGCATAAGTGCATTATACGCGATAAACCTTACAATTTTGACAGTTTCAAACGAATTTTCAGTAAAATGGATCATGATTGAGTTGGTCCGATGGTACTTATCTAAACGCTGCAAACATCTGGTCCCCTCTGATGTTTTTGCGAGACGTTTAGCGCGGTTTTTATGTAAGTAATACAGCTGCGTGAATCGTCTTAAAATAACTTTAGAGGGCTTTTTTAATTTTTTATCTTTGACTAAGCTCACGTTAACTTCATCTCTTATGGTAAGTGAAGATGCAGTCCAAGATTAATCGCCGATAAAAGCACAAGGACCTAGGAAAGAACTGGCTCTTCATAAAATATACCCGGAACTCATCACTACCATATAGTGGTAGTATTTGGTGGTCGTTGGCCAATCAGATCGCGACGGGTACTCGCAATCTGATTGGCTATAGGGCAACAGATCCTACTACGAAGCGGGGAACCGCACGGTCGCCTTTTACGACACTCTTATCTTATACAAGAGTGGTAGGGCTATTTCTAAGCCTATCCTACAGGAATCTTTACCTGTCAACACAATGAGCCGCTGTCAGGATAACCCTTGGAGTGACCAGGGACGCGCCGCAGAAGTGCCACACGCCCCATATGCGTAGCGACACCTGTTGGCAAAAGTTAGAACTAAAAACCTTTAAGTCGGCTTCACACAACGCCATTATCTCTGAAATTAGCTTGTAAGCTTGAGTTATAGGTAATTAGGTACGTACTAGACAACGGATAGGTACCTTCTTACATATTATTTTGTATACGAAAATACCTTTATGCATATCAAACATAGGAATTACCTACACATCCACAGCAATGCAAACAAAATGACCATTCTCACAAATATTTGCATTGTGTACCTTAGGATTGAACCCTCGACAACTGGTGTTTTGGGGCAAGCAGTGTTGCCCCATATCACCACTGTAGAATACTATAAGTAAGTTTTTAAGGAACGGAGCAAACATATTTCTAATAAAATTGCATACTATTAATATTAAAATATAAAAAAAAACCGACAAACACCCAGTGAAACTTGATAGTATTTTTATTGACAGCCAAAAACAGGTCCTTCCAATAGCAATCTGCTAGGAATTTAAGGCAGAGTCCCGGAAACCATCGCATTAAAAGAATAGAGGTGAATTAAAATCCCAGTTTATTCACGTTAAGCATTTAAATTTTGTCTCGAAATAACAAACTGTATTGTATCCATACAAAGTCCCAATATGACATTTTTTTAGTAAAGGCAAACAAATTATCTCTACTACTTATTTTATTAAGGAGAGAAACCATTTCAAATATTTGTTTGTTTGTATGAAATAAACTAAAAACTTACATTAGCTTTCATTATGGCTACATTAGTTTGACCTGAAGTTTTTGTAAATATATTTTATACCTACATTTTAAACATTTATAGTTTTTTTTCTTTCTTCCCTTCTATGCTGGACTGGGAGTGAAAGAAAAACATAGAATGTGCCAGCTGCTTCTCTTCCCGGGCATACTGTAAAAGTCAGTTAAGGGACGGAGGTTTTATTGACGTTTTTGTGGGCGATAAGCCGACCCCCTATCACTGCAAGTCTCTCTCCATCATTTTAATACCTCCAAATTTGTCAAACGTAACATCAGATGGTTTTATAGCCTCTGGTGTTCTGCCTACCTCATTAGGGATACAGGCGTGACGTTATGTATGTATGTAGTTTTTTTAAGACGTTACGCACGGAATGATCAGGCTCTTCATAAAATAAATATCGTCGCGATAATATTTGACAGCATATTTTATACGAACGTTCGCTAGCAAGGAGAATCCTGTAGAAGTCCAACCAACAAGATTTTCACTCGGATTTGATGCCTTTTGCGATATACCTAATATTCAGAAGCGGTAGGGATATGATATACCTTGTCCTTCGTGGCTAAAATTATTAGTAACTAGCCACCGCGCGCGGTTTTACCCGCGTAACTTTTGATCCTGTGGGAATTTCGGGATAAAATATAACCTATAACCTTCCTCAAGAGTTGGGCTATCAAATGCAAAAAGAATTTTTCTAATCCCACTTGTAGTTTCTGAGATTAGCGCGTTCAAACAAACTCTTTATATATTATATATTAGTAATAGATATGTTCTTAGGGGTATTTTGTACCTGGTATGGCACGGATCCATTGGCTGCCTTGGTGCCTCCAACAATGCGCTCCCAATCATCACGACCGTCCTCTGACGTGTAGAACTCCGAAGATACTGTTGATATAAATAACACGTATCTATTTAATACAAATAAACAAACGGCTAAGTTAGCATACCACGGCTACGTATCATCCCTACTGCGATATGGCATTGTATTGTGGGGTAACTCGGTAGATTCCCACAGAGCATTCATAACTCAGAAAAAGTGTATACGGGCAATTTGTAAAGCACAGTAACACATACAGTAACACATACAGACAGTTGTAAACCATTATTTAAAGCTAATAAAATACTGCCTTTACCTAGCCTCTACATATTTGAAATAAGTACTACTTTTTGTGAAAAAAAATTTAAACCTCTTTAAATTACAAAAACAATTTTATAATTATAGAAGTAGAAATAAAATAAAGTTAGACAACAAATTGTATATGCCGCAACGCTGCCTGCAATGCTTTAGTAGGAATGTGTATTGTATGGCAATCACCATTTATAAGCACCTCCCCGATCCATTTAAAAATCTAACGACGATGTTATTGATGGAAAAGTATTATTATAGATTAGATGAGTATTTAAATGACGATAACCTCATTTTATAATATTGACATGTTAGGTATTGTTTTAATTTTATATAATGTAATGTAAATGTTGACTAGCACTTCTCTCTCTTTTTTTATTGACATTTACCTAACTTCAATAACTGCATACAAATAATATTTGCACGCCTGTATCCGGCAGTTTGTGAACTGGTCATTCTTGTAATAACATCTTTTTGTACACACATTCTGGCAAATAAATGATTATTATTATTATTATTTATACCTAAAGCTACACGCCTTTCGGCGGAAAGACCCGACAATTTGACCAGTCGGTCGGGGATCAGGACAAGAGGGACAGAAACCGGCGAACTGTTCTATTATTATTATAAAATAAATAAGCCAAATTGAAACACCAAGTATTTGATCCCAAAGTACGCTTTTTATTTAAGCTTTGGGAACACACAGCTGATCTAGGATTACCTATTCTTGTATGCACCCAGACCCGGAAACTTTAGAGAAGTTTCTGGTAAAATATGCTAAATAAAATAACTATATTGCTGGCTTTAAGCATAACGTAAAAACAGAATATGCTAAATGATTTCGATGACATATGTGGCCATGGCCTGGTAGCTCAGTTGGAAGAGCACCCCTCCGGCAAGGAGGAGTCCAAGGTTCGAGTCCTGGTCGGGTGATTTTATGTAGAATATTAATGTTAAATAAATAATAAAATCTCTAGACAATAATACAAACTACATGGCCACAAACTAAGCAGAGCCTGTGATATGGGATACCTACCATGTAGCGAACTAGGGGGAACCTAGCTAGAATATAAGGCCCCACTGGGAGTCAAACCCAGGACCTCTCTCTTTCACCGCAGGCGCTCATTCGACCAATGCACAAAGGAGGACGTTAGAGCATGCACGGTATGGTTATTTATTATTTATACTATTTACTAATACATTCGCGCAAGTTTCCCGTAGGAATATCTAAAAATATAAAAAAAAAACAAGAATCTGTGTACCTAGAGAGAGATAATTGTCTATTATAAAAATAAAACAGCGTAGGAAACCAAAACCCGCCTACGTAGTAATAGTACAATTTACGTCCGCTAGAGGGCGCGTATTCAATTTATTGTGAAATCTACTCTAAAATGGCGTCGGTAGATGTCGCTACACTTATTTAATAATGCTGAAGTTGTGTGTTTGTGTGAACGTATATCTTCGAGTTTATTCGAATGACTTTACCATCGCATTAATCGAGAAAAACGCTTGAAACAACCAATCATGTTCTTACAAATTTGGTTTTCCATTCTCGTCACTAGCTGGCGCTGCTTCGATCCCATACAAGACGAAGATAACGTTAACGCGATGGAAAAGTTAAAAAAACTCGCACTAGGCACTCTGTAGTGTGATTTAAGTAAAGTCTCAATTCTTGAGACATTTTCAACAGACTTCAAAAAGGTTCTCAATTCGTGTGTGTGTGTGTTTTTTTGTACCTTTGCTAGGTACACGATTTTTCGGAGAGATTTTGATTGAGGATTGATTTTGAATATTCTTATTTCATATGATACATGATACTTCAGAGGTGGTTCCAAATAAATTTCATCGAAATCGATTGAGTACCTACTTCATGAAATTTTTATTCTTGTATAATGTATACGGAGAATTTTTACATTGACAACCTTATACTTACTCTAAGCTTATTATTACCTTAAGCATTTGAGTTATATGTATATTTAGAAGTCAATGGCTTTAGCCAAAGTTTTTTTCCAATAACAAAATAAAAAAGCTTCCTATATGTACAACTCCTAACCACAAATAAGACCAACCTGTAACTATCTATTAAATTACAGAGCCACGGTAGGTTTTAACCATGGTACCTGCTATTCAGATGTAATACTTAGTATAAGCTTTGTTATAAAAATCATAAAAAAGCAATTCACCAGTTTATGTGCGAAAAGGTTATTAAGATACATACCTACAAACAAACTTTCGTATTTATAATATAAGTAGAACTACTTATTCGATATGAATAAATGAGACTTGCAATTATTAAAAAGATGATAAAATTGGTAAATATATGTTTATATTCCTAATTTATCAAGATCATTATCGATTAACATGCTAATTTTAAAAAGATAAATAATACAAAAATGCAAAAGGTATAGAAAGAAAATAAAAGTAAAAAGATTTGTCAGAAGTGGGATTCGAACCCACGCCCACAGAAGTGGACTGCGACCTGAACGCAGCGCCTTAGACCGCTCGGCCATCCTGACTTGAGAAATTATGTCGAAATAGCAGGTTAAAAAGAGTAGAGCTCTATTAAAACAACTATGACGTCATTACTATCTCTTATCGGACATGTAATTAGCCGACTTCAAAAAGGAGGACACGTCTGTAAAATAAAAACAAAATACGCGATCGATTTTGTTAATGATTATTAATTAGTGATGATACTTCAGAGATACTCCCAAATCTTTAAGAAAAACAAACTCTTTTAACAAAAAATATGAATGTATGTAGAACACATTGAAAATTTGTGACACTGTGGTTTGTGTTCCCATTCAGTCAAAGTTTTGGTAAGAATTTCAAAATGTGGGTAAAGTTGATTACCTAATGCTATACAAATCGTTAATGTTATTAGGTACTTTATTAGGTAAGTATGATTCCTATCCGTCTAATATTGTAGAGTTACATGAAAACAGCCCTTATGTAATGTCCTTAAAAATATATAACAACCTCCCTGATGATATGTGAAAGATTCCAGAAAATAAACAATTTTTAAAACAAGCTAAAAAACATATCTTCTAAAAAAAGCTTATAAACTCCATCCATGAATATTTTACAGATGAATAAAAATAAATTAATAGTGATAAAATTGTATTTTATCTTATAAGATCAGTAATATTGTCTATACCTATGTTACTTAATAATAATCTACATGATAATAATAATTTTGTAATTCCTCAAATATAACATTAAGAATAGTATTTACATAATAGTAATGAAATTTGATTTCAAAATGTAAAATTAGCCCCTTTATTCTCTTTCAAGTTGTTGTGCCCAACAGGGTCCATGATGTATGACGAATTGAATTGAATTAAAATGTTGCTTCCATGCTGGACTGGGATCGAAAGAAAAACATAGAATGTGCCAGCTGCTTCTCTTCCCGCGCATACTGTAAAAGTCAGAAGTTTTAAAGGCGTTTTTGTGGACGATAGGCTGACCCCCTGTCACTACAATAGTCTCTCTCCATCTTTATAATACCTCCAAATTTGTCAAACGTGACATCAGATGGTCTTGTAACCTCTAGTGTTCTGCCTACCTCATAAGGGATACAGGCGTGACGTTATGTATGTATGTATCCTTTCATCAAAGAACAATTAAACAGATTTGAACAAAATTTTATACATGGGTACATCATATCTTGGATTTAGACATTTATAACTATTTAATTCTTAGATTAATATTGTTAGATCAGTTGTTATTTCCTGTGAAATGACTACTGGGTTTAAAGTGGGGGAAGTCGCGGGCGGCAGTTAGTTATTATTGAATGTTTAGTTTTATCAAGGTCCTATAGGACCAAGTAATAAACTTACTTTCACTTCACTTTGCTAAAGTCATAGTTATTCATGGCAATCTAATTCAAAATCAAAATTTAAATGTATTCATTGCTTCATAGTGGGTATGGTAGGTACACGAAATAGAAATCAATCAATAATACCTACTAACAACAAAAGAAGAATTTGTTTTTATGCTGTGTTTTTTTTTTTTTTTTTACTTATCAATTTAGTATCTTATTAATTAGCTTCCATGCTGGACTGGGAGCGAAAGAAAAACATAGAATGTGCCAGCTGCTCTTCTTCCCGGGCATTCTGTAAGAGTCAGTTAAGGGACAGAGGTTTTATTGGCATTTTTGTGGGCGATAGGCTGACCCCCTGTCACTGCAATAGCCTCTCGCAATCATTATAATACCTCATTAGTCAAACGTGACATCAGTTGGTCTTATAACCTCTGATGTTCTGCCTACCCCATAAGGGATACAGGCGTGTAGTTATGTATGTATGTATTTACTTACAAAAAATAAAGAATTTGTTTTTATGCTGTGTTTTTTTTTACTTATTAATTAGTTTTATCCTGCCGCAACACAGTTTTACTAGCGCGGAGGGTAGTCTAGTCATTGCTATGATCCTTTTGCTGTGCCAATAAGAAAATTAATTTGCATGTTTATATATACGTTGCATTTATAGAAACCAAATTTGTTAACATAGTTATAACTATTACTCCTTTAAGACATGATGGTTGGATAATTTAAGTACTTTTTTTTTCTCGTTAAAGCGAAACTTATTTGTGTACGTATTATGTATCACGCTGGTGAAATTTTTGTACACTTAGGTACCTATAGCTTAAAATAATTTACTTAATTTGTTTTGTTTTTTTTTTTATGTTAAAGTGATTGGATCAAATTGTGAACTTTAAAGTTGAAATAAAGTAGCCGTATAAATTCTTAAGAAATTACTCACAGCAGACCTAAGTCCGGAGAGTAAATGTTTCGAAAAAGTCTTCATCACCACCACAACTCTTTGTAATGAGCCCACTGCAGGGCTATGAGTCTCTCCCCTGGGTGAAGAGGAGGTATATGCCATAATCCACCAAGCTGGCCCAGTGCTGGGTGGTCGATATCAGAATTTTCAGGGCGCCGTAATGGCTTTTAACAAACCCTAACGACTACAGTATACAAGTATACAGCACCCGGGACCGACTGCTTAACGTGCTCTCCGAAGCACGGAAGTCGTCGTGAGAAATGAACGGTCGGCGGTCACCCATCCAAGTACCGACCGCGCCGAACGTTGCTTAAGCTGTGATATCGTTTGATAACACAGTAACCGCGGCGCCACGACGATAAAGTCTTAAAACATTTGAAGTACAGGCTGTGTACCACGGCTTTGCTATATCAAAATACTAAGTATTTTATGTGCTCTAACATATGCAAAATTTCATCACAATATGTCGTTCCAGCGTGAAACAGTAACAAACATTCATCCGTCCAAACTCACAAACCTATTTATATGACGAGTATAAAGCTAGTTATGTGTTTGCTTGTTACTTCGTTTGGTTAAAGGCGCTCATCTCCGTAACTACCGGTCTCACTTTGAATTGTATTTAAGAATCATACCTTTAAACGTAGGTATACATTGGGCGATATTCAACTTTACAATCACTAATTTTAAGAGCTTCAAAATAATTTTTTTATCAATTTTTGAATTTGAAGTCTCCTACTTGGACATTTGAGAAACTTAAAATTAAAAAATATACTGTCGAATCGAGCTCAAAGGGTTCAGTTCAATTCAAAATTTGCTAACAATACAAGATTTTGGGCCATTTAAATGTCAAACTTAAAACCTACCAAATCAGTCAGTGTGGCATAGATTATACTTTGTGCTTCATCCGAAGAGATTATACAATTGTTCTATAATCTCTTCGGATGAAGCACCGTATAATTATGATAGAACATCATTTAAGGTAAGTTCGTTTAATCATCAATTGTATAGTACAATACGGCAGCGGCCGGCAAGAGAGGCATTGACGGAAGAACGTGTGAATGTGGACCGAGGCGAAGCCGAGCCACACATACGTAAGTCCATCAATGCCTAGTTGCGGCCAAGGCTTGTATTAAAAAAGCCGGAAATTTTTTAATACAAGCCTTGCCAAGGCGGAAATTAAACGAAGAAGTACGTAGTACAATTCAGAACTTTTATTCAAAAATACAATTATTGAATGTACAATTCTTAGAATTTAATGTGGATTTTAAGCGCCAAAGTATTTTTTTTCCAGTTCGAAATTTAAATTTAAGCTGTGATAAATTACCTCTTTGGTCGCCATGTTGCTGAGAAGAAGATCATTCCATTTTTAAATTACACGACAGATACATGATTTTACATAGTAAGTAATTTATTTGGCCGCCTATACACGACAGATGGATTTTCATACAACTAATTGCCGGCCGCTGCTCGACCAGTACAGCAAGTTCGATTTATCTCGAAGAAAAATGAGAAAACGTTTGAGAAAATGTATTTTACCTCTACAGCAGATGCCTGTCAAAAACAGTATGTAGGCCGTTATCCTATCAATACTACTTCGTACTGGACGAGTAGGTACTATAAATGCGAAATTTTGGATTGATGTCTGTTTATTAATCACGGCAGATCGGCTGAAAGGATCTAAGTAAATAGATGAAATTTTGAAAAGAGGTAGTTTAATAGCCTCGAGTGTAACTAATACTCTCAGGCTGGGCTGGGAGCAAAAGAAAAAAATATAATGTATTCTACTTCTCTTCCCAGGCATACTGTAAAAGTTAGTTAAGGGACAGAGGTTTTATTGGCGTTTTTGTGGGCGATAGGCTGACCCCCCCTCACTGCAATAGTCTCTTTCCATCATTAACATCATCATTATAATACCGCCAATTTGTCAAACGTGACATCAGATGCTTTTATAACCTCTGGTGTTCTGTCTACCCCATAAGGTATTGTATCTAACTAATAGTACATAGAAAAGGTTTTTATTTCGCAAAAATTGATTGGTTCTAAAGGGATAGATTCGTTTTAAAGAAGTACCTACTTATTTGATATCTCGTTTTGACACTAGATATAAATAATAAATAGGTAAATAAAGTCTCCAGACAATCACACCAACTACATGGCCCCAAACTAAGCAGAGCTTGTGATATGGGATACCATGTAGCGAACTACGGGGAACCTAGAATATAAATACATACATATATAGATAAACGCCCTCCGGAATCGGAGGCAGACAGTGTTACCCCATCGCCAAAGTGGTCAGTTTTAGTACTTTAAACCGACCTGTCATCTTCTTAAACCGAAGAGTTATTTTATTTATTGATAGTAATAATATATAATTATATATTAAGTAAATAAACAGTACAAACCTAACACGGGAAGAACTAGTCCTAAGACACACAGCAACATTTTAAAAGGCACCATTTTCACGAAAACAACAATTTCAACACTAAACGAAACCACCCATCATTGAGACTTTTTATCCTGCAATTTATTATCAATTTATGCAAATATGTTTTGCACCAAATAACTTCAACCCGTATGTCATAGTGAAAAAATGTAGGCATAATTTCATATCTCTTGTTTATGTCATTCTTGGACTTGTAATATATAACTAGCCACCGCGCGCGGTTTTACCCGCGTAACTTTTGATCCCGCGGGAATTTCGGGATAAAATATAGCCTATAACCTTCCTCAAGAGTTGGGCTATCAAATGCAAAAAGAATTTTTCAAATACTGCTTGTAGTTTCTGAGATTAGCGCGTTCAAACAAACAAACAAAAAAACAAACTCTTCAGCTTTATATATTAGTATAGATTAAAAATGGCTGCTCGGCTGGTGTGGCGGTAACATACATTGCCTTCTATGCCAGAGGTCCTGGGTTCGAATCCCGGCGGCGGCGGATATTTGTGTGATGAACACAGATATTAGTCGTCAAGTCATGGATGTTTATGTTTATTTAAGTTTATTCTAATAAAAAAATATGTATTTATTCAATATGTATGTTTGTATATTTCTTAAGTATATCAGTTATCTAGTATCCATAATACAAGTTCTTTATGAAACTTAATTTGGGCTAGATAATGTTGTGTTTGTCAGAAATATTTATATTTAATACACGCGGTTTTACCCGCGTAACTTTTGATCCCGTGGGAATTTCGGGAAAAATAAAATATAGCCTATAACCTTCCTCAAGAGTTGGGCTATCAAATGCAAAAAGAATTTTTCAAATCCCACCTGTAGTTTCTGAGATTAGCGCGTTCAAACAAACAAACAAACAAAAAAACAAACTCTTCAGCTTTATATATTAGTATAGAAGTATAGATTAATATTAAATGAAGATCTGCCGATACAGTAAATAATTGACGACCAATTTGGCGATGGGGTAATCCTATCTGCCTCAGACTCCAGTGGTTGCGGGTTCGATTCCCGCACGGAACAGGCGTTTATCTATACAATTCTAGGTTCCCCCTAGTTCGCTACATGGTATCCCATATCACAAGCTCTGCTTACTTTGGGGCCATGTAGTTGGTGTGATTGTCTGGGGATTTTATTTATTTATTAAATTAGTTTTTCTCTATTTAGTTCTGTTTAGTATGTTTAGGGTGATCTTCGGAACTACTAAACAAATCTTGATCGGTAATCTTACTATATTACTAATATTAAAAATATAAAAGTTTAGATGTATGGATGTTTGTTCCTCAATCACGGCAGAACGGCTAAACGAATTTCGATAAAATTTGGCACAGTGAGAGCACATAGGCTATTCCAGACTCTTTTTATCTCGATATTCCCACGGGATACGAAATTGTGCGGGTAAAACCGCGCGAAACAGCTAGTTTTATAAGTAAAATAAAAATTGCAGAGATCTTAGTTTGATTTATATTGACCGAGCATTTAAAAACGTGGATTTAATTTTCATTTTGGAATAATATTACGCTTAGACGCTTTTAAATACCAGGAAAAACAGACAGACCCAGTTCATTCAACACCTTGGCGACTATTACCAAAGCCCTTCAAAAAACCCATATTGTCATAACCCTACATTAACAGACACATCAAATATATCCATTCCCATCACGCGTGCTTTCGCATACTTAACATAATTAAATGATAATTTGTCAATAAAGTATGCAAAGCACACGCCGAAGGAAATTGCTCGTATCCTTTTGAAAGGCGCTTTGATACAATCGTGCACGACGCGGCGGTACGGGACACACCTTCGATAGTTAGTACTGTGATTTGAAATGTGCCTTGTTGAATATGAAATTGAGTAATTGTAGTAAATATAGGTATAAATGCTTTTGAAGACACCGAAATTACTAATATTTAATTAGTAATTATAATGTATTTAAAGGCGCGAAAAGCGGGTTAACATTAGGGTGATATTGTAACATGAAATGACTACGAGATTTAAAGTAAAATGGGAAAAGCTTCTATACAATACCCAATCTTGAATAATAAAGCATTCATAATATAGTCTATCCAGTTGTTTTTGTGTCTATTCAATAAAACTTATTATTTTAATAGTTATAGTTATATTCCATGCTGGACTGGGAGCGAAAGAAAAACGTAGAATGTGCCAGCTGCTTCTCTTCCCGGGCATACTGTAAAAATCAGTTAAGGGACAGAGGTTTTAAAGGCATTTTTGTGGGCGATAGGCTGACCCCCTGTCACTACAATAGTCTATCTCCATCTTTATAATACTTCCAAATTTGTCAAACGTGACATCAGATGGTCTTGTAACCTCTGGTGTTCTGCCTACCCCATTAGAGATACATGCGTGACGTTATGTATGTATGTATTATAGTTATATTTACAAAAGTTATCCGGATGAAATATAAGCGTTAAATGATCGAAGGTACCTATAGAGAAGAGTTTGTTGTATTAATAGCTGACGTCAATGTTAAGACACACAAAATAAATAAAAAGGCACTTAAAATGTAATCCTTATATAAATTATTCCATATCTACAAATTAATTAGAGTAGGTAAAGTATTATTTTTACTAATGTAGGCACAGACACACAAGCTTCGTGCCAAAACCCCCAACCGGATGTCGCGTAAGTTAGTGCTTATGTAGCCACTTAAGTTGCATTTGATCTAGCTTAACATTATTATGCGAACTGTCCTGTTCGATCCAGACATATGTCTCCTAACCCACTTAAGTTTACCGCTATAAGCACAGGAAGCTAGACGGGCTTATTCTGTATCAGTTTATAAAGAATAAGACCGTTTGATTCATAAAACTATTAAAAAAAAAGACGTGTGGCACTCGGAGACTGCCGCGGTAAAGCTACTGCATAGCATTTTTTATCAACTTATGCAATTATAATAATTTATTTATTTTATTAATGCAGTAATGTTTGATCTGATATTAAGTTCCACAAGTTCCTAGTAGATGGCGCTGATTGTTTATTAAAGCCCGCATATAAAGTTATGAAATCAAAGTATCACCGCTGTGCGGGTCGGAGTATATATATATATATGTATATTCGAGTCTGAAAAGAATATCAAACAGTATTTTGGAAAAATAAACAGTATTCAGTTTATTTAATGTTTGAAACACATATTTTTAGAGCTTCTTGCACAAATTATTAATTAATGCATATACAGTGTTTAGCTTCCTATGCTGAAAACAGTATTTTGTATAGGTACTTTATTTTTGTTCCACAGTAAACAGTATAGTGTAAGTAGTTAAAAACAGTGTAATACTATTGCATATTGCATATGAGGAGTGGTCGTTTGCCCGGTGGCCCCTGAAGTGACTAATCATAAAAATACCTATAACAATTTATGTAAGTTCATAAACAATATATGCAAGGAAGTACCCCGTTTCCGCAGCTAAACAATATTGAATTAGACCGCACAGATTATTATTCCGTGTCACAATGACTGATATGACATGATTACAACATAGTTCCTACTGTATTAGACGGTGGCGCCATCTATTTACGTGTTATGACACTAATGGCAAATTTGTTCAACTGTGTGGTTTACGGCTCGTAGTAATGTGCTATTAAACCCGTGGCAGCATTATTTTATTGTGTCCTTTTGTGAATACGAAAATTGGGTACCTAGCTATCGTCTTCAATGTTTGTCTATGTTATAGACATTAGGTAGAATACCGTTCTGCGAGGCTAGCATGCGACCATCGACAGCAATAAATTGGCCTTCATTTCGATATTTTCTAAAGTACAGTAGAATCCATTTATTATGACTCCGCTTATAGTGACCAACCGCTCATTATGACATGTTTACACAGTGAAGTTTGGTTTTCATATAAATTATATAACTAAGTCGGATATAGGTAATGACTTCGTCTATCGCCCGAACCCAATATTTGATCCCAATCCACAGATTGTAATCAATCTTAGATCGATACCAATCCGTAGATCGATCTCCAATCTCCGTCTCAATAAAAAAAGCATAAACCCACAATCTTTTTTGTGCCCGGATAGCCAATGATCCTTTCCCTCCCGGACTCGTTAATATTTTTATGGAAATATTAATCACATATCTTCGCAAATTAAATATAATAGTCTTTAATTTAAGAAATACAATCTGGTAATAGCTGATGATATGTCCCTCACTATTCTACTTGCGGTAGATTTGGACACTCCAACAAAATCTGCTACTGATACAAGCATTGTGCCTAATGCATAAAAGCGTAACGATAACAGCACTTGATGTAGCGGTGAGACTCCGTAGTTTCTGCATAGGTAATTTAAGTTGTACATACAAAAATAAAAAAGACAGTTACTTTGGATTTAACATAGGAATTTATGTAGTTATGTAGGTTTGTCGTTTCTCATTACTTACCTCGACGAGGACACACGTATAAAAGGCATTATTTCATTTAATAACAATTCTACTGCAGGTTTTGATAACCTAAACCTAAAAGTGAAATCTGCTTCATCGAGACTTTGCATGTAGTTCACTCTTCTCATCCTACGTGAACAGCGTCTCGGCACATCTTCATCGCCCGAACTCAACATTAATTTTTGGATCGACAGCAGTAAAACCGAGAAATACGAAAGATTGCAGATTTGGATCAAAAAGTCAATCGAAAGAAACGTCAAAATTGTGGGATAGGTTATAGAGACTGGCAAACTGTCATTTTCATACGGAGGACAATCCGTAATCTGAGATTGAACCTCCCATGGATGGCTTGCATCCACAGATAGCAAATGCATTCTGTGGATACATTATTGGCACACTAAAACACAATTTCGGATTGCAATCTCAATCTCGGATAGGCAAAAATGGATTAGGATCGAATATTGGGTTCGGGCGTATAGGGGCATATCGCTTATTGAGGGGTCCGCTTATAGTGACCGACCGTATGATTCTAAAACCTTTGGCAGTGTTCGGGAGAGTCACGTTATACCTACCCAAAGACTTACGGCGCGTGAAAGGCTTTTTTGATTTGAGTCTCAGAGCGTAGATTTACTTATTAATATCTACTTTGATTTATCACTATTTTATTTCTCTCTATTAAAATAAATCACACACTAACTTAAACAGTTTATTTATTCTTGCAGTACCTATGCATTGTATGACGTCCGTTTAGTATGACTTGTTTCTTATTTCCCTTCGATGGCATTATAAATGGATTCCACTGTATGTATTTTTTTTAGAATACCTATGGCAGCTTTGGTTCTGTGTATCGAAACAAGTAAATCTATCTGTTTTGGTGTGCATGTTAGCTAACATGACAGGATAAAACAATAAAATAAGATTCATCTTGTCGATTCGAGTCTTTTTCGATGGTCGCATGCTAGCCCGGATGGTAATAATTTTGTAGACCGCTCTTTAATGTTCATAGTAGGGTTACCAACATTTCTTTGAAGGTATATAGTATTTTGTCAAAATAAGCTAAAAAAAATATAGTACACTTCAAAAAAATATAGTATTTTATGGAAAAAGCAAATAAATTTATTTTTATAAAAACTATATTTCTTTGCACTTTTCGCACTTTTTAATAATGCTTTATTAGAGATAAAAATATCATACGCTCTATTACAATCAATATTTAAATTAACATAAATTAAAAGTTCATTTTTTATTAATGATATACTTCAACGGTTTCTTTCTTCCAGCCACTTAGAATTCATTACAGAAAATATTCTTTCTGTAAAGGCTGAGGTTGCAGGAATTGAAAAAAAGAAAGAAATAATTTTAAATAAATTTGGTAAGCAACGGATTTGAACTTGGTGATCTTTCGTCATCACTACTACTTTCCATGATTTACTTATTAAAATTCTCAAACGATAGAACAATATCTCGAAAATTATTTTGAAAGTAACGAACGAACGAACTAACTACGAACTCCCGAAACAAAACAACAAAAGTAGACCGAAAATTCGTTTGACGACTGACGTCAATTTGACATTCGCTAAGTTTTATGTCAAGATGCGTTCGGAAATTCACATAGACTACACATGCTATGTTTCACGGAAATTCACATAGACTACACATTGCTATGTGAACAGTTAATTAATGTTAAGGTGCGTTTGTTAAACATTTTTTAATAAAAGTTTGCTTGGTGGATTTTGTTGTTGAAAATATAGTATTTTTGCGTACTATATATATTTTCAACAGTATATAGTACGCGGACCCGAAATACAGTACAATACTATATATTATAGTACGGTTGGCAACCCTAGTTCATAGGATCATTTTGTATCAATCAGCTGTTTAGTGATACCATAGTTATAAAAGATAGGTCAGTAAGTATTAGGACCTAATGTAGGTACCTATATTATATTGAGACTATCATCTGAGTATTGTCCACATACACACATCATCATCATCATCCACAGCCAGTAGACGTCCACTGCTGGACATAGGCCTCCCCCAAGGACTTCCACGTCGCTCGGTCCCGCGCCGCTCTCATCCAGTGTTTACCGGCGACTTTGACCAGGTCGTCGGTCCATCGTGCGGGGGGCCTACCTACGCTGCGTCTCCCAGTACGTGGCCGCCACTCGACAACTTTTCTGCCCCACCGGCCATCTGTTCTACGAGCTATGTGCCCTGCCCATTGCTACTTCAGCTCTGCAATCCTTCTGGCTGTTCACATGCGAATCTCCTCATTCCTGATTCGATCCCGCAGGGATGTTTTTTCAGGGAGCTGAAAAAACATACACACACAGCGTAAAAAATCTTAGTTATTATTCTGCTTTTTCTTCTTGACTTTGAGCAAAGTAAAATTAACCGCCTAAGGTTGACTTAGAATAGCCCTACTGCCCAAGGGCAAGCGTTTCGTAAAAGGCGACTAAACCATCGCCCATCATCATCATATCAGCCTGTAGACGTCCACTGCTAGACAAGGCCTCCCCAACTTGGGGATAAATGTCATACTTGACCCCTTCTTCACTGACCACCGGTACTATAAAGGTCAAACGCGGGTTCTGTCAAATATATAAATAAATAAATAAATATTTGTGACATTCACGCAACATTATCTAGCCCAAATTAAGTTTCTTAAAGAACTTGTGTTATGGATACTAGATAACTGATATACTTAAGAAATATATAAACATACATATTGAATAAATACATATTTTTTATTAGAATAAATAAACTTAAATAAACATATATCCATGACTTGACGGCTAATATCTGTGTTCATCACACAAATATCCGCCGCCGCCGGGATTCGAACCCAGGAGCTCTGGCATAGAAGGCAATGTATGTTACCACAACACCAGCCGGTCGTCATTAGATACAAAGTGATGTATTATCCTATTTCACTTTGTATCAACTAGCTGTTGCCCACTTTCGTACGCTATGTAAATTTGATGAGCTTATGTGAGCTTACTGAGCGAATAAATATAGGACAAAAGTAAAAGTAGCCAAAGTATATGCTATTCCAGACTATATACTGATTCTGTGCAAAATTTTATCAAGTTTAGTTCAGCTGTTCTGCCGTGATTGAGAAACAAACATCCAGGATATCTATACATATAATAAAATGGTAGGAAAGTCAAAACTGTACATTGAATATTTTTTTAAAAGAATACTTGGGGTATGATCTACAATCGAAACAGAAACAAAAAATATAGTTTTTAGAATTTTTGTCTGTTTGTCTGTTTGTCTTTCCGGGATAAACTCAAAAAGTACTGCATGGATTTACTTCAAATTTGGCATGAAGATAGTTAAGAAGTCGGGTCAACATATAGGCTACATATTATCACGCTAGCAGTGTTATAATCGTAGGTGCGTTTGGTGCTGCATAGCGTTCACGCAGACGACGTCGCGGGCAGCAGCTAGTATTTAATAAAAATGAAAATAATGTTTATTACTGTAGTATAAAGTAAGTATAATACTTAAATAAGTAAAATTATTTATAGTTACATTAAAAATAATCTACCACTTCTTCAGAAATTCGATCGCCAGTAGAGAGATTCAATTATTGATAAAAATATTTTTTCAAATCTGATTGGTAGGCTGGTAGTTACAGATATTATTAGCGTACTAAAACAACTAAGCAATCAGCTTACTTTAAACTAAAAGTTTACTCGCGTTAAAATCCTAAATAAAAACGTATTTTATTATATTATGAGTTATATTCAGTGCAATGGTTTCAAATTTCCTATTTGATTTACATTTAGCGCGCGACTTAGCATTAGCACGCTGGCGGTTTGATTCTTCGAGTGATAACTTAGTTAGGATCATTCCTATACAGCTCTGGGTATCGGTTCCCTATAAAAATAATGTAATAATCCAGTCTATTTCAAAGTTTTGCATATATAATTCGTCTCGACAGATCATTGAAACCAGCTCTCCCGCATGCTCTAACCTCTAAGTTAGTGGGTACATTGTGTGTTAGAAACAATTTTGTTTTTAATCTGCGTTAGTAACGCTACATACGTAAGAGAATTACTGTAAAATCAAGATTAAAATATCATATTTATTTTTTTCATTTTTCACAATTCATTATGTACGTTCATTAAAAGTTATTTAAACCGAATTTTATAAATTTAATTTTACCATTTAACTTTAAAACGCACTTTATGTAAAGATACCGAATCGTAGCGTTTGAAATGTAAACAAAAATAAAGTTCGCTAAAATACAATTAAAAATTCTTTTACCTAATTTAAATGCCTGTAAAGCACTTGATTACTTGAAATGGAGTTTCATTGACTTCCTAATGGCCAGGTAAGTAACGCTAATATTTAACTTTATAACCCTGGCAGATCACCTATTTATACTTTAGACGTTTAATAAAGTCACCTGGCAACCCTATCAGTCATATTCAAGTCCATTGGCTAAATTATACTTGTTTGATTCCCTATCAAAGGAGAGTATCCTTTGCACCCATTGACATAATTTATCTAGAATAGAACTCAATGTTTGCACCCAACCTTCTGTACCCAGCGAACGACTGCGTAATGACTTGGAATATCTTCTTAAAGATTGAGTTTAGAGAAAATTACAGTATGAACAACGGTTACCCTACTTATTTCCGTCTCGAATTGAAACATGATCTCTCTGAAAGGTTTCATCGAAATCATTTAGGTAAATGGATTGGCCTTGGCCGGAAAAGTCTTTGAATATAACGCAATGTGCATTTTATCTTTAGGGTCACGTGAAATTTGAAATATTAACACAAGATCACAGCGGGTCAGAAAACGCTTTATCTATATTGGCTCGGGTGTGGGTTTACACAAAGACGGGGTGACTTGCACTAACATCTGCTACTTTTGCAGACTCCAAAATAAAAAAATTATAAGCATTATTTAGGAACAGTGTTAGTGTGTCTGTTCGGAGTAATCAAGTGTTATTTAGTATTTAATTATTATCGGTACCATATCCATTCACGCCATTATTCATCCAATCCATTATTGCGTAAATTACAGATGAAACCCGCTTGAGATTGAGCGTATTTTGATGAATTGGATTAACCAAAAAATGTCCTGCAGCTATTATAGTATTGAACACTGAAGTCAACAGCAGCTAAATCGCGAAAATAATTAAATTCTTAAAAGGTAAAAAAAATAAGTTCATAAAAAACCGTAATGTAAATAAAATTTTCTTATATCATAAAGGTCGGGATACTTATAATAAAGACTAATAAAAGTATTGATCGTTTATCATACTTTAAGGGTCTATAAACAGAATAACCCTAAAATATTGTACATCTGATAGCTGACAGGGCGTGGTCTGTAAATAGCTTCACTAACAAGCATTGAGATGTAATAAAGACAATTCTATATCTGCACATCGAATATGTACCTTATACCCATAATAATATAGTAGAAAACGGAGAAAAGCTTTTGTGTTCCGCATATTGCAAAAGTATTAAGATATAAACTTATATATTTTATTGCATTGTAAAGAATATTGTAGAGTCAGAATAAGAAAAATGTCTTTTAAGATTAAATTCCTTGCTACTTAGTTGTTTTTCATACTTGCGTTGTTTGTTAGAGGAACGGATTGTAAAAAAGCTAAGATGTTTTGTTTCTGAATATAATCTTTTTGTATAGACTGAATATCCAGTGTACTATGGAAAATCAGGATAACTAAAGTTTATCATGAGGTGCTATTCTAAGCTAAAAAAAACAGGATTTTTGTGTTTGAAAAAACAGTTGCTGGCCTTTGTTTCTCATCTTTAAGGAATAAGGTAAATAAACAAATAAATCGATAGGTTTGACTCTTTGGTTCATCATAAACCGATGGAAGCTCTTCAAACGCCTGTTCAAAGTAAAAATATGGTTTCAAGAAGTTTTCTGAATGTGACGACAAGTTCGATGATAGGTTTCGGGTTTAAGTTGGACATTGTTCTTCGCATATTATTACCAGATTAGAAAATATTCAGTTTAAGAATATAACACTAAAATTCTATTCTTACAAACTTTACATACATACATAACGTCACGCCTGTATCCCTTTTGGGGTAGGCAGAACACCAGGGGTTACAAGACCATTTGATGTCACGTTTAACAAATTTGGAGGTATTATAAAGATAGAGAGAGACTATTGTAGTGATATGTCAGCCTATCGCCCACAAAAATGCCTTTAAAACTGTTATACCATACCTCTCTTTAATTTATGTATTTTATATCGGAACTACCCATCTCAGACAAGCTGCAATTGAGCTTTCAATTGTTGGTGTCTTTGCAGGTGAAGGCTTTTCAAATCCATATTTTAAAGATTTTTAAACCGTGATAACTTGCCTCATAGCTGCTCGAAAGTTTAATCTTACTAATATTATAAATGTGAAAGTTTGAATGTATGGCTGTTTGTTCCTCTATCACAGCAAAACGGCTCAATGGATTTGGATGAAATTTGGCATGGTGATAGGTTACAGTCTGAAATAGCACATAGGGTAATATTTATCTCGATATTCCCACGGGACTCAAAATTGCGTGAGTAAAACCACGCAAAACAGCTAGTAATAAATAATAATAAAATCCCCAGACAATCACACCAACTACATGGCCCCAAACGAATCAGAGCTTGTGATATGAGATACCATGCAGCGAACCAGGGGGGATCTTAGAATATAAATATATAAAATATGATAGCGCACAACTGAAGTAAACAAGCTTAATGTTATTTCCAGAAATTTAATTAATTTATGTATTACCTACCGATCTACTACGATCTACAGGGTTTATGATTGTAGTAATAAATACGTTATTGTTATTTTTAATGAAATTGTAATTATATAATCGTATTGTATTAATGTGGAGTTCTTTTCGAATGCTGAACACGTGCAAGTTGTTTGTGCAAGGCTCGGACGATTTCATTGAAGTCAGTTCGAATTGAACATTCACCCAGTGTAGACTTATAACTAAATATTTGTAAAATATAAAGATTTTAATATTTGAAGTGAAACCTTGCTGGTTTTATTATCAGAATGTCTACTCCAATATCAGAAGAGGAGATACTACGAACCAATAACGCCCAATCAAGATATTCGCCGACCATTGAACAAAATAACGAAGAATTGAGCCCATCAAGGTATTCGCCTACACTCCGACCACGCCAACAACAATCGACGCAGTCCAGAGCCACGCAGAATAGTACAGAGCTAGAACTTCTTCATTTGCAAGTTTCTTTAATGCAGAAAATGCTGGAACAACAAAATAATGCTTCTTCGTCCCAGAATTACCGTAAGATATCTGAAATCTACCTTGCAGAGTTTGACCCGGACATCCACCATTTGACAATCAATGAATGGTGCAAACAAGTTGATTCCCTCATAGACCTTCGAGGATATACCAGACAGATAGTACTGATGAAGGCTTTATCATGTCTAAAAGGACGTGCCAAAATTTGGGCCGATACTAATGCCCATAAATATCCAGACTGGGGCAAACTACGCGAAGATCTATTGACTCAGTTTGGTGCAGAAACTAGACATATTCACTTTGTCACAAAATTCCGTGAATATACATCCAATGATGCGAAAGATTATGCAGAGTACTTGACTGAAGCCTGGAGACTGTTTTCAAGGATCTCGCCTCATGCAACTAATGATCTTATGGTTGAAGCAGTTATATCGGGAATCCGGCCAAAATACTTCCAAGCTGAACTACTGAGAGCAACACCACGAACTCAAGCAGAGCTAATCTCAACACTCAGCAACTATAGAAAGAGGCCTGCGCCATTTGAAAACCGAACACCAGACCATACGACAGAGCACAAGAAACTACGCATGGAACATTTTGAGGCTGATCAGATCAAGTGCCGAAAATGTGACAAAAAAGGACACAAGACTCAAGACTGCAAGATGACTATTTGCCACATATGTAAGAAACCAGGTCACACCAGTAACAACTGTTGGTCAAGGGTACCAAACAAGACACCGTGACCTACCACTCAACCAGAAGTTAATTGTGTGAGACGTTCCTGCCCGAGCTGCGTGCCTGCCCAAGCTTAACTTTCGTTTGTGATTAGATTAAATTCACGTGCCTTAGATAGTTCATCATTTTGTTAGTTTTGTATAGCTTGCACAGATGTGACAAGGTAAAATTGTTTTGAAATAACGTGCGGTTTGTCAAGTATCAAATGGTTTTTCGTATCGGCCCAGGTTTAAAATTCATTTGTGTTTCGATTTATCTTGTCAAAATTCATGTTAAAGTAAAGCTTAGCTGTTTTGAAATAACAATACCTATGGTGTTGCTTAGTAAAAGTTTTCTTGGACTGGATTTGATTTGAAATTAATTGAAGTGAAGTGGAAACTTTAGTTGATATAGATGAAGTTCAATTTAAGGCGAAAGATAATATTCAAAAGTTTTGATATTGCGTTTTAAGTACTTAATAATGATGAAAGTAATTTAACGTGGTATCGATTTAATGGTAACGTGTGAGAATCAGTAATGAATTCGTTCTTATTATTTTGGTCAAAAAAAAAGGAATTAAAATCTCGTTTTGCGTTACGTTGATAAGGATTGACAAAACTAAAGGTTTTTGCTGTAATTGGTTTGTGTGGATCAGCAGTATACAAGTCACTCAGATTGTTACATCCTCGGTGCATTCGTAGACGTAGGTGTAAAATCGGGCTTCATTTCCCGTCTCAGTGCGGCCACTACTGTGAGTGGCGTGCGTTTAGCACTTTGAGGATGTAAGTAATCGTGGTGTGCTTGCCGGAAAGGGGCAATGTGATGTGTGATGGTGCCTGCCGGATGGAGATGCCCCTGTTGTTGTCTACCGGACGGTGGTTACCCGTGTTTGTGTTTTAGAGTATTGTATACTGCGCGATCTTGAAACCTTTATTGTGGCTTAATGCGTTTTTGAACCTTTAGTACCTACTTGGTAGATAGTAATGATATCACGGTTGAGCGGGTGAAATTTTGTGGTTAAGCGGCATTCATAATGCCTTTTTAAATAGGTAGTCTGAATATTGAAGTTGTAGATTTTCTTTCTGATTATGGTGTATCCGTGACTCGGTAGAAATCGCTTTGTATCTTGCCGATCTTCGATTATTTTGCTGCGATTCTTAGGAGACACGTTTTCTTATGTTTTGGTAACAGTAAACTTGTTATTATTTTGGCAATTGAAACGTAATATTACGATAGTGTGTGTTTAATGGATCACGGAGATAGGTAATAACGTCGAGATTGAAAATGCGTTTAATTAATACTTTGAATTTGTTGCGATTGACAAAAGAGCTGGATTTTACTGTCGAACTGTTTGCGGTTGTCGAACAATTTTAATACTTTGTTGTTGTGAATTATGAATTGTGAATTTGCTAATTAATTGGGTTATTCTAGCAGCTTATGCTTGCTTTGTTTATTGTTCGACCGCTGTCAAGTTGTTTGATGTTACATTCAAAGTAAATTTCATTGTTTAATGTGCGGTTTTCTTATCGAAAGTATTGTGGTTCGTACAATGCGTTGACGTTAGCCGATTCCTACTGAGTTTCTTGCTGGTTCTTCTCAGTAGATGGATCTTCCGAACCAGTGGTAGCTTTACGTAAATTGTTAAATCGTGGATTTAGAATTTTGATGGAAATATTAAATTGAAGTAAAATTAAAAAAAATCTGTAGCGGTTATAGTTTTGAAGTTGCCTAGTGTACCTAGGGCTAATGGACAGGCTGAAAGATTGATGCGCACTATTCGTAACCACCTCGGAGTGGCGTCCCAAAATGTTAAAGATCCTGGGTTACAAAACTAGGTGAACTCCAACTCTGTATTAATTCCACGAAATCGAAAGCCACCGGCTACTCCCCTCTTGAACTTCTTATTGGGAAAAAATGTTCACCCCCAGAAATCCAACAGTTAGTCTTAATAGAAGAAGATATTGATAGGGATGAACTTCGAAAAATTGCATCTGACAGAATGGCCGAACAAGCCTTAATAACCAAAAACCGTTTTGACTCTAAGAGTGCTCTTATAACCCCTTTTAAAATTAACGACCATGTCCTATGTAAAGATACACAATGGTCTAATAACAAATTAGGGCCTAAATTCCTTGGACCTTATAAGATCCAACAAATTCTCGATAATGATCGGTATCTAGTTGAAAGTATTAAAACTGGTAACACAACAGTAGTCCCTCATAAACATATTAGACTTATTCCGAATCCAAATTTGGCATATTCTATTGAGAATGACCCTGATAGCGAGTAAACATAAAAATAATGAGATAATAAAATATATGATAAAAGAAAAACAAAGATAATTACAATAAATTTTGAAAGCCACAAAAGAGCCTAAAGGCCACAAAAGAGCGTACAAGCCACAAAAGAGCCCACAAGCCACAAAAGAGCCCACAAGCCACAAAAGAGCCCACAAGCCACAAAAGAACCTTTGAGCCATAAAAGAGCCTTTGAGCCATAAAAGAGCCTAAGAGCCACAAAAGAGCTTTAAAGCCCGCAAAGATGCTTACAGGGCAATAATATTCAAACCTTTGAGCCATAAAAGAGCCTTTGAGCCATAAAAGAGCCTAAGAGCCACAAAAGAGCTTTAAAGCCCGCAAAGATGCTTACAGGGCAATAATATTCAAACTGATCAAATGCATACTACTAATGAATTGAATTTTTCTCACGTTATATGTACAGATATTTTGTCTATTCAGGGACTAACGACCACATGGATCAATAAACAAACGTTACGCTCAGAGCACGAGCGTTTTCACAGAATGGCCGTGATAGCGCACAACTGAAGTAAACAAGCTTAATGTTATTTCCAGAAATTTAATTAATTTATGTATTACCTACCGATCTACTACGATCTACAGGGTTTATGATTGTAGTAATAAATACGTTATTGTTATTTTTAATGAAATTGTAATTATATAATCGTATTGTATTAATGTGGAGTTCTTTTCGAATGCTGAACACGTGCAAGTTGTTTGTGCAAGGCTCGGACGATTTCATTGAAGTCAGTTCGAATTGAACATTCACCCAGTGTAGACTTATAACTAAATATTTGTAAAATATAAAGATTTTAATATTTGAAGTGAAACCTTGCTGGTTTTATTATCAGAATGTCTACTCCAATATATACATATAGATAAACACCCAGAAACGGAACATTTTTTTTTCTTGTTCCGTGCGAGAATCGAATCCGCGACCACTGGCGTCTGAAGCAGACAGTGTTACCGCATCGCCAAAGTGGTCGTCAGACCTCAAGAACTACTCTTAGACTGGTGTAAACCAGATCGAAATTTGAAGTGTAGTTCCGAACGTTATTCGGAACATACAATAGATAAATAGATGTTTCCTTTTAAAAAAATTAGAGATTCTGGCGTAATTCGTCTTTACACGTTTTCTACCGACTTACTCTTCCCTTGGTGTTTCTTAATTCTTTGTTTAAGTAGTACTTACTATTAAATATGTATTGTAAGAAATCGGTTGTGGAGATAACGTTGCATTTTAATAATCATTAAGTAACATAATTCGATGGCGAGCAGTAATTAATATATGCAGATAGGAGCTGTAATGCAATGAAATGGTTCTACGTGATGGAGTGACGGAAACACTTTAATGGCCGCGCGGGAGTATAGGCCGAACGCTCAGCACTAAATTCGGCGCTATCATTGCTACAGGGCGTAAAAAATCCAAGCTCAACTTTAAAACCAAACTAAAAGCACTGCTTAGAGATACAAAACAAAAGATTCCAAATAACTTTGCCCGTACGTAACGTAACTGATAAGCACTATTATTTTTGTCATTGTTTGATTTTATAATATATGACATTTAATAATTTTACTATATTTGACATTATTTATTTTCTTTTTTAATCTGTTTAATTTTTATTCTTATTTCTTTTATGAATAAATTCAATCCATGTTTATATAATTTTGACACATTTTAAACCTTATTTTTGAATATTATTAATGCTCGCTTTTTTATGGTTTTTAAATTGCCTAATCTCTGTTTTGTTGTTTTATAATTTTAATATTAATCAAATTACTGTTTTTAATTGTAACAATTTTTAATATTTCAAATTTATTTATACATTTTAAAATAGTAATAATTGCACTGTGTCATCATATAAAGGTTTATTTTTATTTTTTATTAACATAACACGCTCCCCTGTTCCCAAGCTGTAGCAGAATATCAGCGCTTTGCTCTCTGAGCAAAACTGACTCTGAGCTACGGCTTATTGCACTGCTACAACACACATTTTTTTTTTATGATTGTATTTCTTTTTTAATTCCATTTTATTGTAATATGTGTGCTTGTAGTTGTCAATAAATGAATTATCTTTGAATTACCTATCTAAATATAAATATAGATTTACTACCATTGATATTAAGTTCAAAAATCGCATTTTTCATGTCCAACTACTTTTCCCTACCCTACATTCACGCATGGACAGCACTCATAACTCGCTGCCTTCATATTCGCACTTTGCATAAATAAACACCACCTTTTGTAATTTGATTTAAGACTCGCTCGATGAAAACTTAATTCCGATTGCAGAGAGACATGAGGCAATAAATTGTATTGCTTGAATACTTTTATGGCAGTGCAGACAGGTGTGAATAAAGGGGTGTGAAGGGAATATGCCCTTTTTGTTAAACTGATTATTGAGATTCTAGGAAGGTAAGATCCAATTCACTGGTGGTAGGGATTCATGGTGTGATGCGTATCTATTTACGCAAGTATAACTTTTCTGTTTATTTCTAGACATAAACAGCTTTAATAAATGAAAAATGTGATAAATAAAAATTACCCGACCAAAATTCGAACTTGGGACCTCTCGTTTGCCGGACGAGTGCTCTTCCATTGAGCTACCAGGGCCTGGCGGTACGCCTCGAAATTACTTACCACATTTTTGTTTTTACGTTATATTGCTAACGTAGCTCCATCTTATGGTATAGCTTTGCAGCTAAGACCACCCGAGACCAATTTCTTTACAGAAATTGTGAATCCCAGTTAAAGCGAAGCATTGCCATGTTTTAATAATGTTTTTAAGTTTTTGCAATTAAAATGCTCAATTATTATTAAATAAATGAAAAATGTGATAAATAAAAATTACCCGACTAGGATTAATTCAATTTTTATTTATTTCAGAATAATTTAGCATTTTAAATGCAAAAACATTACAGCTTTGCTTTGTTCGGGATGAAAGTCAGAATAGACGGTGTTAACTGGTACTGGGACTTATTATCTATGACTCAGGGTTTTTTTTCCTTGAGTCTCAAATATCCTTTCTTTATTATAGACTAATCGCTATCACCTGACGTTAAGTGAAGATGAGCTCGAAGAAGCTCGAGAATAGTGCACCCGTCAAAAGCCAGGCACCTAAACTATAGACAGTTCATGAAACGTTAGGTTGTCTTTTTTAAAATATACTTGAAACAAAAGTATATTTTAGAATAATGGGAGGAATCTATATTACTAATATATAAAGCTGAAGATATTGTTTTTTTGTTTGTTTGTTTGAACGCGCTAATCTCAGAAACTACAAATGGGGTTTGAAAAATTCTTTTTGCATTTGATAGCCCAACTCTTGAGGAAGGTTATAGGCTATATTTTATCCCGAAATTCCCACGGGAACAAAAGTTACTCGGGTAAAACCGCGCGCGGTGTCTAGTATACAATATAAAGCTGAAGAGTTTGTTTTTTGTTGGTTTGAACGCGCTGATCTCAGAAACTACAAATGAGATTTGAAAAATTCTTTTTGCATTTGATAACCCAACTCTTGAGGAAGGTTATAGGCTATATTTTATCCCGAAATTCCCACGGGATCAAAAGTTACGCAGGTAAAACCGCGCGCGGTGGCTAGTGTAATAATATTTAAGTAGTTGTAAAACAAATTTCAGTTTGGCTGGTGATATTTGATGTCAGTTTTTATGTTAAGGATGTCACTAGCCAAGTGCACTTTGAATAGGGTTGCCAACTTTTTTTTCTAGAAATAAAGTATATTTGAGTATGAAATATGACGACCACTTTGGCGTTGGGGTAAACCTATCTGCCTCAGACGCCAGTGGTTGCGGGTTCGATAACCGCACGGAACCAGAAAAAAGAAATGTTCCGTGTCTGGGTGTTTATCTATTTATGTATTTATATTCTAGGTTCCCCCCTAGTTCTCTATATGGTATCCCATAACACAAGCTATGCTTACTTTGGGGCCATGTAGTTAGTGTGATTGTCTGGGGATTTTATTTATTATTATAGTATAATACTGTTAAAACTCTGATGCTCTACGACCAAGCGGGTGTTGCACGGATTAGTCGCCCTTTATCATACCTATGCTTATCCAGTGGTATTCTTAGCTTATCCGAAAAGGACCAAAAGGTGGTAGAAAACTTTGTGAAGCATGCTTTTCTGCGTAGTGCCCTGCTTATTTCTAGACATAAACAAACAGCTTTGCTTTGTTCCGCATAAAAAGGATATGCAGTATCTACAAATGACCTGCACAAAGACTTATTATCTACGTCCCAAGGTAGGTAACGCACTGGTAGTTTCCCTAGACCTTTTGGGGACTGAAAACTGCTCGCGTCCGCAAGGTTTAGCCCTCGATGCCTTGTACGTGGTCCCTGGGTGGTGCTAAACGAGCAGTAAAATCTGGTGGTAGACTTCGGCCGTGGCTTGTCACCACCCACTAGACAAAACCATGCCGCCAAGTAACCTAGTTGCGTTCCGGCATGATGTCTAGTGTAGCCATTGGGGAGGATAGGTCTGAGTAATCGTGCTGCATCGGAGAACTGTTTTCAACTCGTAGGATAATGACTCACCGGGTGACTCGTTTTGGAGGGTAGCGGGATCCGAAGCACGGTGCACCGCTGGCCGACCGCAGGTAGTAGGGGGCCCAAGTAGCATGCCAGCCACATGCAAAAGGCTGCCCCGCCACCTCGCGAAAAATCCCGGGAGGCTCCATCGTGCCGGCTGGCGACCGGTTTGAGAGGACCCGATGGCGAACTCGGGGGGGTTCGGGCGTCCCCGCAGTCTCCAAGCGAGTTTCCCAAAGGTGCGTTACCCCTATCGAGTTGCTTGGTTCCATTTGCAGCACTTCACTCAACTTCTGTTCCCCTCCCTATTCACTCCACTCCAAAATTAATGAAAGGTCCAAAGAAGAGTAAGGTAACACAGCGGTTGCACTTCCTCTCGTTTAAAGTGCACTTCTGTAACATCCGAGGAGTGCACTCCAATCTCAATGATGTCCACCACCACCTCGAGACGGAGAGACCCCACCTACTCTTCCTAACGGAGACGCAAATCTGTGATCCGTCAGACTCGGCATACCTCTGTTACCCAGGTTACATCCTGGAGTCCAAATTCCACCCGCACGCCGGAGTGTGCATGTATGCCAGTGACAAGATCTGTTGTCAGCGTCTCCGTTACATAGAAGTGCCGGACCTTTCAGTTATGTGGGTTCACATAGATACCGGCCTAGACCAAATGGTATACGCTCGTATTTATCGGTCACACAGCGGAGATCGGGAGACAACAAGGCTTATGGACTATCTCAGCAGTACAGCGGACAAGGTTCAGCAACGTTTTCCCACAGCGCAGTTGGTGTTCCTGGGGGATTTTAACGCACACCACGGACAGTGGTTATACCCGTTTCAGGACACTGACCATGCTGGTAGAGAGGCTTTTAAGTTTTCGCTCACTCATGGCCTCTCTCAGCTTGTTGACGAGCCTACGCGCATCCCAGACGTTGCTGGCCACACTGCTTACTGCCTGGACCTTCTGCTGACAACCGATCCCGACAGATATTCGGTGTCCGTCACTGCACCCTTAGGGACATCCGATCACTGTCTGGTGAAATCTGTATAGCAGTACTCGCCACCTGACACCCGACCAAGTGGTTCTAGGCGAGTATGGCGTTACAAGTCGGCAGATTGGGATGAAATGCGACATTTCTTCGCATCTTATCCGTGGCGGCAAGCTTGTTTTACATCAACCGATCCATCGTGCTGCGCTGATGCAGTCTCAAGTGTGATAGGTCAAGCAATGGAGTTCTTCATTCCCTACGCTGATCTATCCCTTGAAACCAAAGCTCGCCCATGGTTTAGTGCTGAATGCTCTTCCGCTGAAAAGCGTAAGCGAGAAGCGTACAAAGCCTGGGCAACCGCTCGCAGAAGCAAAGCCGATGACTCGCATGAACACAAGAAGAGGTACAATGCTGCCGCCAAGTCCTGCAAGAAGGTGATCAAAAGAGCTCGTTTCGCCCACATAGGCTGTATTGGAGACAGAATAGCGTCATACCCCTCGGGAAGCAAAGCTTTCTGGTCCCTCGCCAAGTCGGTCGAAACGAACTTTTGTCGCCCATCGCTGCCGCCACTGCGGAAACCTGACGGTTCTCTAGCCCACACCGCTAAGGAAAAGGCGGATTTATTTGCCAGTATCTTTGCGGAAAATTCTCGTCTAGATAGCCAAGGAAAAATCCCACCCCAATTACCTCAGTTCGGTCCTACAATAGGTACCGTTCATATTCGCCAAAAAGAGGTTCTTAAATGCTTGCTGCACCTAGACGAGAATAAGGCTAGCGGTCCAGATGGTATTCCTGCAGTGGTGTTGAAACGCTGCGCAGCTGAGTTGTCTCCCGTTTTGACGCGTCTCTATAGACTTTCTTTGGAATCTGGTAAAGTCCCAAAATCCTGGAAGCTGGCTAACGTACAACCAGTACCGAAGAAGGGAAGCCGTGCTGATCCTGTCAACTATCGACCAATCTCAATCACTTCCATACTTTGCAAAGTCATGGAACGTGTATTGAACAATCGACTCCTGGCATACCTCGAGACCAACGAGCTCCTAAGCGATAGCCAATATGGTTTCCGCAGTGGACGCTCGACCGGCGATCTTCTCGTGTATGCCACACACTTATGGAGTGAGGCCTTGGAGGGTCATGGTGAAGCAATAGCTGTTTCCTTAGACATATCCAAGGCCTTTGACAGGGTCTGGCATGATGGTCTCTTAAGCAAGCTTCCAGCATATGGCATACCGACCGGGCTCTGCGACTGGATATCTGATTTTCTGAGGGAACGGTCGATTCGAGTAGTCTTAGACGGCTACTCCTCTGACCTAATGGAGATTAATGGCGGGGTACCTCAGGGATCTGTTCTCTCTGCAACTTTATTCTTGCTGCACATTAATGACCTCCTAACACCAGGCATTATTGGATATGCTGATGACAGCACTGTTGTTGAGAGATATATATCCAATGCGCGAACGAGCGCCCATGAAATCCAGGTTTTGAGAAAGTCTATGATAGAGCGCGTTGATTCGACCTTGCGGAATGTGTCCGATTGGGGCGAATCTAACCTGGTCAAATTCAACGCCTCCAAAACACAAGCGTGTCTATTCTCCGCAAAAAAGAGCACCTTTACTTTTACGCCCACTTTCCAGAATGTATCTGTTCCCATCACCGACCAACTAGGGCTTTTGGGCGTCACTATAACGTCCAAATTAAACTTCGGACAACAAATTGAGTCTATGGCAAAAACGGCTTCAAAAAAATTGGGTATCATCTCGAAGGTCCGGCGGTACTTCAGCCCTGAACGGCTGCTCAACTTATACACAGCCCAAGTGAGGTCGTGCATGGAGTACTGTAGTCACCTTTGGGATGGTTCTGCCAAATACCAGCTCGAAGCGCTAGACTCTGTTGACCGAAGAGCCCGTAAAATCATACAACAACCTTACAAATAAAAAATTGCAGACGCTGGAGCATCGTCGTAAGGTTGCTTGTTTGACAGTATTTTATCGGCTACATTTTGGTGAGTGTGCGAGTGCTCTTTTTGACCAAATTGAACCCACCCCTTTTTACCACCAGACTACCAGACGCAGACAGAACTTCCATCCCTATATAGTGGATTTACCAAGAAGTCGAACCTTTTTGGTACGGATTGCCAAGGAGTGGAACAATCTGCCTGCGTCTGTTTTTCCTGACCACTACAGTCCTGGAACTTTTAAGTGTCGAGTGAATAGGTTTCTCGTGGATGGACGTGTAACACCATAGTCTCCATGCGCACTTTCCATCAGGTGGCATGGAAGACAAACGTCCTATCCTTACAATATAAAAAAAAAAAAAAGTTTTCATTTAGACATGGATGATAACTTAGTATCCGGTAATCCCTATGCTCCAATGCTCCATACTCTCCCATGCTGTGATTTAGACAAAAGGTTTTATTGAAGCCCGTACTAAGAATGCTTTCTTAAGCATTGCTCATGATTCAAGCATAGATCATTAAACTTCATCTCTCCACTAAGAACTCTTATAGTTCTTTCCTCCACTAAGAACTGTCAAAAATTCTATTCTTAAGCGGTTTTCAAATCTCGGTAAGTTCTTGCATTTAAAATGCTCCATTATTATTAAATAACTGAAAAAATATGCTTAATAAAATAGCCCGACCAGTACTCGAACCTGGGACTACCGCTTGCGGACGGGTGCTCTTCAGAAATCACTTAGCATATTTTGTTTTGCGTTATATCAAATTCGTGAGGTAGCTCCATCTAGTGGTTGAGCTTTGCATTAAGCATGTCCTTTTTTCACTTTTTTCAATAGGTATTTGAAGTACAAACGTTCTAAAGCCAAAGCTGTCATACCATTTTAAACCGACTTCCAAATGGAGGAGGTTGTCAATTCGTGTGTATGTTTTTTGTGTCTTTGTTACACGATTTTTTAGACAATGATGAATAGATTTTGAATATTTTTGATAGGTAGAAGAGATGATAGAGGATACTTCAGAGATGGTCTCATACACATTTCATCGATATCGATTGAGTAGGTACTTTATGAAAAAAATAAATTATTCAAGAAACATACCTTGTTTACGGCAATAACGGACCTTTTTCACGACTCTAAAAGGACTTTCAAAAGAAAAGTAAGTAAAGCCTGATTACACTCAATTACACTTCAAAACACACACTCACACCACTACACATCTTACACTCACTCTATACCATTTTTTTTCTAATACATTGCTGTGAATTTTAGAATTTTTAATTTTCAAATTTTGAATCATGACAAACATTATTATTATTATTTAATCACTTGTATTTTGTAAATTTTGACAATCTCATTTCCTTCTTGAATTGTCATTAAATCAACTTTTTTTTTCTCATGTTTAATAGTTTGATAAAATTAGTTTCAACAATTCTTCCCAATTCTTTTTATTGAATCATTTTTTATTTTTCATATCTTAAATATTTATAACCATTGTGTAATTTATTGATCACCATCTAACTTGTTAATCGTCTATAAGAAAATAAATAAATAATGTAAATCTATAATTGGCTATATGTACTATTTTTATGTTTGTAATCATTAATTATTAAGAGCTGTGGACTTTGTAATAAATAAATAAATAAAATATGTAGGTATGAATACGGAAAAAAATTATAATGGCGACCTTATACTTCAGCCAATGTTTTGACGTGAAGTCGGTTTTCGTTAATGCTCTGCATTCGTTGATTATTGTTTAGTCTTGTTGAGTTCAGCCAGCTACCAAACACAAACTTTAACGTACGAATAAATATCAACAAACTTTCAAGAAAGAACCGTATGAAATTTCTTTTCACTTGACAAAATAAACTTGACTCTAAAGTGCATTGTTGATTTTGGGCCCAAAACACATTGTTTGTTTTTATGCCAAATCCTTCTCGCCACTTAGAATTTCGACAAGCCATATTAAGTTACCGTTCTTTGATATAAGAGACGGGCCTTTAAACTGGATACCACTTAAAAGCCAATAAATAAATAAATAGAGAATAATTTTCGTTAACAATGGTTGCGTTTTTTCAACAAAGCTAGGAGGTATAGACCACCGAGATGGTATGAAAAAGGATTTGATTTCCTACGTTTTGATAAAGGAAGAAAAACCGACTCATATTTCTTAGGGCAGGGTATTTAACATTTGAAACGGCATTAAAATAATAACATACCAACTTAATATTAATGAAAGTACAATATAAAAATTGAAAGTCTAACGACGACCTAGTACAGTCAGCGCCAAAAAGATTTAGACGTTTAGGGCAGTCAAATTGATCACATTTGCATAAATTCATAAAGCCAGTCAGAGTATGCATATACTCGTAATAGATGTCAACACGAGGAGTTGAAATGTAAATAAAAACCGCGATGAAATTCAAATTAATACGTAACAATTTGTATAATTTATATATTTTTTTTTATTTAATTGAAGTCGTCGTGACGCCGTGGTTACTGTGTGTATCATACGATATCACAGGTTAAGCAACGCTCGGCGCGGTCGGTACTTGGATGGGTGACCGCCGAGCCGACCGTTCATTTTTCACGGCGACTTCCGTGCTTCGGAGGGCACGTTAAGCAGTCGGTCCCGGGTGCTGTATACTTGTATACAGTAGTCGTTAGGGTTTGTTAGCAGCCATTACGGCGCCTTGAAAATTCTGACATCCACCTCCCAGCACTGGGCCAGCTTGGTGGATTACAGCCTATACCTCCTCGTCACCCAGGGGAGAGACTCATACCCTGCAGTGGGTGAGTTAGAAAGAATTGTGGTGATTTCTTTCATTTACTGTCTATGCTTACTGTAATTGCTTTGCAGACCCCGTGGTCAGTCGCTCGTGACGTTAAATATAAATTAGTTGCTACTTCGTGCGGTTTTACCCGCGCCATTTTGAATTCCGCGGGGACATCGGGATAAAAATTAGCCTATGTGCCAGACTATACAATATCACTATGACGAATTTCATCTAAATCCGTTGAGCCGTTCTGACGTGATTGAGGAACAAACATATACATTCATCTAAACTTTCATATTTATAATATAAGTAAGATACGAGATAAATCCAGTTAAAAGGCGCTTTATTTTAATTAAAATAAAGTACATTTTCAATATTTTCAAGATAAGAGCTTTTAGCTAAAGGTGATTAGCGGCCCTAGGTAACCTCTTCGGTATGTCAAATTTTGGGCTCAATAATGGGCTAAATAATTGTTTACTAATCGTGAACCGTAATCGGGACTAACTAATAAATTGCCTTAACTAATTAATTAATTCAATGCCTACTAAAATCAATACGTAAAAATGTAACAAGGCAGACTAAGAATAATTAAAGGGAAATAATAAAACGAGCGACTAAAAAACAAATTTGGACTGGAAATAATAAAACGAGCGACTAAAAAACAAATTTGGACTGTCTTGAAAAATATATGAAAATGAACGGTTTTAAATATTAATATTGCGACTGAATTACTAAGTGAGCGACTAAAACACATATACATTGCGATGAAAGAGATAAGTTACGAGAAGGGCTCCCGCACCGGAAGGCGGAATCAGTACGGTTAGGTGCGACGACGAGCGCAGCGAGGAGGAGCATGTTAGGTTGCATATAGTTATACACGTGCGCGAGCCGAGCGAGCGAAGCGAGCGGTGCCGCGGCAGCGGCCGGCGAAGCGCCATAAACCTGGTCAGCTATTATAGTCAACCCTGGACAATCCCGACATGGTCAAAAGTGTTTTTAAGTCGCTGTTTCATTGATTCTTCGTCACTCGCTCTCAGTCGCTCACTTAATTAAAACAGTAAGCCAAATTCATTATTTTTGTCACCTAAAATTTTTATTTACAGTTACTCGATTAAATACTACCCATAATTAAATGTGTACCATCAAATATTACCATACTTTTCGCAATAAATTGATTTGATTTGATTTAAATAAATCATACATTTAAACTCCATAAAAAGTTTTAAGTACGCTAATACGCATTTTTTTTTAAATCTTAAGTTAGATGGCGTTATGTAGAACATCTTGCACTATTTATTATTACGATATATTTGCTCTTTTATAAAACATTTCGCACCCTTACTTTACTATCACTTTGGGAAACTAAAAAAGGATTAAAATTCCGACGCTAAATAAATACGTGTACAAATATAAATAAATTTGGTTCCGAACAATTAATTCCTTTTGCATTCATCCACTAAACACACTTTAAGGTTTTCTAAATCAGGGTTACCGAGTCAATAGATAGATTAAAATAAAAAAAAGGGCACGCGAACGCCAGGTGCTACCAAACGAGGAACGGGAAGAGCCCATGCGTCTATAGTAAGTCTGTCATTGTCCTTTCAATAGGGTGGATATAATTTATAGTATTGTGATTTGCGGGTTGTTTTAAATAGATTTTTGAAGTTTTTATTAGCGGTGGCAAATAATGCATTACTGGTACAAATTCTGCATATATCAATTATGGCTTTGAAGGAGCATAGCCTGATGTTTTAAGTATGGTATAACATACATATATGTATTTAAGTTCTTGTGTTATATTTAGTATTATACTTGTATTATTATTTAGTCGCTATACAGTGATTTAAGCATCATTTTCATTAGTTGCCTTTTACAACAAGCTTATACGGATTGTTAGGAATAATCTCACAAGCGCTCCGCTCACCTGGATACGCACGAATTGGATTCAAAAGAGATCAGGAGTATCGCCGTATGGAAAAATTAAAATTTCCTGGACTCCATTAAAGTGTACGGCGAGTTGTAGATGAGGACTCACACAATCGGCGACCAGCTGGTGTAGCGGTAACATACATTGCCTTCTATGCCAGAGGTCCTGGGTTCGAATCCCGGCGGCGGCGGATATTTGTGTGATGAACACAGATATTAGTCGTCAAGTCATGGATGTTCACATGTTTATTTAAGTTTATTCTAATAAAAATATGTATTTATTCAATATGTATGTGTATATATTTCTTAAGTATATCAGTTATCTAGTATCCATAACACAAGTTCTTTAAGAAATTTAATTTGGGCTAGATAATATTGTGTGAGTGTCTGAAATATTTATTTATTTTAAAATATTTATTTTTATTAATCTTTTAGGTCGCAGTGTGACGAGCAGAGAAGACTGCTCAAATAGTCCCGTAACCCCAAATAAGAATAGAGCTATTGTAAGTCGACCCTACGAGTGAACTACTAAATAAGTCACGTTGGACACCTTTTACGACTTCACTGTTTAGAGGCGGTAGATGTATTTATCTTATGATTGTTAAATACACATCCATCATGTGTCTTGTGTAATTAGTTTATTATCTTTGTGCTTGATGCACAGCGTTTTTGTTTTCATGGTTCAACCTTGTTTAACTAGCTATTAAAGACTTTGTATTGTTGCTTTATATTACTGTACGGTGTTGGTATTCCTGAGGATTAAATTATTACCATATCAATTGAATCGGAATTAAATTCAAATCTCCCATGCTGGACAGGGAGCAAAAGAAAAATAGATAGAATGTACCAGCTTCTTCTCTTACCTCATACTGTGGGATGACTCTTAAAATCACGTTAATCACTTTATTGACATTTTTGTGGGCGATAGGCTGACCCCCTGTCACTGCAATAGTCTATCTCTATCATTGTAATACCTCCAATTCTCTCAAACGTGACATCAGATGGGTTTATAGCCTCCGGTGTACTGCCTACCCCATTGAAGTTATGTATGGAAAACCGGCTTCTATTCCCATTGCAGAGCTAACGTTTGTAAGAACTCGAATTCTGAATATGGATTTGGGGGTAGTACTACACTCCTGAGTGGTGCCGTTTTTTGAAATATCTCTAGTTCTAAACTCAATCATCGAAGGCAACGAATGTACGAAGGAAGGCTAGGCGCCTTCACACTGAGCCACCAAGTATGATACAATTTAAAAACTTTGCATGAATTATACAAGAAAACAGGGGTTTTAAAAAAATCATTCGATCCATTATACAATAAATTAAATAAGCATCTAAATATTTACTCAAAACCAATTTTAAGAGGTTAAGAAATTAATAACTGACTGGTTGGAAAACAAGACTTTAGAACAGGTCGAATATCTGCTCGAACAAGTAAACTAATCATACATAATAGTTAAAACAATAGTTTTTCATTCAGATGATAGCCACATTTTGTATGATCATTTTAAACTCTTCAATATTTTATTTTATACTCATAGCCCTTCTTGCACATACACACACACGCACATACATACACACATCCACACGCTCACTCACACATACACACACACTCAAACAAATGCATACACACACTGCTCTCACTTAAAAAACATATAATAAGTTGTAACAACATTAAATTTAACTTATTTCAATGTAATTAGTGACAGATCAACAATGTACCTATTTAAAATATTAACTAAGTTTGTACCTATTTCAAATGTATACGTATATATACATATATATTTTTTTCACTGCTATATGTTTCTGGTAGTTATTAGGAGGAGCGGTGCCTTCTGGTACAGATTATCTGTAACAATAATCTAAAAGGAGGCACCAGTCACTATTATTTTAAGAAATGTTTGTGAAATAAAGAAATAAATAATTTTTATTTTTTATTTTTTTTTAATTATCAAAACAAGATAGCACTGAATAATTCATCAACAAAATATTGTATTGCATTTTATTTCATGGTCACCCTATTTCATTGAGGGTTGGTCAAACAATATAATCTATAATTTGCAACAATTTCAAATGGTTCTAAACTAGGGGGCTACGAGAACTGCTAATTGTTACATTTTGATAAATAACATAAGTTTTTGATTATCAACTGTATTTGTTGAGACATAAAGTTTTATTTGCAGATTTAAGTTACTTATCTATTTGCTTTGTTAAAATAAAGTTGAGTGGTCTTTTTTGTAGGAAGTATTTCAATACACAGGGTTATTGTAATTGGTTTTGGTGAGTGTTCTATCCCTTAAGGGCATTACGAAATCTGTAGCACCGAATATTCAAGGTCTCAGATTTATAATCTATACTAATATGATAAATCTGAAAAGTTCGAATGCTGAAATCTCTTTAATTCAGTCGTATTGAGAATCGAACAAAACGCTTCGATAGTTCCTTTTTGGTACGGATTGCCAAGGTGTGGAACAATCTGCCTGCGTCTGTTTTTCCTGACCACTACAGTCCTGGAACTTTTAAGTGTCGAGTATAGGTTTCTTGTGGATGGACGTGTAGCACCATAGACTTCATGCGCACTTTCCATCAGGTGGCATGGAAGACAAACGTCCTATCCTTACAATATAAAAAAAAAGAATCTCGTTATTTTTGAAGTCGATTGAAAAGAAACTTAAACTTGGCTAAAATTAATACTTATATTTCGAATATTATGTATGTTCTAACCTGTAAATAAAGAGAATCTTCAGACACTCCCACCAACTACATAGCCCCAAAGTAAGTACAGCTTGTGAGTGTAGCGAATTAGGAGGAATCTAGAATATAAATACATACAAATACAGATAAACACAGAACAACACCCAGACACGGAACATTTTTCTTGTTCCGTGCGGGAATCGAACCTTTGATCTCTTTCCATCATTATAATACATCCAAACTTTTCATATATGACATCAGATGGTTTCAAGCACTTCAAGCCTCTGGTGTACTGCCTACCTCATAAGGGGTAGGTACAGGAGTGAAGTTATGTATGTATGTATTGCCGTTCACGGCAGTGTTAGACGAGGTACTGGCGGATCATCGAGCCATTGTGCTCGCATGCGTCGTCGACTCTGCGCTGGCGCCTCGTCGTATACAGGGTGTTTCTAAACATATTATTAATTATGATACGCTTCATAAAGAGTTAAAAAGTATAAAATGGTTTCAAACCAGTAACATGTCCTGTCCTAAAGAATTATACGATTTTATCCGTTTATCCTTTGAAAATGCAGATAAAGCAGCATCAAAGAAAGAATATTCTGATAAGAAATCTGTCAAAATAAATAACCTTAAACTGCCATGGATCGATGAAAATGTCACTCGACTTAGTGAGAAACGAAATAAATTATTTAAATCTTGGAAACAACGTCCTTATGACTCAAATTTAAGACTAGAATATAATAAAACCCGTAACAAACTGCACAAAGTGTTAGAATCAAAAAGAAATGGCTATTACATTAAAGAAATTAATAATAATTTTAGTAATCCAAAAAAAATGTATCAAATCGTCAACAGTATGCTGGGTCGAGTGTCACTTTCAATTGATGAGGTGGTTCAAAAAGCCTTTCAATGTCAAGGATTGTCAATGCGCAGTATTGTCAACAATTTTGCGACTGGATTTAATAAAGCAGTAAAAGACATAATTCCTTACTGCCATACGAACCTTTTAAACTCAAATGACAGCTCCAAACCAGTGGACTGCAGTATATACTTCCAAAAAGCAACTCGTGATAATATACATAGGATTATTACTAAATTGAGCAGTAGAAAGTCACCAGGGCATGATGGTATTCAAATATCAAACATAAAATATGTAGGAAGTGACGTGGCTGGAGTTATCGCTGATTTAATTAATAACAGCGTTGAAAATGGCTCATATCCTGACGATTTAAAGGTAGGATGTGTTAGACCGATATTTAAGAACGGAAGACGGGAGGACTACCTAAACTATCGCCCGATCACTTTACTGTCAAATATAGATAAAATAGTGGAAAGATTCGTATGCGAACAAATTCACGCATTTTACAGAAAACACAATATCTTGTACCATAATCAGTTTGGTTTTCAAGCGGGAAAAGGTACATCAGACCTTCTGCTTAAGTTTACAGATGAGGTTAACATGTATTTAAATCAAAAATGTCATGTGTTTGTCCTCTTTATTGACTTTTCACGCGCTTTTGACACGCTTGACCATAAGCTCCTTATTAAAAAGTTAGAGTCTTGTGGAATCCAAGGAAACTTACTCAAGTGGTGTCGTACTTACCTACATAATAGAAAGTACAAAGTTAGAATAAAAGACACTTACAGCAAACCGGTGGCGACAACTGAGGGCACAGCCCAAGGTTCAGTGCTAGGACCGTTACACTTTTTGTCATATGTAAACGACATGAACAAGTACATCAACCACTGTACTTGCTACCAGTTCGCTGACGATACTTGCCTAATATCGTCGAATAAGGACCCAAACATAGCCCGAGATAACTTACAAGCTGACTTTATCTCTCTTTTGAAATGGTGTCATGATAATAGTCTTGTAGTAAATTTCTCAAAAACTAAACTGTTGCCTATTAAATCACCGAACAAAAAAAGTATATCAATAAAACCAATAATAGCTCATAACCATCACTGCTTACACATGCCCAATCTCGATTCATGTAGCTGCACTTCTATAGAAGTAGTTAATAGCCAAACATACCTGGGTTTGAGAATCGACAACAAACTTAACTGGTTTAATCATGTCGAATACGTGTGCAATAAACTTAGACAATTTCTGGCTAGCATTATTTTATTAAAAAAAAGAATTCCTTTTAAAGTTAAGTTAATGCTATATAATTCGCTTGCTGAATCATATATACAATACGGGTTATGTAGTTATGGACGTACGTACAAAACATACTTAAACAAAATTTACAACCTCCAACTTAAAATATTGAAGAATATAGTCTCTAATAAAACTCGGCAACAATTTCACAATGATAATAATGGAATCTTTAGCCACTGTAAAGTCTTACCAGTTCAGTATCAACTTAAATATATGTTGTTAAAAAAAATGTTTTTTGAAAAAAAAATACAGCATGAGATAAAACACCCTGTGTACACCCGGGCGGTTGCGCGGCGTCGCTTGTGCACTTCTCGGGCAAATAATGTTTATGGCGAGAGAACGACTACCCACATCATTCCTAGACTTATTAATAAATTACCTCAGGAACTACGCGACAGCTTGACGCCTAAAAATATTAAAATCAAACTAAAGCCGTACTTCCTAAGGAACTTTAGTGTTTGAAACATTGGCGTTTTAGTTGCTTAATCTCGAACTTTGAAAATTTCAACGGTATATTACAATAATAATATTGCTTAGGTACCTATGTATGTGTTGTGATTGTATAAAATAAATTGTGCCGGTGTACCACTTGAAAATTGATAAATGTACTTACATAAAAAGATAAAAATATTTTATATGTAAAGTAGTTATAAGAAAGTTTTGTACTGAAGTAGACTATTTGCATATTCACAAACCTTCGTGGTTTATTAATGCACTATAAAAATGTTCATTTTAAAATTGTTTTTGTGAAATGATAATAAATAAAATAAATAAAAATAAATGTATTATTTGTATGTTCTAACCCTACACGGAAGAAAACATGATCTAATACAGTCCTCAACGACAACACAGAGCTGCCATGGCCTCGATCATGCCGGGAGCGGCTCATTTCGGTGTCACAGCGCAGCGGCCGGAGGAGGCCTTTGCACGGGCGGGATATATCTCGAGATATATCTGACTCATATTCAAACGTCTTTTAACTTAAAAGGTGACTTAAAAGTTTCCATCTAAATTATCCAAGCTGGAACGTAGAACTGGGTTGGGGAACTATAGGGTTTGCCTGGCTGGCTAGCGTTCAATCTTAATTTTAAATCTGAACCTGTTTAATATGAATATGGGACGGCAATTATGTACTGGCAATGTTTTAAACCTAAACTGTTATCTTGACTTCTTGTTCATTTTACATCAGTTGAGATTGGGGTTGAACGTCGGTAGTCATAGTTAAACAAAAGTCTTGCTTAAACTCGAGTGACTCGGGCAACGAAACGTCAAGATACAATGTATGATGCGGACAGAATATCATTGTTTTGTTTACCAGTAACCAACAGCTGCGCGTATTTTTTAGCTTCAAAACCTTTGTTTCAATAGTAATTTCTTCATAATTTACAGCCTTCATCAGGAGCTTTGCTATCGAATTTTAAAAACCAAATGGTAGATTCCGAGATAAGCTAAATCAGAGCTATATAGATATAAATATTAATTTATAATACTAGGATTAATAATAAAGTAGATTAAATATTTGAAATTTCAATTTTACGTAACTCACTTAAATACTTTCTTACTTTCACTATATTACCTGGATTTTTCTTAGAAAACTAACTGGTGACTGTTAAAACTCTTCAATAACATGGCAAACCAAAATCCAAATTTTCTACCATACTTGAAAGAATCATAGCTTAAAAATGCAATGAAAAATGTATGAAGTCAATATACTACAAGTCATCTTACATAAGAGTATCTTCAGATACATTTCAGCCAGGAGCCTATCCTCACATCACCGAAAATCATATTAGCCAAATATTTGTTCTCCATCCAAGAGGAAACGGCGAAAGTAGGCCGAATTCGGGAGTCTGCATATCCCCTACTGCCCTACAAACCGAAAAATACACCTTACGACACAGCAATAAGAGTTTTTTTTACAAATGCAGGCGTAAACTCTACTAAAGGCTGTCTCTCAAATAAAAAATAAACTCTATTCTAAAGCTCACAAGGCGGAGTTTAGAAGAAAAGGTTGCTTTCAAACGAAATGCAGGTAACCTAAAATTTAGATTGGTTTTGATTTTGCAGTTATGACCTTAGCTTCCTATAGTGTGCGAATTATGTCACTTGTCAATCATTTTGATTGATAATCTCGTTTTGATGACATCGTACTTGTTTGGGTGTCATTATTGTATGATTGTTAAATGGGATGATACACGTGATGCTAAATGTGGAACGCTTTTTTTTATATTTCGTTGAATCCTTGTCGATTATATGTTTTTAAGGTGGACCGACGATCTGGTGAAGTGATCTACGATTGGGTAAACACGGGATGAGGGCGGCGCGGGAACAGATGTCGTGGAGAACCTTTGGGAGGAGACTTATGCCCCTTTTCAGCATCAATCCTTAAATTTTAAGTAACCCTAAAAAAATATAGGTGACACCTAACAGAAATTTATTTTTCACCAACACCTTGGGGACACCTAAGGTCTTAAGGGGTCACTTAAATATAGGGGCCCGAACTTCGGTATCCTAAGTGCTAAGTGACAGTTTTTAGCAGTTTCTGAGAAACAAATCAAAGGGAATAAAAATGGAAATGAATGATTTATTAGAAGCTTTCGACGCAATTGAGACAGTGGAATTACTTTCAAATCCTAGGTTATTTACAAGGCCACAGGTTTATCGCGAAAGACAGGATTATTTCACATTATATGACGATAAAGACTTTTTTGTAAGATATAGGATATCCAAAGCCAGTGTGTCATTTTTATTAGAGCAAATAGAACATCTTTTAGAATACCCAAACAACAGGTATGTACTAAAAGCTAACTTTAATATGCTATACTTACATTTTATGTTTTTATGTATGCATTGTATCATTTAGGGATTTTTTATATAATATGCCTACTTTGTGTTGTATTTCCATTATTAATTTAAATGTTTCGGAAGTTACTTTTTTAGACAATTGAAAAGGATATAATCATACTAGCGACCCGCCCCGGCTTCGCACGGGTGCAATGCTGATACACGCTCTTGCCGCACCGGGCGGGCGGCCCGCCGGTACCGCCGCAAACGCTACGTCCCGCAATTTTTCTGTAAAATTGCGTTTGCGTCTGCAAATCTGTAATATCTTCGAAAATATTCACTTAAATCATACGGTGTAAGGGGCCTTATAGCTAATTATTAAATGAAAAATGTATTCAAGGTATTTAATTGGTTATGGATTAATGCTGTATTGGTTAAAATCGCTTAAAAAATTAGCCATTATTTGTCGTAAAAAGTAAATGACAAAAATAAGTTATTGTGGGTTATCCATAAGAGATAGACATATACCATCACGGACTTTTCTGTAGACCTTTTCAATGTGTACAATACTTAGTACATTATTTTGATAAAACTCGTAGGGTTCAGCCTGCGTTTGCAATGTAAGCGGAAAAATGTAATTATTTACGACATCACATTAGAAACCTCAAAAATAACAGTACTTCTCCACTATTTAATGGATGTTATTATACATATAAACCTTCCTCTTGAATCACTCTATCTATTAAAAAAAACCGCATCAAAATCCGTTTCGTAGTTTCATAGATTTAAGCATACAAAGGGACATAGGGACAGAGAAAGCGACTTTGTTTTATACTATGTAGTGAGTAGTGATGTACTTAACAAACTGCTAACTGTCTACGATACGTTTCTTCAAACCATAAATCTGTACACAATAGAGCATCCCTTCGTACAACTTTCCCAAGGCGCGGAAGTAACCCTTTTTGACAATAGAAAAAGAAATTTCTAATCATAAAACTCTAAGAAATTGCAACGTTTCTTTAAAACAAAATTTAAAACTATTTACGTACGCCGTCTCATACAAATAACACAAAAAAAAAGAATTTACACCTAAATACTTGTAACAAACAAGCATTTCAAACTCTACTTCTTAATTCACAGCAAAATGTAGGTACGGCAAAGGTATACTCCGTACAGCCTCAACTTGATAATATTTATTTTAATTAATCATTTGTTAACCATATGTTGTAAAAATGGAATATTTGGTATACTAAATTATATTAAAATTAATTGTGCTAAGTTTTAGACGTAAAACAGCAATAATTTATTTATCTATAAAAATAAAGACCAATGTAGTAGAGCACTAGTCTTGAAAAAGAAAACTATTTGTCACTTACTTAGGGAGCTCCTTGCTAGGCAACACTTAGCTTGGTGAAAATGAATATAGATAAATATGATGTTTAGGGAAGCCCCTAACGTAAGAGACACCTACTTAATAATGTTTTAGGGGATTGTTGGTAAAAACGGGCATTGGTCCAGCAGTGAGCGTCTCCTGGTTCATAGATAGATAGATATATGTTTATGTATTTTTTTCTGGTTTTAGTAACGCTTATGTAGTTTATTATTACGATGTTGCTGTCTTTACAGCAGACTTTTTTTCAAATTGATATTTTCGTTGACATAAACCGCAATATTGTGTCTCATAGACAGTGTATCGTGATGTTTAAAAGCCTATAGTAAGCTTCGAGGATCAAAATCTGTTAAGTAGTTACCCTGAACATACAGACAGACAGACATTCCCTTTTAAAAGATGTAGAGAAAAAGGTGTTTACTTACAATAAGTAGACTTTATAGCTCACACTGACTTATTTATAGAGCAATGTAAATAAGCTTTTATACTTAAATAAGTTTCTAGAAACAAAAATTACCTTTAATAATATACAAGATATAACAATAATTTTGTAATTCTCTCATGAAAATGCTTTTAACGTTTTTGCAGACGATAGGCTGACATCGGGGCAGCCTATCGTCTGCAAAAACGCTAATAAAATATTTGTCCCTTAACTGACTTTGACAGTATGCTTGAGAAAAGAAGCAGCGGGTACATTCTATGTTTTTCTTACGCTCCCAATCCAGCACGGAAGAAATATATTGCTATATTCTTTTCAATTTGTAAGAAATGAAGTATTTATTAAAATATGCTTTTTTATTCGTCACCTACGTTTGACGTCCGAGTCACGTAATTTAAAAAAAACGGCTTTTAGAAGGGACTGGGTCTTCATAAAGTATTACCGGAGTACATCACCGCTGGAGCGGTGATATTTGGCGGCAGTTAATACATAATGTAGGCAGGTCGTTAGCCAGCAGAACCCTGAAAGGGTTTTAAAAAGCGAACGCTTCGATAGTTCCATTTTGGTACGCATCGCTAAGACTAACTGTCTGCGTGTAGTTTTCTCCGACTCCTACAGTCCTGGTACTTTTGAGTTTATTATGAATAAGTTTCTCACACAAGCGTGGTTTGTTTCGGCGGCTTGCAAGTGCTTGCGTGAGCTCACCGCGATCTGGGCTACTGTCGGTTTTTGAAGACAGATCAAAAAGAGCTTCCATGCTGAACTGGGAGCGAAAGAAAAACATGAATGCACCAGCTGCTTCTATTCCCGGGCATACTGTAAAAGTCAGTTAAGGGACAGAGGTTTTATTGGCGTTTTTGTGGGCGATAGGCTGACCCCCTGTCACTGCAATAGCCTCTCTCCATCATTATAATACCTCATTTGTCAAACGTGACATCAGATGGTCTTATAACCACTGGTGTTCTGCCTACCCCATAAGGGATACAGGCGTGAAGTTATGTTTGTATGTATCAAAAAGAGATTGCGGCAATGGCTTGCTACGTATTTACACGTTGGGGCATATGCCTCGAGAAATATCTATATTTGAATGTAAAAAACACTAATATAAACGTGTTGTTTTATAATTATTATTATAATAGCAACTTTGAAGTCGTCTTGGCGCCGTGGTTACTGTGTGTATCATACGATATCACAGGTTTGTGGGTAGTTTTATATTCACAAACATATATATCATCAGAACGCTGGATAATAAAGTCAGTCTAAGCTCAGCTGTGTGGTCTTATTCAATCTCCTTATAACCTACATAACATGGCGCAGTCGTAATTTAAATAAAAGTTTTAAATATAATATACAGGCGCAAGAGGCCTGAGTAATATAAATCCTTTAATATAAATCTGTGATACAATGGAGACAATTCTGCATCCGCCACCGCCATTCAACTTTGAAAATAACATCGCAAATGTAACGTCGGGTAATTTGTGCAACGAGTGGAAGAAATGGCGAAACTCTTTTAATATATATTACGAAGCGTGTGAATTGGCAAAAAAGGACCCGAAAGTTCAAATCAATATATTATTACACATCATCGGAGAAAAGAGTAGAGAAATATATGGACAATTCACCGGAGAAATAAGAACCGTTAAAGAGCTATTATTAGAATTTGACAGGTATTTTATGCCTAAAAAGAATTTAGCGGTTGAAAGACAGAAATTCTTTAAGCGCGACCAGCAAGAGTTGGAGTCTATCGATCAATATGTATTTGAATTGAACAAAATAGCAGTGAACTGTGAGTTTAGAGACTTAAGAGATGACTTGGTATGCAGCAGACTTATTTGCGGTTTGAGGGATATATCGATGTCGGAGCGCTTACTGAGGGAACCAGATATTACATTGGTAAAAGCGTTGAATATTTGTCAGCTAGCAGAGATGTCGAGAAATCAAGCCCTTAATCTCAGAGGAGAGTGTAGCAGAGCGTTGGATGTGCAGCTGGTGAGTCAGTCGCCACAGTATCACCGGGCGCAGTACGAGCGGCCGCCCGACCGGTCGTCAGGTCGGCCGGCGCCGTCCCAGTCAACGGTTCGTCACTCAAAGAAAGTGCAACGTCATAAAAATGCAAACAGTAATAACTGTGGTAATTGTGGTGGACTACACAGCTATAAACAATGTCCAGCTTTTGGTAAAAAGTGTATTAAATGTGACCGTTACAATCATTTCGCGCGAATGTGTCGATCGCAAAGAAAAGTGTATAATGTGCAAGAAGACTCCACCGATCAGGTAATTTATCAAATTAATCATTACTCTAATAGGGACTGGATAGTTAATCTCAATATTAATAGCAAAATGGTTAAGTTAAAGTTGGATACTGGGGCTGACGTTAACGTTCTACCCGTTAAATTATTAAAATATTTAAACGTATCACAGCATAATTTGTTAAAAACTAATATGAAATTAAGAGGGTATAGTGGTAGTAACATTTCAGTGGTAGGTAAATGTTTTTTGAAAACTATTCACAAAAATAACGTATATTTTTTGAAATATTATATTGTAAACGTTGACTCATCTCCCATATTAGGAAAAAGTTCTTGTGAGGAATTACAGTTAATAAAACGATTATTTAATGTAAATCAGGTGAAAAGTAAAAGTATTTTAGATGAATTCCCAGACGTTTTTAAAGGTATAGGGTGTTTACCGGGTGAATATAAAATACAGTTGCGTGATAATGTACAACCGGTCGTACACGCACCACGGAAAATACCATTAGCGCTCAGAGAGCAGTTTAGTCAAAAGCTGTCAGAAATGGTGAGTCAGGGCATCATTGAAAAAGTAGAAGGGCCCACGGATTGGGTCAATAGCATCACGGTGGTAAAAAAGCCCAACGGTGATTTAAGAATCTGTCTAGATCCGCGAGATTTAAACAAAGCAATTAGGCGTGAGCATTTCAAACTACCGACTTTCGATGAAATAACGGCTAACCTCTTGGGTGCAAAGTTCTTTAGTACACTTGACGCCAAATTTGGTTTTTGGCAGACGAAATTGCACCCAGATAGCACTAACCTCTGTACGTTCAATACGGTGTTTGGTAGGTATAAATTTTTACGTATGCCATATGGTATATCATCGGCGTCAGAAGTTTTCCATAAAAAACTGTATGAACAATTCGATGATTTGGAGGGTATTTGTCTGTTTATTGATGATTTATTAGTTTATGGGCCCACAAAAGAAATACACGATGAAAGGTTACGTAAAGTACTTAAAAGATGCCAAGATATAAATATAAAACTAAATAAAGAAAAGTGTAAAATCGGGCTCGACGAAATAAAATATTTAGGTCATAGAATTACTAAAAACGGCATCTATCCTGATAATTCACACATAACGGCCATCACAAACATGCCTACCCCAAAAAATATAAAAGATGTCGAGAGGTTTTTAGGTTTAGTAACGTATGTAGGTAATTTTATACCACATTTGTCGGAAAAAACTACTAAACTGCGAGAACTTTTAAGAAAAGATATTTCTTGGCATTGGGATAGTCACCACGAAATATGTTTTAACGAAATTAAAAAATCCTTGGTTAGTCCACCCGTGTTACAATACTATAGTTTAAATGTACCCATAGTAATATCTGTAGATGCTTCTAAGAATGGTCTTGGGGCGTGCTTGTTACAAAATAATTTGCCCGTTTGCTACGCGTCGAAGTCATTAACGAAAACAGAGCAAGCATACGCGCAGATAGAAAAAGAATTATACGCTTGCGTCTTTGCCTGTGAAAAGTTTTATACATACATTTATGGTAGGTCAGATATAACAATAGAAACAGATCATAAGCCTTTGGTTAGTATTATAACTAAACCTTTGGTGAGTGCACCTGCGCGCCTACAACGGATGTTAATGAGATTACAACCTTATTCGTTCACACTAGTATACAAGCCGGGTAGGTACTTGTACATAGCGGACACGCTGTCGCGCGCGGTCGCCGTGGGCGAGCACCGCGCATCGAACCCTGCACCCGGCGACGTGCCCGATCCGCGCGACCACTACGGCGCGCAGGCGCAGCTCTGTGCGATTAGTTCATTTAATTCGTTAACGGATACAAAATTTTTAAAAATACAAAAACTTACTGAATGTGATGAGGAGTTACAAAAGTTAATAAAGATTATTAAACGAGGTTGGCCAAATGAAAAGAATAATGTAGAAAATGAGCTAAGATGCTACTGGAACGGGAGAGAAGATCTCAGTTATAACTTTGGCATGGTATGGAAGGGTAATCGAATAGTAATACCTAAAGTTATGCGTTATGATATGTTGAAAGGGTTACACACAAGTCATTTAGGCATTGAAAAATGTAAGCTGCGTGCTCATGAGCTTATGTATTGGCCAAACATGAATACGCAACTGGAAGATTATATTTCCAAATGCCAAGCTTGCACTACTTATAAAAAACAAAACTGTAAAGAACCGCTTATATCACATGAGATACCTGACCGGCCCTGGTGCAAGCTAGGTGTGGATATATTTCACTTCAGCAGTCAGTCTTATTTGATAGTCATAGATTACTACAGCAAATTTATAGAAATTGCAAAGCTTTCTTCAGTGACATCTAATTATGTAATTAGTAAATTAAAGATATTATTCAGGCGATTTGGAATACCTGAAACTGTCATGTCCGATAACGGTCCTGAGTTCTCATCTAATGCTTTTAAAATGTTTTCCCAACAGTGGGACTTCAAACATATTACATCCTCTCCTAGATATCCTAGGTCTAACGGACAAGTCGAAAGGGCCGTCCAAACAATAAAAAGTATTATGAAGAAGACCACCTACGATCAAACAGATTTAAATTTAGCTTTATTAGAATATGCAAATACACCTATAAGTTCTGATTTACCTTCGCCTGCAGAATTAATGTTTAATAGGAAACTGCGTAGTATACTACCATGTAATCCTGTTTTTCTTAAACATAAATCTAATAAAAACATTCATCAAAAATTAAAAACAAGGCAGCAACGACAAAAACAATATTATGATAAAGGTACACGTAAATTATTGCCATTAAAAAGTGGTCAAAACGTAATGGTGCGAATTAATAATAGCTGGGTACCGGGAATGGTAACTAAACAAGTAGATATAAGATCGTACTTAATTAAACTGAATAACGGAAGTGAACTTAGACGTAACCGGCAACATATTATAGTAGATAATAGCGAGAGACCCACATCACTTACTTATTTTCAATTTGATGATATTGGTAGTCATAGCAACGTCGCGTGCAGCTCCAGTAATCCATTGTTGAGTTCGACAGCTGATAATTATTGTACTCGTTTTGGCAGGACAGTTCGGCCTCCTGATCGGTGGGGATACTCAGCGCATTAAATGCCATGAACCTTTTAGCTTGGCAAATACTGCTGTGTCATAATATGTGCTACCTACCTACTTGTAAGTTGTAAAATTTATAATTATTGCATAAAAATAAAATAAAAAAGCGGATGACTGTACCTACCTATACCTATTGTATAAATTTCTAATGTAATGTATGGTAAAAAATTGTAACTTAAACTCCTGGCTTATTAATTATTGACATACTTATTAATTTTTGTTTTTAAATTGAAATATTGGGATCCATTTTGATAATAATACTTTAACATATAATTAATTATAAATGATTGTGTTTTATTTATTTCTTTTAATTTAATTTAATTTTAATACCAATAACATATTATTTTTTGTTTTGTTTTGTTTTTTTTTTTTTTGTTATTAGATCCATAGTTGTAATTAACAAATTTATTTTAATGAAGTCATCGTTGTGTTTTGTTTATTATTTTAATATAAGTACCTAATTTTAATGTCTCTGATTTAATTTCGATAGCACCTATTAATATAATTTATATGTGAAAATTATTTGATTATAAATTCTTTGTTTTTTGTGGAGTTATAAAATGCATGAAGGAATAATAGCATCATATTTAATTTTAATTTGGTTTGATTTTATTGTTTTATTTTTATTAATTTTTTTTGTTTCATTAATTGTATTACTGATACCTAAGCTTTATAAACAAGCGTATATGTATATGTAAAGAAGGGGGTTGTGGGTAGTTTTATATTCACAAACATATATATCATCAGAACGCTGGATAATAAAGTCAGTCTAAGCTCAGCTGTGTGGTCTTATTCAATCTCCTTATAACCTACATAACAAGGTTAAGCAACGTTCGGCGCGGTCGGTACTTGGATCGGTGACCGCCGACCGTTCATTTCTCACAACGACTTCCGCGCTTCGGAGGGCACGTTAAGTAGTCGGTCTCGGGTGCTGTATAATTGTATACAGTAGTCGTTAGGGTCTGTCAGAAGCCATCTTGGCGCCTTGAAAATCCACCACCCAGTACTGGGCCAGCTTGGTGGATTATGGCCTATACCTCTTCTTCACCCAGGGGAGACACTCATGCCCTGCAGTGGGCTCATTACAAAAAGTTGTGATGATGATGATGATAATAGCAACATGCGACACAACTTCCGTCATGACACGTCCGCCATGCTTGCTTGTCCGAAACACAATAAGGCACAGGCAACGGTGTAAATGGCATCCAAGCAATTGTCAAGGCTTGAAGCTTGTACAAACCTGCCAAGCCTCGGCAAGCTTGTTAAAAAGCTCTATAGATGATCACTTGCCACATACGGGCTCGACGCCTCGTACATCTATCTATATCTATCTATCTATATCTATATCTACCTTTTTTTTTTTTTTATAAAATATGGATGGGACGTTTGTCTTCCATGACACCTGATGTTAAGTGAACATGAAGACTAAGGTGGTACACGTCCATCCACGAGAAACCTATTCACTCGACGCTTAAAAGTACTAGGACTATACTGGTCAGGGAAAATAGACGCAGGCAGTTCATTCCAAACCTTGGCGACCCGTATCAAAAAGGAACTGTCAAAGCGCTTAGTTCGACTTTTCGGAATATCAACCACATACGGATGGAAGTTCTGTCTGCGTCTAGTAGTCCGATGGTAAAAGGGTGAGGGTTCAATTTGCTCAAACAGAGCACTCGCGCACTCACCAAAATGTATCCTGTAGTACACGGTTAAACAGGCAACCTTACGACGATGCTCTAGGGTCTGTAGTTTTTTGGTCGTAAGGTCGACGTTGTTAATTAATTTACGGGCTCTTCGGTCAACGGAGTCCAGCCATAGATATACCTATATCTATATCTATCTATCTATATCTATATCTTCTATATTTATCTATACTTATAATAAATCTGTAGAGAGGTCAATTCTGTACATGGAATATTTTTTCAAAATAACTATCAGGGGGTGGTTAGTGATCGATACTGATGCCAAAAATGCAATCAGTAAAATTTTTGTCTGTCTGTCTGTCTGTCTGTCTGTATGTTCCTTATAGAAACAAAAACTTCTCTACGGATTTTAACGAAACTTGGTAAAATTATTCTTCATACTCCTGGGCAGGTTATAGTATACTTATTATCACGCTACAATCAATAAGAGCAGAACAGTGAAGGGAAATGTTGGAAAAAGGGAGAAGTTATTTCAGTTTTTAAGCTTCCGTCGCGTGTGCAGCCTTAATAGTTAAAGCTACATAGAAATCATGTATGACAGAAATATTCTTCATAAAATTATATAAAAAATATCCCACGACAGTATTTGTCTATATTTTATGGTTGACTCACAATAACACGTTTTATCATAAAAAAACTCAAGTATTCTGTATATTTGTAATCAAATTATTTAAATATTTGTTGTAAAGCAGAATAACACCTGGACCATTAGAGGAATCCATAAATAACTTTGAAACAAAAATGTGATATTTGTTATGTGAGAAATAGGAGTAGAGAGAGTCGGCGACAGGCGATAGAGTTCTGTAGGTCGATAAAAGAGTTTTTTTTTACAAGTTTATTACAGTTTGCTAATGTGCACTTGATTTACCTGGTAACAAATGGCAACAGAAGCCATAGACATTATTAATTATTCACGGTAGGATTGAAGTTGCGAAAAATGGCCTTGCACGTCGATTATTATTTTCAACCGACTTCCAGAAAAGGAGGAGGTTCTCAATTCGTCTGTATGTTTTTTGTGTCTTTGTTACAAGGTATTTCGGACAAATATGAATTGATTTTTGAAATTGTTGTTTCATATGATAGAGGATACCTCATTGAAATCGGTTGAGTAGGTACTTCATTGAAAATTTCAAACTTTTGAAAAAATATGTATGATTTCGGAGAATGTTTACGTTGATGACATTCTTAACTCATACAAAGTATTGACGTGAAGTCGGTTGTTTTAATGCTCTGCATTCGTTGATTATTATTCTCAAAAAGAAAACACTGGATAATCTTGTTGATTGACGACCGGCTGGTGTAGCGGTAACATACATTGCCTTCTATGCCAGAGGTCCTGGGTTCGTATCCCTGCGGCGGCGCGGCGGCGGATATTTGTGTGATGAACACAGATATTAGTCGTCAAGTCATGGATGTTTATATGTTTATTTAAGTTTATTTTAATAAAAAATATGTATTTATTCAATATGTATGTTATATATGCCACTTTGGCGATGGGGTAAACCTGCCTGCCTCAGACGCCAGTGGTTGTGGGTTCGATTCCCATACGGAACAAGAAAAAAAAAAATCCGTGTCTGGGTGTATATCTATTTATGTTATTTATATATATTATATATTTATATATATTCTAGGTTCCCCCCTAGTTCGCTACATGGTATCCCATAACACGAGCTATGCTTACTTTGGGGCCATGTAGTTGGTGTGATTGTCTGGGGATTTTATTATTATTATTATTTATTATATATTTCTTAAGTATATCAGTTATCTAGTATCCATAACACAAGTTCTTTAAGAAACTTAATTTGGCCTAGATGATGTTGTGTGAGTGTCAGAAATATTTATATATGCTCTACCACCTCATCACCCTGAGGGGTACCTAGAGATTCATAGCCCTGCAGTGAGTTCATTAGGGTGCTACGTCGTTTTTACTAGGTGAATCCTTGTAAAAACTATCGACCAACGTCGAATAATTCATCCTACCATCGACGGTATATCAATTGGTGTGGTGACATCCTTACAAAGAATTTTTATGATAAAAGAAAACGTCATCGTATAATATTCATGAAACATCATGGTGATAATGGCAAGCTTTGCAAATGACTTACTATAGATATAATGATTGTGAAAACGTATAAAGTTTTATAGTTACTTGCGTAGAACGAAACAAAAGCTCTTAAAGAAACCTACAAGTCTTAACATGTTGTTGCGACTGTGGTATGTCGTCATTTTACAAGTTACCTTCTGTGTAAAACATTTAAAGGACTATTAAACGCTACAAGCAGTAATACAAATACACAATAATACATTTAATAATACCTTCGTTAGTGTCTCTCGCAGTCGCACAATGTTCCTCTTATACAAAATTTTACACATTAACATTTCAAAAGAGGTTCACAAGTACTTGTTTCATACTAAAATATGACAATGGGACTTCGGAACTACAGAAATAAATATAGGTATAGGTAAATTCCTAGTTTGGTAGCAAATGACCAATCAATTTAATTTAATTTACCCTATTTATTTAAAACGAACATTTGCCCGCAACTTCGTACGCGCATAAATAACGCGACAATATCAATGTTGATTGATAGCTACCGTTTTTTCTTCAGCACAGAGCCCTAAATATACATACATACATACATAACTTCACGCCCGTATCCCTAATGGGGTAGGCAGAACACCAGAGGCCATAAAACCATCTTATGTCACGTTTGAAAATTTGGAGGTATTATTATGATGGAGTGAGACTTGAACCCTAAACATAGAAAAGTAAACAGAGAAAGTGTGTGGAATACATTGTAACCGCAGGGGAGCGATTTGTCAAACAAAGTGCGCTTTTATTTGAAGTTGTCCTAAATAAACAGTCCTCTTACTAAGGGGCAGACCGGGAAAGTGGAGTTTTTAGGTGTCCATGTGGCGATAGCGAAACCATGTCATAAATAAATAAATATTTCTGTCATTTTTGACGACCAATTCAGCGGTTAGGTAACACCGTCTGCCTCAGATGCCAGTGGTTGCGGGTTCGACTCCGCACAGAACAAGAAAAAAAAACTCCGTGTCTGGGCGTTAATCATATCTATACTAATATTATAAAGAGGAAACCTTTGTATTTTTGTATGTTTGTATTGAATAGGCTCAAAAACTACAGGACCGATTTCAAAATTTCTTTTACCATTACTTAGAGGGATTCTTCCGAATCCTTATAAGCTACTTTTTATCCCGAAAATTCCGCGGGAATCGAAATTGCGCGGGTAAAACCGCGCGCAACAGCTAGTGTATTTATATTCTAGGTTCCCCCTAGTTCGCTACATGGTATCCCGTATCACAAGCTCTGCTTAGTTTGGGGCCATGTACATAGTTGGTGTGAATGTCTGGGGATTTTATTTATTTATTCACACAAAATTATTTTAGAATCAAACGAACTTACCTTGTGTTGTGAAGTTTGATATCTAATTATACGAGCATCTCGACCGAAGATGATTACCTAACATTTACATGCAGCAGTACGTTAGATGTTGCTGCCCTTATCACACTTTTAGATTCCTGAAACAACTGTTTTACCTTTAAAAACAAAAAAGTACTCATTCGTTCCTAGTTCACTCTCCCTCACTCACCCAGTCCTTTTCGATATTTCGTAGGGTGATGATGTAACAATTGGGGGGGGGGGGGGGGGTGTAACCATCTTCGGTCGAGATACTCGTATAAGTAGATATCAAACTTCACAACACAAGGTAATTCATTTCATTCGTAATTATAGTTCGCATCTCTCCCGAAGATTTACCTAACATTTACATGAAGATGTTCAGAGCATCATCTTTATTTGATATTCAAGGGCACTGCTTCGGAGGGCACGTTAAGCAGTCGGTCCCTGGTGCTGTATACGTGTATACAGTAGTCGTTAGGGTTTGTCAGAAGCCATTTCGGCGCCCTGAAACTTCTGGCATCCACCACCCAGCACTGGGCCAGCTTGGTGGATTATGGCCTTTAACCTCCATGTCACCCAGGGGAGAGACTCATGGCCTGCAGTGGGCTCATTACAAAGAGTTGTGATGATGATGATGATAAAAATATCAGTTTAAGTTCTTCATTACTTAACTACTTAGATAAAAATAATTTACTTTCAAAATCTGAAGGTCATTTAAATAATTCTTAGTTTTAGATATTAAATACGAAACAATTTTTCTGCAAATTCACTTTGTAAAGATTTATTTTATTCCCTATTATAATATTTAAGAAAAACATTGGAAGATTCGGACCAGCGCAGCCGGCAGTTATCCTAATGACCTCAAATATTGAGGCCCGCCATACGCGCAGCCGACGTTGATGCGTGGCACGTGCTGTGGGCGCTACACTGGGTTCATTTTCGACGACCACTTTGGCGATGGGGTAAACCTGTCTGCCTCAGACGCCAGTGGTTGTGGGTTCGATTCCCGCACGGAACAAGAAAAAAAAATGTTCCGTGTCTGGGTGTTTATCTATTTATGTATTTATATTCTAGATTCCCCCTAGTTCGCTACATGGTATCCCATAACACAAGCTATGCTTACTTGGGGCCATGAAGTTGGTGTGATTGTCTTTAAAAAAAAAAAAAAATTAGTGCATCCCCTCTTGCAGGTAGCTCCACCTCAATCCCAACAACACTTGTTCTACAAATTATCAAAATTAATAGTTAAAAAAAAATGTTTTTCCATACAAAAAAAAACATTTATAGCCTCGGTTTAGTGGCGTAGCTTGATTTACTCTGAGCGTAGGTATGCCACGCACCTTGCATAGTAAAATATCGTTTCAAAATAATAATAGTTAGGCACTTCTTACAAAATGTAGAGCTAGGAGAAAACGCTTTTCATTTTTCCAACATTTGTCTTATTTATCAAGATTTGTAGATAGTCGTAGAACAAATGTTGTTGGGATTGATGTGGAGAGGCTTTCTGCAAGAGCTGATGCGCTAGAGTGCGGCCGTTATGGGAATGCGTTCCTGACAGCTCCTTATTTCCACTGAATAAAGTTTATTTCCGATTCAAAAGATAAAAAAGCTATGATTTTGACAGCTGTCAGGAACGCAAACTCCCACCGTTCGCACTATAATTAAAATTAACCCTGTTTATGTTTACATATATACCGCTATTTCTCAAAGTTAATTTAATCCAGTAGGACATAGTCTGTGGCTCTACTTTTTATGCGGTTTTTCATATCTGATAAATAATGATTCCTCTTGACAACGAAGCGAACTTGTTTTATTAATACAAGATTTGAGACACAAAGCAGGACAAATTTCAGGATTTTCTTTAATATATGGTAGTACAATGAGTGGTTGAAAACTGTAAGGTCTAGAAGTTTTAATTAAATCACTAATTCTGATTGTAATTTGTTCGGAATCGTAAGTTATATTTTGAATTTTGATTAAACTTAGGGTTTGCATTCATTGAACAGAGGCTAAAGTTAGGAGTGATATAGTTTATTACGATAAATCTTTTAATGAAATAGAATCATTAAGGTAATAATTTTTAAGATAATTTAATACTAAGTTAGGATCCCACGTGGTATCATATTTAGGTGTAGGCGTTTTCAAGCGAAACACTCCCTTAAGAAAACGTTTAATAGAGCCATTGCACGGTATATCTTTGCCTAAAACATTCGACAATGCTGATTGATATGAGTTAAGGGTACTGTAATTTTACTGTCATAAATTCAATTAGATCATTAGTACTTGCATTTAGATGATTTAAACCTTTATTTCTACAGTACTCCTACCATGATCCCACCTCATCGCCAAAGTGATTAGACGACCACTTTGACGATGAGGTAACACTGTCTCCCTCAGACGCCAGTGGTCGCGGGTTTGATTCCCGCACGGAACAAGAAAAAAAAATGTTCCGGGTCTGGGCGTTTATCTATATATGTAATTATATTCTAGTTTCCCCCTAGTTCGCTACATGGTATCCCATATAACAAGCTCTGTTTAGTTTTAGGCCATGTGGTTGGTGGGATTGTCTATGGATTTGGTTTTTGAATTTATTTTATGATTTTAACGCTAAATTATATTGTTTTAGTTTACTATTAGAAAATGACGCCATAATAATTTCGATTGACGCATGAAGTATTCCACGTTTTATTAAAAAAATCCGGATAATTTCCCTGCCAGGATCAGGTCCTTGTGAAGTGGGTGATGCTCTCTGGAAGAAGAGATGCGAAGGTTTTTATTAGGGCTAAAATAAACTAAGTCTATTTTAGCCCCTAATTTAGGGCTAAAATAAACTAAGTCTATTTATTTTTAGATATAAGCAAGCTGGTCCATACTGGAAACCAAGGTTGGGTCGGCCAATAGGGTGCTACCAAAATTCGTCGCATTTATTATTATTATGCAAAACTTTAGATAATACACTAAAGGTTGGAAATGCGTAAAACTTTATATTTTTCCAAATAACTGTATAAATTGTATATATTATGTATCTATATATCCACGCTTGCATCCCTTATGGGGTAGGCAGAACACCAAAGGCTGTAAAACCATCTGATGTCACATTTGGAGGTATTATAATGATGGTGAGAGACTATTGCAGTGACAGCGGGAGTCAAACTATCGCCCGCAAAAACGCCAATAAAACCTCTGTCCCTTAACTGGCTTTTACAGTATGCCCGGGAAGAGAAGCAGCTGGCACATTCTATGTTTTTCTTTCGCTCCCAGTCCAGCATGGAAGGTATTAGGATAACTGTATACGCATGCATCAGTAAATTCAGAGTTTGGGTCTAACTTCCATGAGGCATATCTAGGGCATTTATAATTTTGATTACTAGCAAATAAATTGAATTCAGGTTCACCAAAAGAACTGATTATTTGATTATGTGCATAATGCGAAAGTACCCATTCCGTGTCTTTGTTAAGAGTATGACGAGATTCAAAATCTGCAATGAAGTTAGCTTTGGATTGAATGTATGATGCAAAACCATTTCCATAAATCCCGTGCAATTTTGTTAAGATGATCAATTTGTACCACCCATTTTATTAATGTATGCTATGGCCGTGGTATTATCTATTCTTAATAAAATTTTACAGTTACTAAATTTGGCCGCAAAAATCTTTAACCCGTGGAGAGCTGCGATGAATTCGAGCGAGTTTATATGCATTAACAATTGTGAACTAACCCAAAAACCATGCGCTTTTTTATTGAAACAAACTGCTCCCCATCCTGTTGTTGATGTATCAGTAAAAATTTCAAGTGAAAAGTTTATGTTTAAGTCTTATTATAATTGTTGGAATTATCTTATGCCAAAATGTTTTCTCTTTCAAAATTTTTCGTATAAAGCCATCCGTAATCGACAGCTGGACACGCCGAAGTCAACAAACAATCATAACTAGCAAACTTTCTGACAGTACATTGTGTCATTGTTAAAAAAACCTTCGTTACTTCTTTTATATGTTGTTTTTTGCTGTAAAACCTAAAAATGTGATTTCTTGTTTTGGATGAACTTGACCTTTTTCTTCATTGATCAAAAAACTTTTGGTATCTTTAAGGAGGTCTTGTTTCTGTTTACCGATTAAGTTAAATATGGCAAATCTGCGTGTGAATGATTCCGAGTGATGAGTATCACATAGTAGTCTCCCAGCATCACTCAGGAACTTGATAATATCTTGAGGATTCTTGTCCTTTTCTTTTATTGCTAGACTTAATGCTGTTCCTATAGCTCAGATAAAACTGGCCATTTGGTTTTGCCTTTGTTCACTATACAAATCTCTTTTACCACTGATATCTGAGAGTGCTGCTTTAATCTCCAGATTTCCCACCTGTTTGGTCTGTGTAGGGTTTGAACCTAATAATTCCAATATTTGCGGGTCCACTTCATCACTTATAGGATCCTCTTCAACTGATACATCGTACGGGATCACATCTGTAATAATTTATATTACAATGGATAAGTATTTTGCAATACGGCCATTATCCACACACGATATACGTCGGGCTGGAAAGTTCCACACACGTTGTTGTGAGAATTTCAGAGGGCAGACCTTTAATTTCCAATTTAGACATCCACACACTATATGTCGGTATGGAAAATTCCACACACGATGTTGTGAAACTTTCAGAGGGTAAACTTAATTTATAATTTAGACATCACACACGATATACGTCGGGATGATAATGTCCACACAATTTATGTCAGGAGAATTGCAAAGATTAACTTATATTTCAGAGATCCACACATTTTAAAATAAAATAATAAACTTACCTTTGTGTTGTAAATCGCAAGCTGTTTCAGATTCCAGAAGTGATTGTATGGATGTAGAAGGGTCGTCATCCTTATTCGTTTCATCGCTGGATGACGATGAAGATAAAATTCGTTTCCACGGTTTTATAAGTTCACTATCGTCGTTATCAGAGCGTTTTCTTTTTCCCATGTTTGGAGATACAAAAAGAAATATATTAATTATAATGCGTGTGACTTGGGCAACACAAAATAACGTAGGGGAGGCGGGTATTAGTTGTCACAAAATTTAAATAACCATGTTTAATTTGAAAACTGAAAAGGAAACTGCCAATTTTTCTTTATTAATAATATAGTTGGTTAATCAGCCTTTATTAACTGCACTTATTTCACAGAAAATCTGCTAATTTGTATAAACAATTGAGAGATTAAAAACAAAACTTGAGTGAGACAACTTACCCCTGACGTGGGGTAGGTTGTCTTAAGCGAGGGTCCTTGTTGTCACAGGTCACTATCATCATCTGAGGTACAATTTTGGCAGTAATAAAAAAAACCTTTATTCCCACCGCATTTCGCAAGGACCCATTCTTTCTTTGTATTTCTTATAGTACCTAGAAAGGGTTCTGTAGTTAATATTAAGTCTTTCGCAATATTTCTTATGAAAATGCCAGGTCCCACTACCCTCATCGCATGTATCATGACTTCTGCTGTTGTCCGACCACGATCTGTGAGTCTTTTTTAATTTGTAGGCATTATAACAACATGAAACTAAAACAAAACGGTTGTTAAAACAAAAACATTTCGAAAATACTTCTAATAGTCCTAGTGATAACTGGCCCCACTTTTTGAGACAACATGTACCAAACATACAAAAATATATTATTGCAAATATAAACCCTAATAGGGCCGCCAGACTGTTGAAAACACGTTGAAAACCAATGCTTCCAACCAAGGTTAAGGAAGGTTAAGTTGTTGTCAACCAATTCCGAGTCATCCACACTGTTACAAACGGTGGTTTCCAACAAGGAGACAAACAAGAACACAAGCCAAGGTCACGCCAGTCCACGCCCCTTAATCGTCAGTGTGCTCTGATCTCTCGCGTTGGCAACATCTTCGCGATGGCAGTTTTGTATGCAATTGAGTATACAAAGAAGGAAAGGTTGAAACGCAGGATAAAAAGCTACAAAACTCGAGTCATTTATAGTTATAGTTACATAGTAAAATATACAATAACAAGCGTACACACTGTCCAAAACACAGACATACATCTACATAGATAACGCAAATGCATGTCCTTTGCGTGTCCGAACCCCGACCAAGCGTCAAGGTTGGTCGCCTCTAGATTTAGTATGTAGGTATTGTAATATGCGTGTATGTATGTCTGTTAGAAAATCGAGTCAACAATATCAATATCGTTCTTAATAATCGATTTCATCGGCGGTATCGGTGTCTCTAAATCTTTTTGTATTTTCCAGTAATAAATATCGGCTGTGATGTCACAATAGGTCTTAAAAAGTCGGCACGCTTGGTTCGAATACAAATCGTGGCACTTGCGTTGTCTATGTAGATATATGTCTGTGATTCTAAACACCGCCGTTTCCAACCCGCCAAGGTCATGTAATTTGGTTGTCAACAGCCATCTTCACTGTTGGAAACACGTTGTAAACTAGCAAGGTCACCTTGGTTTGATGTTTTGTTTCCAACAGTCTATTTCGGCTTAAGTAAACAATTGACAATATTGTGAAAAACGTTAAACTTTGCTATTTTTCCATTCAAACTATATAAAAATAACTTAGTAACATATAAATAACTATAGTCAATAAACTGCCTCAAAGAAGACACCAAAATTTACTAGATAAAGAATTTTTTATATTTCTTTCAATACACGAAGACATAGAAGTGTGGTGGCCATGAATCTTTCTGATGTTGGTAGGACTGGGATGCGTTGGGAAATGCCAAAGTTATTTTGCAATAAATCCTATTCATTTTTAAAATATTGCACTTGTGACAACGAGGACACCCCTAATGATGGCAGAAAGGACTGGGTGCGGCGCGGAGGCGACGGTAGAGTGAACTAAGAACGAATGAGTACTTTTTTGTTTTAAAAGGTGAAACAGTTATATTAGGAATCTAAAAGCATGTAAATGTTAGGTAATCGTCTTCGGGAGAGATGCAAAGTATAACTAGCTGTGTAGCCCCAAAATAAGATAATATAAGTTTGTGTTATAAAGACAAAACAGCGGAACTCAGCTTAGAACAGCCCTAAGCTGACCGTGGCTGTTTAAAAACGTAGCAAAAGGCGAGTGACCCCAATTTTTGGTAAGACCCTTTTAGGGTCTCTCTTCTCGTCAGGTTTACGTCTGGATAGCCCTTTATAGGATAGACATTTTGATATGTGTAGAATTGACAGCCCATTTCTTGGAGAGGGTTATGTTCAAATTTTGTTGAGAAACTTTCCCAAGATCAAAGGTTTCGCGGGCAAAACCGCGTGGCGGGTGCTAGTAAGTATAGAAGGCCGCAGATCAAACGCTATAAACCTGTCAAAGGATATGTTTCCGTGTCTTCGTATCTGGGGCTAGAATGCGAGCACAAGGATATATTGAAGAGAATAAGTATACAAACAAATAGTAATCACTCAATTTAAGATAGACATCGTATTAAAATGCACAAGATTTATAAAAATCGCTGCTCCGTAAATAGACATTACATTCCTCCTTACTTCAAGTGACAGATTTATACCAAATGACAAGACAGATGACATAACAATAACAATTTTGACAGTAAAAAAACTATCAAAAAAGTGCGAAATGTAAAGACGACTTAGCATGGCGGTTGCCATTTACATAAAACTTCAACATTTTTGAGCATAAAACTTTAATATTTTATTATAATTTTTCGACATTTTTATCAATACCAGCATAATTTTAGCTACGTTGTGGTCTAGTGTTTATTAAATATTCCAATTTGGAAACATTACCTTTCCCCAAACAATTTTTAGCTTATGTCGAGGGCATAGAGTTCAGATTCAATTACAATTTTTTGACAGATTCGTAACGCTTGATCTGCTGGCTACTGTAACAAAATAAATTATCCAAACGGAAACACCACTTAAGTAGCCCCAAAGTAAAATGTAAGTTTGTGTTATGGTTACCACATAGTTGACCTAGGAATTTTCCTACGTCTGCTAAAGTACACATACAAAAAAAGTATTGTTTCTGAAACTGGATGGGATTCGGACTGACTCAGGACCTCTGAATATTTTGATGACTACTTTTCCTTTTACATACATATGTTACGGTAAGACTGAATAATTGAAGATTATTAATAATTATCTATTATTATTATTAACTAATAATAATAGATAAACGGAAGTCATCGTGGCGCCGTGTTTACTGTGTGTATCATACGATATCGCAGGTTAAGCGACGTTCAACGCGGTCGGAACTTGGATGGGTGACCGCCGACCATTAATTTCTCACGGCGACTTCCGTGCTTCGGAGGGCACGTTAAGTAGTCAGTCCCGGGTGCTATATATTTATATACCTACAGTAGTCGTTAGGGCTTGTCAGAAGCCATTTCGGCGCCCTGAAATTTCTGACATCCATCAACCAACATTGGGCCAGCTTGGTGGATTATGACCTAAACCTCCTCGTCACCAAGGGGAGAGACTCATTCCCTGCAGTGGGCTCATTACAAAGAGTTGTGCTGATGATGATGATTAATAATTACCTAAAGTCGAGGTTAAAGTCATATAGCCAGAGGCTATTAAACCATGGACAAAATATTGAAAATGTGATATACTCTGTTTTGTGCGATTATAAAAAAAAGTAATCACGGAGGAAATCAAATAATCAGCGGAAAAATAATATCCGTTTTGATTCGCTCCTTGCATTAACCTCCTAACCTAACCGGTCCATGTCGGTTCTGTGCAACCAGCCTCTTAATATCTTCATAAGATCTCTAATAATCTTCAATTATTCACTCTTACCCTAACACATACACTTCACGCCTGTATACCTTAAGGGGTAGGCAGAACACCAGGGGCTATAAAACCATCTGGTATTACTTTTGACAAATTTGGAGGTATTATAATGACGGAGAGTGACTATTGCAGTAACAGGGGGTCAGCCTATTGTTCACAAAAACGCCAATAAAACCTCTATCCCTTAAAAGACCTTTACAGTATGCCCGGGAAGAGAAGCAGCTGGTGGCACATTCTATGTTTTTCCTTTGCTCCCAGTCCAGCATGGAAGGGTTTTCCTTTTAATCAACTAGAATCCTTCGCCTCATCCAGGAGTGAAACTCATGGCCCTGCAGTGGGCTCATTACAAATAGTTGTGATGATGGAGCGACCTGCTTGGCTTGGCATGCCCAGTTATTAGCTATGTTTTTTCAAAAATCTATGAAATTTTATCGCCCAATTTATACAAAACTTTTATGATATGATCATTTACGGAAACTTCGGCTTTACCCACTTTATTTTAGATATCGCAAGAGTAAGGCCACAGTATAGATATCTATCTACATATAAATTTACGTTTAAAAAAAGCTTTAAAATGTTCCTACTGATCAAATGGCAAATGGCAATATTCCAAATGGATATTCTCAGCGGATTTTGCGGTGTAACGGCGACAGGTCCTTGCTTATTTCTCAGGCTTCACATCTGTTTGACCATCATTATTAGGTATGCAAAAATATTCACTTTCCCACTTAATCAAACTCACCCAAACATAACACTGCAATCATATAAACTAAACAGTTACACAAATTATTTATATATTTCAGACTTCCTCCTGATGACGATGATGATGAAGGCGGCTGACACGTAAGAGAATAATAAAAGTCAAAGTCAAAAGAATCTTTACTTCGTTTACATTTCAAATAAGTCAAACAATTTACAAATTGAACTGAATCTACCACCACTTCGGAAAGTCGATCTGTTGAGAAGAAGTGGCAAGAAACTCAACAGCAATCATCTTTTAAAAACACACAATAACAATTAACAACCAGGGAATCCCATCTTCTTGCATCCGGATATATCATAGTAAAACTTTTTATATAACACTTATCCTTAAATCTATCGAAGGATTAATCTTAAATATTTTGGAATTTTATTATAAAAGCGTACACATTGACCCATGAACGAGTTGGTGATCTTCTGGAGTCTACTATTATATTTATTACTAGCTGTTGCCCGCGACTTCGTCCGCATGAATACCGGTTATGGGAGTTGGATAAATAATATTATAATATCGTCCTTGAAGTTCAAAGTCAAAATCGATTCAGTTGTTTAGTACAATCCTCGTAATTAGACAACCGATATAAAGATCTTCTTTTAACATAAAGTTAGCCATTTTTTAGTTAACCTTTCATTTTCGACTTCACGACTCCCATCAGGTGAGATTGATATCAATCGGCCTATTGTTTCCAAAATAGTCAATGTATTGCCTTTTTTATCCGCCCACCAGTTGACATAACACGTCCACGTGCTAAAAGGCAAAGAATGGCGTTGTAAACCAAATATTGACATGTCTCTTGACTGCGTACTGTCAACAAAACGTGCTGCAGGCTTGCGTGCGCGCACGTATAAGTGGTGAACAGCTTTTGTCAAATTTAGCCTTTTTTTAGTAAGAAAAAAGAATAAATCAACATTAAAAAACCGACTTTACAAACATTTTCAAGTCCTTACCAAAACGATGTCATAAACTAAAACGACATCTATACGTAATATTAAAGATTAAAATATGATGTAAGTATGTATTTTTTGTTATCATTGGTCCAATATGTAAATAATAATTGAAATAGATAACTGTTTTTGTTAAGATTAATATGGGTTGAGCAAAAACTACTTATCCTATGGCTACAGGGCTCTGCCCTTTCTTAGGAAGTAGTGCACTCGGTAAAAATAATATAATAAATAAAGTGTTAACTGTAAGTTTCAGCAAACTGTATTTTTACTGTATGATTTTATGTACCTCATTTCTGAAAATAAACAATTTATTATTACCATTTATTATTTATTGATCTATTCTGAAAAAACGCTGCATGTATTGTGATGAAATTTATATGGGAACACCACTAAAGTATAGTTCCCCAAATGAAACAAGAGTATCAAAATCGATTTATAATTGACTAAATAACCGCATAACAAACTACGAAATAAAAACATACAGAGAAATTAAGAGCCTTCTACTTTTTGTTGTAGCTTAAAAAATTTGATATTAAACACAAAAAGATGTTTTTTGTGAGCCTATTGCAAGGCCTTAGTCTGTCCTATGGGAGTCCCTAAACCTAAGCTGATCAGGGATTATTTGAGAGCCGCTACGACTTCTATTGGTGGATGGGTGGACTAATAAATATCAAGTAATCAATATGGGTTACTAACCATTTTTAAAGGACAAGACTTTCGATTAGTACGGCGCATTACAATACCGGAAAAAGGGTTTGTTTGGACCAGGAACAGTAGAATTAGCCACACAAGGCGTAGCTACTCGTACATAGCGTTTGAATAATCAGCGTCTTGTCATTTAAATACTACTGACGAATAGGACAGTTACTAATTACGATTCTCAACTATTTTGATGTGAAAATGTGCTCTTTGTAGTTAAATATTCGTCAATAAACATACTGTAAGTGTACTAATGTTTTTTACCTATCATCCGATGTTCGTAGTTTTACTCATAACAGTCCGTTAAATATTGAAACACTGCTCAAATTATCCATTTTGTAGCTTGAATAGACGAGGACAAAGACAGAACCACATGTTAAACTTTTAAAACCCCTCGGCTTCGCCGGGGGTAAGGAGTACGTCGGTATATCATTTCTAAGAAACGAACATACGATAATCTAAATAGATCAACACTGCAATAAAAAATAAAAAAAAACGGCCAGTTCTCAGGATGCCTGGTGTCAGATTTCTCTTCCTTATTCCTATCTGGAAAAAAAAACAAGTTATTGTAACAGTAAGCTTATGGGAATGATTTATTAGAATCTGCATTCTAGAGGTGTAGGAATAGAGTGCAGAATTCTGCGTCAAAGTGAGTTGAAGTTTATACCATTGATTGGTAATCACAGTCATTTGTTGTTTTAAGAATTTTTTTGAATGAAAGTGGCGGAAAAGACTGCGAGGTTTCGGTTCCCTTAGTAAGACAAGCTGTTTGTTTGATCTGAAGACATGTTTTACTGAACCTGCGTTTAGCCTTACCTTTATCTATTGGTAAGTAGCGACGACCTTACCATCAGATGAGTGTCAGAGGAAGGAACTAGCTCTTCTAGCGATCATATTTGACGGCAGATTTAATAAGAAGGGTGGTCACTTCCAATTCGTCGTGGCGCCATGGTTACTGTGTGTATCATACGATATCAGCTTGGTGGATTATGGCCTATACCTCCTCGTCACCCAGAGGAGAGACTCATACCCTGCAGTGGGCTCATTACAAAGAGTTGTGATCATGATGATAGGTAGAGGTCTTAAAATACTGTGTATCTTACAGATAATTTGTTGTTCAAACTTTATTACACACCTGAAATCTACTTTAAAATTAATAACAAATTAATTTAATATAAACACTTGAAATCCTTCAAATATTTTAATACGAACTGACATGCCACTTCTTAATTAAAACGCAGCGCACGGAAAAACCGCGTAAAATTGAGTCAGTCCGGCGAGCGAATTTAATTATTTGATGTTCTAGGGTTGTCAGACTCAATATAGGTACGGATCAACAAGATAGTTCAATTATCTATCGTGGAAATAAATAACTTTGGGAATGGAGAGAAATTGAAAATCAAAAATCAGACGGAGCTTCTATCCATATACATAATACCTAGTAGTACAAATATACATAAATGACTTCACGCCTCATATGGGGTTGACAGAACATCAACAACCATTCGATGTCACGTTTGACATATTAGGAGATATTATAACGATGAAGAGAGACTATTGCAGTGATAGGGGGTCAATGCCCATAAAACCTCTGCCCCTTAACTGATTTTTACAGTAAGCCCGGGAAGAGAAGCAGCTGCTACATTCTATGGTTTTTTTGCTCCCAGTCACGCACGTCCAGCATGGAAGGAACATATAGTAAATTTACCACAAAGTCGAACTAAGCTCCTCGACAGTTCCTTTTTGTCACGGGTTGCTATGATGTGGAACGATCACTACAGTCCTGGTACTTTTAAGTGACGAGTGAATAGGTTTCTCGTGGATGGACGTGTATACCAATCTTATGTTCACTTGCCACCAGGTGGAGGATGAACGTCCCGTCCTTCTTGTGTTAAAAAAGGAATGTAGTATCATCATCATGGTTGACGAGGTTTGTGTATTTACGAATTTTTAGTGCGCTGAAATGGTTTCAGAGGATCCGTAACGACTAGGTACTAAATACAAGGTGTATAAAGCATCCGAGACCGACTACCTAACGTTCCATCCTAAGCAACTTCCATGATTCGGATGAGAAGTTGTGTGAAATGAAGAATTGGTCATCCATACTTGTGCCGACCGACCAAACGTCGCTTAACCTACTATCGAATGAGATAGGTATACATAGGACTGAACGAATGCGCCACGACGACTACTTCTAATCTACCTACATATACATATAATAAAGCTGAAGAGTTTGTTTGTTTGGTTGAACGCGCTTATCTCGGTAACCACCATTTTGTCCAATAATGTAAAGTAATTTGCATTTGATAGCCTAATATTTGAGGAGGTTAATTGCTATATTGTATTCAGAAATTCGCACGGGTTCAGAAGTAACGAGGGTAAAACGGATACTTAGCTAATTATATTAAATAACTCAAACCGGCGCACCAACTATTTAGCCCCAAAGTAAATTTTAATAGGTCAGTGCTATGGAAAACTACATGCAACTATTTCTATTTTCTATTGTATTATACAGGGTCATTTTCGAAATTCAAGGACGTGATAGTTTAAGATCATAAATGAAGAGAAAAAAAAAATATTTTTAATATTTCTATTTTATGCATACACATCGTACCCGTGCCAGAGCAGTTCGGCCAGGACCTCTCACGCTTTCGACCGCGTTTGACCTTAATCTCACCTGCTGATAGCAAGTGAAGATGAGGTCGAAGATGACAGCACACGGGCCTAGGAAAGACCTGGCTCTTCATAAAATATACCAGGAACACATCACCGCAGGAGCGGTATAATTTGGCGGCAAATTAAATATGCAAGATCTCCAGCCAGTCGGACCCACAGATTAGAAAGTATTATGTACAAGTACAGATAGGACACATCAATATTATAGGGAGTTTGGAATGCAAGCTTTTTTGCCGCTTGGCGGCGCTTATGTGCTTGAGGTTTTTTGGGTGGACTATGCACTATAGCGGTTTTTTATTAGGTGTTATTGTTGATAAATATTGTCTTTCATATGTGAAAGAAAGTGTGCTAATTTTACATGACAATGGTAACGAACTAACGAACCACTAACTAAATTAATCAAAACCAACACTTGCTAGCATGTTTGATAATTATAAAGTTATTCGTCGAAATATGTGAATCATGAAGTCTATCAAGCATCACAACAATTCAGTTACATAATTACTGATAAACTAAAGTTCAATTGACGCTACCTTGAGTTTTCAGAAAATTATATAAACACAGCAGATATGTGCAGTTCACAACATTTATGCGTAGTACGTTGACAAGCCGGCAGCGTTTTGTGGTCAAATGTCGAATGATTGTCTATCACTCATATCAAGTTGTTATTGCCAGTAGTAAGTGGCGCCACCAAACGTTAAAATGGTGCTATGGCCAAACTCTTGATATTTAATAAAATTCTTTGATTGTCAATGCCGTGGTCGGACCCTGACGGGATCTTACACCAAGCAGGGTCACTCGTATTAGTCGCCTTGTTCGACACGCTTATCCAGTCGCAGTGGCTATTCTAAGCTCATCCTACACGGACAGTAATTAAAAGAGGCGTGTTACAAGAGTTTATTTATTCAAAGATGCACAAAACAGGTTACAATTATAATAAAGTTAAGTAATTAATAATTATAGATACATTTCTAAATTACTATGTGCATTCAACAAGCAACATTAATTTAACAACATAAAAATATGAAAAGAAAACCTTTTTATAAAACTTTTTAAAGAGCTTGAGGTGAACAGAATTTTCAAGAAAAAAAAAATATATCTAATATATAAAATTCTCGTGTCACAGTTTTCGTTGCCATACTCCTCCGAAACGGCTTGACCGATTTTGATGAAATTTTTTGTGCTTATCCGGTATCTATGAGCATCGGCCAACATCTATTTTTTTTTATTGTTTATATGGCAAAACAACGTTTGCCGGGTCAGCTAGTCTACCTATAAAATTATAAAAACAAAACAATACAGACAAAGCAATAAATTATTACTAAAATTTTATTAATTTATAGGCGTAATCCTTATTATTAAGATTGAAGTAAACTCAAAATAAAACTTTTTTATAAAGCTAAGGGCGATATTAACAAATTAATGAAATTAAAACAATATAAAAATACACTAAAAACAAAGCAATAAATGAACACTAAAACTACTCATAATATAACATTAAGTAGGTAGTTACAAGAAATCATTAAAAGATCTGAATTGTTTTAATAAAATTCCTTCACTTTGGTAACCCTAAATGTTGCCCACACAACACTGACAGCTGGACTCGAGTGACAGTCTGAGCTGACACATACTTGACAGTTTGAAGTGCGAATGTGGAGTAAAGAGTTGTAACGTACGGATAATCCAATAATGTAAAGTATTTTGTATTTAAATTATTGTTTTATTGCAAATCTGAAGTTGTATAAAAGGTAACAACTGACAAGTGTGAAATAAATAGACACTCTAGATAATCTTCGAGTAGTGTGTTTACAAATTTGTATGACGTAGTACCGGAGCCTAGGGCCTTCAGTTGTTGGTTTTTATCATTTGAATAATCAACGAATTCACGTCAAAATTTTGGCTGAGTTGAGAGTGTCATCAACATAAACATTCTCCGAAATCATACATCATTTGACGACCGGCTGGTGTAGCGGTAGCATACATTGCCTTCTATGCCAGAGGTCCTGGGTTCGAATCCCGGCGGCGGCGGATATTTGTGTGATGAACACAGATATTAGTCGTTAAGTCATGGATGTTTATCTGTTTATTTAAGTTTATTCTAATAAAAAATATGTATTTATTCAATATGTATGTGTATATATTTCTTAAGTATATCAGTTATCTAGTATCCATAACACAAGTTAACTTAATTTGGCCTAGATAATCTTGTGTGAGTGTCAGAAATATTTATTTATTATTATTATTTTTTATACATATTTTTTCAAAGTTTGAAATATCAATGAAGTACTCAACCGATTTCGATGAAATTTAAATTGGACCAACTATGAAATATCTTCTATCATGAAAGAACAGTTTTTGAAATATCGTGTAACAAAGACACAAAAAATAAACAAACAGATGAATTAAGACCTCCTCCTATTTTGGAAGTCGGTTGAAAAAATATTCCTAACGCTATCCAGGTTACATCATTTAAAAAGAAAACCACAATTACCCTCGTAGGATTGGCTTAGGTACTTTTAATTTCAACGGGCCACCTCTGACTTATTGTGATCTATCAAATGAAACAAGAATCATACAAATCGATTCATAATTGACCAATTAATCAAGTAACAAACATACACACGATTTGATAACCTCTTCCTTTTGGAAGTCGGTTGAAAAGAACGTGTGCGGCGACGGACCGTGCTCGCGATGAAATACAGAAAAATCTTTCTCAGTATGCCCGTATTGAATGCTCAGTTCGTGGCTCGGGAAGTCGGTTGAAAAGAACGTGTGCGGCGAAGGACCGTGCTCGCGACGAAATACGGAAAAATCTTTCTCAGTATGCCCGTATTGAATGCTCAGTTCGTGGCTCGGGAAGTCGGTTGAAAAGAACGTGTGCGGCGACGGACCGTGCTCGCGACGAAATACGGAAAAATCTTTCTCAGTATGCCCGTATTGAATGCTCAGTTCGTGGCTCGGGAAGTCGGTTGAAAAGAACGTGTGCGGCGACGGACCGTGCTCGCGACGAAATACGGAAAAATCTTTCTCAGTATGCCCGTATTGAATGCTCAGTTCGTGGCTCGGGAAGTCGGTTGAAAAGAACGTGTGCGGCGACGGACCGTGCTCGCGACGAAATACGGAAAAATCTTTCTCAGGATGCCCGTATTAAATGCTCAGTTCGTGCGCAATACACGTCCAAATACAGCGAGCGCAGGCGTCGAGCGCTGGATATTACATTGCTAGCAATTTGTGCGCACCCTTAGAAGGCCGCCCTTGGATAAGCGTATCGCAAAAAGCGACTAATCCTAGTGGCCTGACTTGGTGGTAGGTCCCCTTCAGGGTCTGCCTAGCTAGTGACCACCCTTCATATTAAATCTGCCGGCAAATATCACTGCTCCTGCGGTGATGTGTCCATAAATATTTTTTTAAAAAGAGCCAGGTCCTTTATAAACCCTTGTGCTGTCATCTGTGTCTGTCTGTGATAAATTTGGTGGCACATGTATGAACGAATTTAAGGGTGGTTCTTTTAAAACTAAAACCTTGTTGTGATGCTCAGTTTACATTGGAACTAGGGATAGGGTCATGGTCAATATTATAAAAAAAAAACTGACACTCACACAACATTATCTAGCCCAAATTAAGTTTCTTATAGAACTTTTGAATAAGTACATATTTTTTATTAAATAAACATATTAAACATATAAACGTCCATGACTTGACGACTCATATCTGAGTTCATCACACAAACATCCGTCGCCGCCGGGATTCGAACCCAGGACCTCTGGCAAAGAAGGCAATGTACGTTAAATAAATATAAATAAGCTATACCTTTGTACATACATTTATTTATTTATTTATTAAAGAAACAAACAGCTTACAATATTACTTATAAACAGAATTTACAATAAATATTTCATTAGCCAAAATAGTTTCCAATTTTAATTTAAAAGTCGTAATGAGATAATATTAATAGTACCTAATCTGATACAATTTCAATTTAGCTCTTTGAGAGCTCTGACAATAGTCTTTAAGTAACATTGTATTTTTTAAACTGTATGAAGTACACGAACTACACACTAAGCAAAGCGTGTGATACGAGATACCATGTAGCGAACTAGAGAGGAGCCAAGAATATTAATACTTATGATATGGCAGACAGAACTATAAACACCCGGAACCAGTTTTACTCACAATTTACGTAGTAACGTCTTAGTCAACCATAGGTTGTCTGGCAGCGATCGCTCTAGCTAGAGCTATAAGACCGCCTTTTGTACCTTTTTTACCATGTTGTTGGTTTTCCATATTTTATGGTATTGTACAATAAAGAGTAAATAAATAAATAAATCGTGAAATTTTAAATTCTGGTCTTAAATTTTCTATGCCACTCAATAAGAATTAAGTTTTTGTAAATTTATTTTTGATAGCTTAAAAATCGAAGAATACATATTAATTCAGTCAAATTAAAAACCTCCTTCGCTCAAGTCGGCTCATAATTATAACGTGAATGGATTTAAGTGTGAAGTATCCGTGACAGCGATACCTTAATATTTAAATAACTTTTTTGCATGAAAATTAAAATAAAACGGATTTAATGGCGGACCACACGCGTTTTGCGTGTCTCACAGCGTGATGGACGTATATCTTAAAATTGGAGATTCTCAAAGAATAAATATCTAAAGTTAAGATGTTATATTGATAATAAAAGTCAAGTTAGGTCTTCACGATATACCTTTATAATATTATCATCATCATCATCATCATCACAATTCTTTGTAATGAGTCCACTGTAGGTCGACCCATTATTGTATTCATGTATTCATCCTCCCCATAATAGAGCTTGCAATAGATTGGGTGCCAAATCTTTCCTTGGCGGAAAAAAAATACTATTTGGAGAGGCACCCTGAAAAGAAGAATATAAAATGAGAAAATAAATGTAAAAAAAATGTTCCGTGTCTGGGTGTTAATTTATTTATGTATTTATATTCTAGGGGGAACCTACGTGGTATCCCATAACACAAGCTATGCTTACTTTGGGGCCATGTACTTGGTGTGATTGTCTGGGGATTTTATTTATTTATTCGACTACTCCGAGTGTCCTCAATTGGAGATTAGGCCCAGGTGTACCGTTTTGTCTAACATTAAATTAACCCACGTTGGACCTAAATCTCTGCAAATCTAATCTCTCTAAGTCAATGCAAAAAAAAGGAAAATGCAAAAAAAAAAACTTTGAAAAATTATACTCTTTATCTTTTTTAGTCACTTATCAAAAAGGTAGGCTTAATTTCCTACCTTTTTTATTTTACTCTATATTACGAACACCAACCTCGAAAATTAGCCTTAGGTGCCGCCTGGCCCCCAAATTACCGGTAATGGATACATTTACCGGTATTTTTTACACAAAAGTGGCGGTTTCTGTGAGAGAGTTATGTCAACCCAGTAATTGGTAGCCGCGTAGACCACCGAAGTGGCGGAATTAACATGTTTTTAGTGATTTCGTGTGAAGTGGTAAAAGATATTTGTTTTGTTTTTGTCGCGAAGGGCTTTCTAGTTCGTAAAGGGTTTTTAGGCAAATTTTAGGCGTTAAAATATTGAGTTGAGTTGCTAAATAAATTGTGTGTTTGTTTTTGTACCTAAATTGGGCTGTATTCGACATTAGACTCTCTAATTTTAAGTGTCTCTAAATGTAGACTTCAACATCAGTTTTTGAAGTTTGAAATTCTCATATGTCAAAAGAGGTCGAAGGTCTTTCTTATGTCAAAGTAATTTGATTTTGACATGACACATACATACATAACGTCATGCCTGTATCCCTTATAGGGTAGGCAGAACACCAGAGGTTACAAGACCATCAGATGTCACGTTTGACAAATTTGGAGGTATTATAAAGATGAAGACAGACTATTGTAGTGACAGGGGGTCAGCCTATCGCCCACAAAAAAAGCAGCTAGCACATTCTATGTTTTTCTGTCGCTCCCAGTCAAGCATGGAAGCAACATGACATGAGAAAGACCTGAAATTTGAGTTTGTAATGTTGAGCTCATTGTCTCTTGTTTAAAGAATTAGGCTAAGTTGTAATCTAAAGTAAGGAAAACCCTTAGCGTGATAGGATAAGGAGTTAGTTAACACGGGTCTGTTTTTAGTGTTCTGTGCCAGAAAGAAAAAGGATGCTAGTTTCAATTTGGCTGTTCTTTCCTGATTCTTAAGTGTTGATTGACTAATAACAATAATAGGTTCCATTTTTCATCTTACTACGACCACTTTGGCGATGGAGTAAACCTGTCTGCCTCAGACGCAAGTGGTTGCCGCACGGAACAAGAAAAAAAAGTGTTCCGTGTCTGGGTGTTCATCTAATTATGTATTATATTCTAGGTTCCTCCTAGTTCGCTACATGGTATCCCATAACACAAGCTATGCTTACTTTGGGGCCATGTAATTGGTGTGATTGTCTGGGGATTTCATTTTATTATTTTTCATATTTTTTTTCAATGTCACCTGCCAGCAAGTGATGATGCGGTCAAAGATATTCAGAGAGAAACTGATTCTTCATAAAATATTATCTTCGGAGCGTTGATTTTCGGAAGCATACTTTATACGAAAGGTCTTTGCTAGTCAGGTGAACTCGAAACACCTTACTACCTAGCTAGAGGGAGCGAGTTCAATCTCACGTATACCAAGTATATACCAAGATTATTTTCTTCCACATAAAGTAGGCTTCGAACTGCCCTACAACCCTTGCAGGGCTAGCATGCAACCATCGATAAAGACACGAATCGACGAAATTATCAACCGACTTCCAAAAAAAGGAGGAGGTTCTCGATTCATCTGTATGTTTTTTTTTTCGTGTCTTTGTTACACGATATTTCGGACAATTATGAATTGATTTTGAAAACTGTGGTTTCATATGATAGAGGATACTTCATAGTTGGTCCCATATAAATTTCATCGAAATCGGTTGGGAACTCATTGAAAATATCAAACTTTTGAAAAAATATGTAGGATTTCGGAGAATGTTTACGTTGATGACATTCTCAAATCAGCCAAAGTTTTGACGTGAAGTTGGTTTTTTTAAAACGTCAGAACCAAAGATGCCATTTTCTAAAAAAAAACAAACTCTTAAGTGCCATATTCTAGGAAAATATCGATGTACCGATGTAAAAATTATGTAATATGACTGGATCGGGATAGCTAAAGTGGCTACTATTCCGTCCAGCTAAGTATAGACAGTCTACCAAGCTGACTGCTAACCTTCACAAGTATTCCTTTCTTCAATAGCCCGCGTAGGGTTGGCTTAGAATCAAGGACTGCATACCGGTATGAATTTCTGTACATTTTTTTCTGTATGACGTCATACCGTTAAATTAGGTGTATTTAAAAATAACAGTACAGGAATTCATACTGAAAGAATTCGTGTACCTTTTTTATTATTGTAGCATAACTGATTTTTTTTTTTAGTTAACTGATATTAATATTGATATTAAAATTTTATTTTTAAATAACTGTAGAATGTTTGATAGTTTAGTTGAAGCCTATGAAGCGTAGGTACATATGCTGACCTATACATTTCGGTACCGAAATTAAATCGGTTAAAATATTTCTGTACTAAAAACATCTAACAGAGAATTATAAAAATTGTAAGTTTATAGATTTTATTAATTATTCTGATAATTATAGCATGTCAAATATAAAACCGAGCTTTACGTATTATTATCAAAGGAACCTTTGTTATAATCTTAATATAGAAATTGACCTTTTACAATATAAATGTACTCCTATGAATAAAATCAATCCGGCAATTCAAAACAAATTAGTTAATATTAGCACTCAAACTGAATCAAGCGATGGTAAGAATTTTTATGTACAAAAATCTCCTGAGCAGTTTTTTCGGTAATGAACATAACCTCGTCTTGTTTCACCAAAACATAGCCGGCATACTGGGGAAACGCGATATATTTGAAGCGGCGTTAAATGAACTTCATAGTCAAATAGGGCCGGTGGATATCATATGTCTGACCGAAACCTTCATAAAACGTGGTACGGAACCGAATCTAAGCTTAGCAAATTATAAATTAGCAGCACATTACTCCCGCTCACAGGAACGACGAGGTGGCTCCTGCATTCTAATAAAAAATCATCTGAACTTTAAAACTATTCCGTATATCGAATCAAAGCCGTACTCATTTGAATGCTGCGGCATAGAACTGATTAATTACAGCATTTTAATAGTATGTATATACAGAACTCCATCTTCCTCTGTAGACATATTCTTAAAAGAACTAGAGAAGCTACTACATAAGTTATCAAGTAAAATAAATAAAAAAATCATCATCTGTGGGGACTTTAATATAGACATACTTAAAAATAACTCTATCACAAACAAATTCCAAGCAATTTTGTTAAATAATAAAATAGAATGTCATATTACAAAGCCGACTAGGAAAAAGGCATGTTTAGATCTAATTTGTAGTAATTTTAAAAATACTCTATCTAATATACACTGTCTAGCTTTATCAGATCATGAAACTGGACAAAGTTTATCAATTAAGGTTAAACAGGGAAAAAGTATTAAACAAAGCCCTAAGATCTGGTTCGAGAAAAAGAGAGACTTTGCGGAGGAAAATGTTATAAAATACATAGAGTGCTTATCAGCGTTATCGTTTGACGATGTTTACGCTGAAACTGATACGGACATTGCGTTTAACATTTTCCATGACTATTTGACCCTATTTTTTAATCTGTGCTTTCCTATCATAAACGTAAAAATGACAAACAAAAACGCGGTTAAGAAAAAATGGCTTACCAAGGGATTAAAAAGGAGTTGTTTAAATAAAAGACGACTTTATCTCAAATATTCCTTAAGCGACGACAACAAAAAACAAAATAAAGCAACATATGATAAATATAACAAAATTTTAAAAAAGTGTATGACCGCATCATTAAAATCATGCAATATAAAATATATTCAAAATGCAAAAAATACATGCAAGGCGTCTTGGAATATTATTAAAAAAAACGCGACATCAAACTCTACGCGAAATCAAAATATTGAAAAAATTAAATCTAATAACATTTTACACACTGACCCAAAAATTATCTGCGAAAATCTAAATAACTTTTTTATAAACATGACGAATAAATCCAATACTGACATCTTTAATTATACCCCAATGACTCAATCTCGAATATATAATCATTCCATATTTGTCACACCAACTGACGAAAATGAAATAGGTAAAATCATAAAGACTTTAAAAAACTCTGGATGTACAGGATTCGACCACTTGACTACATCAATAATTAAACGATGTGCAATCGTTCTGAAGGCGCCCCTGGCACACATAATTAATTTATCCCTCACGCAAGGAAAATTTCCTGAAAGATTAAAAAAATCCATAGTCAAACCCATCCACAAAAAAGGTGACGTCACTGACATGAATAATTATCGCCCAATAACGTTAATACCTATATTATCAAAAATTTTCGAAAAAGTCATGTCAGTGAGAATTAAAGGTTTTTTAAATAAACATAACATCCTAGCAGAGGAGCAATTCGGATTTCGCGAAAGAAGCTCAACCACCTTAGCTTGTTTTTCTCTAATCAAGGATATATCTGAGAGCTTAGACAAAAAACTATTTCCAGTAGCACTGCTATTGGATATGAGCAAAGCTTTCGATTTTGTATCGCATACCATTCTATTAAAAACTTTAGATAAATGTGGCATAAGAGGTAAAGCAAACGAATGGATTCGAAGTTACTTAGAAAATAGATCGCAATGTGTAGAACTAAGCTACTTCAACGGAAAATATAGAGACACAGTATGTTCCCCTTATCGCGAAAACAAATTCGGAGTACCCCAAGGTAGCATATTAGGTCCACTTTTATTTTTAATCTACATAAACGACATACCATACATAATAAAAAAACAAAAATCTATATTATTTGCAGACGATACTACACTTGTAATAAAATCTAAAAACAAAAACGAATTAAAAACTGAAATAATGAAATCAATGACAGACGTTGTATCATACTTAAATTATCTAAACCTCAAAATAAATATAAATAAAACTAATTTAATACAATTTTTGACATATAATTCTAAAAATGATCCAATTGACATAACTTTTGATAATCATAAATTAAATAACGTTGACGCGGCTGTCTTCCTAGGTATTACTATAGACAAAAATCTAAACTGGAAAGCGCACATAGACAGATTATGTAATAAAGTAGACCGATTTATATATGCACTTAGGAGAGTCAAAGAGATAGCAGGACAAAAAACTTCCCTGCTCTCATACCACGGATACGTATCGTCTATCTTGCGTTACGGTATTGTATTATGGGGAAACTCAGTTGATATTGAGCTCGTATTTAGAATACAAAAAAAATGCGTGCGGGCGTTAGCAAGTGCCGATTATACGGATAGTTGCAGACCGATTTTCAAAAACTTAAAAATTCTTCCATTGCCTTGCCTTTATATTTACGAGGTATGCTTGTTTGTTAAAAAGCATCCAAATTTGTTCCCCAAAAATCGGGACATGATTTCTGGACATAGAAGACATGCAGAAATGCTTTATACTCCAGCCCAGAGACTATGCGTTTTTCAAAAAAATATTGTCTGTATGGCGGTAAAAATATTTAATAAAATCCCTCTAGATATTAAGAATTTACCAATTAATTTATTTAAAAAAAGAATTTTTAACTTACTTCTATACAAACTTTATTACAATGTTACAGATTTTTTAAATGACAAGTGCTTATAGACATTCAAACTACATAAATCAAATTGTTTCTATTGTAACCTTTTCTTTTGACATCAGGACGAATTTAATATGACAATTTAATAATATGAATTTAATATGACATTTAAAAATTATTGTATTTCACCAAATTTTGCACACCAACACCTGTTGGTAGGATCTTGTGAAACTTTCTTTACTTTTAAGACCTAAAATGTACCAATTTCCTGGCAAATAAAGACATTTCATTTCATTTCATTTCATTTCATCTACAGAAATGAATCCGGTATACACTATTTGGGTACTGATTTAATAAATTTAGATTTTACTTACTTGTACAGGTATTGTGTTTGATGAAGCAGTACACTAATAAGGGTACTGAAATTTTACTAGTACTGTTTTAAAAATTTATACCGATATGCAGTCCCTGTTTAGAATAGCCCTACCACCCCAGGATGGTGCCTACTAATCCCGCTTGGTGGAAAAATCTTGCCAGGGTCCGCCTGACTAGCAACCACTCTTCATAAAAAATCTGCCGCTAAAAATTACCGCTTCGGCGTTGATATGTTCCGGCAATATTTCATCAACCGATTTCAATAAAGAAGGAATCGTCTGTATGTTTTTTTTTATGTTTGTTACCTCATTATTTTTGACTGGGTTGAACCGATTTTGATGATTCATGTTTCGTAAGGTATGGTGGCTTCTCACTGCGCGTGTTAGCCCGCGCCGCGCCGCGCCCGCTCCCGCCCCGCGCACTGTCAAGAGCTAGACGCGGCGCGGCGCACCCTATCCGCTAAAAGTCGCTAAAGGTTTAGTGGTTTGAAGCTAGAAGGCACGCGCCGCGCCGCGCCTGTTTTCGTTTGGTGGCGCGGGTTGTCGCGTGGCGCGTCCTTGCGCGTGGAGCGGCGCGGCGCGTAGTAGCACGCGCAGTGAGAAGCCACCTGTAGAGGATGGTCCCATATAAATTTCATCGAAATCGATTAAGTACTTCATGATTTTTTTACTTTGACGACCTTTTATTTCATCTAGAGTTTTGACGTGAACTCGGTTTTTGTTATAATCTGCATTCGTTGATTATGAAGAGGCATTTCTTTCCTCGGCTCGTGGGTTTTCGTCTTCGATTTCATCGTCACCTAGTGAGATTGAGTTCAAATGTGGACTTAGTATTTAATAAAAAAAAGACGTGTGGCACTCGGAGACTGCCGCGGTAAAGCTATTGCATAGCATTTTTTTATCAACTTATGCAATTATAATTATTTATTTATTTTATTAATGCAGTAATGTTTGATCTAATATGAAGTTCCACAAGTTCCTAGTAGATGGCGCTGATTGTTTATTAAAGCCCGCATGTAGTTATGAAATCAAAGTATCACCGCTGTGCCGGTCGGAGTGGGGGGTGTTAGGTTTTTTTCGTTACGGAATTTCTGGATTCGGTCCCCACGCTCAAGGCTCACGATAGAAGCTATGCAATAGCTTAAAAAGCATGTTTATCTTTACACTTATTTATATTCTAGATTTCCTCGCAGTTACTATCCCATATCTTCGCTCTGATTAATTTGAAGCCATGTGCTTGTCTGTGGATTTTATCATTTATCTTATTAGTTTCTATAAATAAACAAAATCTTATAACCCTACCGCCAAAACGATAACACGTCACGACAGCGTTTATTTCGTGGCTAAAGATAAGTCCAATAGTAAGATCTAAGTATGTGAAGCGCAAAACAATGGAAAAATTGTGTTACACCGTGTTCCTGTGAACGTTGATAACATCTCATACGGTGGGACTTTGTTCCTGCTTTGTTCTACATAATCGATATGCTAATAGGACAGTTAGTACAGTGAGAGGAATAACATTATAAATTAAATTGAATAAATAAATATTTCTAACGTTCCCTCATCACTACGTAGCAAAAATAAAGTTTCTCAAAAATTACGGATAACGGATGAATACTTCCAATTTTTATTGGCGTTTTTGCGGGCGATAGGTCACTGCAATAGTCTCCCTACATCATGTTGCCTCCGAATGAGTCAAACGTGACATCAGATGGTTTTGTAGCCTCTAGTTTTCTGCCTACCCTATAAGGATACAGGCGTGAAGTTATGTATGTATGTACTTCCAAACTGAAAATGTCTTGACGGCTAATGTCTGCAAGAAATATCCAGCCCCATCGGGACTCAAACCCAGGACGCCAGTCAATCATGAAGTGTTTTGCAGATAGAATCTCTTCAGGGTCCGCCTGGCTAGCGACCCATCACCAGTCGGCCGCAAAATATCATTGCTCCGCATCCAAATATCATTTACGAGCGTTTGCCCGCGACTTCGTACACGCATAAACTTAAAAGTCCTATATATTTATTTCCGTTCCCGTTCGAATTTCGGGAATTCCTTCGATAATACATACAGACACTTATTAAGGAACCTTTATACCAAGTATCACATCCGTGCACTTAAGGAATAAGGCTTTTTCATACAAACTAAAACATCATATATTTCCCGTTCCCGAGGGAATTTCGGGAATTCCTTTCATAAAACAACCAGTCACTTTTTGAAGAACCTTTATGCCAAGTATCGTATCCGTACACTCAAGGAGTAAGATTTTTCAAACAAACGAAAATGTCCAATAATTCCCTTTCCCGTAGGAATTTTGGGAATTCCTTCCTTAGTGCACCCCTACATCCCCTAAAGAATGTATGTTCCAAATTTCAGCTCTCTACCCCCCGTAGTTACGGCTGTATGTTGTCTGTCAGTCACTCAGTAACTCTGTCAGTAACGGAACAGTTTTATATATCGCACCTCCGCTCAAATAGTGTCACAACTCAAAAAAAAAAATATTCAAGGTTATTGCACTATTGGAATCAGAAAACTTCGAAATCTTATCTCAAATAATGTCATGCAAATAGTTCAACGATTTATCCATAGATGGCGCATATGACATTATATCCTAAAGTGAAAGAATCGTCTTACCAAACATAAACAGTGTCACGTCACTGCTTGCGCGAGGTGTTCGTCTGTCTGAATATTGCATAGAGCGTTGTTTGTCGATTTGTGTCGGTACATGTGTTGAGGCTATTAGAAATAATTTGTGGGTTTACTCAATAAAAGTGAAGTATTTCGACTTAAGACAGTTTATTTGATTAAGGTAAGTCAAAAGTCACTATACTATTCGCAATAAAGTGATCCGTATTAAGTTATGACATTATATGTGATAAATGTTACTTTACATCTTTTATTTTTATTTTGATGAAGTGTACTGTTTCGACATATTACATTATATGCGATTAGGACTAGACAAAAACTATTTATATTTTGGAATTTACAGTGTTTTGTGTCTAATTATGATAGTTTACTTGATAAAGGTTATTCATTTTATGAATTTAAATTGATCTGTGTCAAAATGTGTCATTGTTTTAGGTATTGTTAGGACATATTTAATATTGTTTATGTATCTTGTATGAATGAAGTCATTTTAATATACTTTTTAAACTAAAATTATTATTTTTATTGTCCTTAGGTGATTGTATCTACAAAGATATACTATGTCCAGGTCAAGCAAAATTTTGTCTCTGTGCCTGGAGCCGAATGGACAGCATGGTCAAGAAAAAAATGAATCCATTTTTATATCAGAGGGTACTCAACAAAATAATTTAGAAGCAATACATGACAGCTTAAACAAAGAAAATGTTAATTTAAATGAAACTTTCGAAAATATTTCTAATTTGCCATCTAAGCCGATGTTAGATATAGAGCTAGAAAGGAATCTTAATGAAAATGGAGAATGTATGCAAGATTGGCCCGTGGAATGTAATCCTATTGAAAACGAAGAACGTATGCAAGATAACTTATCTGCGGAGGAAGAAACAGATGATTCAGTTAAAGATCCAAATTATGATACGGTTCGTAAAAAGAGTAAGAAAAATATGGTCGTTCCTCAACGTCGATCATCATCATCATCGAGTACTTCAAGTTCTTCATCGTCCGACTCAAGTTCATCCTCCTCCAGTTCATCATCTTCATGCAGCTCGTCAATATTGTCACCTAAGGCAAAACCAAGTGAAGATATTCACGAAGACCGCCCATCAACTTCACAAGTATCAAATTTAGATAGGAATTGCCTGCAGGAAGAAAATGAGGTGTCGGAAGAAATGCCAACTTCACGTAAAAAACGTCGTGTTGAACGACAATGGAAGCAAAATGTGACTAAAGTTCTAAGGAACTCAGGATTGCCTTATCAAACAAAATCAGGACGAAATATTCCTAAAAAAGGTATTAAAGAAGGTTGTGGCGAAAGTTGCAGGCTAAAATGCAGTTCTTTTCTTACTGACGAAATAAGGCTTCAATTGTTTGATTCTTACTGGACTTTGCAAGATTTAGAGAAACAAAGGCAATTCATACATAAACATATAAGACCTATAGAAGTGAAGTACCGATATGTCAAAGCTCAAAAACCGCGAAAAAACAATTATGCTTTCTATTTCGATGTTGAAGATTCATTGAAGAGGGTCTGCAAAATTATGTTCAAAAATACTTTGGATATTAACGACAGAACAATCAGAACTGTAACTGAAAAATCTATTGGGGGTATTTTAAAAGAAGATCAAAGAGGAAAACATAAGAAACATTATACTGTAGGCGAAACTATTAAAAATGATATAAGGGCTCATATAAAAGGAATACCAAGAATTGAAAGCCATTATTTGAGGGCACAAACTACCCGCGAATACATTGATGGAGGAAAGTCTATTTCTGACTTGCATAGGGACTACGTGGATCAGTGTAAAAAGGCTGGACAAAATTATGGAAACTATGTGATGTATAGTCGCATTTTTAATGGTGAATTTAATTTAGGTTTCTTTATACCAAAGAAAGATAGATGTGAGTTATGTGTGGCTTATGAAAATTCAAACCAAGAAGATAAAGAAAAGCTTAAGAAAAAATATGATACACACTTAGTAGAAAAGAATTTATGTAGAGAAGAAAAGAAGAAAGACAAGGAAGCTCTTAAGATAAACCAAAACCTGGCCGTGGCTGTATACGACTTACAGGCTGTTCTGCAGTTACCGCGTGGTGATGTCTCTGTTTTTTATTATAAGAGTAAACTGAACAACATGAATTTCACGATAAGCAAATTGAAAGCAGAAAACATAGGACGAAAAAATAAGAAACCACCAAGAAGTAACAATAATGATAGTGAATCCACTGTTAATCAAAGTACTACTGAATGCTATTTTTGGCATGAGGGTGAAGGCTATCGTGGTGCAGATGAAATCGGTAGCTGCTTGCTTAAATTTATAGAAAAAGAATTGCATAGTCGTACTGGTGATGATCTCATTGATTTAATTTTTTATTCTGACAATTGCTGTGGGCAGAATAAAAATAAATATATTGTCGGGCTGTACATGTATGCGGTAATGAAATACAATAAACTAAATTCGATTACACATAAGTTCTTAATAGCCGGCCACACGCAGAACGAAGGCGACTCGGTACATTCCGTTATTGAAAAACAAATAAAGCGATCGTTGAAGTCAGGTCCAATATACGTTCCTAGTCAATATGTACAGATAATTAAGGAAGCTAAGAAAACTGGGGAGCCATTGAGAGTAAATGAGCTGTCACACAATGATTTTATTTCACTTAAAAGCTTAATTAGTGACATGGGTATTACTTTAAATAATAAGATAAAGATCTCAGACGTAAAAATGATGACTATTGCCAAAGACAGACCAAATATTTTAAAGTACAAAACGTCTTACACGGATACCGAATGGTCAGAAGGTAATTTACTCTCACGAAATAAGAGACTAACCATTCCTGATACAAAGCTAGCGTATACTACTAAGATACCGATTAAAGAGAATAAAAAGACTGATTTAATGACTTTGCTACAAAATAATCATATTCCAAGTTTTTATGCAGATTTTTTCAACAATTTGTGAAGTAGTAGTTATCAGTTTTAAGATTTATTATTATTTAACTAATTTTTTTATTTTATTTTTGTATTTTGATTATTTCTAACAATATGATAATTTTTGTTGATTATGTTTTAAGTAAGAAAAACAAGTATTATGTTTGAGTTCTAATTTACCTGTGATTAAAAAAGTATGTTTATGTTATGTATAAGAAATTGTTGAGTTAGTGAGAGTCACAAGATTATATTTTCATTGTATTTTGTAATAAGTTTTTTTTTTTGGAACGCTTTAAATAAACAATATTTTGTAAATTATTCGTTTTTTCATCCTTAAAGTGTCACAACTCAAATTTTTTTTTTTCTTTTTGAATATCTTCCGAAAACCTACTACACCATTTTGTTGAGCGTCAAAAATCATTATAACTTCCTTAAAATCATATTGCGGTAACATTGACAGTTTTTGAGTTATGAGCCGAAAAGTGAAAAATAAAGTTAGCATTAATTTCAAACGCGTTTTACTCGAAAGTTAGGTTTTTTGACTTATGACACTATTTGAGCGGAGGTGCGATATATTGATTGATGAACAGCCAATTCCTTTTTAAGACCTTGAGCTGTCCTCTAAGAAATAATCTACACTAACAGCGTTCCACGTAGAGATAGATACAAACTTCTTTAAAAGCTTTCTTTCGGGTAACATACCTAATAGTGGTTGGGTCAGTTGGGTCACAGTACAGATACCTATTATGTGAGGCTACATACCTTAAGTCGTCGTGGCGCCGTGGTTACTGTGCATATCAAACGACTGGACACCGCGCGCGGTTTTACCCGCGTAACTTTTGATCCCGTGGGAATTTCGGTATAAAATATAGCCTATAATCTTCCTCAAGTGTTGGGCTATCAAATGCAAAAATAATGTTTTAAATCCCACCTGTAGTTTCTGAGATTAGCGCGTTCAAACGAACAAACAAAAAAACAAACTCTTCAGCTTTATATATTAGTATAGATTAGTATGTATCGCGCTCGGTGCGGCCGGTATTAGGATGGGTGACCGCCGACCATTCATTTCTCACGACAACTTCCGTGCTTCGGAGGGCACGTTAAGCAGTCGGTCCCGGGTGCTGTATACTTGTAGTCGTTAGGGTTTGTCAGAAGCCATTTCGGCACCCTGAAATATCTGACATCCACTAACCAGCACGGGGCCAGCTTGGTGGATTACGGCCTAAACCTCCTCGTCACCCAGAGGAGAGACTCATAGACCTGCAGTGGGTTCAGTACACAGAGTTGTGATGATGATGATGATGACAGATACCTATACTGATATCTGTAGGTACTGTGGTTTGGTCTTACAGTCAGTCAGCAATAGATGTAGGTGTATGCAGATTATTTAATCATGACATTTCGACATATTTTTTTATCATTATTTTTTCTAAGACATTGATAATGGCTTATCATTTTTCAAAATTTATCAATAAAAAATCCCTTTTAGATACACTATCACTTTTAAGAAACAAAACTATTGGTTATTTTTAGCCTCATAAAGTCGGCTTGGAATCCTGTTTTCTCTTTGGGTACGGAACCCTTTAAATGGGATAAAACGGGAACAAAACAACATCATCATCACAACTCCGTGTAATGGGCCCAACAAATGTATTTCTCTAATCCAGCGTAAGATTTACCTAAACAAATATTTTGATACTAGCCACCGCGCGCGGTTTTACCCGCGTAACTTTTGATCCCGTGGGAATTTCGAGATAAAATATAGCCTATAACCTTCCTCAAGAGTTGGGCTATCAAATGCAAAAAGATTTTTTTCAAATCCCACTTTTAGTTTCTGAGATTAGCGCGTTTAAACAAACAAAAAAAAAACAAACTCTTCAGCTTTATATATTAGTATAGATTAGTATGTATCGCGCTCGGTGCGGCCGGTATTAGGATGTGGGTGACCGCCGACCATTCATTTCTCACGACAACTTCCGTGCTTCGGAGGGCACGTTAAGCAGTCGGTCCCGGGTGCTGTATACTTTATGTAGTAGTCGTTAGGGTTTGTCAGAAGCCATTTCGGCACCCTGAAATATCTGACATCCACCAACCAGCACTGGAACAGCTTGGTGGATTACGGCCTAAACCTCCTCGTCACCCAGAGGAGATACTCATAGCCCTGCAGTGGGCTCATTACACAGAGTTGTGATGATGATGATGATGACAGATACCTATACTGATATCTGTAGGTACTGTGGTTTGGTCTTACAGTCAGTCAGCAATAGATGTAGGTGTATGCAGATTATTTAATCATGACATTTCGACATATTTTTTTATCATTATTTTTTCTAAGACATTGATAACGGCTTATCATTTTTCAAAATTTATCAATAAAAAATCCCTTTTAGATATACTATCACTTTTAAGAAAAAAAATTTTGGTTATTTTTAGCCTCATAGAGTCGGCTTGGAATCCCGTTTTCTCTTTGGGTACGGAACCCTTTAAATGGGATAAAACGGGAACAAATCAACATCATCATCACAACTCCGTGTAATGGGCCCAAAAATTGTATTTCTCTAATCCAGCGTAAGATTTACCTAAACAAATAATTTGATACGAGCCACCGCGCGCGGGTTTACACGCGTAACTTTTTATCCCGTGGGAGTTTCGGGATAAAATATAGCCTATAAACTTCCTCAAGAGTTGGGCTATCAAATGCAAAAAGAATTTTTCAAATCCCACTTGTAGTTTCTGAGATTAGCGCGTTCAAACAAACAAACAAACAAACAAAAAAAACAAACTCTTCAACAAAAAAAACAAACTCTTCAGAGTTTCGGGATAAAATATAGCCTATAAACTTCCTCAAGAGTTGGGCTATCAAATGTCACTTGTAGTTTCTGAGATTAGCGCGTTCAAACAATGAAACAAAAAAACAAACTCTTCAGCTTTGTATATTAGTATAGATTTTTTAAAAGGTATACCACGTATACAGGGTGCGCAGCCATTCATGGATTCTTTAAATGTCTTTTATGCATGGAAAGCGACTAAATAGTCGCGTACTGTATATACAAATTCACATTTCCAAAATCGTAATTCTTCGTATCTCTGTGTACTATTAGTTTAGTAATTCACCGAAATAGACGAACGTGTTGTTCATATCGATAGAAAATTTGGATTCCAGTGATGTTCCTTATCGACTATCGTAGATTTATAGGCAATCTGATAACTGTGAGTTGTTTGCTAAGAGGACATAGGTAATATACGTAAGTACTTATATTTTAGAGGTTTTATTGGCGTTTTTGCGGGCGATAGGCTGACCCCCTGTCACTGCAATAGTCTCTCCATCATAATAATACCTCCAAATTTGTCAAGCGTGACATTAGATGGTTTTATAGTTTCTGGTGTTCTGCCTACCCCATAAGAGATACAGGCGTGAAGTTATGTATGTAGCTCCTTATTGGACTGCCTTGAAAATGTTTACTGCGGATTTTACTGGCATACTTTATTGCAACGCTTGTAGGACGCGTGGCTATAATTTCATCTTTTTTTCCAAACCAACAGCAAAGACAGCAAAATGGCAACAAAAACTTTACCTTAGCTTCCAAAAGGGAGGTGTTCAATATTTTGAAGTTCCAGTTCCATCCTAAGTCCTTGTGCTGTCGTCTTCGACATCATTAGCACTAAACATCAACGGGGCTAATAAAATAAACAAAAATGTATTGCTTGAATCGTTCGTAAAAGGCGTTTTGTTTTTAAAATGCATAAAAATAAAATAATAAACTCCCCAGATAATCACCCCAACTACATGGCCCCAAAGTAAGCATAGCTTGTGTTACGGGATACCATGTAGCGAACTAGGGGGGGAACCTAGAATATAAATACATAAATAGATACAGCGACCATCGAAAACGATAAATCTGGCCTTTATATCAATAGTTTCTTAGAATATGGCACTTAGAGTCTGTTTTTTTTAGAATATGGCAGCTTTGGTTCTGTGGTCTTAATCATAAATAAATAAATATTTCTGACACTCACACAACATTATCTAGCCCAAATTAAGTTTCTTAAAGAACTTGTGTTATGGATACTACATAACTGATATACTTAAGAAATATATATACATACATCTATACTAATATTATAAAGAGGAAACCTTTGTATTTTTGTATGTTTGTATTGAATAGGCTCAAAAACTACTGGACCGATTTCAAAATTTCTTTTACCATTACTTAGAGGGATTCTTCCGAATCCGTATAGGCTACTTTTTATCCCGAAAATCCCGCGGGAATCGAAATTGCGCGGGTAAAACCGCGCGCAACAGCTAGTATTGAATAAATACATATTTTTTATTAGAATAAACTTAAATATACATATAAACATGCATGACTTGACGACTAATACATTCATGACTTGTTCATCACACAAATATCCGCCGCCGCCGGGATTCGAACCCGGGACCTCTGGTATAGAAGGCAATGTATGTAACCGCTACAACAGCCGGTCGTCTAATCATGGTAGGGAATCAAGTAATTCTATTTGTTATGGTGCGCTTTATAACTAACATGATACGATAAAATAATTCGGTAATATTTATCTTGTCGATTCGAGTCTTATCGATGGTCACATGCTAGCCCTGCAGGTGTGATTGAGGCCAAACATGGGGTAAGAAAACGATAAAGGAAAATGCTACTTTCGGCAATACCTACATTTTGTTTTCAGAATTGCTTCCATTTTGGACGGGGAGCAAAAGAAATTGCTTCCAGATTGCTTTCATGCTGGACTGGGACCGAAAGAAAAACATAGAATGTGCCAGCTGCTTCTTTTCCCGAGCAAACTGCAAAAGTCAGTAAAGGGACGGAGGATTTATTGGCGTTTTTGCGAGCGACAGGCTGACTGTCACTGCTATAGTCTCTCTCCATCATAATAATACCTCCAAATTTGTCAAACGTGACATTAGATGGTTTTATAGCCTCTGGTGTTCTGCCTACTCCATTAGGGATACAGGCGTGAAGTTATGTATGTATGTTTTCAGAAGATTTTTCGCTAAATCTCATCAAACGAGGATACTAAACTGAAAACTTTTGCACGTTGATTTCCAAGAACATAATCTCTACGAACGAATAAACATTTTACAAGACGTTAAATTTGGGAATCCCACTCCGTACATTACAGCGCAAATTTTCTGCGTAGTCGTAAATATCGCACAAGTGTGCGCAAACGCATGAAGCAAAGAACAAGAAAATGTACAGAAGCTGCACTTCGCTCAAAAATTTAAATAGCAACCTTAGATCCCAAGCAACAAAGTGCTATTTAGCATGAATCAGTGTTCAGTGCCTAACGTGATATTTACTTTTACGATGCTGCTATATTCTGTAACGTAACTCTTTATTATCTATGAACTGGGTGGATTGTTATCATCATTTCAGCGGGAAAAAACTTTAATTTCATGAATTTACGGGATTCTTACCACGATTTATGATTTTTATTTCGCGCGTCCGATATTTTGATGCTGTTACAAGCAACATAATCGCGGATGTAAGATGACGTATCCCGTCGATTCATTAAATTACAGCGAAAATAACTGCGATGGTTTAAAACAGGAATAAAATCTTTTTAGAACTAAACTGACACCAAAATTGTTAAAATATCTAAACAAACAAAAAATCACTTTTTCATGTTGCTCTTGTAATTTTCCATCATGTTTAAAACGCAAAAAGATCTTTTTTAATCTATATTATCAAACATTAAACGTTTTTATTTAAAACAGTGTCTCAATAAGGTTATAAAAAGTATTCAATTTTTTTTATTCGTAAAAAAATTCTTTTTGCTGGAGTGGTAAATGCTCTTCCACGCGAAAGTGTAGGTATTCATCGCTATCGAAAGTGTAGTGAAGGAAGCATGTATGAAGTATGTATAAAGTGTGTATGAGCCATCTGTTCCGACTAGACGCAGCGGGGCCGTATATAGATCGCTTAGATTATAACAAGAATGAATGAGTAAGGGGGTCGTTGAAGAAGTTGATGATGGAGTGATAAATGTTAAATAAACACTTTTTAAACGGATGAATTGATCGATCATTTAATTAGAGTCTGGCTAGCGAAAGAAGACAATAAGGGGGTTTTTGCAAACTTTTAATATGGCAACTTATTCTGGTGTCACTGTTGTCAATCGAACGGTTGTTGGTTTTGATACTTGAGATTTTGGAATTTTCATATTTGAAAATGATTTTATTCGATTAAATATTTGATAGTTTTATAACCCATGTAGGAAACCGCGACACCAGTGACTCTGAGGATTTATTCCATATAGAGTTGCTGGATTCAGATTTTGGTTACAATGAATAAAAATAATTATTGTATTTTATTGTTTTATTTTTAAGCCTGATTAATACTAGTTGCCCATCATTTTAATTATATACTTCTCATAAAAAAAGTAGTACAGTAGCAATATTGTTCTTTTTTACGATAATTTTGTAAAAACAATTTATTAAGTATCAGATTTCGCCAGATTTTTTCATTCTCTACTTTCATTAGCCAGACTATAGCCGCACTGATTTATTCTTTCAAGTATTCATTTAATTATTGACAAAGGTAATTTTAATGAAATAGTTTTGGAGAAGAATATGAATTTTAGCTCAATAAATCTTCAAAAATGTAAGCATCGCACTGTCAATATTGACGCGCATCTTTTTATACAGTTAGCACTTATACAAATTTCATCGCGAATAATGCTGTGGATGATGATGATGATGCCTGATCAAAGTCATATTTTACATTAAACTGTATTACAAAAAACCGCTTGAACCCGCGTAATTTCAATCTCACCTGATGGGTGAGATTGTTCAACCACATCGTCCGTCAGCCATAATTATTGCTTTCGCACTATTTTTTTTTTCTTTTAAATTTTATCACTCTAATGTTACTAGCTCGTCGCAAAAGTTGGGTTTCCCGATTTGATAACCAAATGGTTGCATCTTTACATCTAACTAATTGCTATGCGAAAAGTGTTCCCAAATGTTGATTCATTACTCACATTTTCATTGAGTGTTTCGAGTGAAAAATGATTAGTTCCCATTGTTTTATTTATCAACTTTGTCACATCGGTAGGTGGTCGTTTTTATCGAAATTGTATTGTGTTTTTCATTTAGTTTTCCTGTTGTAGTTATATTCTTAAAGATAAATGTAAGTAGGTATATGATATTGGCTAATCATTACAAGGAAAATGTATAAATTAAAACATAAATAGAAAATGTTAGAATATTTATCGAGTCGGTGAAATACCTATAACTTATCAATATTTAACATTAATCATAATAAAACTTAAATACCATAAATTGTGTAGTGAAATAAATAAAATTTTAATAATAAAACACCATGTTGGTAAAAGAATGACCGAATTCTAAAACAGCAATATTATAAAAAAATATAAAAAAAAAAAAAAAGAGTGCGTCGGCCGGGAATCGAACCCGGATCAACTGCTTGGAAGGCAACTATGCTGACCATTACACCACCGACGCAGCTGTTCGGAGTGTCGAAATAACGGTACAAATATTACGGCGTATTCGACTGTCTGAATGTCGTGACGTCACTCAACGACCTCGGTCATTGCCGTATCATTGACTGTGCTAACTTCATACGTACACTTTCGTACATTAACAAGGACAAATTAACTTTTTAGATTTATTTTATCTTTTTATTTTGAAACTATTACTGATATTTGTAAATAAAACAAGCTTTTGACCGCGGATTTCTTCCCCATCATTTCTAAATTTCAGTAAAAATTTAATTTGTTGAGAATTACACTTTTTTGAGCTAGTGACGTCACTGAAGCCTCGTATTATCGTTTATTACGTATGCAAGTAAAACTACGTGGGACTGCTAGTCTCATATGAAACTCATCTTTTATTTAATCTAACTCAACAGCGGCAGAAAGTCCTGCTAGAAATCTTTATTTATGATATTTTATTTATATTGAACGTTTTTACGAGCCAAAATAAAATGACGAAATAGAATCAACTACATGGTGATTCCTATTTCGTCATTTTGCTTTTAATCCGATGAATATTTTAACATTTCGGTTAAAGATTTTTTTTTATTGGTGACTAAACCAGCGTTTGAGCTCACCTCAATCTCTTAAGTGAAGATGAGTTCGAAGATGACAGCACATGGGTTAAATAACTGAAAAAATGTGGTAAAAAAAAGTTCTTTCTTTCTTTTATTTATATTTACTGTATTATGTCGTTGTTTTATTTGATATTTGAATATTATCTTTCTGACAGAGACGATTTTTTTTTGTTAGAACATTGTCGTCCCTTCCTCCAGAAAGGGAAGTTCATTGTTGAAATAATCGATTTTATAACGCGAAACGTATCACCCTTCCATGTAGAGTTAGCCTACCATGTATATTCAATAAAAGTGTATTGTTACAAAAGTGCCTCTCTTATAATAATAATAAATATATTTAGTAAAGATCCCTCTCGTTTCAGTACCTACCTAGTTCCTTTTAATTAATTAATATTTGTTTGTGTTCGATCCATTACTTTAATTAAGTAAGTATAGCGATTGTTACCTGCATAAATTGTATAAAAGTTTTTAGTTAGTCAGTGAAATGTTTTGTTTGTCTGTTTTGTTCGACTTAATGCAAACTAAGATATTTTGTTACTCTAGATTTAAAATTATTTGTTCTGTACCTATAATGCTGTTGGATATCTTGTTAATAAATAAATAAATGAGAATAAATTGAGCATTTTAAATGCAAAAACTTAAAAAATATTATTAGTACATGGGTTTACGAGTAGGATGATCGCTAGGGTGTGGTGGGGTAACACTGCCTGACTCAGATGTCCAGTCGCGGGTTCGATTCCTGCAAACATGTTTGTTTCTTTGGTCTGGTAGATAATTACGTTAAACATACATAAATAACTTCACGCATGTATCTAGGGTTGTTAACCATACTGTTTTTAACAGTATTATACTGTTTACTGTTGAACAAAAAGAAAGTATACAAAATACTATTTTCAGCATAATAATAATAATTCAGCCTAATCATTTATTTCATCATCAAAAACTACATTTGAATATATAGGTCAAGAGCCTCCTTTTAAGCTCGAAGAGCCTGTGCCAGGAGACCCCGACCTTCCATAGCATAATTCAAAGATTACAGTTTGAAATAAGAAGTAAATTTTACAATTCCATCTTTAGTTAAAAAAAGAATAGTATAAGAAACTTTATATGCTAGACTTTAATTAATAATTTGTGCTTGAAGCTCTAAAAATATGAGTTTCAAACATTAAATAAACTGAATACTGTTTATTTTTCCAAAATACTGTTTGATATTCTTTTCAGACTCAAATATACTTTATTTCTAGAAAAAAAAGTTTGCAACCTGTATCCCTTATGGGGTAGGCAGAACACCAGAAGTTATAAAACCATCTGATGTCGCGTTTGACAAATTGGGAGGCATTGTAATAATTATGGAGAGAGACTATTGCAGTGACAGGGGGTCAGCCTATCGCTCACAAAAAAAAACATCCAATAAAACATCTTTCCTTTAACTGACTTTTACAGTACCTATGCCCAGGAAGAGAAGCAGCTAGCAGATTCTACGTGAGTGTATCCGTTGTTTAGTACCTACCTATGAATATGTATTCTGTTATCTAGTTAAATTCAAAATTCAAAAAAGTTTTATTCATCTTAGGAATTTCACAAATCACTTGATGAAGTCAGTCATCACATACTTCGGCTTTAGCTAGTTGTTGATAGTTGTTGAATAAGATATTACAGTAGACCAAAGACAAAAAAGCCGGCGGAAAAAACTCTTGGCACTCTTTTTCAGTCAGGATTATCAAATTAATACAAATAGGTATAGTACAAATTGACCGTGACATGAAAAAAAAAAACAAACACAAGACAGCGAATTTGTGAGAGCCAATGTCATGCCACAACCAAATTGCTTACATAGTAGGTGCAATAAGTTATGGATGCACAATACGAACATGACAAACTGGGACCGGAGTATTGGAACAAGAATGGAATAAAATAGTCATTGTATCATTAGAAAACGACCTGGCACCGCTAGTAGCACCCGTTCACGAGTATAACGCAAGCACCAGCCATCACCCTCAACCATATTTTAGGGAAGAGGGTGACCCGATACCCGACGCTACCACTAGCCATGCCGCCTGAGGGAGCAGGACGTTCTTGCTGTTGTCTTGACAAGAAAATAAGTGAGTGGCACAGTCACCAGTATGCCATATGTATACTGCACAGACAAGCAGTAAAAAAAATATTAAGTAATTAGAAACTTTTAGAAATATCCTGTTGTGCTTAATGCCATGCCTTTTTATCGTCTAAGTAATGTTTAGTTTTATAATAAGCTTTAAGTAGTACTTTAGTAAAGTACTTCTTAAAGCTTATTAGCTACATAGCTACATAAAGTAAAGTAGTTTTGATACATTATATGAATTTACAATGATTTACCAAACTATTCTTTGTTTAGGTTCCGGTTGAACTATATGAACTCGTTCCAAATTTGAATCCCACTAGGTCAACAAGTCGTTACAATCTCCACATAACTAGGTGCTAGTATTGGGAACAAAACAATAGAGGATACGCAGTTAGGTGATAGCTTAAATATACGTGTAATAAAAAGTTAACTAATGTTTGTCTGTTTGAATGCGGTATACTTTAAAAGTACTGAACTGTAAATGAAACAAGTTTTAACCGGATTAATCCCGTATAATTGTATTACACTAGCTGTAACCTGCGATAGAATGCCGCGGGAATATGTGTACAAAAAGTAGTCTATGTGCTATTCCAAACTGTACACTATCACTGTACACTATGACATTTCACTCATTTCAACCATCTATTGTACCGTTCTGTCGTAATTGAGGCAACCAAACATACTTCCATCCATCCATACATACAAACTTTCACATTTATAATATTTAACCCATCGCTAAACAGATACCAGTGGTCGCCGGTGATCGCGGGTTCTATTCCCGCACGGAACAAGAAAAAAAAATGTTCCGGGTCTGGGCGTTTATCTATACATACATATATGTATTTTATATTCTAGGTTCCTCCCTAGTTCCCTACTCATAATAACACAAGCTATGCTTACTTTGAGGCTATGTAGTTGGTGTGATTGTCTTGGGATTTTATTTATTTTATTATTTTTATTTATTATAGCTCAACGTTTCGGTGTCTGCAGATATTACTCACGAGGAACGACAAAACTGCAGTGCGAGCACAGAACTTTATCGACTCGTATTGTTACGAATGTTCGTATAGTATGGACACAGTTTGTAAGCAATAATTGAAATCTATCCATTGCCGCTCGGCCAGCTTAAATAAATGTGTGCCTTGATAATTTTGAATGTTAGTAAACATGTCATCTCTTAAATAACTGTAAAATAAAAAAATACAATGTTACTAAAAACTTGCAACCTACTCCATATTATACGAACATTCGTAAACATACGAGTCGATAAAGTTCTGTGCTCGCACCGCTGCTGTATAGAATCATTATAACAACTCTTTGTTATGAGCCCATAGCAGAGCTTGGACTCTCTCACCTGGCTACACAGAACACTTAAGTAATGAAAAAAAAAAAATAAGACATTAAATTAATTAAAAAAACTGTAAATTACCATCATAATTTTATCACTTGTTTATATAAAACTAAACAAAATGAGGAGCGCAGGAAAAACATAGAATGTTCGCAGCTGCTTCTCTTCCCGGGCATACTGTGAAAGTCAGTTCAAGGACAGAGGTTCTATTGGCGTTTTTGAGGCCGATAGGCTGACCCCATGTCACTGCAAAGTCATCATTATAATACCTCTAAATTTGTCAAACGTGACATCAGATTGTTTTATGACCTCTGGTGTTCTGCCTACCCAATAAGGGATACAGGCGTGAAGTTATGTATGTATGTATGTAAAACTAAACGCGATAAGTATGTAGCTGAGACATACATACAGAGATTAGTACCTACTATATTTCATATTTTATACGTCATACGTTTTCTACCTTAACCAAAGAGCAGGTGCAGATAAAACAATGCCAATTATAATAAAGGTCTTTTCCCGTAAAAATTCACATCAAAATCAGTCAAGCAGTTATTGATTAAAAATACTTAAACGTTTATAAAAAATATTTGTTGAAATGTAGATTCTATTAATATAGTCGTAAAGTTGATTTCATTTAACAGAAGGAATATCAAGTATGTCATCTTTAGGGTTCCGTTTGAGTGAATTTTGTGAGAAATTGGGGTTTCTTATAAGAAGGGAAGTAAGAAATTACTAAATGTTAGGGTTGAAGTCACATTTAAATATAAGAGTTGTTTTTTAAGGAAAAGGGCTTAAACATGTTTATTTTAAGAGGAGGTGGGTATTTTTTGTAATTTCTTGTGATAGTAGGATATGGTGGTGACGACGATGTTGGTACAGTGTAATAGACATTTAAAGTTAAACAAATAGAATTATGTGACGACCGGCTGGTGTAGCGGTAACTTACATTGCCTTCTATGCCAGAGGTCCTGGGTTCGAATCCCGGCGGCGGCGGATATTTGTGTGATGAACACAGATATTACCCATAAAGTCATGGATTTTTATATGTTTATTTAAGTTTATTCTAATAAAAAATATGTAGTTATTCAATATGTATGTGTATATATTTCTTAAGTATATCAGTTATCTAGTATCCATAACACAAGTTCTTTAAGAAACTTAATTTGGGCTAGATAATGTTGTGTGTGTGTCAGAAATATTTATTATTTATTTATTGTATTGGCCTCTAGGTGTAGTGGTAAAAACATTGCATTCTTTGTTGGCAAAGGATCTTAGTTTGAATCCCGGTTATTTTGGATATTACGTGTCATGGATGATTGTATGCTTATTTCGTTTCACGCAAAAAATCAGAAACTTTCATTTTTATAAATTAGCAGGAAGTACAATAACTAACCGAAAGTGACACACAATTATGGGACCCTATAGTGACCTTTTTAACAAGATTTTGTTATGAAGATCACACTGCGGGCTGGGTACCCAAGTTAAGAAAAGTTCGTTTCCTAAAGTAGCCCTGCTGGGACTCAAACACTGCAGGACTTTAAACAATTCACTATGGAGGCCATAAATTTATTCAGATACTAGCTGTTTCGAGCGGATTTACCCAGGCAATCCTGCGGGAATATCGGGATATAGTAGCCTATATGCTAATCCAGACTGTGCACTATCACTATGCCAAATTTCATTTAAATCGGTTGAGCCGTTCTGCCGTGATTGAGGAACATGCATCCATATAAACTTTCACATTTGTATTATTAGAAAGATAACGCTTCATAAACAATTTTTGTTTTACGATATCTTTTAATTTTAACCATTTCTTTGTCTTATAATCAACAGAAAAGCTAAAGTACGGTATGTCTACAGTAAAATACATATCAACCAGCTATAAAGTAATTATATTTAAACCTCTACGTCGTAAAAAATAAGGTTTTTTCTAAATCTAAAGCGTTACCTTGACCGAAAGTACCGTACTGTCAGTAAAAAAACTAAAATGGAAATAAAAGGAAGAAAGTAATAAAATATGCGCAGGAGTGTTTAAAAAGACATTAAGCCTTTTTAAAGACATATTTCAATGCTTTTAGTGCAATGTTTGTTCGACAAAGAGCAGTTAAAACACTTTCTTTATAATGATTTAAAGACATCTGTTTTGCACATATTTAACTATCTTTTAACCGTTTTTTAAACTTTTCCCTGTGGGATTTATAAAAGAGCATTGCTTGATTTGTTAGTGAAAGGCAACATCAATTTATTATTTATTTCGTAGATAATTAAGTATTCAAAATTCACAAACTCAAAAAAGTTTTATTCATCTTAGGAATTTCACAAAACACTTGATGAAGTCAGTCATCACATACTTCGGCTTTAACTAGTTGTTGATAGTTGTTGAATAAGATATTACAGTAGACCAAGAGCAAAAAAAGCCGGCGGAAAAAAACTCTTGGCTCTCTTTTTCAGTCAAAATTATCAAATTAATACAAATAGGACCAGTACAAATAGACCGTGACGTGAAAAAGCTTATGGTGAGAGCCATGGTCATGCCAAAACCAAATTGCTCACATAGTAGGTGCAATGAGCTATGGATGCACAATACGAACATGACAAACTGGGATCAGAGTTCATTATAAACTTATAGAGATTCACTTCCATTATACCCTTAATAATTTAATGTATCATCGCTTTAGATTATCGATACCTATACCTTAAGTCATCATCCATCATCCACAGCCTGTAGACGTCCACTGCTGGACATAGGCTTCCCCCAAGGTCTTCCACGTCGCTCGGTCCCGCGCCGCCCTCATCCAGCGTTTACCGGCGACTTTGACGTCGTCGGTCCATCGTGCGGGGGGCCTGCCTACGCTGCGTCTCCCAGTACGTGGCCCTCACTCGAGAACTTTTCTGCCCCACCGGCCATCTGTTCTGCGATTAAAAAGGTGATACCTTAAGTATATAATAGTAAATAAATAACCCAAAAACAAGCTATTTGTCCCCAAATACTGAGTTTATGAGCTTTTAGTATGCAGACTACACAGCAGAAATAAGGGGTGTCCTATTATTCACCCAGACCCTTTATTTATTTATTTAATTAATTAACTTAAACGGTAAAACCACTTACAGCTTGGTGGTAGGATCCCTTCTGGGTCCGCCTGGCTAGCGACCACCCTTTATATAAAGTCTGCTGCCAAATGTTACCGCTCCGGCGGTAATGTGTTCCGGTAATATTGTATAAAGAGCCAGTTCCTTCCTAAACCCGTGTGCTTTCATCTTCGACCTCATCGTCACTTACCATCAGGTGAGATTGAGGTCAAACGCGGGTTTAGTCATTATAAAAAAAAAAAAAAACATAAGTTAAGAATACAAATTGTCATTATATAATATTAAACGAGCGTTTGCCCGCAACTTCGTACACGCATAAACTCAAAAATCCTATTTTCCGTTCCCGTGGGAATTCCGGGAATTCCTTCCAGTATACAAACAGACACTTATTGAGGAACCTTTATACCAAGTATCACATCCGTGCACTCAAAGAATAAGATTTCATCATACAAACTAAAACATCATATATTTCCCGTTCCCGTGGGAATTTCGGGAATTCCTTCCTTAGTGCACCCCTACATCCCCAAAAGAATGTATGTTCCAAATTTCAGCTCTCTACGCCCAGTAGTTACGGCTGTACGTTGTCTGTCAGTCACTCAGTAACTCCGTCAGTAACGGAACAGTTTTATATATATTGATTGATAGGTAATGTAACAGGGGTGAGGTGAAGAGGGGGGCAACGTAGGTCACCGTCGAATTAAAGTCACAAGTAGCAGTACAATAGTAATAAACTATACAAGGATAATCTAATTGCTAAGGCAGTCCCGACTTTGTGATCACTACCGTGAAGGCGCAAAGTTTAGTGCTGCTATAGGATAGTGTTACAGTACTTAAATTAAATTCGCTTATGTCTAAAACAAAACAAGAAAACACAATAAGTAAATAGTAAAGATGAATAAAATAAACTGATAATTAATTATACAAAATATCAATAAATAATAATAAAAAGCAAAATCAGGAATAAAAATCTAAATAATCATAATTCAAAGTCAACTTATGTTACTAAAATAATAATAGATAATAAATAAAATAAAAGGTATATGTCAAAAATTTCATTCATTCGTCAATCTCGCAGTTCTCCAGACATGCCAACATTTAACACTTCCATTCACCCGATTCAGTTTAGAAAAATTTGTTCCATAAACTGGCCCGGCTAGGCCGAGACTTGAACCCCAAACCTTTCACGCCGCAGCCGAACAATCGACCACTGTACTGCACAGCACATCACATCACATGAACGGCAATCATATTTCAAAACAGTTTATAATAGAACATATAAGTTACCCCGTAGGAAAATACACGAACAAGTTACCTAGCTATTTTCAACCGAATTCAAAAAAGGAGGAGGTTCTCAAATAATACCTTATGTTTTTTTAAATGTATTTAAAACTGACCCGATTTTGATGATTCTTGTTTCATGATAGAGGATACTCCATTTAGTCCCATATAAATTTCATCGAAATCGATAATAATATAATAATAATAAATCAGTTTATTAATACTCATATCAACAAATACACAATTAACAAATTGTGTATTTCAAGTATTGTCAAAAGGGATACTTTCAGCAATGTTGCCTGGAGGTGGCATCGCTGTTTTTCAACTAACCCTATTGCCAAAGTGCTGAACTGTACATTTATTAAAAAAACCATTTCATAAAAAAATAATTAAATACAAATACATTACATTAAAATAATATACTACATTATGTTTACAATTTCATCTAATTAATCTAAATATTTTCAAATTAGACAAAACATTTAAAAAAATAATCAATTGAGTATTTCTTGTTTTTTTTTTTTCAAAAAAGTTTTGAAGTGAAGTCGGTTTTTTAACCCACATTATACTGAATTGAATTTGAGGTCTTCAATATTTCTGACTTTTAGATATGTGGCCTATTGTGACCCCTAGTACACAGTAAAATTAGACAAAAAAGTCCTATCCCCCAAAAACCCTGGAATGGGATGGGCATTATGACAACCCGTAGTATAATCGGCTACTATCCTATGTTTTTGTGATATTTGTCTGTTGAACTATCTGTGTTCAACAGACAAATATCCACACCGCCAGGGTTCTAACCCAGGACCTCTGGCATAGAAGCCTTTTTTGATACAACTACACCAGCCTCAATTAAAATAAATCTAATATATAAAATTCTCGTGTCACAGTTTTCGTTGCCATACTCCTCCGAACCGGCTTGACCGATTTTGATGAATTTTTTTGTGCTTATCCGGTATCTATGAGAATCGGCCAACATCTATTTTTTTTTTATTAATATGGCAAAACAACGTTTGCCGGGTCAGCTAGTAACTTATAAATAAACCAAAAACTAGTTTAAATCGAATCACTCAAAATCTTTGTTTTAATTCCAAAGTTCCCAGAACTCCATCATCCCGTACATCAAAATTGTTATCAAAATCTGTCAAGTAATAGAACAACCTGTCCTTGATAAGTCAGGAATTTGGTCGCGTACGGAATCGAATCCTGGGTCCTGTTACAAATCCGAAAGATAAGACTGGAGTAGAGTTAATGTAGTTTAAAAAAAAAAAAGGTTTTTGAGGTTCATGGGAAAGGATTCGAATAGTTAGAGATTTGTCATGACTTTATTTTGATATGGCGCCTTTAAGTAAGTGTTTCTTTTGGGGATTTATTTTAAGATCGGCTAGTTGGTCTTTTTTTGTTTATTATCAGCTATTTAGATATTTAACGTCAGTATTGTTTACCATATTAAAGTGTCATCATAAAAATCGCAATCCTTTTTATAATGGGCCCACTGCAGCGCTATAAATAAATAAATATTTATGTCACACACACAACATTATCTAGCCCAAATTAAGTTTCTTAAAGAACTTGTGTTATGGATACTAGATAACTGATATACTTAAGAAATATACAAACATACATATTGAATAAATACGTATTTTTTATTAGAATAAACTTAAATAAACATATAAACATCCATGACTTGACGACTAATATCTGTGTTCATCACACCGGTATCCGCCGCCGCCGGCATTCGAACCCAGGACCTCTGGCATAGAAGGCAATGTATGTTACCACTACACCAGCCGGTCGTCATGAGCCTCTCCCCTGAGTGACAAGGAGCAAACTGGACGGCAGCACAACACAATACTTTCTATCGTGTCGCGGAAATCGCTACCCGCGCCGCTGTCGTCCAGTTTGCAGCCTAAAGCTGGCCCAGTGCTGGTACTCCACGAGATGTAATGAATAGCAACGGCAGGTTTAATCACGTAGGTGCTTAAATATAGGTTTTTTTACTATGATAGTTATCAACCTCGGCCGGCGCCGCAGCAAGTGCCAAGACCACAACAGTACCTATTGCGATAACCTCGTCATCACGGCGCAAGAGTGCTGAAATGTCAATCAAAATATATTATTTATATATAACACGGTTAATATTTCGTTTATAAAGGTAATGGAAATAAATAAATAAAATCCCCAGAAAAGCACACCAACTACATGGCCTCAAAGTAAGCTTAGCTTGTGATATAGGATACCATGTAGCGAACTAGGGGGGACCCTAAAATATAAATATACATATATGCAGGGTGACTGGTGACAAATTTTAGATACTGAAGAAGAGAATTCAGTACTCGATTCTGGTCATAATTTTGTATTAAAAGTAGATACTTCATTTTTCACTAGAATTGCCTATAAATAAATAAAGTTTTGTAACTATTGACTTTACGTACGCCTGAGTCAATCGCGTCACGTGAACTGGCACGCAGATCGCTGCCAACGCTAGCGTAACCATGCGTAGCGTAATTAATTCTTTGACTTTCGGTTAAGTTTACTCAGTTAATAATTAATATTTAATTTTTATTAGGTATATTTTTTCTCTTCATGTATGATCACGTCCTCGAATTTTAAAAGTGACCCACCAGTATAGATGTTTATCTAAACAAAACACCTAGACACGGATTTTGTTTTGATCCGTGCGGGAGTCCAACCAACGACCTCACGAGTAGTTGGCGCTGTAGCGTCTATACCACTGCACCACGGGGACCGTTAAAATAAATAAATATCCGTTATCTAACACCTAGAACACAAGTATATGTCAAATGAAAACAATGGGGTAAACCTGTCTGCCTCAGACGCCAGTGGTTGCGGGTTCGATTCCCGCACGGAACAAGAAAAAAATTGTTCCTTGCCTGGGTTTTTATCTATTTATGTATTTATATTCTAGGTTCCCCCCTAGTATGCTACATTGTATCCCATAACACAAGCTCTGCTTACTTTAGGGCCATGTAGTTGGTGTGATAGTCTTGGGATTTTATTATATTATTTATTATTATATAAGCTTAAATGGCTATATTTTTAACTAACTTTACATACCGACACAAACTCACTTACCAAATCCTGACACTCGATCCTGACAACATCCCTAAGTGACATCAAACCGCGATCCCGAAAACAGGCTGTGACACAAAACTGTCACTTGTCAATTTGAAGTCCATTAGCTGTCAGGACGACAACGGAGCTGTCAAGTTGACACTAAACGACGAAGATGAGTAATGGGCGGGAGATCGGTAATTCGGTTTAATTATTGGCGGAAGTTTAATTGTGTTTAATTAAAATTGGTTTACTTATCCAAATTATAATAGCATTATTGGGTGTGTAATAGTTTTTTGGTGTGAAATGAAATGAAAGAATAGACTTAATGAATATCAAACATTGAATGAAGGCGGCGCGGGACCAGCAAAGTAGTTTCTTGAGTTTCTTGCCACTTCTTCTCAACAGATCGACTTTCCGTAGTGGTGGTAGATTCAGTTCAATTTGAGATAACCTTGGGGTAGGCCTCCACCCACCAGTGCGCATCTTTCGGCTGATGATGATGATGACGGTAAAAATTAGAACTATGTAGTAATTAATGCGTGCCATAAAAATTATAAAATATGGAATTAGTATAAAAAAATAGGAGCATTACATGAAGAAAGAGTTTTGGCCGCAAGGTATCGTGTTCCGTCGCTTCCGAGGACGCATACTTGACACAAACATGTCGCGTCCCACCCACGTAGTCTATACGTTTAAATTAGTGGCAAAATAACACCTAAACCCTTTATCTGTTAACAGAAGTATTTTCAAGTAGCTAGGTAGGTGCCTAACTACTAAAAATAATACAGAGAGATAGAGGTAGATAATGAAGTGGTTCTATCATTTAAGTTTTTAGTTATTTTGCCACAAAAGATATCTGAACCCTTTATTTTAACCAGAGAAGGACCAGTTGTAATTCCCAGGTCTAGGTACTCGTGTCGTTTCTGGGACACCCTGTATAAAGGTTTTTTTTTGTTTTTTTTTTTTTACTCCTAGTACGTCCGACAGCAATGTCGCAGTTTTTATATATCATTCATTCTATAATTCACGCTCGTATGCTTCTCGTACTTTTATCCATACCCCGCCCCCCCGTTCTTTTCTTTCACTCACACATTTCAAACTCATTCGGGTGGGATTTCCCGGTCCTAACTATTTTATACGGGGCCCTAACTACTTCAACTGTTTTTGTTATTTTTCTAATGTACTAAGGGATAAGGTAGTAGGGAATTAAATGTGGGCCACACTTCTTTTCTTTCTTCAAATTTTACACTTCTTATGCCTTCTTATAACTATCGGTCTATAACTTTAATCTAATACACATTTCTTATTGACTTAAGATGAACATACAATTACCTTTGAAAATTCTTTTCAATCTTTTCTTGTCTAACAGTTATTTAACCTGTGTAAAGGTTAGCGCCTCCTCATCATATAAAACTAAATAGTTTATTGGTTTGTTCTAACGCGCTAACCTTAGGAGCTATCAGCTGGATTCAAAAACATCTTAGACTTAGCTTAACTACAGGTATATCAAGAAGATTTTTTACGGTGTCCAAAGTCAGCTTGGCGCAGTGTCTCTGTATATGAATCGATATCGCAGGTTAAGCAACGCTAGGCGCGGTCGGTACAAGGATGGATGACCGGCGACCATTCATTTCTCACGGTGACTCAATAAAAACATTACATTAAAAAGAGTTGTTATGATGACTTGCAGAGTAGTAGTTGTGCAATATTCACTCGAATATCGCGGAAAGAGCAGATTAAAGCCAGCACAGCGGTAGTAAAGATGTTGGTTCCTTCGACAGACAGCTGCTCGCGCGCTGGGCCGCCCCCGAAAATAAAGTAATTGCAAATGGGAAAAAACCTAATTTCCGCTATCATCGAAAACAACTGTATGAAGAGTAAGACCTGTATAGTATATATTCGATAAATAATAAAATTAGTATAACCTAAGCACCCACCTGAATGTCAGCGTCACCTCCCGCAGTTTGTATAAGTAATGACACTTCCATTTCACCATACAAAAAAAAAACAGACGTTTGCCTTTCTTCCCGGGATGAGAATAATGTCCTTATTAATTATATGCGCGCACAATATAATAAATTAATTAATAGCAGGTCGAGACGACCGCCAAGAGTTCCGTCTCACTTGACAAGAGAGAAGTTAGTGTTGCCAACTTGCAACTATAAATTCCCGTGACTAAAGAAGGCAAGGAGGAAAATAAATACATACAGCCTATAGATAATGCGAGTCTCTTGTGATTGTGCGTATTTTACCTAACACATAATTCAGGCTGTACTGAACAGCAAAATATTAAGTCTAAATATTTACTATAAAAACTAAACAGTAGTAGTAAAAGTCACGTGGGTAAAACCGTGATATGATGCTACGAGTAGTATTTTAAAATCTCGTAGGTCAGGTATTTGGCATTGAGATTATTTGGTCCGTGTCGGGTGTCGAACGAAGGTGGGTCCCATCGCTAATCTCAACGATAACACTTACTTTAGTAGAGTGGTCTAAGCTTTTTTAAGTTGGTTGGTTTGTGAAAGGATTAAATTGTAAGGAGTTAAGGATTTGTCCTAAGAGGTATAATGTTTAAGTGGTGATTAACAAAACATTTTATATTCTGTGATCTTTTAGATGGGTGGTCTCTTTTTCCACTTTTTCGTATTTTTATGTGCCAATATACTTTTATAAACTTATGACCGCATTTTTTTAGTCAAAATTGAGCACCAAAATGTTTTTATAATATCCTTTTTACCACCGGACTACCAGATGCAGACAGAACTTCCATCTTTAGACCAGATTTACCAAGACGTCGAACAAAACGCTTCGATAGTTCCTTTTTGGTACGGATTGCCAAGGTGTGGAACAATCTGCCGGCGACTGTTTTTCCTGACCACTACAGTCCTAGAACTTTTAAGTGTCGAGTGAATAGGTTTCTCGTGGATGGACGTGTACCACCATAGTCTTCATGCGCACTTTCCATCAGGTGGTATGGAAGACAAACGTCCTATCCTTACGGTATAAAAAAAATGATATTTCAATATCTACTCCTCTGTAGATATTGAAAATTTCTAATTTTAGATTTTCTATTTTTAGATATGTTTTGTAGTTTTTGTAACAATAATATATTATTATTCCTATTACAGAAATCCAGATATACTGTTTTCAAGGTATTCAGGCAGGTACTAGCGTTAAATAATACGATATGCCCATGGTATTTATATGAAAACGAATCTTGGAGTTAAAGCTTAGAGTTTAAACGTTTAAAACGTTTTGACGTTCATTCAGTGTTTTTTTTGAATTTTGAAAAATATTAAATGATTAAACGCAGAAATTTTGCTGTTAAGGAAAATACAGTCATTTTCAAGTTCTCACCAAAACTATTGCAGAAGTGAGGCGCAGAAATAAAAACGTACGTAATCTATGGATTAATGTTTTTATTGTCTTTTATACAAATTTTTCTATTGTCTATTGAATTTGATATATTATGGTACCGTAACTCGGGACCGATAGGCGGCAATTCTAAGAAGCAGATTAACTACCGAATGAAAATTCAGTTATTCAGAAATCACTATTTTATTATATTCGACTTAAAATGATCACTCATAATACATAATTGGATGTCTATTTAAAAAGCGTGGCGGAGGGGCGTAGCAGGATATCGGGATCCTGCTACTTTGGGAGGAATAACAATTGTGTAGACTGAAAATATTATCTGACGGACAACCCGCGTCTTTTTTTATTATTTTATTTTTAATCTTTCAAATGCAATTCTTACATTTGCCGTAAGGTTGGTTTGCGCTTATAAACTCTTTACTTACAAACTACAAGGCGCACACAAACCTTACGGTACCTACCAGTGAAATATCTTTTGTCAAATGTAAGAAAATGATCATAATCGATTTATAATAGGTTCCTACAGGGTAGGTATGTAGGTAGGTAATTTCATAATCAAACAACATAATGACGACCACTTTGGCGAAGAGGTAAACCTATCTGCCTCAGACGCCAGTGGTTGCGGGTTCGATTCCCGCACGGAACAAGAAAAAAAAAAAGTTCCGTGTCTGGGTGTTTATCTATTTATGTATTTATATTCTAGGTTCCCCCCAAGTTCGCTACATGGTATCCCATAACACAAGCTATGCTAACTTTGGGGCCATGTAGTTGGTGTAATTGTCTGGGGATTTTATATTTTATATTTATATTTTCCTTCTTTTTAAAGTGACTTTCCAACTCCAAAGAAACTTTCCTCAAACGCTGAGCTGCCCAATACTGGGTCCCAGGTTCTTGAACCAATGATTTGAGGGTTCCGGCGACCCAACCAGGCCCATACATAAGTGACTCTTGACATTATTCGGTTTAGATGTCTCTTGTCACTTACTACTAAACGACTGGACATTATATGATAATGATGCGCGCACCGGATAAGAAAGTGACGAGCTTGAAAGATTGTTTATACTAGCTTTTGTTGCGGGTTTACTTATGTTTATATCCTGAAGAAATAGTGGTAAAATTATTGTATTAAATTTTCACGATTTATAAACTAAAATAAAATACTTTGCTTCCATGCTGAACTGGGAGCGAAAGAAAAACATAGAATATGCCAGCTGCTTGTCTTCCCGGGCATACTGTAAAAGTCAGTTAAGGGACAGAGGCTTTATAGGCGTTTTTGTGGGCGACAGGCTGACCCCCTGTCACTACAATAGTCTCTCTCCATCTTAATAACACCTCCAAATTTGTCAAACGTGACATCATATGGTCTTGTAACCTCTGGTGTTCTGCCTACCCCATAAGGGATACAGGCGTGACGTTATGTCACAACCGAAGGTCGATTGTCCTGAGAAAGACCGACTAGCCTGTCGGTGAAAAAGGCTGCGCAGGACATTTACTGGTAAAAGTGTGGTCTAGTTATACCAACGCAGATGAAACTGCGTGGGTCGATTAATACACCCATTAGTAAGTAAACCTATCAGAAACAGGCATAATGGCACCAATTTCTACAATAAATAAACACTTACTGCTATAATTGAAAATAGTAGGTACTACGCTCTCTTAAGGCATAAACATCTTTTTACAAGTTCGTTCCAGTTCTTTGTCAGTTTAAGTCTAGTGCTTACTTTCCTGATCTAGACTAGGTCTCACGGTTTCTAGTACCTTTAAGGTTCATGTGACCTCAATTAATGAGGTTTTACTATAAATTAGTTGGATCTACACGATCTTTATTAAGTATTCATAGGAGAGAAAGTTGAGTTAGATCTGATAAGTACAGTCAGCTTGAAATGAACTGACACACTGTGATGGAAGGTAAAGAAGACTGTTTTTCAATAAAGTCCTAATTTATAACGATAAATAAGAAGATATTGTAAATTAGAATCAAATGCATAGGTACTTATTACTTCTAAATAATTACCATTGTTATTTAATTAATTACTAAGTATTATTGACCATTTAGCAAACTTATGTAAAATCCTCTACCCTTTGGTTGTCTGGAAGAGATCAATTTTTAGCGATAAGTGATACAATATTATTACATTATTTTATGAAGATTTTTATTTATATTAATATATTTTATTTTATTATTATTTATATTTGTAATGCTAATGAGTTAAATTTTAAGCCATGAAGTTGACAATGTCCTAAAAAAAAATTGTTCTAAAACTTAATTTGTTTTTACATCTTAAATATGGTTGGATTTCGTAGAAGCTGACTGTACATAAGCGATCATATTATTTATGCTGATATCTGTCAGTTTTAAACTGACTTGTCGTTTTTGCCATCGATGTGCTAAATCGTAGGTCTAAAAGCCCTTTCACAAGGTCAGGCCAGACCATCCAATCTATCAAGTCAACTATTCCTTCTGCACGATCGGATATATCTGAGTATCTGACAGTAAATCCATACCATTACATATTATAAATTGCGAACATCTGTCCATTTTTCTGTTACGATTTCACGGCTAAAGCATAGTACTGATAATGTTTTTTAAGTTTTTGCATTTAAAATGCTCAATTATTCTTAAATAAATGAAAAATGTGATAAATAAAAATTACCCAACCAGGATTCGAACCTGGGACCTCTCGTTTGCCGGACGAGTGCTCTTCCACTGAGCTACCGGGGCCTGGCGGTACCTCCTCAAAATTACTTACCACATTTTTTGTTTTTACGTTATATTGCTAACGTAGCTCCATGTTATGGTATAGCTTTGCAGCTAAGACCACCCGAGACCAATTTCTATACAGAAATTGTGAATCCCAGTTAAAGTGAAGCATTGTAATGTTTTAATAATGTTTTATTAAGTTTTTGCACTTAAAATGCTCAATTATTCATAAATAAATGAAAAATGTGATAAATAAAAATTACCCGACCAGGATTCGAACCTGGGACCTCTCGTTTGCTGAACTACCGGGGCCTTGCGGTACCTCCTCAAAATTACTTACCACATTTTTTGTTTTTACGTTATATTGCTAACGTAGCTCCATGTTATGGTATAGCTTTGCAGCTAAGTCCACCCCAGACCAATTTCTATACAGAAATTGTGAATCCCAGTTAAAGTGAAGCATTGCAATGTTTTAATAATGTTTTTTAAGTTTTTGCACTTAAAATGCTCAATTATTCTTAAATAAATGAAAAATGTGACAAATAGAAATTACCCGACCAGGATTCGAACCTGGGACCTCTCGTTTGCCGAACGAGTGCTCTTCCACTGAGCTACCGGGGCCTTTTTATTTATCACATTTTTCATTTACTTAAGCATAGTACTGATTTCGATGAAATTCGGAATGAGTATAGTCGATAACCCAGTATCATAGAGACGCTGCTGGTTTTTACATCTGTAGCTCTAACGTATGACTAACGATAGTCATACGTTATAATTATAACTTACGGCGCGGCCGGCGCGGCGCAGTGCTTGTGCAAATCAATGCTTTTCTATAATGAACCATGATGGAGATAATTTTAAGAGCTAATATGAAGCGCTGAGCGGTGCGCCGTGGAACGGTGTCCCCCCAGGGGGGTTGTCATCTGAAATGATGAAAAGATGGACCTTTTAAAAGAGTATAAGCTAGAAAAAAGTTACTTGTAATTAAAAATTTAGTTGTGACCCCCCCCCAAAATTCAGTTGTGACCCCTCCCAAATTTTCGGTCTGCGATCGCGCCTGCGTGCTCGACGCGGCGCGGCGGCGTGCCGTTATATGCCGTTCACGGCGCACGGCTCAGCGCTTCATATTAAGTCTTAAAATTATGTCCATCATGGTTCATTATACAAAAGTATGCCGTATAATTTCAAGGCACCGCCGCCGTAAGACGGCGCGGCGCAGTGCCGTACGGTGCAAATGAATGCTTTACTATAATGAACCATGATGGAGATAAATTTAAGAGCTTAAATAAATGAAAAATGTGATAAATAAAAACTACCCGACCAGGACTCGAACCTGGGACCTTTTGTTTGCCGGACGAGTGCTCTTCCACTTAGCCCCGGTAGCTCAGTGGAAGAGCACTCGTCCGGCAAACGAGAGGTCCCAGGTTCGAATCCTGGTCGAATAATTTTTATTCATCACATTTTTCATTTATTTAAAAATAATTGGGCATTTTAAATGCAAATACTTAAAAACATTATTAATTTTAAGAGCTAATATGAAGCGCTTAGATGTGTGCCGTACACGACGCCGTGGAAAGTTGCGGCGGCGCGCCGTGCACCGTACACAGTGAAACGGCATGGCGCGCCGTAGAGATGGATCCAAGCCCTAAGCCCTCGTGACCTCAATCAAATTCACCTGATGGTAAGTAAAGATGAGGTCGAAGATGACAACACACGTGGCTAGGAAAGAACATCTTCATAAATTATTACCGGAACACATCACCGCCGGAGCGGTACTATTTAACGGCAGATTATAAATGAAGGGTGGTCTCTAGCCAGTCGGAACCTGACGGGATCCTCGCTCGGATTAGTGGCCTTTTACGACACGCTTACCCAGAGGAAGTAGGGCTAAGAAGACCCATCACAGACAAAACTTCTATGTTCCAGATTAAAAGATCTGTCCCTATAATAAATTTCATTGGGACTTACTATTAACTGTCGTAGAATCAGTAAAGTAACCTTGGGTGGTTACTTTAACAAAGTTACCTTGCTAATTCCGCGACTTGTGCTTGACCACCACCAACTCGGTGCACCCTGAAGATGCTTCTGGTTGAAGCGAAACACGTGTCGGTGGTAGCTTGTGCTGTGTGTTACAGCATTCCAAGTGTGTGTTAATTGCATGCTTCTTGCTGTAGGGAGGGAGGGCGGTGAACCAACGCACGAAAATCCTGCATCACTAGTGCAAGTACAAGTCGCGGAATTAGCAAGGTAACTTTGTTAAAGTAGTTGTCATGGATTTCCGCAAAGCAACGCCTGATTCAATCAATTATATCTTGGGTGGTGTCCATAACTTAACATCAGGTCACCTACATTCTTATTTGACCTTTAAAAAATGAAAACGTGTGATTATACCAAATGATTACTTATCTAAAATACTTGCCTGTGAAATGATGTCACTCATTTTGTTATTATTACATTTCTATTCTAAACGAAACTACTGACACAAGGTCAAAGCAGTAAAAACAGCTTAAATCGCAATTTTAATTCAATTAATAATCAACTCAAAAATTATGTGATAGAGTGCAATTTCATATATCAAAGTTCTGTTTTGAATTTGTATGATTCTAAAAAGAAATGAACCTTTATAATATAATCTCGGTTCTATTGTTATAGGTTTTTGTTTTTATTTTCAATACGTATTGTGTCAATTGGAATTTGAATTAGGAATTAGCGCGAAAATTTGTTCGAATTTTTCTCTAAAGAGTTCAAACCTGTAGGTACTAAAATACTTTTCAATAGGTAAAAAGTACAGATGGCTGAAAAATTCTGAACTCTATGCCCTCGACATTAAGTTAAAATTGGCTGGGAAATATGACAGGTAATGTAACGCTTGATCTGCTGGCTTCTGTACCTATCTACGCCTATATTATCAAAGCTGAAGAATTTCTTAGTTTTTTCTTTGAATGGGCTGATTTAAAAAAAAAATGTCGGAAAATATATTTGCATTTGATAGACGAATGTTGCATATTCGATATCGTCGGCTTTGATGGTGTAGCGGTAAAATGTCGTGGGTTCGTAGATGTGGGTTAGATGTTTATGACATGAACAGAGATATTAACCAGTCAAGTAATACATACATACATAACTTCACGCCTGTATCCCTTATGATGTAGGCAGAACACCAGAGGCTATAAGACCATTTGATGTTACGTTTGACAAATTTGGAGGCATTATAATGACGGAGAGAGACTATCGCAGTGAAAGGGCCCAGTCTATCGCCCACAAAAAAAAACCCAATAAAACGACAGTCCCTTAACTAACCCTTACAGTATGCCCGGGAAGAGAAACAGTACCCAATATTGGCGTATTTATTTTGTTTATACTACAGGATGCTCCATTATTTTATTTATTGGTTATTAAACCCGCGTTGCTTACAGTCAAAAAGTTTAGAAGAAGACTTCAGGGGTAGACACACCAAAGGAATGATTTGACACCCTACTGGGACGCTCCTATTTCGGGTAAAGAGCGGGAGAATAATCTTGGTACAACCTGGACCCTGCACGGGAATAAATCCCCGCCGACAGTGACAACCGACGGATGCCACCGTGTACCCAGACAGTGTAGGACTCTCCGCAGTGGTTGCACACGGCCTTAAGAAGGTACTGGCTCTTCATAAAATATTGCCGTAACATATAACCCTTGGAGAGATGACATTTAGCTATAGCCCCCCTCGGTCAGCCGGAGGTCAGCCTATCAAGTTATGTATGTACGTATATACATATAAAGGCTGATCTCTAGCTACTCCAACTCTGAAGGGGGTTAAGCACCAATTGAGGGTTACTAGGCTTAGTCCCCTTTTACGACACGCTTATCCAGTGGCAGTTGGGGGCTATTTAAGCCTAGCCCAAGCAGACCCCCCTAACTAATTCACCGCGGACCTGGTTAACCTTTTGGGCTCCCAGCCCTAGTCATTCTCTACACGTGCTATTGAGCTTTACATTGTTTTACAACGGGCTATCCGTCAGGGTGCCTGATGCGCAGTCCCGGGCCCACGGGGCTCCAGTTCATTACTGGATCTGGGAATAGCTATCATTAGTTAGGGATCGGAGAAGGGGGTGTTTAGTGAGTAGAAGTCTCACACTGGCTGGGTATACGGTGGCATTCCGTCGGCGAGCGGTTGCCACTGTCGGCGGGGATTTATTCCCGTGCAGGGCCCAGTGCGTACTAGGAGTATTCACCCTCTCCCTATCTGTGGACGCCCTTTGGGGCGCCACAGTAGGGTGTCATTCTTTGGCAGGAAAAAAAGAAAGCAGTATGGCACTCCGACCTCCCGAAGCAACAAGTGTCCTGAAAATAGAAGAAAGTGTTTTTAATCAAGATTCCTGAATAAATCCCTGTAGTAATTCCTGGCGAAAATCCTGACGACAGTATAGGACTCTCCGCAGTGGGATCGCTCTCCTTCGGTTGTCACTGTAGGTGGGGATTTATTCCCGTGCAGGGTCCAGGTCATACCATGAGTATTCTCCCGCTCCCTACCCGAAATAGGAGCGTCCCAGTAGGGTGTCAAATCATTTCTTTGGTGTGTCTATCCCTGAAGTCTTCTTCTAGACTTTTTGACTGCTAAATTTCCGTGTGTGCCTATTTATAAAGCCCCAGATATAACTCCCACACAAAAATTCAAAAATACTCTTATCAGATAACCGCATTCTATCTTATTCTAAAGAAAGTATATCTCTAAGCTTCTTATATCTTTTTTTGCGACAGCATACTTATCATTAGTAGGTTCCATAAGTGATAGTTACTAACCGTTAGTAGCATTCAATTCAATGTTACTTGAAAACGAAATCTCTTTGAGATAACCCGTGATAAGATGGAAGTAACAACCGGCAAGTGCGAGTCGGATTCGCAGACGAAGTGTTCCGTAGATACTTAATAATAATGACGACCGGCTGGTGTAGCGGTAACATACATTGCCTTCTATGCCAGAGGTCCTGGGTTCGAATCCCGGCGGCGGCGGATATTTGTGTGATGAACACAGATATTAGTCGTGAAGTCATGGATGTTTATATGTTTATTCTAATTAAAAATATGTATTTATTCAATATGTATGTTTATATATTTCTTAAGTATATCAGTTAACTAGTATCCATAACACAAGTTCTTTAAGAAACTGAATTTGGGCTAGATAATGTTGTGTGAGTTTCAGAAATATTTATTATATTTATTATTTATTAATAAGTAACGATTGGTCTCAAAAATTTACCATAAATTAAAAGTAAGAGTAAAGACAGAAATCCGTATACTACCCCGAGCTCAAGTGACACAATTATGACAGATTTGACACAAGATAGTAATAGGAACTACTTTCACTTTTTGGTAAGTTATTTAGACTGGCAGTTACATAATGTTATCGATCGTTTATATTCGTTTACTTCTTTATTACGACTGCACCATCAGTTAGTGCGCAAGAAGAGTGCAAAAAATCATACCAAACAACAGCGTCGAGTTCATGGATGCATCGGCGACGAGTGACATAATTGGTATTCCCTTATATCATAACACGACACCAGCGCTCGTCGCTGATGGCGGCGTGGTAAGAACTGTTATTTGTCGCACTGGTTGATGCTAAATGTAACATCTGTGAGCTCGATGTTCTCGAAATCTCTGCCATCTCGTCGACGAGTTCGACGGCGAGCACAGCGCTGTACTAATAACTTTGAGACAGCTCTTAAGTCGTCCTAAATGTATTGAAATCCACTTATCTTCGCTTTTAGAGTTAAGAGAGGTTTACACTCGTAAGTACGGACCTTAATAATAGAGTTCCGTTTTAACCTTTGGCCACGAACCCCTAAAAACGGAGGCAATGAACTAGATTCATATCTTGATTTATAATTCAAATACAAAAACAAGCTGGTAACCCTGAACTTGTGAAAGATTTGAGGTTTTTTGTGATTATTGATATGATTGTCAAAATACTGTATGTTTATATTAGCTTTTTTAGGTTGGCAACACATTGTAACACTTTCCTATCTTTACAAAGTTTAATGGGAACTTTGAAATCGATGCTGTTGTGTTTTAGAGTTGCAGATTCAAAAAGGTCTTTTGGTTTTGTGTCACACTTCTTTGTTTCAGGATTCACTATAGTACATGAAAGGGTTTGGCTAGGTATCACTATAAACACTAGGTATTTAATGAATGGGTAACTTTAGATTTGTTTCAAGTTTACCAGTACTCACTTCAATTGCATAAATATCGATAGAAATGATATTTAATTGATAGCTTATCTAATCACCTGCCTTAAGCATGCCTAAAACTCATTATTTAGGTGCTTAACTTGAAAAAAAATGATAAGTCGACTTTAATCTTTAAAATAGCTCTATCTTGCTATTGATTAGCATGAATCTAGAATCTAGAGATGTTATATTAGGATCAAATTTTCATATACCTGTTAACGAATAATTTTATCAATAACATGGTGTCATAATTACTGTTACTGGGTAATAGTCAAATGAAAGTGAGAATTTCTGATCTAGTTCGTAAAATGTACCATATTCATTCTATTATATTATAACATAATGATTATCGCGTGCTTTGATGTCTGCATGTAACGTCGCTCACTGTTATTTGACTGTTATTGAATAACATAATGAAGAAATTTTCATATTACCTAATATAACATTTCTGCTGTGTAACTGTTATATATCTATACATATAATAAAATGGTAGGAAAGTCAAAACTGTACATTGAATATTTTTTTAAAAGAATACTTGGGGTATGATCTACAATCGAAACGGAAACAAAAAATATAGTTTTTAGAATTTTTGTCTGTTTGTCTGTTTGTCTTTCCGGGATAAACTCATGGATTTACTTCAAATTTGGCATGAAGATAGTTAAGAAGTCGGGTCAACATATAGGCTACATATTATCACGCTAGCAGTGTTATAATCGTAGGTGCGTTTGGTGCTGCATAGCGTTCACGCAGACGACGTCGCGGGCAGCAGCTAGTAACTAATATGAATATATTAGTCACAACTATAATAGAATCCATCTTTCTAATTTTGTTACTACCTTTCCGGATACCGTGTACATCCTTTACAATTAAGACTCTCTTTCTATAGGTAAACATGTAACTTTTGTAACGAGTGTGAGGAATTCCATTTTGATTTAAAATTTATTAAAATACAACTTTAATTGAAATATAAATTAGGAATTCATCTGTGATGGCAACTCATACATTGTAGTTGATATTGAAACCCACTATAAACACATATCTAGTAATAATATGGCCATGACCTAATCCTCGTATATATTTCAAGGAAATTATAGACTTACTTTAACTTAAGTTAGTAATGTCTTGAACTTGAGTTTTTGAGAGACCTAGGTTATGTGGTTTATAAATTAACCTTAAAGTTATTGTCCTCATTATCTTTTTTTATATAGCTGTTAGCATTTACTATAAATAATTCTTGTTTTAACCAGTAACCTACTCTTTTTAAACCGGTATACTTGTAAAATCATGGTACAGCATATACTCGAACAATATAAAAATAAGAATTATTTTTTTTTAGGTCAAACAACAATAAATAATACAAAATGATACATACTCAATTTTAATATTATCGTAATTTCCTAAATATTGTAGAGTAAGAATAAGACCAAGAAATGTAGAGTCAACAAAATAACTCCAAGATTTTGGGTTTTTTTAATATTTTTTTTAGCTTTTTGATGGAAATTGAATATACCGATATAATACAACTTTCATACTTTTCTTGACAGAGCTTGAAAGGGCAGAAAGGGTTATTTTTCCGAATCATAGGATTTCGTACGAAAAAGGAACTGTTGCAAAATTAATTATGAAAATTAAGGGCCTTGCAAGAAAGTTTGCCGTCCCTTTCTGAAGCTTAATAGGACTCGCTGTAAGTGGGACAGTTAATATACTCATAATATGTTCATTAGGTTTGAGTGTAATGTAATTTATTCTTTTAAAATTTCTCATTTTTTTTGGATTTTAGTTTAGTTTCTTTCTTATGATTGTGTTTGCTTTAATCGGCCATAAATAGCTTTTATAGACAACTTCAAATGATTGATTAGAATAAATATATAATAGTAGTAATGCTGGACATGCTGGACTGCGAGCGAAAGAAAAACATAGATTGTGCCAGCTGTTTCTCTTCCCGGGCAAACTGTAAAAGTCAATTAAGGGACAGAGGTTTTATTGGCATTTTTGTGGGCGATAGGTTGACCCCCTGTCACTGCAATAGCCTCTCTTCATCACTATAATACCTTCAAAGTCAAGCGTGACATCAGATGGTTTAAACCTCTGGTGTTCTGCCTACCCCATGGGGATACAGGCGTGAAGTTATGTATGTATGTAGTAAATAATTTATAAAAAAAATACTTATCACCTTATCTAAATGACCAAAAATAAAAATGTGTTCTATTCAATTACCAGTGTGTTATGATAACCTTTGATACAAATACATTCTAGCGAGCGTAGACAATTGATTGTTTATGATTCGTTTTAGTTGGTCAGTCTAAACAAATAAAAATAATTATAATCGATGATGAGATAAGTACTGTAATATTTCTAGCTAGCTCTTTTTAAGGTTCATTAATTAAGGTTCATTATTACTTAAGGTTCATTTGACGTTCTATGCCAGAGGTCCTGGGTTCGAATCCCGGCGGCGGCGGATATTTATGTGATGAACACAGATATTAGTCGTCAAGTCATGGATGTTTATGTTTATTTAAATTTATTCTAACAAAAATACGTATTTATTTAATATGTATGTTTATATATTTCTTAAGAAGGTATATCAGTTATCTAGTATCCATATGTGTTATTTTACTTTAAGAAACTTAATTTGGGCTAGATAATGTTGTGTGAGTGTCAGAAATATTTATTTATTTATGAATCAACTTAAGTATTAATGTTTATTATTACATCTAAAAGACAAAAGTACTTTTTTTATGAAAATCTTAATTACTTACAAACTTTGATTATACTTTGGATACTTTGCGTTTCGCTCAAGCGTAAGCCTTAAAGTAACCACCATATTTATGTCAGATCCTAAGAGGCAAGAAGAGCCAAGGAATCTCACTCTTTCTTTTTATGACTTTAATAAATCATATTTTGTCAGCAACCATTTACTTTTAAGTTTTGAAGTATCCTAATTTGACATTAAAGAACTATGATTTAATGTATTTACGGGATTCTTACCACGATTTCCGATTTTATTTTCGCACGTCCGATATTTCGATGCTGTTACAAGCACCATGATCACGGACTGCATCGCGGGTGCTTGTAACAGCATCGAAATATCGGACGTGCGAAAATAAAATCGGAAATCGTGGTAAGAATCCCGTAAATACATTAAATCATAGTGAAAATAACCGCGATAGTTTAAAACAATTATGACATTAAAGAAGCCTAAAATAGAGAGTTTAACATCAAATAGAGTCCATCATATCCTTAAATAGTAAATCCAATTGTTTTTGCTATTATTAATGCATTTCATCACTTTTGTTCAAAGACGCAATGATCGTATATACATACATAACTTCACATCTGTATCCCTTGGGTATGGGGTAGGCAGAACACCAGAGCTTTTGAGGTAGGCAAAACCATCTGATATCACGTTTGATACAATTGGAAGAATTATAAAGATGGAGAGAGACTATTGAAGTAACAGGGGTCAGCCTATCGCCCACAAAAATGCCAATAAAACCTCTGTCCCTTAACTGGCTTTTACAGTATGCCCGGGAAGAGAAGCAGCTGGCACATTCTATGTTTTTCTTTCTCTCCCAGTCCAGCATGGAAGATGAACGTAGCAATTATCGTATACTACTTATTCATTGCCATTTTAAATATTAGATTCCAAAGCAAAAAGAAATCGCTTCATCTATGTAAAGCAACACTTGCTCGTACCGCCCACACAAAAGGTGAACTAGTACAAAAAACAAAAGCGGCTCAGAAAATATATCCGGAACAAACCCAAATAGATCTCTTTAGAACGAGAAGTGACGAGTCGCTACGTGCCAAATTAGAAATTGAACCCAAATACTCAAGCTTCTTCGCAGGTAGACTAGGGATCATTGTCATTACTATATTTAGAAACAGGAATACAGGAATACTCAACAGATACATGAATAAATACAATATGCTGCGCTTCAATCTGTGTATTTCATCTCAACTCTGACTTTTGCATCTCTTCAAAACCTGAACAAAACAGTTTAAACAACTCCGAGTTCTATTAACGATGTCTAAGGTTGAAAGTTTCTAGACGGTATTCAAATCAATCATTATATGCTGCATTTACTTTGGAATCATGCCACTTTAATTAAGTTTCCTAGTAGTCGGTATCAGTGCTATTATTATTCAACATGTCTCAAATATAAATCATGTTACAAAAACTACAACAAAATGAACATGCGGTCTTTTCAATGAATCACATTTGTAATTCAAGAGTTACGTTCAAAAATCCGACAAGGACTTACTCGTAACAAAATATCAAGTGGTTCAAAACATTAATTAAGGTTATTATTAAAACGAATCGCGCTCTACGAAAAGCTCTATGCGGCGAGTTTATTTTTCATTCATACCAATGACAAATACATGTGAACACTCTTTTTACTAACACAGATAACTATTGCATTTGTCATCAAACGACTTTGAACTCTATGATCTTGTTAATAGAGTTGTAGTTTTGGTGTGAGCATTTGATAATGTTGCACATGGGGTATAGTAAACACGGAGAGACGCCGGCGCAGTCAGTCGATCGGTTCAGTTGAAAGCAGGAGCTATTGAAAGGCACGCGTCTACCGGTCTGCGCACGCGTTGCACGAAATACGAATTATAAAAGTTTTGAACGGGAGTACCGCAGGGGTGCATTTTTGACCCAGTGTTTGATTGTTAAATATTTCTTTGATTATTACTACTTTGTGCTAAACGTGATTGGAAGTGATTTTTTGTGTGGTCCAGTGTATTCAGAAGCTGTATTGCATGGTGAGTGATTTTGAAATATTTCGTGCATACGATGCGTTTCAATGAAACCATTGTTTAGGAGTCATTTTTTTGTTATTTTTGTATGGTGTCCATTTGTGCCAGTCGTTATATAAAATAAATTACTTGTCAGTAATCAAAGTTATTGAAATACGTAGGAATTTACTTATAATAATATTTAAAAATTCCACATAGTTTTCAAATGTTTTGTTTATATTCAGTACTTGAAGTTATTTTCATTTTTGCTGGCTATCAATGTCGTTAAGTACTTTCAAGAATTCTTTGATAACATGTTTTTGTGAGTCAGGTTGAGCTGATGTCGGATTTTTTCCATAATAATGATTGATGGTGGTACTCCATACGTTCCGTTATTAAACTATTAACTTTATTGAATAAAATATGAGCCTGTCTTAAACTGTGATATTATGAATAATGTTTTTACTTTAACTGTAGAAAGTTATACTTAGAAAAGGCTTGGTAAGAAGACGAACGTGTTTTTAGGAATAGATATTATAGCACCGTTCTGTGACATTAAGATTTGAACTTTAACTCTGTAAATAAAGGGTTTAAAGTGTAGTCTAGTGATTTACCTATTTAGGATCCTGATTGGGTTACTTCTCTTTACTTAACTACATATTTCTTTTATTGATATTTTTGTTATATAGCTGCCGTGTAAATAAAATTATTCTTCACCTCTAGGAAATAACGATGATTCAAAAGCAAAATTAAAAAGCATTTTATTTATTACTTATTATCAATAACAAATTAAAAAAAAAATAACTTTCAAATAGAGTTTTTGACAAACAATAACCTAATAATAATACTATCAGTCTCACGTGGTTTAACTCATGTTTACTTTGAACAATTAGAAATAATATATAAAAAATGTAACATTTCAGAAGAACGAGGCTATCTAATCAAAAAAAAAATAATTAAAATACGACGAGTAGTTTCTGAGCGTACAAACAAACAGAAAATTCTTCGGCTTTATTAACTTCATCATCATCATCATCAACAGCCTGTAGACGTCCACTGCTGGACATAGGCCTCCCCCAAGGTTATCCACGTCGCTCGGTCCCGCGTCGCCCTCACCAGCGTTTACTTTGACCAAATCGTCGGCCCACCTTGCGGGGGGCCTAACTATTAGGTATTAGACCAAAGTGTGTATAGGTACTGTGTAGGTAAACAATGTTTTTACATACATACATACATAACTTCACGCCTGTATCCCTTATGGGGTAGGCAGAACACCAGAGGTTATAAGACCACCTGATGTCACGGTTGACAAAGGAGGCATTATAATGATCGAGAGAGGCTATTGCAGTGACAGGGGGTCAGCCTATCGCCCACAAAAACGACAATAAAACCTCTGTCCCTTAACTGACTTTTACAGTATGCCCGGGATGAGAAGCAGATGGTACATTCTACGTTTTTCTTTCGCTCCCAGTCCAGCATGGAAGATGTTTTTGAAATACATAATTTAAACTCACAATCTACAATCACAAAGATATCCAACCCGCAATCTACCGGATACATACGTAACAATACTATCGATTATATTCTGTCAATTCAAAAACAATTCGATTGTTACACGTGAAAAAAATACATTCACATAATACTAGCTGTGTCACGCGGTTTTACCCGCGTGAAATCCTTCTAGAACCCTTTTTGGGTTAAGAAGTAGCCTATCTAATTACATGATGAATTAAATTCGTTTCAGCCGTTTGTGTGTGAAACTCAACCAAACATACATACAAACCTACGCATTTCGTTTCATTAATAATTAAAAATAAATAAAATAAAATCCCCAGGCAATCAGACCAACAACATGGCCCCAAAGTAAGCATTGCTTGTTTGTTTGTTTGAACGCGCTAATCTCAGAAACTACAAGTGGGATTTGAAAAATTCTTTATGCATTTGATAGCCCAACTCTTGAGGAAGGTTATAGGCTATATTTTATCCCGAAATTCCCACGGGATCAAAAGTTACGCGGGTAAAACCGCGCGCGGTGGCTAGTACATACATATTTTGCATTTTTACTCGTCGGTCTTAACTGAATCCGCAGTCAGTCGCTTGTGACAAGAAAAAAATAACACAATTATCGGCACATAGTTTGTAATAACATTTATATATCAATAACCTAAATACCTTATGTTTAAACTCCATAGCGATCAGTTATAAGAATCGTAAAGATGATTGTAAATATTGATAGCCATGCAATACATTTCTTCTCTACATTTGCATTTGACGATTCTCAACCGACTTCCAAAAGGAGGAGTTTTTTGTATGTTTGTTACGCGATAATTTGGTCAGTTAAGAATCGATTTTGATGATTAGTGGTTCATATGATAGAAAATATATCAGATGTGGTTTCAATATACAATTTATTGAAACCTATTTAGAAATTTCTCAAAAACTTAAAATTTTCCAAAAAATTATATTTCAGCTAAAGTTTTGACAAGGATTTAAAAATATTAGTAAAGTCGGTTTTTTTAATGTTCTGGATTCGTTGATTATGTGGTATATAAAATTAATTTAAGTATTGTCTAGTATATTTTAAGATTTATTGTCTTTCCTAGTAAGTATAATAAATTTTAAGAATTTGTTTGCTTCAAACCGTTAATTTTGGAAAATACTAATATAGTTATGTGTCAAAAATGAAGCGGCTTAATCTTGCTAAGTAGCTGGTATGAAATAAATGATTCGTCGTGCGTGACCATGGTATCTGTAAATATACCGTAACATCGAGTAAACATTATTTATTTATTTACTTTAACTTAAACGATACAATACCAATGACATAAGTTAAAGAAAGTCACAATTTGTCATTATATAAAAAAAAAATTAAATACAATATCAACATATGTCAAAAGAACAATAATTATGAAACAAAAACAAAAGAAAAATAATAATTACACAATAAGAAAAAAAATTAAAAATTGATAAGAAAAGTAATAAAGAACTTGACAATGAAATGTCAAAAATTATTAAAAAATTATAAACGCGATAAAACCTAGATAAAGAAGGATTTTTTTTTTATTTTATTTTAAAATCTAACATGTAGCCATGTATTCGGTTAATCTGTACATATATAATATATAAATAACTAATTTGCATTTATTTTCCTTGCTCTTGTGGAAGGGCTATATACAGGGTTAATTTTAATTAGCGCAACACCACTTGCAGGGAGCCTCTCCAACTTATTATAATTAATAGTTTTTAAAACTTTTGTTTTCCCATAAAAATATATATTTATAGCTTCGGTTTAGAGGCGTAGCTCTATTTACTCTGAGTGTGGGTATGCCATGCACCTTGCGCAGTCAAAATAAGAATAGACACTTTTTACAAAATGTAGACTTAGGAGAAAAGCTTTTCTTTTTTTAAATTTTTGTGTTATTTATCAAGATTAGTAAAAAGTCGTAGAACAAATGTTGTTGAAATTGATGTGGAAATTGTGCCTGCGAGGTGATGTGCTAATTAAAATTAACCTTGTAAATTTATCAAGAAATTAAATGGAATCAAAAGATATGCGGGTAAAGCTGCTAGTTTATTTATAAAACAGGAGGACAAGATTTTTTTCTAAATGGAAGAAAAAAGTGGAAAAGCCATTGTTACTTTTCATAAATAACTTGTGTTATGGAAACTATAGGCAACTGATTATTAAGATAAATTAATCAATGAAATTTAAAATATAAGACACACTTAAATAATTAGTCATGCATGTCTTGGCAAAGCTATATCCATCCCACAATTTGGATATAGTTTTGATCCCAGAACCTATGGTATTAAAATCAGCGTTACCGACTTTTCTCTACACCACCTGCAACGCAAATGGGGAATGTATAACAAACTTTGTCGTTTTATGGTTGTCTGTGTAACTATATATTTGTGCGTCTGACTGTGGCATCGAACTGATCAAAGTGCGGTCATTTTCGTACGTCGCGGTTTCATTTTTGACTGCGTGCGAATATTTTGATGAAATAAAGTCTATATAATATTGCCTTAAGTTTTGAGGATTCATAATCTAAAATAACAGTAGCTCGTGACCACGGAGTCTGCAAAGACACCGAAACGTCGAGTTAAAATGTTAAATATAAATTATACGTGATAGATACGGATAAGTAGTGGTTTTTTTAAATTTTCCTCAAGAAACAGTCTAAGATATACAAGAATATGTTTTTTAGTTCGAGTGGTTGTTTCTTAGTACGTTCGTATAAAAACACTCCTTAGTTTTACATACATACATACATACAGGGAAGGCAGAACACCAGAGTTTATAAGACCATCTGATGTCACATTTAACAAATTTTGAGGTTTTATAATAATGGAGAGAGGCTATTTATATCAGTCTCTCGCCCAAGAAAATCAAATCTTTGAAAAATCAATTTCTGCCGCTTAATTGACTTGTACAGTATGCCCGAGAAGAGAAGCAGCTGGCACATTCTATGTTTTACCTTTGCTCTCAGTCCAACATGGAAGAACTCCTTAGCTTTGTATAGTTTTTTATACAGATTGATATAGTTTAGGTCTTTTCAAAGACTCCTACTCTCAATCCTGTTAAAATGTTCACCACAAGCTTAACTGTGCTTTCTGTGTTTGATTATAAAGTTCATCTTTCTCTTTGAGGGATATTTTGGGTACCGTGACTTGGTCACGTAGAATGTTTAAATGTTTTTTGGTTCTTAGAAATGAATCATCTTTTAAACTTCTATGCAGGCACGTAGGCAATACTTTAAACGTTAGATAGAGTTCAATCCACAGCTCTATATTAAATACATACATAACTCCACGCCTGTATCCCTTATGGGGTAGGCAGAACACCAGTAGTTATAAGACCATCTGATGTCACGTTTGACAATTGAGGTATTATAATGATGGATAAAGGCTATTGCAGTGACAGGGGGTCAGCCTTTCGCCCACAAAAATGCCAATAAAACCTCTGTCCCTTAACAGACTTTTACAGTATGCCCGGGAAGAGAAGCAGCTGGTACATTCTATGTTTTTCTTTCGCTCCCAGTCCAGCATGGAAGCCAATCCAGCATGAAATATCGTACGCGCGAAAATAATAAAATTACCTATATTATTAAATTATAATGAAAATTACCTCGATAGGTTAAAGCAGTTATTAAGTAAATGTATAAAAAGGGCCTCTAAATAATATAGTCAAGTTTTCGCGATACTATCAAATAAAATACTTTTTCACGAGAGACTCGTGACCACGGGGTCTGCAAAGACACTGAAACGTCGTTGAGTTAAAATTTGAAGTATAAATTATACTCGATAAATCTGGTTAATACGTATTTTATTTAAAAGTGCCTCTAAATTTGTCAAAAATAACATCAACCACATAAGGGATAGGCGTGAAGGCGTGAAGTTATGTATATATGTACAAAAAGCTAGAGTTATTGTGTTTTGGGAACCTAACATGAGGACAAAAGATCATGAAACTGACCACAACCGTACAAAAATAAATAACCCATATCGAAACACCAAATAGTCCTTATTAAATACATAAACACTTAAAGTTACTTTAGACGACCACTTTGGCGATGGGGTAAACCTATCTGCCTCAGACACCAGTGGATGAGGGTTAGATTCCTGCACGAGACAAGAAAAAAAAAAGTTTCGGGTCTGGCCGTTTATCTATGTACTTATATTTATTTTATATTCTAGGTTCCACCCTAGTTCACTACATGGCATCTCATGACACAAGCTTTGCTTACTTTGAGGCCATGAAGTTGGTATGATTGTCTGGGGATTTTATTTATTTATGAAACTGACCACAACCTAGGTACCTCCGCAAATGAAAAAATTAATTACACATATCGATACAACAATTGGTTCTTATTAAACACTTGAAGCTTATGTTATTAGATCACGCAGAGAATTTAGGGGTTGTTCTAATCCAGACTCAAGCCAGTTTAGTTAGTCTATTTCCGAAACAAGCTCGGCTGGGTCTTGAACCTACGACCTCTCTCCGCAGACAGAGGCCTTCTATAGAGCGAATGTGCTTTAAGGTTTGTGGCGGCAATGATCAAAGTAAACTTACTAACTAAGGTCTTACTTAACTCCGGGCGAATATTTTAGTTGGAGCTTGAAATTAAGATTTACTTGTTAGGAGTGCTTTGCTTTATAGGTCAATTTGTTTAATCAAAGCTCTATATTATTAAATAGATAAAGAAATTAAATCGCTTGAATTTATGGAGCTACTTTAGCATATTTTAACGAAAAAATCCAATTCATTAAATAATTTCAAAGGATTTGGTAGTTTAGTTGGTAGAATGCCTTGATACACATACCTACTTATTAAAGATATTAATTATTTAATATTAACATTAGAAATAAACTTAAGCTTATATACACCCATGACTTGTCGGCTAGTATCATCACACAAATATTCACCCCACCCGGGCCTCGAACCCAGGTAGAGTTGCCAATTTTTTTTTCTAGAAATAAAGTATATTTGGGTCTGAAAAGCATATCAAACAGTATTTTGGAAAGTATTTAATGTTTTAAATACATATTTTTAGATCATCTTGCACAACTTATTAATTTAAGTCTAGCGCATAAAGTTTATGTTGAAATCAGTATTTTGTATACTTTAATTTTTTATATTTTTTATAATGTAGTCAAAAACAGTATAATACTGTGTTAACAGTATGATTAGCAACCATAAACCCAGGGCCGCTGGCATAGGAGGCAGATGCTTTAACCGCTACATGGATTTAGGTGCGTAGTATAAAAAATATTCACGTTCTATGTCTACTGTACCGAATTCTGTTCAATCCTATAGTACCTAACTATTTTCAAAACTACTTTAGGTATTGTCATGATCAACTCGTCATTTATGATCATCTGAAAATTTAATGCTAAGCACACCACCACATTCTACCGATCTTTTTGGTGATTCGTTTAAAATCCGCGCGGTATCCTTATGGAATGAGTTGCTTCTTAGTATTACTTACTTACTTACATAACTTCACGCCTGTATTCCTTACGGGGTAGGCAGAACACTCGAGGCTATGAAACCATCTGAGGTCTCGTTTGACAAATTTAGAGGTATTATAATGATGGAGAGAGACTATTGCAGTGACAGGGGGTCAGCCTATCGCCCGCAAAACTGTCAATAAAACCTCTGTCCCTTAACTGACTTTTACGGTATGCCCGGGAAGAGAAGCAGCTGGTACATTCTATGTTTTTCTTTCACTCCCAGTCCAGCATGGAAGAACTTAGTATTAAGTCAGCTAAAACCATCAATACTTTCAAAAAACTTTTAAAATCTTATTACTTATCCTTAACTGAAGAAGTCAATGTGTAGTTTATGTATGTATATTTTGTATTTGTATGTAATGTATGTTCATTGCTATTTATGTTGTAAATTATGTTTGTAAATTTTGTTATTCATAGTTTTGTTTTTCTAAAAACTTACCTTTGTTAAAGCTCCATCTACAAATAACATTTTCTTGTACTGGGGTTGCCTGGTAGAAATCGCTTCCTGGCGAGAAGGCCGCCCTTTATGCATTGTTTTCTTTTTATTTTTTCTTTGGTATGTATTTTTTATTGTGTATAATAAAGGGTAAATAAATAAATCAATAAAATATAGTAGTATATAATAGTTCTACTGCTACGCCACGGCCTGGCAGTAATTTTTCAGACTCGGATCGGATGTACTGCGAAACCGCTATGAAAATGGCTTGACTAAGATTCAGAATGATTTTATAAAAATCACGAAGACAAAGATGTTGCATGTATTTAATTAGAATGTTAAGCCAAAGATCCTTTGTCTTTAAAATGATGTCATTTAGATATTAAACAAACTGAACTTGATGATGACGTGTGTTTTCAGATTTATGGAACTTGCATATTTTATCTCATCAAAGGCACATGTATGCTTTGAATAGCCCTTTCGCCGCTAAGTGGAGACCCTTTAGGATTCGCCTAGCTAGCTGACTAGCCAACACCCTTTATATAAAATCAGTAGCCACATATCACCGCTCCGGCGTTAATGTGAAACGGGAATTTTAATTACGAGTCAGTTTCTTCCATGCTGGACTGGGAGCAAAGGAAAAACATAAAATGTGCCAGCTGCTTCACATCCCGGGCGTACTGTAAAAGTCAGTTAAGGGACAGAGGTTTAATGGGAGTTTTTTTTTTGTGGGCGATAGGCTGACTCTCTCCATCATTACAACGCCTCTAAATTAAAATATATCAAGTTGTTTGATGTTTGGTTGTTTGATTGTTTGTCAAACGACTATACAAATATCTTTTTGGACGGATTTAACTCAAGACCTGTAAATAATGGTAGTTAAAGTAATTAAACAATACTGTTTATAATACTAATTATCTAAGCAACGCAGTTTTTAGTTTACGATTTAACTAATGAGGTGCTGCGGCCATAAAACCCTCATTAAACATAAATATTATTACTGAACACATTACAGTGTTTACGTTTTCCGTTTTTAAAACATTTATTTTTATTTGTTACTGCTTTATTACAATGCACCGTTGATATATTGTTAGTTGGAGATTAATAATAGATCTCAAATATCTTCGCGTACCATTTTACTAATATTGAAAGTTTGTGAGAATGGGTGGAAGAATTCTTGTTATTCTTAGGGTGTTCAATCAATCGATGGTAGAATGGATAAGTCGAAGTCGATCTATAGTTTTTACTATAGTTGAATTCTTTTCAAGTGGTTTTTGTGACAATTCAAAATTGACAATCTTTGTGACGTTGCCGTTATGAAATTTTTCGATCTTTCATATCCGTATTGGATCAGTTGGTGAAAAAAATGTATACAAACTTCCGATTACACGATGGCCGCTCATATTCATCGATTCATTGACGAAATAACCCGCTCTTTTTCGAAGTCGGTTGAAAAATTAATAAATTGCAACAACTTCATTAAGAAAGTCATTAAATTAAATGTTTTGCTAGGTCAATTATAATTATCTATAGATCCTTAACAACAATTAACGTACGTTTTTACCTCTGCCAAAAGTGTGCATGGATTTAATAATACCGTTTCGGGTGCTGAGTGTATACAGGGTGTGGAAGTTAAGTTATAAATCAATCATCATGATAATGATGAAATCAATATTGAAATCAATTCGGTAGCGGTTCAATGGTGTAGCGGTAATATACATTGCCTTCTATTCCAGAGGTCCTGGGTTCGAATCCCGGCGGCGCGGCGGATATTTGTGTGATGAACACAGATATTAGTCGTCAATATATGTTTATTTAAGTTTATTCTAATAAAAATATGTATTTATTCAATATGTATGTGTATATATTTCTTAAGTTTATCAGTTATCTAGTATCCATAACACAAGTTCTTTAAGAAACTTAATTTGGGCTAGATAATGTTGTGTGAGTGTCAGAAAAAAAATAAACAAAAATATGTCGTCTTTATTCTTCTATCAGTATATCTTAGTCATAAACATTTTCAGTATAACAAAATAATACGGATGTATCCATTTCTTAAGTGCATATAAATAAACGTAAAAAATGTATTCATCATCGTTTGCTTTATAAGTAAAAGTTATTTAGTTTCATGATGTAGGAGTATCATTACACAAAAGATTAAAACTAGCTTTACGTAGGTACTGCGATAATATTGACTCCAACAGTTGTAAACAAGTTCTTAGAAAAAGTTTCTTATCGAAAATGCTTACTTGTCAATCACTTTGTTTTTGATTTAATCAGTTAATTAAGAGGCACCTGAAGCTCAATCAGTCTTGTTTTTATACAGGGTGACTGGTGGGTCATTTTCGAAAAGCCAGGACGTGATAGTTTGAGATCAACATGAAGAGAAAAAATAAAATTTAATTATTTACTGAGTAAGCTTAACCGAAAGTTAAAGAATTCATTACGCAACGCATGGTAACATAAACGTAATGCAATAGATACTTAGCGGGTGGTGGTGTGCGTGTAGTGGGAACACTACTGAAAATTGTTGTAAGGTATCTTTATTTATTCATAGGGATTTCTGGTGAAAAATTAAGTACCCACTTTTATTACATATTTATGATCAGAATCGAGTCTCTCCTTTAATATCTAAAATTTGTCACCAGTCACCCCGTATAATACTAGTTATTTCGCGCGATTTTACTAACACAAGTTCAAATTCCGCAAGAATATCGGGATAAAAAGTAGTCTATGTGCTATTCCAGACTGTACACTATCACTATGCCAAATTTCATACAACTCCGTTGAGCCGTTCTGCCGTGATTGAGGAACAAACATCCATACATCCAAACTTTCACATTTATAATATTAGTAAGAAGTAAGATAGTAAGAAGTATGATGTTATGAAGACGCTTTTTGATATAATTCTACAGTATACGTCGTTCTTATCTGTTGCTGAGCTGAAAATTTTATGAATACGGCAAATTTTTGCTTCAATAGTTAAGAGTTAAATAAAACGCAAAAGATTCTTGCGTTGTCAAAACAAAAACTATTATAATAAACGCAGGATAAGAGAATCTTATTGAAAAAAATGTTCATACTTTTAAAAATTCCCGACAACAATTATTACTAACCTTTAATTAGGGTAAAAAAAAAAATGATAGCTTCCTGTTTTATCCTTGTTCATATTTCCGTTTCTTAATTAATATAAAAAGCTGTTACAACCTTAAGCTGTCTAGAGGGTTAAAGTAAATCATTTTTTTAAGCAACGGTTCGCTTATCTGCGTCAAATTCCTCATTTTAGAAGGTAATTAGTTAAGAGACCATTGTTTTTTCGCTAAAGGTTAAAAAATTGGCTTAATAATGAAGAAATTCTTGTGAAATTTAAACGACCTAGTAAGCTGCTTTTTTGCTAAAAGTTCGGATTTAAAGGTTGAGGGAATTAAAGATTACCTAAACTGATCTTATATTCATTTCAAGAGCAAAGCTTACGCGATTTGCTAATTGCCGTGGCACTATATTAGGATTATTCATTGGGTATTATTATGTTTATTCAGGTTTTTATACTTAGAAATGTACATATAAATAGGTATTAAATATATTTGAGTCAATCGCATTCAGACAAACAGACAGACGCGATGCTGACTTTAATTTATACTTATACATTTATAGTACAAGTTTAGTTTCCCTGTGGCAGTAAAATAAGCCCCAATTCTTTCACTCTTTAGAGATAATGATTTCTACAACAAAAGATTTTACTTTAATAAAAGATTTGAGTCCTAGACATCGCTTAACAAACCAGGAATAGTTGGCCAAGCGTCATTATGACACCAGTAAAAAAAATGACCCACTTAAGAGTTCACGTGATATTTAGCAACCACCCTGTATATATTTACCTTGATAGTGAAGTTTGCTTTGTTAGGTTACGAAATACCGGTTTTCAAAATACTGTTTTAATTTTGTAAACAGTCTAGAAAAAAGGAATCGGTATTTACTTTATCGTATTGTAAATATTTAGTTTCATTGTTTCAGTTTGTAGGATAGTGTACCTTATTTGTAATTAGATAAATATGATTTCTGTGCAATTTATGTATTAAAGACCGTGTTTCGAAATGTATGTCATGTTAGGATCTTTAGTATTTAGTACTATCATAGTGACATTTTTGAAATTATGTTAAAATGAAAATAAACATATTCTCGACTTAAACTTGGCGAAATTTGTAACTAAATAGAGGAAACTTGATGAACGTAGGTAATCAATGAAACAATATTGTCATGATTGTTAAAAGTAAAATCTTAAAATATTATCTGGTTTGTGTATATTATATACATACATACATAACTTCACGCCTGTATCCCTTATGGGGTAGGCGCAACATCAGTGGTTATAAGACCGTCTGATGTCACGTTTGACAAATGAGGTATTATAATCATGGAGAGAGGCTATTGCAGTGACAGGGGGTCAGCCTATCGCCCACAAAAATGCCAATAAAACCTCTGTCCCTTACCTGACTTTTAGAGTATGCCCGGGAAGAGAAGCAGCTGGTACATTCTATGTTTTTCTTTCGGTTCCAGTCCAGCATGGAAGCTTCTTTCGCTCCCAGTCCAGCATGGAAGTATATTATATACTGTAACATAATACAATGTATAGTCTAACTTTTTCGTATTTCGCTTTGAGGAGTGACCGCGGCGTTTTAAGCTACCTAAATGTCAAGTTCAACTGTAATATAATTGAACATTATAAAAAATCGGTTAAAATATGTTTATATCAGAACATTTAAAAAGTACAAAAGAAAACAACTAGACCTTCAATGAATGTGTGAAGAAATGTGTGAAGACCTTACAAAATATTCTAGGAAACGCACTTTCGAATTCAAATCGATAATAAATTATACATTTTTATTACGGCGGCGAATTGACAGAAGTTATTTAGCCAAGCCATTGAAACGTAATAGTTATTAAAAAAACGCCGAAACATATTCGATACGAATCACAGTTCAAAAATACATTTAAAAAAAGAATCACGTCTAGCCATATTTATTTTCGTCACAATTTTTTTCGTTCACATGATAGATCGTTCCACTTTTACTTTTAGTACCGGCGACTATTTGTGAGTGGACAACTAATTTGGACAAGTAGACTATTTGGTATTTAGTTTAGGGGACAGTTCGGAAAAGTTACGTGATAGTATGTGTCGGTTCTAGGAGGTCGTTCGTGTGGGAGGTTAGGAGAAAGACGTCTGCTTTACTGTAATTTTATATTTGTTTCTTTGAAGAAGTACTTGTTATTAGTTTTCTTGTTCAAGGTTTTTTTTAACAAGGCTAACTAGGATGATACAAGATTAATATGTTCCTGTTTCTTTGTTTGTTGCTTTGTTTAAAAATTAGGTATTTCTGAAACGACTATTCAGCAGTGCGAGCACAGAACTTTATCGACTCGTATGTTTACGAATGTTCGTATAGTATGGAGACGGTTTGTAAGCAATAACGGATATCTGTCCATTGCCGCACGGCCAGCTTAAATAAATGTGCGCCTTGTTAATTTTGAACGTTTGTAAACATGTTGTACCTACTATTAAATAACTGTAAAATAAAAAATTACAATGTTAGGTACTACAAACTTGCAACCTACTCCATATTATACGAACATTCGTAAACATACGGTTCGACAAAGTTCTGTGCTCGCGCTGCAGATTAGTTATTTCTTTTTATTTGATTCTTGGAAAGATGCTTCTCTTTCCGGGCATACTGTAAAAGTCAGTTAAACAAAAAAACATTCATATTATTTGATTCTATTACATGGTCTTTTTATCTTAATACCCTAAAGTTATGGGAAATCAAGCGGAACACCTTGTGAAGGAATGATAGTTCTGTCTGCGTTTAGTAATCCGATGGTAAAATAGTACATACATACATACATAACCTCACGCCTGTCTCCCTTTGGGGTAGGCAGAGACAAGGGAACACCAATTGTTTCGATCCAGACATACCTCTTTCGCTTCCTCCACGTTCATTAATCTTTTCATATATGATCGCCGGTTACGGGTACTTTTAACTAGGCCCTTTTTAAGAACGTCGCCAATTTGAAAAATTGTAAAATAGTGTGGGTTCAATTTGTCCAAAAACAGCATTCGTGCCACCAAAATCTCCAGCTGACCTAAATTGTACGGAACCCATCCACGAATTAGCCTCCACTGATAATAAACTCGTATTTCAAGCCGGGAATCAAAGCGGAAACTCTCGTGTCAAGGCCTCATTTTATTATCATGCCATTAAGCATGCGAATCATAACTATCTACCGCTTTGAATTATTTTATCATAATTAGTACAGCTTTTGGTCGGAAGGCGTTAAAAAGATTGATGTTTGTTTTATTGGTTAGAATTTATTTGATTAGTAGTTATTTATGAATGAGTTCCATTCATATTTGTTTTATGAATGGAATGTTAGACTTTATTAGATGAAATCCTTTTTTAACTTTAATTCATCGAGTTTTATTTTATTTTTCATTTTAAACACTATGTTTGTTTGTATGTTTATAAATCGTAACTCAAGTTAATATTTATAATCTAATATATAAATTTTTTTTATTTATATGGCAAAACAACCTATCTCAGCCTATCTCCCACAAAAAAGCCTCCCATAACACCTCGGTCCCCTAACTGACTTTTACAGTATGCCCGGGAAGAGAAGCAGCTGGCACATTCTATGTTTTTCTTTCGCTCCCAGTCCAGCATAGAAGTTTATCTATTTCTATATAACTTATCGTCGGCATATCCGCCTTTGTGTCAAGTTGTACTATACATTTATAATTGATTGTTGATTCGTAACCGTCTGCGCATAACTTAAGTTAGAAATCTAACTTGACTTGTTAAGTGAAACAAGTAAGAGCTTTCATTTTAACTATTTCACTGGTGTAGGCTTATCGGGTTTTAGTGGAAGATTTTACTGTAGATAGTGTATTTCTATATTAGTAGGTACTAACTTACTCCGTTAGAGAGTTACAGAAAAAATAGATTTCTTTAACAAAAAAAAAACATTTTTATTTCATAAAACGTCCTGTAGACTCTAGTTTCAGTTTGAAAACAAATATAATTTTTTGTTGTTGTTTATTGATTGATAAAAAATCAACACATATCCAAAACTTAAAAGGGAATTGAAATGGGACTATTCATTCTCCTAAAATCAATTTTTGAAGGAGTAAAACTGAATTTTCAGAAAAAAAAGGAAAATCTAAAAAAATGGTAGATCTAAACAAAGGTACACTTATGGGCTGAAATTATTGGGAATAATTTCTCCTTCACCTTAAAAGATTCTGGTCTAATTTCCAATAATTCCGTACCTATATTATTATTTATTATATTCAATATTTGTGTGTCGTCGTGGCGCCGCGGTTACTGGGTGTATCATACGATATCACAGGTTAAGCAACGTTCGGCGCGGTCGGTACTTGGATGGGTGACCGCCGACCATTCATATCTCACGGCGACTTCCGTGCTTCGGAGGGCACGTTAAGCTGTCGGTCCCGGGTGCTGTATACTTGTATACAGTAGTCGTTAGAGTTTGTCAGAAGCCGAATCGGCACCCTGAAAATTCTGACACCCACCACCCAGCACTGGGCCAGCTTGGTGGATTATGGCCTTAACCTCCTGATCACCCAGGGGAGAGACTCATGCCCTGCAGTGGGCTCATTACAAAGAGTTGTGATGATGATGATTCAATGTTTATGTTTATATGTTTTATAAGTTTATTATCTGTTATCTAACATCTATAGCAGGAGCTCTTCAAGAAACTTAATGTGGGCTAGATATTGTTGTGTGAACGTCCGAAATCTTTATCCATTTACACTTTATTGAGGTACTTCTGAAACCGAAAGAATTAATTAATAAATAGTAACTCATAGTCACTGACCATCAGATACTAGTGAGTTCAAAAAAGGTTTAAGTCACCAGCAACAAAACAGTTGGGTAACTATACTCTGGCTGACCACATCCGCCAATGATCTCACTCAATGCACTTTGCAAGTATCTCGTTGACATCCGATTTATTATATCTACTAATAATGATTAGTGCTCTAACATAGTTGACAAATATCACTATGTTGGCTAACTACGTTTGTAACTGGTATCATTATTTTTCAATATGACATTTCAAACTGTCAGTTTACTGCCTTGAATTATTTGCCAGAGTATACTACTGTATACAAGTGTACAGCAACCGGGACCGACTACTTAACGTGCCCCCGAAGCAAGGATTGCGCCTTATTGTGACCAAAAAGAGAACCTTTCTGTACCACATGTAAGATTGTAGGACTGTATTTTGGTGTCGCTGGTAGGGTTGGTCGCTGCGGGAGATAATTAAAATTGCAGAGCTCTAGGACGATGCGTGTAATTCTAATAGTTGCCGGACAGAGAGAGAGTTTGACATATAATTGCCATATTTGGCATAGATAACGTATAAAGTACACTTTTTAGTGTTGCTAGTTGCTACTATTTGTTTACTACACCCTAAAGTAAGAAAGATACTAGGAATTCGAAAGCTAATTACATCCTAACCACACTAAATACTGAATCCTTAACCGTGGTTAGCAAGATAGGACTGTCGATTATCTAATCAATGGTTAGTAATCTATTTGTTACAATTAGGACGATTTGATTGGAAGGGCTGGAACAGACTGCGCGTTTTTCTAGCGGTTTTTGTTAAGGTTTTCATTTAAGTTTTAATAACTCAAATAATGTGTAGATTAGACAGAAATATTTTTTTGTCTTAAAATGGTTTTGTGTTTGCTAATAACTGCTTGGTAATGGTTTTGTAAGTTTCCTTCTGTAAATGTGGTACCTAGCAACATTATTTTACCGCAACACATTTGATATAACATATGGCAATCTAATTTCATTTCAATTATAAACTTAGAAATTGTGTAAACAGAAATTGGAGGAAAAAGGAATTGTTTGAAGTCCTTTCTTAAGATAACAATAAGATGAAAAGAACTTTTCATGCGGGTACTGATAAGCCAGACTTAGACAAAGTTTGAATTTGATTTGATGTTTGTAGAAGAGTTTGGAAGTAAAAAGGAATCCAAATTACTCAGGCTCATATTCTAAAAGTTTCTGAAAATCTGTCAACTTTACTGGTTTTTGTTAGTCCGCTCAAGGGCTTTGAGTCGCCAGGACAGATTAAAATGATCAAATCCGTCTTAGCATCAGACTTAAACCCAACTTAATTTGTCTTTGACAGTTCTGTACGGAAATTTTGCAGCGAATCTTTGTGTCATAATAAACGCTTGAGTACCTAAGCTTTAAGAATACGTGCCTTACATAATGTCCATCCAAAGTTTACTTAATGCCTTAGCTCACTTAGATAATATTAGCATGACTATAATTGTCTGCAAATATAAACATTTACACTAAAGTGCAGAAAAAAAACCCCTTGCACGGATTTTCCTGTGATAGGTGTAAATATTACATTGTGTTAATAGAGAAACATTCTATATTTATAACTATGAGTTATGACGGATACATTGACGTACGTAAAATATCTATTCTAAATATTTAACAAAAGAGGTTACAATATCCTATACATTATAACTCGAGATCACACACACATAACTACACGCCTGTATCCCTTATGGGGTAGGCAGATCATCAGAGGTTATAAGACCAACTGATGTCACGTTTGACTAATGAGGTATTATAATGATTGCGAGACATATTGGAATAATTTCTGACGCCGCTGACGTATTTTTGAATAATTGATTGATTGTTATTGATTTATGACTACTAGCTTTGTGCGGTATTTCACTGATAACTTCTGATGCTTCAAGAGTTGAGTTATCAAATGCGAAAAGATTTTCATAGGCCGACTAATAGTTTTCAAGTTTGTCGCGCTCAAAAAATCAAACGAATTAAAATAAAAACAACTTTTTAACCGCATTAATTGCGTATAACTTATATTTTATATTTTAACTCGACGTTTCGGTGTATTTGCAGACCCCGTGGTCAAGTGCGTCTGAAGACTGCAAAAACACCGCAACGTCGAGTTAAAATATAAATTATATACGATTAATCCGGTTAAAAAGTTGTTTTATTTCAACTATGAATCGTGAAAACTTAAGACAATATTATCAAATTAACTAATTCTTTATATTACAAAGTATAGACGATCGTGAATATTTATAGATGGTTAGAAAAAAGAGCCTTAACTTCACTATTTAGTGTCAAATACCAAATAATATGATATCGTTTTGACACGTCAAAATTTGAGATCATGTTCATGCCAATAGAATATTTATGAAATATTGGCTCTTTTTATTAACCGGGAACTAAGTTCTATTTAAAAACCAAACTGAAACGTAAATTATAATTCAACGTTATTTAAAGTTCATTATATTTATTTATTTATTTATACTTTATTGCACACATTTACAAAAAGAAAACATGTATACGTGATGATTACCTCCGTGAAGGTATTATATAGGGTGTACGGGACCCCCTGTATAATAAATAATGTATAAACCCGCGTTTTATCTCAGTCTCACCTGATGGTAAGTGAAGATGAGGTCGAAGATGACAGCACAGCAATTAGGCTTTGCAATTGCATCATCGCGGCTGCTTTTGTATGGAACCGCACCCGCTTAACGCAGTTACGGCCCTACTTAACCGCGCTCAAACCGCACCATGAGTAAGTGGCCTTAGTTCCCGACAGAGTACGTCACTAATTGAACAGACTCTCGCGTTACATTTTATCTTCAACAAATTGTTGTTTAACTACCGACAATGGGTTTTAAACAGACTTGGGTTTTAGGATAAGTAATGTGGGCTCTCGGTTTGATAAATTGATTTTTTGGTTTAATAAAATAGGGACTATATGCAGTCCCCGGTATATTTTTTTTAAATAGTACTAGTCAAATTTCAGTACCTACCCTTATTAGTGTACTGCCTCATCAAACACAATACTTGTACAAGTTATTAAAATGTAACTTAATTATATCAGTACCTAAATAATGTATACCGGGTTAATTTCTGTAGATGTTTTTAGTACAGAAATATTTTACCGAAATGTATATGTCCCTATGTCAGCATATGTCCAAACGCTTCATAGGCTTCAACCATACTATCGAACATTCTACAGTTATTTAAAAATAAAATTTTAATATCAATATTATCAAAGAAAAAGATCAGTTATGCTACAATAATAAAAAAAGTACAGGAATTATTTCAGTATGAGTTCCTGTACTGTTATTTTTAAATACACCTAATTTAACGGTATGACGTCATACAGAAAAAAATGTACAGAAATTCATACCGGTACGCAGTCCTTGAAATAAAATACTGTTGTGGGTGCATTAAATGCTTTCTGTATTTACCTGTACAACATATAGGTACAGTAAACGTTGATATTGAATCAAATATTCCGCGATCTTAAATACGTAATGCGAAGTAGTATTCTACAATAGAATATGTGAGGGTTGCCATGACAACCGAAAGCCAGTTTTTTTTCGTATGCAGGATTTAAAATCACACTACCACGAGTACTAATGTAGTATCTTTACTTTGAAAATTAACTTTACATGTAACTATGGTGTTTTTAAAGACACTAAATTGTTGAGTCTAAGTGTTATACTTATATAAGCTTTTTTGCGCGGTTTTACCCGCGCAATTTTGTATCCCGTGGGAATATCGGGATAAAAAGTAGCCTACGTACTATCACTATGCCAAATTTCATCCATATCCGTAGAGCCGTTTTCCCGTGATTAAGGAACAAACATCCATACATCCAAATTTTCACATTTATAACATTAGTAAGATTTATATGTGATAAAGTCGTCGTGGCGCCGTTGTTACTGTGTGTATCAAACGATATCGCAGGTTAAGCAACGTTCGGCGCGGTCGGTACCGGGATGGGTGACCGCCGACCATTCATTTCTCACGGCGACTTCTGTGCTTCGGAGGACACGTTAAGCAGTCGGTCCCGGGTGCTGTATACTTGTATATAGTAGTCGTTAGGATTTGTCAGATGCCATTTTCGGCGTCCTGAAAATTCTGACATCCACGACCCAGCTCTGGGCCAGCTTGGTGGATTATGGCCTATACCTCCTCGTCACCCAGGGGAGAGACTCATGCCCTGCAGTGGGCTCTTTACAAAGAGTCGTGATGATGATGATGATGATGATATGTGATTTTAGATTTTATAATCCAGTATCAAGGTATTCAGGTTCATCTGTTCCTGTATTACTGTTAAACTTCTAATCTCAATTTCAATAGGAATGTATGTTTGGAATCGTTTTGACCGTCTACTGGTTCTAGGCTGTTTAAGTGACGTCACACTAACTTGAAAGCCTCCATTGTAATGGGTTCAAGTCCCAGCCGGGTTAGATTAGAAAACTAACTTTTCTCAAACAGCTCAGCATGGCTATTCTCTTAAAAAACATCGTCGAGTTCATTGATGCATCAGCGACGAGTGACATAATTGGTATTCAAATAACACATAACTCGACCCCAGCGCTGGCCGCTGATGATGGCGTGAGTAAGAACTGACATTAGTCGAACTGTTTGATATCTCGTCGACGAGCTCGTCGTCGAGCACAGTGCTGTTATTTTAGTTATAATAGGATACCTCATAGCTCTGCTATGTGGTCGCTATAACACAAGCTCTATTCAAGCTTACTTTCAAGCTTTATGTTGATGTGTCAGTTAAGGTAATTTAATTATTATGGTGCCGTGCATAAAACATAAATTTTAATCTCCGTGTGAAAAAAATTTAGCTAGACATCTTAATTTGCAAGTCACCTTGGGCCTAACAGACTATACTTGTCCTTTTCTGTTTTCAACTAATTATATTGAAACAAAAGAGATAGATAGAGTTATGGTTATTATTATGAAGCTACCTGGTCTTAAATTTAAACAATTAGTTTATTGTTATTTTTTGTATGAAATGTATTGTTAAGTGTTGGTATATTTTTTGGGTTTCTAATGTAGCGGTATTTTGCCTTCAATGTCAAGGGTTCGAATCTCGATTGCAACAGATATAAGCCTTCACATCGGGGATGTTTGTGTGTTGTGAGTTCAATATCAAATACTTATTTATACCTATAAATGTTAAGTTTATCCACATTATGTGGCGTGAATTTTAGAAATCTCTAATTTTTATAACTAACTTAGGGATATCTTCGCAATTTAAAGAAAAAAAAGTTCAAAAATAATTGATTCCACAAAATCATGAGAAGCGAGATTTTTGACAAAAACTCAGTTCAAAAACCGAAACCGCTGATTTTATGTTCGAAATTCAAATTTACATTCCTTTCAACATCACAAGAACAATCAAAGGTTTTATCTGTTCATCTAATCTTTTATAATCTATACTTTTTTATTTCTAAACGACATGGTTTTCAAAAAAACGCAGGACCACCAATGTTGCCATATACAAAAAAATTCTATCACCATCAGTAAATTTAGTACCAAAAATGTACTTTATTTGTGTTAGATTAGAGTTTATTTTCGGTTGTTTATGGCCCTTTATCAAAACGATTTATTGATCAAGATAGTACATTATTAAGACTCTATTAAGAAATAAAATGCTTAGTCATTTTTTTGTATGCGGCGTCTTAATTTTTATGTTTATCATTTTAACAAAGACATTTACGGGTTTTTTGTTAGAGTAAAATGCACCTAATGTTGATGGCATAAGGGGTGTGTTGTTAAGGTTCTGTTTATTTTTAATTGCTAGTTATTGCTTAGTTATAAATATTTTCTTCGGTTTGTGTATACAGTATTAGATTGTTGTTCTGCTTTTTTCACTAAGTGTCATGTTGAATACCTACAGGCACGACAACACACATGTACATACGTACATAACTTCACGTCACGCCTGTATCCCTTATGGGATAGGAAAAACACCAAAAGCTGTAAAACCATCTGATGTCACGTTTGACAAATTTGGAAGTATTATCATGATGAAAAGAGACCACTGCAGTGACAGAGGGTCAATCTATCGCCCGCAAAAACACCAATAACACCTCACGACAAGTAGGTATCTAAGAAATATCTATACACATATATAGGAAAAAAGAGATTATGTAGGTATTCCAACTTTGTAAGTTGCTGTAAGTTGCAGTAGGTACTTGCAGTTATAGGGAGGCTCCTAATGTCAAAATAGTAAATTAAAGCTTTAATTCGAAGCTTAAAAATTGAGATAAAATTCTGCATTTATTGGTATTTATTTTTTATTTTTAAAGACAATCACACCAACTTCATGGCCCCAAGTAAGCATAGCTTGTGTTATGGGATGCCATGTAGCGAACTAGGGGGAATCTAGAATATAAATACATAAATAGATAAACACCCAGACGCGGAACATTTTTTTTTTCTTGTTCCGTGCGGGAATTGAACCCGCAACCACTGGCGTCTGAGGCAGACTGGTTTACCCCATCGCCAAAGTGGTCGTCAAAAGTTTATTGAAAACCTCATTTTCCAGTGATTATAGATCTTGCATCGAATTAAAACTCTGTTTCCTAAATGATTTAGAAAAACATCAGTTTTTGGTGCTGTCGCAATTAGACAAGCTGTGTACCTATTCTAGCCATGCATCACCTGATTCATTTTATTAACTTCAATACTTTTTACTAGAATTTTTAGAATAAAAAAAAATGCACTATATTTTTTTTTTATTCTAAAAATGTAAGTGGCTGTATTTACCTACTCATTAAATTGATAATTTTAAAAGTTACGCCTAAAATCATACTTCAGCTGTGTGATAACTAAATTGCTTACCACCGAATAATTCAATAAAGTTATATTTTTTATCATTTACCTGTTTTCATGAAACATCCGCATTCTTCGTTTCCAAATCCAAATTTAATTTCCCGCGTCGACGCCGCCATCGTGTCACTGATTTCAAGCTTGTCTGTCAGCAAAGGGCGCGACCGAGCGTGGCAGATTACGCGGGAATTTTGAAAATCGAATTGTAAAAACAGTAAATAAAAAAATATGATGAATGAGCGTTGCAGTTTTTGTGTAGTTTGATAATTAAGTTATAATAAGTTAACGCTTCTTTGGTTCATTTTGAATTTAGACACGTTTGGCTCAGGCAGGAGTGTAATTTATTAGTAAAATTGCCTTCAGTCTTGATTTATTAGTTATGATATGACTCGTTTAGTAATATCATGAGTGATATTCTATGCCCAATCCAGTGCAGAATTTTACCTTAATCCGTCAAGTTATTTTTACGTAAACGAGCATTCATCCATATATCCTTACAAAATAAAGCTTGAAGTGTTGCATGTTTCAACGTCCTAATCTCAGGGACTACCTGAGAGATTTGTGAAATTATTCCTGCATTTGATATTCCAACTTTAAGACTTGAGCCTTATACGCTTTTTCTAGAATTTGCAACAGTATCTTAAGAAACGCAGGTAAAACTGCGTCCGGGGGCTAGTTATATGCCTAAAATTACTGAGTAAATTAAAACCACCAATCTTAATAGATACAAAACTAAACAAATACCAGCATCTAATAGTTCCTAAATAGGTACCATCAACAGATTTATACCACTCCGAGGTTAAGTCTTCATCACGCACTTAGTAGAGATAGCAAAAAGGCATGCAAATAAAGTCGTGAACAGATTTGTAGTTGAAGCGGTTAACTGCTGATCCTACTTTTAGTCTCGCTGAAGTGTTTATGAGTGGCCAGTGTTTAAAATCTTACGTGTTGTTGTTTTTTGAAGTTGCGTTCCCGCGTGAAAGTCTGCGTTCTTATTGGATAATTCAAATTGTTTCTTTTGGAGTGTTTTAGATTAGATGTTTCCTGAGAATTGAGCAGCCAGACTTTCGATTTCATGGGAATGTTCGCATAAAAGAGTTCTATTTTATAAATTTCATGCTTTGCCTTAGCTTTGTGTGAAATTTCAGCACAACCGTTTCAGTGTGAAATAGCAACATGCATACATTCACTTTCACCAATATTCACAATTGTCATAGATGGTATGATAACAATGGAATTTATTGAGTCAATAAAATTAAAATAAGCGGCTCTTTCTAAATTTCAGTTTGTTACTGTAAGTTTAAGTTCTATAATAGGTACCTACTATACACAAAGCTGCAAGATTTTTCAACTGCAGTTTTATTCAGTTACAGGGTTGCTATTAAAAACATTCACAGTCATCATATTATCTACATAAATACCAAAACACAATGTTCACGCAAAGAAACATAGAGGATATCTTAGTTATTGCTTGTTTCTATTTAGTGGCAAAGTTAAAGTCAATATATTCTTTATTCCGTAGGTACTCTTTTATACATACACGCTAGAAATAAGTCACATTATTTACAAATTGAAATGAATCTAATTTCAATTCACAAGGTCAATCTGTTGAGAAAAACTCAGCAACAATCATCTCATTAAAATAGTTTAAAATATGAACTTTATCGTCCATATATTCAGATATTTTATAATAGATCTTTACACAACATTCCGAACCAGTGGTATTTAAAAATGGAATCTCGTGATCTATACTTAGTAAGGTGCCTCTATGTAATTTGAGCGTGGGTGTTTGTATCATTAAGTGTAATGCACAACTATTTTAATACGTCCCGAGAAATAATACGAAAATGTATAATTACAAAAAGAGGTTTCGTATTTCAATTCATCGAAAACAATGCACTAAGAGACAATTATACGAAATAAGAAACAATTATAATATTGCGCGTGCAGCAAAACAAAAAAGTTCATTCATAAAAAAAACATATTTAAAACTAGTCCTATAAGAATCTGATTAGAAATTAAACAAAAGTACATCAAAAATAATATTTTCTTTGTTTATGACTGTTTTGAACACCTTACACATCACCAATGAACTTGTTGTGGAATGGGGAATAAATTAAATCTTGACAGTCAAATTCTTATTTGGCCTGCAAAGTATAAATCTATAGTATAGAATTAGACAAATGAGGATATGAACATTAGAAATATAGTACTTAATCATGCATCTCAAGTATATCAATATTAGATATAAACTCTACTAAACGGACACCTTCATACAAATTCCTTTTAACGGGCTTTGAACACAGAACCGCTGGGTAGTTCCCAGTAGTTCAACATTGTATTGTACAATCTATTAAACACATAAATAACAATTAACTTCTCACGAGATCTTTCAAACAATACTAAAATAAAAATAATATAAACAGTACAAAATTCCCACTAGTTTAACTAGTTGAACTGAGCGGTTGAACTACTGGGAATTACCCGAACCGCTAGTATTGAAAGTCATTTTATTAAGGCGCCCGCGATAATAATTTAAAGATCTTTATATAGAAAACGACTGACAACTTTGTCTGTACAATTTACAAAGTCATTACTTTGTAAAGTCATCAATTTACTTACTATCCTTTCACATAGTATCAAGAAACGTAAATACCATTTTGCTTATTTGAATTACACCCCCACAATGTCGTCGGGATTGACCCATTAATCGTTCCCATTTAGAGCGGTAAATTAATGGCCGTGTGCCAGCGTTCAATCCGGACACGCCTTTACTATCGAATTATAAATCGTTTATGAATTAATGTGTGTATGTTTGTTTATTGAAGAGATGGAATATCTTCTATGCTGGACTGGGAGCGAAAGAAAAGCATAGAATGTGCCAGCTGCTTCTTCCCGGGCATACTGTAATAGTCAGTTAAGGGACCGAGGTGTTATGGGAGGCTTTTTTGTGGGCCATAGGCTGACCCCCTGTCACTGCAATAGTCTCTCTCCACTATTATAATGCCTCCAAATTTGTCAAATGTGACATCAGATGCTTTTATTACCTCTGGTGTTCTGCCTATCTTATACGGGCTACAGGCGTGAAGTTATGTATGTATATGTATGTATGGAAAATGTCGTTAAAAATAAAATAAAATGATTTTTTTATACCCGATAAAATCGATATAAAAAAATCGGTTTTTCTTATAAACTAAGCCTGTGATTGACCTCAATCTCACCTGATGGTAAGTGAAGATGAGAGGAAATCACACGGGCTGAGGTAGAAACTGTCTCTAAGTACTTAAAATATTTCTAGAACACATCATCGCTGAAGTGGGGATATTTGTCGGCAGATTTATTTGACGACCGGCTGGTGTAGCGGTAACGTACATTGCCTTCTATGCCAGAGGTCCTGGGTTCGAATCCCGCCGGCGGCGGATATTTGTGTGATGAACACAGATATTAGTCGTCAAGTCATGGATGTTTATATGTAGGTATATTTAAATTTTTTTCTAATAAAAATATGTATTTATTCAATATGTATGTGTATATATTTCTTAAGTATATCAGTTATCTAGTATCCATAACACAAGTTCTTTAAGAAACTTAATTTGGGCTAGATAATGTTGTGTGAGTGTCAGAAATATTGATTTATTATTTATTTATTTATTTATATGAAGGGTGGTCGCTAGCTGAAGGGTTTCTAGCGGCAAGCGGGAGCCACTCGTATGCAGGGGATGAAGGGCTAATCTAAGTCAAAAGTACATGACGTTCGTTAAATAAGAAGAGTTTTACTAGACATTTTATTGTTCTAAATGCTACATAAAATTTACTTAGGTAATTATTTTTCGGCAACTTATTAATTATAGGTATATCTTGTCCTTGGGATCAATTTATGTAGTAGCGGTTATGAATCTGCCTAATAATAAAATAAATTGAAACGAGTAAATTCACGAGCTTAATCTAGCAAGTTTTTAAATAAATGTCCTGTCGTTATGAAGATATACAGTTTATTTTTAAAGGTACTACAGATGTGCTTAATTACAGTACTATTAAATACATAGCGCCTATAAAAACATAAAATATATACTATAAATGTTATACTATAATATACTATAACATTTATACTATAAATGTGAAAGTTTGGATTCCTCAATCACAGCAGAAAGGCTCAAAGGATTCGGATGAATTTTTGAAAGCAAAATTGAAAGGAAAATTGGCCTAGTGATGGCATAGAGACAGTCTGGAATAGAACATAAGCTACTGCAGTGCTAGCACGGATCTTTTGTCGATCGTAAGTTTACGAATGCTCGTATAGTATGGAGTCGGTTGCAAGTTTTTAGTAACAATGTAATTTTTTATTTTACAGTTATTTAAGAGTAGAACCTGTTAACAAACATTCAAAATTAACAAGGAACACATTTATTTAAGCTGACCGTGCGGCAATGGATAGATTTCAATTATTGCTTGCAAAACCGTCTCCATACTATACGAGCATTCGTAAACTTACGATCGACAAAATATCCGTGCTAGCATTGCTGTTTTGTCTCGATATTCCCGCGGGATTTGAAATTGCAAGGTTAAAACCACTCGAAGCAGCTTGTATGTGATTTTTTTTTATATTATAAGGATAGGACGTTTGTCTTCCATGCCATCTGATGGAAAGCGCGCATGAAGACTATGGTGTTACACGTCCATCCACGAGAAACCTATTCACTCGACACTTAAAAGTTCCAGGACTGTAGTGGTCAGGAAAAACAGACGCAGGCAGTCTGTTCCACAGCTTGGCAATCCGTACCAAAAAGGAACTATCGAAGCGTTTTGTTCGACTTCTTGGTAAATACGTTCTATAGGGATGAAAGTTCTGTCTGCGTCTGGTAGTCCGATGGTAAAAAGGAGTGGGGTCTATTTGGTCAAAAAGAGCACTTGCACACTCATCAAAATGTAGCCGATAAAATACTGTCAAACAAGCAACCTTACGACGCACTGATCGCACTGAACTTTTTTATATTGGCATTGATAAATTAAGTATTGGTGAAACTGTAAGTTTATATTTCTGAACTAATTTTTAACTATTTTCGCTCGAAATAAAACAGTTTTAAGTCCCTTCTTAATAGAACGTCTTGCACCAAAACCACAAACACAATTAGTGCTAAACATTATTAAAAATGTTAACAACTTCAATAGAAGTTTAAAGTTCAAACAAATGACAAAATAGCCATTTAACAATTTAAATGTTTTTAACCCTAAGTCTACTAATGGCGGGTTTCAATATTCAACGGAATATGTCCAACGAATAATAGTTAAAATGACTAGATATTGCACATTGAAACGCTTTATAGCTACGCCTGGTAGCTAATTCTATTGTCCGTAGCCTAAACGAACAGTTTTCTTGATATTGAAATTCTACCTTAATGGTTTTGGTGTAAGACGGACTAAGTGAGTTAAAAATACATTATTTTTTCTTGTTTATACAATTGACTAAATGTGAAACGGTCAAACCTAATCTGATTCCGAACATTACACAATCTCTAGTCATACAATCTGGCACAGTTAACCATCTATTTTAAACTTTTTCAAGACACCCTTATGTCAAAGTGGATAGAGTTGAAAATTACTAAAATGTCATGGCTAGTTTAGCCTGGCATTTAATTTCGTATATTATGCATGCACATAGTATTTTAAACATAGAATTTATACGTACTGTGTAGGATTTTGTAACAGGTGTGGTTGTTGTGTAGAGTTGACTTAGAATGCCCTATCGCCTAAGTTTTATTATTGTTATCATTTTATTGAATCTGAGTACCTTCCATGCTGGACTGGGAGCGAAAGAAAAACATAGAATGTGCCAGCTGCTTCTCTTCCCGGACATACTGTAAAAGTCAGTGATGGAATGGAGGTTATATTGGCGTTTTTGTGGGCGATAGGCTGACCCGCTGTCACTGCAATAGTCTCTCTCCATCATAATAATACCTCCAAATTTGGCAAACGTGACATTAGATGGTTTAATAGCCTCTGGTGTTCTGCCTACCCCATAAGGGATACAGGCGTGAAGTTCTGTATGTATGTATGAAAATGAATATCATTTTAATAGTTGCTAATAGGTTATTACGTCCACGTTAATTCCAAGTTATTCTGCTCACAAACAATACATGGAGATCTGCCTACTTATAACAAAACGCAGTACTCAGTACATATGCACGGAAAATACTGTATTTTCCTGATTAAGATCCTTATCGAAGATAGAAGGCAAGTGACCTTTTGATTCCTAGGTAGGACCTTAACATTGGTTTTCCTGTTTTATTTTAGCATACAGGGTTGTTTTTTGGTCACCAGCCAAATTTAAATGTTAGTTTCTTTAATACAATATAAAGGTACCTGCATATTTATTTTAGCGTCGCTCAGTACAAAAAAGTAGAAATATGGAACCACAAACTTTAAAAAAAATAGTCGTTGTTGATGAACATACCTACTACGACGCGGCATTTCATTGTTAATTGAACGACGTAGTACTACGAGATGTTTTGTAGTAGCGCGCAGTTTAATTTATTTTAATGGTATTTAGAGTGACCATGCTTAGCTTAACATTTAGCGGATATATTACTTTCTTTGTAAAAAAATAAATATCTTTTTTTTGCAAAAATCGTTTCCATAAATAATACTTATTGTGTAAAAAAAAATTTTGCTGATGACCACAAATAAACCCTGTATTGCTAACTCATAATTAGCACTATTCTGTGTAATGAGCCCTCTGTCTATTTGCAACTGCAGGGCTATGAGTCTCTCTTTTCAATCAAATCAAATCACCAAGTTAGTCCAGTGCTGGTTGATGGATGTCACAATGTTGAAGGCTTCTGACAAAATGATAATTTCTTTTTACTAATTCTTACGACTGCTGTTCGCGTCAAACGCGTGTTTACTTAATCTATACTAATATATAAAGCTGAAGAGTTTATTTTTTTGTTTGTTTGTTTGTTTGAACGCGCTAATCTCAAAAACTACAAGTGGGATTTAAAAAATTCTTTTTGTATTTGATAGCCCAACTCTTGAGGAAGGTTATAGGCTATATTTTATTCCAAAATTCCCACGGTATCAAAAGTTACGCGGGTAAAACCGCGCGCGGTGGCTAGTTAATATATAAAGCTGAAGAGTTTGTTTTTTGTTTGTTTGTTTGAACGCGCTAATCTCAGAAACTACAAGTGGTATTTGAAAAAATATTTTTGCATTGATAGCCCAACTCTTGTTATAGGTTATATCCCGAAATTCCCACGGGATCAAAAGTTACGCGAGTAAAACCGCGCGCGGTGGCTAGTCAATGATACGTTGATTGTGTCAGATGTGAGATGCTGTTTGGGTCGGGACGGGACCCTTTGCCAATCTTCATACACGGATTCTATTTTACGGATTATGGTTTATTGAAATTGAGTAGCCTAAATTGAAAATGGAATTGAAGTCGTCGTGACGCAGTGGCTCTTATACATATCATACGATATCGCAAGTTAAGCAACGTTCGGCGTGGTCGGTGCTAGGATGGGTGAATGCCGATAATTAATTTCTCACGACGACTTCTGTGTTTTGGAGGAAAAGTTAAGCAGTCGGTCCCGGTGCTGTATAATTGTATGCAGTAGGAAGTCATTAGGGTGAGTTAGAAGCCATATCGACACCCTGAAAATCGCAATATTCACCAATATTACCTACCTTATGACCTTTCCCACACCAGCTGAACTATGCAGACCATATCTGTCTTCGTTACCCATCACTTTATTTTTACGCCATCTGTTGTCGAATAGATTTCATCAAAAGCTAACAGCTGTTTTTAGAGTTGACACTTAGTCAGTCGATATTTGAGTCATTCGTCAACTGGCACCTCTGAAAGTGGCCAGTTTGGGCCAGTTGGCACATTCTGATTTTACCTATTTTTTTTGTCATCAACTCGCCCGCGAGTATAAAGTACAGTGAAACACAAAAAGGCTTTAAACCAAAAATACAAATCAGAACCTCGTTGGCTGATTCGGTTAAGTAGATTGCGATTTAAAGGTGCTGAGGCGAGGGGCATAATTAGCCAAATGCTACACTTGTTGTTAATTACTATTCTTATTTTTTTTTTATTTACTTAGTTTTAGATAATTTATACATAATAAACCGAACTTTAAACTCTTAAGTAACATAGTAATATTGTTGATTTGTGATATTTCTGATTAGTGATATTGTTGATAATTAGGAAATAAGCAGTTTTATATTCTTGTGATGTTGATTTATAATATATATATAATCTTCAATACTTTTGTTTTATTTTAAATTTATACAAAATAAACCAAATTTTTAAGTCATTGTAATAGTGTTGATTTGTGATAGTGTTGATTTGCGATATTTTTGATTTCTGATCTTGTTGATAATTAGGAAATAAGAAGTTTTATATGCTTGTGATGTTGATTTATGTAATATATTATATTGTCTTCAAAACCTACGTTTTGTGTTATTTTAAACTCAAGGTGTTAAAAGTATCTTTAGAAAACGTTTTTGTAGCTGACTGTATAGAAATACATCAGATGTTTACGATCGGGCGAGTTGACGACAAAAAAAATAGGTAAAATCAGAATGTGCCAACTGGCCCGAACTCGCCACTTTCAGAGGTGCCAGTTGACGAACGAGTCAGATATTGAGTTTGATCTAAACTTTGAACTTGTTTTTCGGCCGAACCGTAAGGATAACAAATTTATTTTACTGTTACTTATGAAGTAGGTACATCACCAAACATACAATCTCCTTAAGTATTATCTCTTCATTATGTTACACGTTGTATAGCTATCACCATGCTATTGCACCACAAAATCTTCACTTTCATCATATTAATACTGTACAAAATATGCCAATAAAAATAAATGGAAGAGACTTAAAAAGCCGAACAATAAATAAGCTAACAATGTTGTAATCAAAAATAGACGAAAAAGTCGCTTTGCATTCAAAATGAATAAACCCAAACGTTTAATATAAGAACTTATGTCGCGCCACACATTATTTATGTAAAACTACATTGTTTTACATAATAATCATGTTAAGTTATGGCGAGATTATGCAGATGACTTAATGTATGCGAGTAAGTTCATTTCCTTACGAAATTTCTAATCGATCTTTGATCTAGTTTTTTTTTTGTGACTTTTTGGTGAATATGCAAGTTTTTTTTTAGTTTTTGACTAGAAGCTCCTGAGTATTTGAATGTTTGTATGAACTATGGAGCTAATCTATTACGATTATCAATTTCAAAAGTACGTACCTACATACTATGCTTAATCTTAATAATTAAAATTAATGAGATCTGTCTGTAATCAAAAAAAGTTAGTGGGGTTTTAACGAATGAAAGTGACGAACTACCGAATATAAAAAAAAATCTAGTAGGTATCAAAATTCTTTAGACCTAGGTCAATACTTTCACGTTACGCCGTACACCCTGTATCTCACATAAGTACTTACTTAGGATATATATCTTGAAAACCAGCACAATATTTTAAACTAGGAATTATCACAAAAAATATGTGTAAATCTCTTATTTTATTCGTTCCTTCTTTTTAACTTTTTGTCGGTCTTGTGTGGCAATACCTAAGCATTATTCTTTCTTTATTTCGTTCTAGCAAACTCTTCGATATTTTTAGGTTAGTAAACTTACCTTAAACTTAATCATTTACTTCAGGCTTTTACCGTACTCGAGATCAATTTGTCCAACAATGGAAATATTGACGCCATGATTGTGTACAATCGCGCTCAGAAATCAATTGGGTAATGGTATGATTGTGTACTATCGCGCACAGAAATCAATTGGCTGATTCGCACCTCTTGCTCTAAACAAGTAGATTGGTAGGTTGTCGGTAACAACTTGTTTTCCCACGCGATCTACTAAACAACTACTTTCTACTAGAAATAGCAAAGATATAGATTGTAGGGGATACGGCAAGGTAGTTCAAATTTAAACTTGCCTGTTAATTAATGTATTTTTACGGGAACATTAAGTTAAAAGCTCAGGGATGAATATGCATCTTATTATCTTACTCTTACTGTTAAATTGCCGGGGAGGTGTAGTGTGTGACGCACCTCCTCGTTATGTTTCTTATTATGAGTAATATACTGTCTACTACGAACCAAGAAAGACGTGTTTTATTGCGCTCCTACGACCAACATCGCATGGCGACCCTGCCAGTGCTGCCTTGTGGCAGCGCTGCGCGGAAGGATCAATAATTGTGGATTTTTTTAATACTGATAAATAAGAAAATAAGCAGAAATAAAACTGCAATGGAACCCGTGGACTGAAAACAAATATGAAATGTAAATGTAAATAAAATGAAATGAAATGAAAAACATTTAAGTACTTAACAAAGTTAAGTACCATAATGAATAAATTTTGAAGAAAATACACTAAAATGTTTCATAAGTTAAATTGGAATACAAGGGAAGGAAAATAATTATGGTGATAAGGATGATAATGGAACAGTGGCAGAACTTCGGGCGCTGGGAGCTGGACGAGTCTGGATCGTTCTGGAGATCCGGAGCGGTGCTGAGCTGGTGGAAGTGAAAAAAAAAAAAAAGAGTGATGTGAAAATTAAAGTGCGTTTTCAAGTGTGTAACGGGTTCAGTGCAGGTTTTAATATGTTTATCTGTTATTTAAATCATATATCTTTAGAAAATAAGTCTAGTAGCGCATTGACAAAATAGGTAAAAGTATGTAGTATCATGTAACTAAATGAACTTTATAAAAGGTCTTGTATCTAATAATTATATGTAGGTAATTATTTACTATTATCTATTTACTATACCTATATATATCTTACTTAAATTTATTTCATAACGTTAAAGATTTTCAGTAAAGCTCAAAAGAGAATTTTTGACAAAAAGTGCATATCAGTTTCTTTTTAAACCATATTAGCCATAATTAATTTCATTTTTCACGTCTTCATATTTCAAATTCAAGGTTTGATCGTGAGAACATAAATTTGCAGCGTAAAGGAATTTTGTTTCGTGTGCAGGTACAGAGAACAACTCCAGTAAGAAAAAAAATAATTTCGAAATAATTTCGATTCAAACAAAACGTAATATTTAATTTAGGTAGGTACCTATCAAGATGACATAGTTTTAGTTTATTAAGTTTTATTTTATAAATAACTCTTTCAGATCTCTAGTTAGATAAAAGTAGTTTCTTTTTCAATACTCAAAAATTTTGGTCATTAATTTAAAATACATTATCCAACGGTAGTGATCTATCTCACTGGCTAATTAATATGTTTTAAATGACTCTTATTAAATTCGAACTCATAAGTATTAAATAAATGATAAATTCTCGAATCCATTTCTGAAAGGTAGGTTTGTGTACTTATAAAAAACATACAATCTAATTGATAACCTCCTCCTTTTTGTAAGTCGGTTAAACAAAATAATCTTTGCATTAAAATATAATATAAAACTTGTCATGAGTTATAAATTTGTAAAGTATGAGTTCACCGTCATCATTTTACTGCCTAGTTAGTAACCAGTGTTATTGTTAGTTGCATTGCAATAAGATACCGAGAGTTTTTAGAATCAAGACTGCACAACGTGACTGTAACCGAGTCTTTTTTTAGGTCAGCAATTTGATGGTGTCGTCAAAAAAGGTTGCAACATGTGTAACATCAGTTAGTAATATTACATTTCGAAGTAGTAGGTATTTTAACATATTATTCTAGAAATTTTATTTTTTATTATTTTAAATTTTATTCTTTTATTTTATATCTCGAATTGATACATTGAATCACCATATAGATTAATATGTAGCCCATTTGTTAATTGTTAAATTTTATTAAATAGCTACGGTTAAAGAATCGTAAGAAAAATGATCAAGTTAGAATTGGAAATTTTCAGAATAGAGTCGGAATAATTTGTTTGCGTATAAGGAATAAGAAGGTTTTAGAGTAGAAGTTTGTGCAAGTATTAAAACACTTTTCGTCATCATACGAATACGATTAGTTACTTGTAACAAAGATTTGGATGTTAGGATTTATGAATAGGTATATATTGATATAGGAAGGTAATAGAATGTGCTAATTAAATAGTCGATCGGTTTTGGTGGTTTTAGTAAGTAAATAATAGGTTGCTGGAAGTCTTCCATAATTATGAAAATTAAAGATCATTGGACTGGCCATCCAAGAAGTTTTTCCTAATTTCATATTATTGGAACGATTTATTTTGGTAGAGTATTAAATAATTTGATTTTTGATTGGTAAATAATGATAGTGAATAGTATTAGGAATGATAAATAAGTATTTGGCACACAATAAGGGTACAAGGGCACAAAATGATCCTTCAGTTTGATCATGGTGTAAACGAGATTTCTCTGTGAAAACTAGTTGGAGACAAAATGTCTTAAAACGGTGACCCTAATGAAATGAATATGTATAGAATATAAAGGTTGAGAGTTGCGACTCAATGAAGTGGATGTAAGTACCCAAAAATATGATATGAATAAATATATCAATAATAAATACTGCTGATAAAAATAAAAATATCCCAAAGTAGGATAAAAAGTGTAGCCAATACTGAAAGACGGAATAATGATTGTGTTTAATAGATACTGAAATGTCATTGTAAACATGAGGCATATAAAATCTAACTTGGTAATCTCCGTTTTGTCTAACTTTTGGAGAAACAGATTTTTTTTTTAACAAATTGCAGGTCATATACTGTTGTATAGTGATTATTCTTATGAAGTTATACCAGTTTAATAAAACTTCAGTTTTTTACTATTATTTAATGATAAAGACATAGTTTCTTGAAAAAGTATAAGAATTAATAAAATTAATTGTAGCTGTCTTAACCCTATGGGTGTATAGCTTTTTAAATAAAGATTAAAAAATAAATAAAATGAAGTGTTAGAAAAATATGGATAAGTGGCAATTAATTAATAAATAAAAGAAAGGCAAAATGTATACTTGAAAAGTTTTTGATAGGAATGCAAGTATATTTTCAAATAATGTTTTGATATTTTATTCCCTAATTTTTATAATAAAGCTTATATATTCAAAGATTTTTTTTATTTACTTTTGAATATTGTATATTTTTTAACTTGTTTTGTCGATGCTGCTAAATAATTAAATAGATAGGATTATAATTAAAATAAGTATAAAAACTTGTGGGTACTTAATTCTTGATAAAGTATAAATTTAATAATTTTTGAAATTGGTGTATGAAACTCAATGTAACCAATGTAATGTTTGTTTTTTTTTTTTTCGGTTAATATACTTATACCTATTTTACTTTATCACTTTGAATAGAAAATGTTTTTTTCAAATATATCGACTTTTTGGTATAAATTTAAATTTAAACTTGTTTTTCACAAAGATGAAATATTATTTTAGTACTTTCAGTGTTTTTTTTTTAATTCCATGTATTTTGAAATTATGTCATTACCTAAGTATATGAAGTTTGTATTGTAGTAAATGATTGATAAAAAAAAAAATATCATCTATAAATTTTTTTTTTGTTAAATTGCCGGGGAGGTGTAGTGTGTGACGCACCTCCTCGTTATGTTTCTTATTATGAGTAATATACTGTCTACTACGAACCAAGAAAGACGTGTTTTATTGCGCTCCTACGACCAACATCGCAAATATTATAAATGTGAAAGTTTGAATGGATGTATGGATGGAAGCATGGATGTTTGTTCCTCATTTACGGTAGAACAGCTTATCAGATTTGGATGAAATTAAAGGCATAGTCAAATAGTGTACAGTCTGAAATAGCACATAGGCTACCTTTTATCCCGATATTACGGAATAAGAAATTGCGCGGGAAAAACCGCATGAAACTGGTGGTATTAAATTTATTACTACTGTAGGTTTTGTGTTAAAAAAATACCAAAATGACCTACATTAAAATTAAATCTGTAGCTATTTATTCAACTTTTGCACAAAAATTTTACTTAAAGCAGGTAGTTAAGCAATTTTTTTTTCCTTTTATTGATATTAAAACACAGTGTCACTTCCAGTATTTCTAAATCAACTTCCTAATAAGAAAACTAAATCCTCATCCATTAAATCGAGCACCCAGCAATCACATAATCCCTACAACAACCAATGCCTTACTTTCCTATAAGAGGTTTCTCTTTAATACAGGGCCACTTTTAGTATTTCTAGTTCTGTGTTATTTAGGATCTATCAATAAACAATATATCTGGTAGTATTGTGAACTGGTCTCGTTATGCAATAAGGTATAAAGGTATATTAAAGGCTTTTGAGGTGCATTGATAGAATTTGGAGGCATTACAATGGAGGCATTACAAAAAAACGCCAATAAAACCTCTGTCCCTTAACTGACTTTTAACAGTATGCCCGGGAAGAGAAGCAGCTGGCATGTTTTTCTTTCGCTCCCCGTCCAGCATGGAAGGAGCCAATATCCTATTAGCATACATAATGGCTACGCTGATAATCAAATCCTGTACCTTTCGCTCTGCAAGTGGAACCAAATGGCTCAACCACTACCCACGTTCAGTTATCTAACCGTGTAGATGATATAAATATTCAATACAATAGTCAATCTAAAGATCTCGATCGCTTCGAAGTAAATAGAAATCTTGTTATTGGTTGTTATGGCAACGCTTTTCTGTTGGCAATGTTTTTGTTGTAAGATCGAACTTTTAATCAATGAACACCCTTTCTGAAACATCAACTGCGTGGCTTTATAGTATGGGAAAGCCTGAATCTAAAAGACATACAAAAGTTTCGCGTTCGATTCCCGAGCTAAATACAAACTATTTTTAAACGTGTGAATGCAGCTATTTTTAAATTAAATCGGTATGATGGTTCCTAAGCACCGATCTTTTAGAGTTTCCCGTACTAACCGATCTTAGAGTTCCACCCGATATATTTTTTTGTTATAGATACTATATAGAGGAATACCATATAAACTTGGAGATAACTAACTAGGAGGAACTAGGAGATATACTTGTAAAAATAAAATAAAGTCTCGAGCCAATTTAGGCAAAAAAAAACAATTATGAGTCACAGTTTCTTAAACTGGAGGCTTCAAAAATCTAACACTACAGTCGAAGACCTCATTCATTTGCTAGTTCAATAGTTGAAGGCTAGATGGCGCTGTATTTCAAAAAAAACATTCTGCATCATTAAAAACTAGCTTTCTGGAATATTGGGATAAAAGTATCATATGTGCTATTCCAGACTGTTCACTATGACTATCCCTCACTATATTTGTTCCTGAATCACGGCAGAACGGCTCAACAGATTTGGATGAAATTTGACATAAGGATAGTGTACAGTCGTGATTAGCACATAGGCTACTTTTTATCCCAATATTCCTGCGGGATTAATTTAGATAGTTTAGCTAACGCTGCGTCACGGCCCTAATAAAATTTCATTCATATGCTTATATAAACTTGTCAATGGAGTATTTAAACTCTTTCTATTTTTGACGACCGGCTGGTGTAGGGGTAACGTACATTGCCTTCTATGCCAGAGGTCCTGGCTTCGAATCCCGGCGGCGACGGGTATTTGTGTGATGAACACAGTTATTAGTCGTCAAGTCATGGATGTTTATATGTTTATTTAAGTTTATTTTCTATTCTAATATGTATTTATTCAATATGTATGTTTATATATTTCTTAAGAATATCAGTTAACTAGTATCCATAACACAAGTTCTTAAAGAAACTTAATTTGGGCTAGATAATGTTGTGTGAGTGTCAGAAATATTTATTTATCATTCTATTATGTAGTACACGCGGGAGCAAGCCACGTTCCACGCGCGCGTAGCACGTTCCGTACGTCCGTACCGTAGGCGCGTAGCTACGTCCGTAGCAGTTTTGTACGACTACACACGTAGACACGCGAGACGCAGCGATATTAGTACTGGAACCTACTATTAGACCTAAAGGCATTGATAATGAAAGGCATAAACTCTTTGATCAGACCCCCAACTAGCATACAATACCTATTTACCATACGACAGATGTCCTAGCTTTTACTTGACGACGCTAAGTGCTTACTAAGTAAAGCCTAGGTAGGGCCTCTAGAACATGATTCGTGACTTTGCCCTTATGCGAAACACGCATATGTGTTATTTAGATATGGTGTAATTTAGGAGGCCTCTTAAACTAACTTTAGTTGCGCATGCTTATGTTATGAATTCATTTTAAAATGTCGGGCGTAAGGAACCTTTTCTTCATGTGATTTGGATTAAGTAAATTATGTTTTTTATTAATTGAGCAAATACCTAAGTTTTTAAACGGATTTTAGCTCGTTTACTTTTCAACCGACAACAAAAAAAGAAGGAGGTACTCAATTCGTCTGTATGTTTTTTTTGATGTTTGTTACTTCATAACTTTTGACTGGGTGAACCGATTTTGATGATTCTTGTTTCATATGATAGAGGATACCTACTTCCCATTTGGTCCCATATAAATTTCATCGAAATCGATTGAGTACTTCATGATTTTTTTCTTCAAATATGTATGAATTCGGAGATCGTTTACCTTGACGACCTTATACTTCAGCCAAAGTTTTGACGTGAAGTTGGTTTTTTAATGCTCTGCATTCGCTGATTATATTTTACACTTTAACTTGATGTTTCGGTCTTTCCAGACACCGTGGTCAGGTGTGCTCTAAGGACACCGAAACCTCGAGTTATTTTTTTTTTGTATAATATTGAAGTAGGTACTAACCTTATTTACTTTATATTACCTCATCATCATCATCACAACTCCGTGTAATGAGTCCACTGCAGGGCCATGAGTCTCTCCTCTGGGTGACGAGGAGGTTTAGGTCGTAACCCACCAAGCTGGGCAAGTGCTGGCTGGTATATTACCTAAGTAGTTATAAATTGCTACTTAATTTTGTCAACTTATCCAAATCATAGAATTGTCTTAAGTTTACAAGACTCCTAAAGCTTAAAAGGACTTTATGTAAGTCGGTCATGGTCATCCTGTTAAAAAAGTTATTCATAATTTTTTACATACATACATACATAACTTCACACCTGTATCCCTTACGGGGTAGGCAGAATGCCAGAGGCTGTAATAAAACCATCTGATGTCACGTTTGACGTTGGAGGTATTATAATGACGGAATTTTTTTCTGATTTTGTTTTGATAATAATAATAATTTTGTTTTTCAGGTATGTACCAGTCAAAACAGTTATTTGCTTCATTCTACAACCTGTAAGTAGCAAAAACAAGGAAACAAATTGAACCGACTATTCAATTCTATTTCGATACTGCAATTGAGTTATTTAGAATAAAACACGATAATTACTGTATTAAATTGGAGCGAAAAAAGTGATTTGGTAGCGATTATTATGACATCACAATTAGTTATTTTACTTTTACTTTCATACCTAGAAGCACTGGAGTGTGAAATTGTTTAAATATTTGTTTGTTCATCATGTAGTTGTGTGTGACACGAATGTTTGTAATAAACTATTTATCCAAATCAATATTATAAATTCGAAAGTTTTTCTGTCTTACGATAGATTTACTTTCACGGCTAAACCAAAGGACCGTTTTGGGTGAAATTTGCAATGAAAATAGTTGAAGACTCAGAGTCATCCTTAAGCTACTTGTTGTTTTAAATAAAACCCTAAAATTGCAATAGGTAAGGGATGAAAGGTTGTAGGTATATGAAATCTAAAATGCTTAACTGATGTAGTTGAATTTATTTTTTAATTTAACCACAAATATTGATAACAACATCCTCTTTTAGAAGTAGGTTCCATGCGCACTTTCCATCAGGTGGCATGGAAGACAAACGTCCTATCCTTACAATAAAAAAAAAAAAAAAAATCTGACGAGTTTGAACGCACTAATCTCACGTAAGAAAAATACCTTTATGTAATCCATTTAATTAATATCTATCTAACAATGGCGTCGGATAAAGAAAGTAATGTTTTATAAATTATAATGATGACGACGGAAGTATAATATTTTATTATTGACTAGCCACCGCGCGCGGTTTTACCCGCGTAACTTTTGATCGAGATTCGAGATAAAATATAGCCTATAACCTTCCTCAAGAGTTGGGCTATCAAATGCAAAACAATTTTTCAAATCTCACTTGAAGTTTCTGAGATTAGCGCGTTCAAACAAACAAACAAACTCTTCAGCTTTATATATTAGTATAGATTACGTCTTAGGAACAGTTCTTGTTAGGTAATTATGATGTATTGTGTGTAAAGATATAGGGAAGAGGTAAGGTTATAGATATTGTGACTCAAAATAGGAAGTTATTTAAGAACAATGTAGTTTTCTCGTTTCTGCTATACGTTTACAAAATTATTTCTTACACGATGTATCTAATCTAAAGTAGTATCGATATACGGGGTTGTTTTTTGTCACTTTATTATTATTAAATTAATTGATTATTAGTCATTTTATTTTCGATATTTTAAATTAAATCTAAAAATGTCGATTAATAAGTACCTTTTTTTAACTCAACACCTATTCAGTAATTTGTTTCAGTAATTTGTTCTTTCACGTGTAATAATAGAATAAGCTATTCTATTATTAGACGTGAAAGAATTTTCAAGTCGATGTTATAGATTTTGAGTTTGTTTGTTTGTTGTATTTCGGTGAAAAAAATGCCTCGATAAATAACACGCCATTAATTTTATGATTATCTTGTAATACACATACTCGCCGTGGTTTCGAGTGAATGTCACGTCACGCGTCATTGTTGTAATAAACGGATTGATCAGTCAGTAAATCAAACATTGCACGAAGGAGCCAATAGAGTTTTTCAAACACCTCTGTTAATATAAAGATCATTTTTGAAGAAAGTATTCTTGAATATTATAATATTCTCCTTGCAAGTATGATATGTTCACAGTACAGTCTAGCCTCAGATTCAACAAAGCTTAAAACATATCGCATATCGGTATAAATTTCCTAAATAAGTAGAACAAGTTAGGGGAAACTGAGGACACTTGATACTCCTGGGAGACTTGGTACATCGAAATATTTAAAGTACCGGACGTTATTGAACTATTTTGACTGGCAGCACTGACGCTAGTAGTCGAGCCCAAATCAAGGGGGAAAAAATACAGCTATCAAACCGCAATTTTTGACGTGACGAGCATTGTTTTGTTTTTGGCCAGTACAAGATCTTTTTTTGAATTGGAAAATGACTTGTTTTGCGTTAATTAAAGTGAAATTTATTTGTTTTTCTTAGTTAATAAGTTTAATTACTTAGTTGGCTGTATTGTTTGTTGATTATCGGCTCAAGATTGTAATGAGGTAAGATACTTTCACATACTTTTTTGATTTGTGTGGTAGTGAGGACACTTGGTACACAACAACTTGGTTACATTTGATCCCCGGATCAAGTCTCCCATATTATATAATTTGTTCAAGTTCTAAATAATATTTCTTTTTGCAGAATTTTTCAAAAATGCCTCGGGTTTACAAAACTACATGAAAACTACATGAGTATCAATATATTGCGGTGAAGCCAAAATTCAATTAGATTGGCAGTTGATATAAATGTATAACTTTTTAAAACTTTGTATTTGTTACAATTTGATTTTATTTTACAATTTGTGTTCCTTATATTTTTGTTCCTTAAAAATTCTTTAGTGTTAAATATCAAAACTTTAAGACTTCGTATAATTTTGAGACTGATTAAATAAGTTAAGCTTATTACAAATATCTCATTTTTAATAAATGATTACTTAAGTGGATACTGTTTGAGTCTAATTTTCTTCGGAAGTTTTACCAAAACCTAAACTACCTGCATAGTTTTTCGCAGAAATATTGATTTTCCAGTTTAGATCATGTTGTCTGTCTGTAGGTATTTATGAACACGTAATTTTATTGTGACGAATCAACTGTCCCATGGCATAAGGGATACTTGATCCGCCCTGATCAAGTCTCCTTACAGGCCGAATCAAGTCTCCCATATAGTGGGGACACATGGTACTAACCCCTTTTTTTTAATAAAATTAAATATTGACTTATTTTATAGCCTATATGTTTTGACTCCCACGTATATTATACCTAGATAAATTCTTCATACTTTAGTTAAAAAACATCTGAAATTCTCCAAAAATTTAAGATTTTAGGAGGCAAAATGAAAAGGGGGGATCAACTGTCCTCAGTTTCCCCTATTAAAATCTAACTTAATTATATCAGTGCCCAAATAATGTATACCGGATTAATTTCTGTAGATGTTTTTAGTACAGAAATATTTTAACCTATTTAATTTCTGTACCGAAATGTTCCTATAGGTCGGCATATGTCCCTACGTTTCAAAGGCTTGCAACTAAACTATCGAACATTCTACAGTTATTCATACAATTTTAATATTAATATTAATATTAAAACCGGAACATTTCAGTTAAATGAAAAAAAAAACAGTTATGCTACAATAATAAAAAAGGTACACGAATTATTTCAGTATGAATTCCTGTAGGTACTGTTATTTTTAAATACTTACACCTAATTTAACGGTATGACGTCATACAGAAAAAAAATGTACAAAAATTCATATCGCAGTCCTTGGCTTAAACTGCACAAGCTAAAATACTAATTTTGATACAAACAGCATAGTGATTAGGGACATGCTTTAAACTCTTTTATGTTTAAACGAATTGATGGATTTAATTAATATTTCGTTTTGGCGTGCATATCAAACGATATCGCAGGTTAAGCGCGCTCGGCGCGGCCGGTATTAGGATGGGTGACCGTCGATCATTCATTTCTCAGGAAGACTTCTGTGCTTCGGAGGGCACGTTATCAGTCGGTCCCATGTGCTGTACAATTGTATACAGTAGTCGTTGAGGTTTCTCAGAAGCCATTTCGGCATCCTGAAAATTCTTTCATCCAGTAACCAGCACTGGTCCAGCTTGGTGGATTGCGGCTTCAAAGTTTATCTCCTCGTCACCCAGGGGAGAGACTCATAGCCCTACAGTGGGCTCATTACACGGAGTTGTGATGATTTATTTATTTATTTATTTATTTATTTATTTTTGCACGAATACAGGTATAATGAGGTGTTATAGAGAAATATTGGTCTAAGCCATATTCTGCCTTGACAGCGTGTACAATATAAGAATATAATTAAGGGGTTCAATTACAATTACAAATTATATATAATTAATTACATTTATATATTACATTTTTATTGCATGTCATTTTCATTAAAATATTCCGATGTCAAATAATATGCTTTATCACATAAAAAATTCCTTAGATTAATTTTAAATTTGTCATAATTGTTTATTTTTTTTAAAGAAATTGGTAGCTTATTATATATACGTGGGGCCATCCCAAAAAAGCTCTCCGAATACAGGGTAGTTGCGCGTGGTTGGGCTCGAAGAACAACATTCCGTTTTGTTTTTAATTTTTCAAATATTACGAAATTTTTTTTAATGAACAAAACAGTTTCCAATATATAAAGACATGGAAACGTCAAAATACCAAACTTCCTAAAATACGGTTTGCACGAATCTGTGGCTTTTAGGTTATAAATAGCCCTGATGCAACGCTTCTGAGCTTTGAAAACGTTTCCCTTATCTGTGGAATTCCCCCAGAAAATTATTCCATAACGTAGAAGAGATTCGACATATGCATAGTATGCTGATAAAACTGCCGTTTCATTAACAATTGCCGCTAGTTTTCGTAAAGCGTATGAAGAAGTACTGAGTCTATTGCAGACACTTTCTAAATGACTTTTCCAGTTCAAATTGGCATCCACGATTATGCCTAAAAATCTTGTCAATTTAACCTCTTTAATTTCATGTCCATAGTAGTCTAGATCAAATATATTCATGTTCTTTTTTCTGTTATAAAAATTTAAAATATTAGTCTTATTTAGATTAATCATCAAATTATTAGGTCCTAACCATTGCATTATATTTTCCAAATTATTTTTTATGTCAAGTTTTAATGAATTTATATCACTATTGCTGCATATCAATGTGCTGTCATCTGCAAATAGCACCATTGGTTGTGATGAAATATTTGGCAAGTCATTAATATAAACTATAAACAATAAAGGACCTAATATGCTACCTTGTGGAACACCTTGTTTAACCTGTCTATATTTTGAAATATAACTTATTTCCGTGAGAGATTTCATGCATATTCTATTAATTTGGGTAGCTTGCATCCTGTTTTCGAGATAGGACTTTAAGAGTTCTAATGCTATCCCTCTTACTCCATAGGCATTGAGTTTTTGAATTAAAATGTCGTGATTAACGTAATCAAATGCCTTTGTCAGGTCCATAAATAAAGCACATACAGGAACCTTACTATCTACCTTAGATATAACATTTTTTAAGAAATTATACAAGGCCAAATTAATTCCCATGTTTTTTCGAAATCCTACCTGTTCTTTAGCTAATATTGCATTTTTCTCAAGGAAGTCATTAAGGGCATTATACAAAACTCTTTCAAATATTTTTGAAAAAACAGGAATCAATGCTACTGGTCTATAATTAGCCATACAATTTCTTTCTAATTTTTTAAATAGTGGTTTTATGATCGTAATTTTTAATTTTTCTGGATAGACACCATATTCAATACAGAGATTGATAATGTGACTTAGTACTGGTGCTATATAATTTGCCACTTCTTTAATAATATTTGTTCCTATATCGTCATATCCAGTACTATTTGTATTTTTGAGGTTTTTAATTATGTTTAAAATTTGATCGGAGGTAGTTGGTCTTATAAATATAGATTTAGGGTTACTGGTTATATTAATATTGTCAAACTTACTTCTATCATTATTTTGTACCTGGTCGATAAAAAAATTGTTAAATGATTCAACTATGTCAGAAGGATCTGTCATTGTTACCCCACCGTCTATTATTTGGTCAATATAATGTTTCGGTCGATTATTTTTGTGTTCATTGATTAATCTCCATGTCGTTTTCATTTTATTTTTCGAATTTTCAATAAGATAATTGTTTTGGGCTCTTTGCGTTAGTTTAATTATTTTTTTTAGTCGTTTAGTGTATAATTGTAACTTAGTTTTATTTGCTGGGGTTGGGTTTTGTCTAAATTTCCATAATAAATATCGTTTATTTTTTGAACATTGCATGATTCCTTTTGAGATCCATTTAGGCCTTTGGTTATTATTGATTTTTACTCGAATCAAGGGAAAACACAATTCATAGAAGAGCTTGAATATATCATAGAAATAATTGAATGCTTCATTGGGGTCGTCGGCGGAATAAATTTCTGTAAATCTAAGCGCTTTCATACACTGTTGGAATTTTTTTATATGTTCTTTATTAAAGTCTCGCCTAAGGACAAAAAAGTGAGGAGTTGTAGGAACACCTTTTATAGGACATTCGAGTAACTGTCCAGTGTGATCTGACAAAGCAAAGTCCAAAACACTAGTCTGACAGCCTCTTAAATCGTGAGCAAAGTTGTCCAGACAAGTGCCACTAGACAATCTCGTAGGCTCCCTTATAGCAAATTTAAGATTATAACTTTTTATTAATTGTTCAAATTCAATTGTATTTTTATTATTTACTAAAATGTCGATATTAAAATCACCACACATTATTATTTTATTTTTTTTAAAACATAATTTATTTAATATATTATCGATGCTATAAAGGAAAGTTTTAACATACTCTTGTTTCAACTTAGGAGGTCTATAGACACAGACAAGGATAAGTTTTTGATTTATAAACTGTACTGCTGAATATTCAACTATGCTAGGAATACTAAGATCTTCAATTTCTTTTAAGGTCTTATATTTTATATTATTTCGCACTAAGATACAAGAGCCTCCGTGTCTCTTACTTCGTGAAAAGTTAGAAGCCAAACTGAAATTCGGTATATTTAACAGAGTCGTATCTGATTTTATCATATTATGTTCTGTAATGCAAACCACATCAACCCTTTTGTTTTTTTTCTTTAACTCAGTAAGCGCGACAGTTAATAAGTTTGATTTTTCCAATAGCCCGTTTATGTTTTGATGTATAATATTTATACCTTTAGTCACGAAAATTACTATTTGAATGTTTTTCTTTACTATAGTCATTGCTACAATGAGCTAACTCTTCCTCAACCATACTAGAACTAACAAGATTTATTTCTGTTTGTGTAGATTTTTCATTAGTTACTTTCTTTAATTTCATTGAATTAATTTTAATCACGTAATTTTGAAAGTTTTTGGAATATTCAATATGTAGTATGTCTTTTAAAATGTTTCTACACACAAGCCGAGGAAAGCTTCGTTGGTAGGGCCTTTGTTCACAATAATCCATATTAACAAATGTCACATTTTTATATCTATTACATAAAAGTTTTAAATCATGATTAAGTTTTTGTTCATTTAAGCTTTTATTAAAAGGTATTGCAGAGACCAAAACATTTGTATTTTTAACAGTCTCCAGCCATATATTGAATCGCATTTGGAGTTCGTATGGGTTAACGTCATTTATGCCTCCCAGGACGATCACATAATCGCCTTCATTTAAGCTTAGAATCATCTTTTTTTCGGCTTCTGTTACCTTGCAAAGTTGAGCTCCAGGTTTCCAAAAACACGAAACTGTGTACTTAGGCCCTAAAAGATTTTGTAGAATGGGTTGTACATTTTTGCCTTGCTGATCCGCTAGTATAACTACTTTTCTGTTTTTTTCCGGACTGTATTGTTTATCTTTTACAGTTACGTTGGGTTCAGCACTCATCACCTTGTGAGTAGTTATATTACAGGTTTTGTTTTCATTACTGGTTTTTGCTTCAGAAAACAGGTTTTCTATGTTGTCTTTAGGAGGAAACGATGTATGACGTTTTGGTGTAGAACAGCATGAAGATATTTTTTTGTTAGCTTTGACTTTGACTTTCATTTTCGGTGTAAAACTTTTGTTCAGAGTTGTTTTTGGTCTAGCTTTCGGGGATAGGCAGTCACTTGAAATATTTATTTTTTTATACAATTCTATAAGTTTGTAGCATTTTTCTAATTCATTTTGGAGTCTTTTATTTTCTATTGTCAAATTTTCAATTTCCTTATTTGCGCTATTAAGCTCAAGAGTTAACTTTTCATTTTTCTCTTGTGCTTCACATACATTAACACTATCGTCGTATAATGTCGCATCTGGCAAACTCATAGTTGTGGTTTCAAAAAGAACTGAATTATTTATTGTTACATCTTCAAGTGATTCCACCCTAATCAATTTTCTAAAAGTGACATTATCTTTATCCATGGCTACTAGTTTTAAAATACTAAATAAGATATTGAATAAGCAAATAAATTAAATCCTTAAAAATTAATCTAGTGTCAAATTTTCATATAAACGAATACATTAAATCCTACTCAAATAAATTAAATACAAAATAAATCTCAATGTCTAGTTATCACATAAACAAATAAGTTAAATCCTTAAAAATCAATCTCAATCTCAAATAATAATATACATAGATTAAATTAAATAATTGAAAATAAATGTCAAATGTCCAATTATCAGATAAGCAAATAAATTTAATATTTAAAAGATCTAAATTTAACCTACTATAAGGTGTCAGTACAATAGGATAATCAATAAATACAATATTTACAAATCTTACTCTCACATAAAATCAATTAAATTTAGAGTTATTATACCTAATTACTAATCTTATCATTTTTTTTTTTTAATCAGAAGTAATTTCAGTCTGTACCTATTTTTAACAAGTAAAAAATATCAACAGCTAAAAACTAATTCAGAAAAGATATATATATATTAATCAGTTTGATTTCATGCAATACATTGTCATGAAGTTTTCAAATTCACTCACAGTTACATTCACTACATTTAAAATATTACAAATTAGTCAGATGTGTTATTATCTTAGTTAAAAACTTATACAAAAATGTTACGGATTGCAAATTCAACTAGCGCTGTACAAATTTATTAGAAAAAAATCTTTTTAGTTTAACTACTGTAATATTATTAACAATTTATGTTTATAAAACCAAAGTTTAATATTATATTTTGTCTTTAAATTAAAAATGCATAATTATGGTATTATAATAAAAAGAGTCAATAATCAGAAGTCGTAAAATAAAAATGAATAGAAATAATGAAAATAAAATAAAAATAATAATAAAATTTAATTATGGCCGCGGCGCAGGATTCGAACTCGCGTTACAATATTCCTTAGTGAAGCGTAGCCGAGCGTTTCCCCGCAATGTTCCACTGCTTCCACTTTGGCGAGCGTGAATTAGTGAATCAGTTTATTCTCACAAATATTCGTTACGCTATCTCTCTTGCGTTCGTGCGGGTTGTATAGTGTTCTTTCTTTTCTACCGCCACTATGTTCACAAATATCACTTGCAGCTTTAATTTGTTAATTTATCACAGATATTTTCGAAGATTATTTATTTTTCACTTTAATTATTTATTGTATCTCAATAAGTTAGGAGATTATTCAAAGTTATTACGGTTTTTTGTATATTTTGACTGGTTTTATGGCATTTTGTTTTTGCAATTTGTTTTTCCACTTTAGTACACTTCACAGTTTCACTAACAATTACACAGCTTAATCATGAATATTTCGAAGTAATAGTGAAATAAAAACATTGGATTTTGCACTTTGACTATTTTTTATGAATTTAGATACACAGGAGATATGTTTACTTTAGCGAGTGGCGCCATCTATCTATCATGATCTATCATGATGATGATGATGATTACACAGCGCATAGTAGGAAATAGTTATTCCGCATTACGTAGGTGAATCCGCATTTAATATTTTATCGAAAATTTTGTATCAATTTGTTTTTCTTAGATTCAATGATTTGGAGTATCCAGTAAAAAGAATAAGTAATTTTAGAAAAATACACAGCATAGTTAATATCTGAAGATGTTACGAACATTTATACCCGTAGCGTAGGCAACTTGTGCTAAATGTGAAATATAGTTACCTACGACCCTTCACCACAACCAGTGTTTCTTTATAAAACACAATAAAAAACTTTTTAGTATAGGTACTAAATTAATATTATAAAAAAATATGATAACCATAACAAAACCAAATAACATTAGTTCAACAGAACTCTTTCTAAATTTAGAACAATCGATTTCATCTCAAAATAAACCTTAAGATGTATAAAACAAAGATGAAATTATTGAATATGGTAGATGCATGCACGCGGATAAGCCTTGCCTGGAAAGTAGAAAGAATCGTTGTTCTATGGATACTTGATACGCGGCTTGTTTCCATTGTTAAAGACATAAAAGATAAAATGCTTTCCAATCTGTGTATAATTATAACCACGGTGTTTTCACTAAATTTCGTTAGTATCACTAAGATATAGATGGCGCTATTTATAATTTATAAAATTAGAAAAACGCCATAGACAATGTCTCTTTCATCCTAATTTTCATTATTCGCTTCATTCAACCAATCACCTAACCGACTCATTAATTCTATCTTTCATTCGTTACCTGTGTTCGTTACTGCGCACCTGTTTGAATGTTGTTTTTATCGCTTTTTTCTTGGATTCCCTTTACCCACAACCCGACCACCATTTGGACTCTGACACTCCCTGTTTTAATTGTGACTCGGCAATTCTACTGGATTTCGGAAACATTGCTGCAATTCGACCCATGCATGTTTATTGGAATTTTGATCGTGATAACGATTTTCTGATATATACATATTTCATATAATCATGATAATATACATATTTGAGGAGTCTTTAATATTCTTAAAGAAAAATACAGGGAAAGTTCCCGACTGGTTCTAGTAAAAGTTTCAGTCACTAAGTTCTAGATGGCGCTAGAGCTCCGTTTTAGCTGATATCTCTATCTCAACCTATAAAAGTTACTTTATGATTATAACGAAACGTCGAGTTTATTTATTATAAATTATAGTTATACGATACCAATATCCGGTAAAAAGTGTTTTATTTAAGAAATAGTGACAACAAAAGACAATAGGTACTACTAAAATATACCTACAATACTTAAGATTTTTAGTGTCTGTAATAATAGCATTTGAAATTATAAATAATACCTAATTATAGTAAAAAGTATTAAATAATAATAAAGCAGCCAAGACGGTCTCATCAATCAGAAACTGCATTATTACCAGTACAGACCGGAGCCCGTTCTCGAAAACGGCAGCGCCAAGCTCTACTGGGATCGGCCCATTATCACGGACAGGACTATTCTAGCGAATAAACCTGATATCGTGTTAATGGACAGATCGTCATCCAAGGTTTTTTTGGTGGACATAACTATCCCGCATGACGAGAACTTCGTGAAGGACGAGACCGAAGAGCAACACAAGTAACTTATTACCTTGCACCCGAGGTCACCGAAATGTGGGAAGAATGTTCACCGAAATCATCCCGCTAACGGTTTGACCCCAGCCACGCTAGTCAGACACCTTGAAAGGCTGGGATTCGGAGATGGTTCGCTTCCAGCACGTATGCAGAAAGCGGTATTGCTTAACACTGCCCGAATCGTTCCCCGGTTTCTTTCTCTCTTGCCCTGATCCCCGACCGACTGGTCAGACTGTCGGGTCCTTTCCGCCTGTAAAAGGTGTGCTGCTTTTAAAATGCCCAATAATAATAATAAATAAATAAAATCCCCAGACAATCACACCAACTACATGATCCCAAAGTAAGCATAGCTTGTGTTATGGGATACCATGTAGTGAACTAGGGGGGAATCTAGAATATATATACATAAATAGATAAACACACATACACGGAACATTTTTTTTCTTGTTCCGCGCGGGAATCGAACCCGCAACCACTGGTATCTGAGGCAGAAGCTTTAGCTTATCGCCAAAGTGGTCAAAATTGTTCGCTACACGCAAATTTTGACTACCACTTAGACGTAAAGTATCTATTGTAGACAATTTAGGTACAAATTAAAGAGATATTGATGTCTTGCGATCCCATTTGAGGGTCAGCGTCGCAAAATTACAGATGTATTAAAGAAATATTAAGAAAGCTTTGAAGTTCAAGCATTTGTAAGTATCTGCTTGCATTGTTTGCTTGCAGATCGAACTAGAGACCTCCGGCGACTGAGGTAGATACCGTAACCCATCGCTACATCCTTTCATTTTTAATTAATTAATTCATTTATTTACCTTTAAGGCTGCAAACTGGACGTAAGCGACAGCGGCGCAGGCAGCGACGCGGGGAATCTGGGCCGTTCTCGATGCCAGCGGGCGTGAGAGCGATTTGTCGCGGTGCAATACAAACTCAATACTTTCTATCGTGTCGCGGAAATCGCTGCCCGCACCGCTGTCGCTCTCGCTGTCTCTGTCGCTGCCATCCAGTTTTCAGCCTAAGGATCAGAATAATATATAATACATACATAACGTCACGCCTGTATCCCTTATGGGGTAGGCAGAACACCAGAGGTTACAAGACCATCTGATGTCACGTTTGGAGGTATTATAAACATGGAGAGAGACTATTGTAGTGACAGGGGGTCAGCCTATCGCCCACAAAAACGCCTTTAAAACCTCTGTCCCTTAACTGACTTTTACAGTATGTCCGGGAAGAGAAGCAGCCGGCACATTCTACGTTTTTCTTTCGCTCCCAGTCCAGCATGGAAGCAATTAATCAGATTAATAAACCGTCATAATTATTCTCTTCTCATCCAGAAAATATCGTAAGACAGTGGAAACAGTATCTTGATCTTGCATTTACGCAGTGCACTATAATGGCATCAGAAGGTAATTCTAGCAGCAACGGTACTCAAGTCGGCACTTGAACTCAAGTGCGGACCCAAAATATACAAGATATTACTTATTTATACATATAAGTACCTTTCAGGTCTGTTCTTTGTTTTGGTTTTGAAATTCTGGATTTCCTTTGTGAGACTAAATATTGATGAATATTATGAATAAATAAAGTACCTATGAATGTTTGTTTGTGTTAAAATTACACTGAAGCAATTGAACGGATTTGACAGTTAATTAGTTACAAGTGACCTTAATTTTCGTGAAGTCGTGAAAGAAGTCGTGGCGCCGTGGTTACTGTGAATATCAAACGATATCGCAGGTTAAGCGCGCTCGGCGCGGCCGGTATTAGGATGGGTGACCGCCGACCATTCATTTCTCACGACGACTTCCGTGCTTCGTTGGGCACGTTAAGCAGTCAGTCCCAGGTGCTATATACTTATATACAGTAGTCGTTAGGGAATGTCAGAAGCCATTTCGGCACCCTGAAATATCTGACATCCATCACCCAGCACCGGGCCAGCTTGGTGGATTACGGCCTAAACCTCCTCGTCACCCAGAGGAGAGAGTCATAGCTCTGCAGTGGGCGCATTACACGGAGTTGCGATGATGATGATGATGATGATGACCTTTAATTTTCAACCGACTTCCAAAAAGGAGGTTCTCAATTCGTCTGTATGTTTATTGTTGTGTCTTTGTTACACAACACAATTAGGAACCGATTTTGAAAATTCTTGTTTCATATGATAGAGGATACTTCATAGTTGGTCCCATATAAATTTCATCGAAATCGGTTGAGAACTTCATAGAAAATTTCAATTTGTTTTAAATATGTATGATTTGGTTGAATGTTTACCTCATTGACACCAAAGTCAGCCAAAGTTTTTACGTGAAGTTGGTTTTTTTAATGCTCTGCATTCGTTGAATATCATATTCTTGTATATTCTATATTCACTAGTAGCAGACAGAAACCATTTTTGCATACTGAATATTTTGACATCCCCCAACCAGCACTGTGTCAACTTAGTGGTTTATTGAAATTTCCACATCACCCTTCGAAGTGTCTCATGGCCCATGACTCATACATTTTCAGGATAGGTACCAAAAAAACTTATGTCAACATTAATAACCTCTGTATACAAATTGTATACTTCATAGTTGTTAGTATTGGTAGGGGAAAAACTATGCATGTAATTTTTGCAATAAATCAAATAGTATTGTTAATAAATAGCATTTGAAATAACCACGACAATGAACCTAAAAATAACAATAAAATATGCTAATTTAACTAATAAAATAACCACTAAAACACTATTTTCCTTATCTAAACCATACGTAACTATACGACTATTATATAACGTAAAGAAAACGTTGTTATACAACCCCAGACAGGTACTTAAATGGTTATAATAAAATATTAAATATTATTTAAACAACAAAAGTTGAGGTATCGTAAATCTTGAAATAAACGAAAAATATACAATTGAAAACATGGTATAACATTTTAACATCCCAACATACTTGACGATTATAATACGATCAAAAAAGATAGGTGCGATAATTATGGAAATAAATAAAAAAAAAAACCCCAGACAATCACACCAACTACATGGCCCCAAAGTAAGCATAGCTTGTGTTGTGGGATACCATATAGCGAACTAGGGGGGAACCTAGAATATGTATACATAAATAGATAAACACCCAGACACGGAACATTTTTTTTTTTCTGGTTCCGTGCGGGGATCGAACCCGAAACCACTGGCGTCTGAGGCAGATAGGCTTACCCCAACGCCAAAGTGGTCGTCATATATAATCCTCATATTAAAATATAAATAATCCTGTCTAATGTTTTTAAGATTCATTGTTTGATAAAAGCGAGTGTTTCACGGTAAAATACAATCGCAAATTCTCAATCCTCAATTTTAGATTTAAAACAGTGTTGCCATGACAACCCTCAATACATTCAATTCATGCAAAATAAAATCCAGATTTCAATTTTGCTTGAAACTATCTTAGACTGAAAACTTGGATTCAATAAAGATATCCAATATCTAGCTTTAAGTAAAAATCTCTAAATCTTACTCAAAATGCACTGAATTTTCATACGGTTTACGCCAAATTAGAGTGGATGTGAGAATTTTTAGTGAGAAAGGCTTGAGAGTACATTTTACTTAGTGTTTTCATGAATTGTCTAAGAATCGACTAGTAAACTCAAAATATCTTCTGCTTACCCGTGCGAAACCTTAGCCTATAAAAATAATAATTGTTTGCGATAAAGTTACGCTGTATAGTAACTGAATGGATCGATCAAAAAATTTACAATTTCTAGGGCTATTGAAAGGGACCATAGCTGACGCTGTTAAAATTGCCAGGAACAGCAAAATGTATATTTAAAAGCTACCACTGAGTATAATTAAAATAATCAATTGAAAATCTTCAAAAATAGAACGTTAAACTTCAAAGATTAAGATTTTATAATGCAAAATATTTCGCACGAGTTTTCAACGCACGCGCTTTGAATTTGAAAACAAAAGAATATAAATCATAGTAACTACTGCACGTTGGTTCAACAGAAAGAGAGTAAAACAAAGACAAACAAACAGACAAAATAATGAGTACTAGACGAGGAAAGTATGGCATAAAGTATCTTTCTTTGCGACTCCATAAAATGTTTTATTCAAACCGACTTAAATTACCCATTTGAATGTGCTTTAAGAGATCTTTTCTTTTATTGTGAACTGGTTTTGAACGTAAAGAAATAAATAATAAATATTCACAGTTCAAGCCTTCTAGATCAAAGGCCTTAGTTTCTGGCTAGCGCAAATCTCTTCGAAAATCAGTTATCAAGTGACACCGCTGCTGCGATGATGTGTTCCGGTAATATTTTATGAAGAGGAATTTTCTTAGGCCAGTGTGCTGTCATCTTCAACCTCATCTTCTCGATTTTTAGTGGGCGATAGATTGACCTGATGTCACTGCAATAGTCTCTCTCGACCATTATAATGCCTCTTTTGTCAAACGTGACATCAGGTCGTTTTATAACCTCTGGTGTTCTGCCTAGTCCATAAGGGATACAATCGTGAAGTTATGTATGTATGTATGTAAAAATAATATATTTCCTAGAGCTATAGAACTCAATACTAAATATTTGGTAAAATATAGGATAAACTCGTAATTTTTATATGCTTGTAATAAACAAAAAGTTGAAAATATTTAATTCTATTTCTGCTAAGAATACAACCCAAAAAATAATGCATTTCACAAAGTAATAAATGAACTCATATCAATTTGATAAAAGTTATCACCCGATGCCAAAAACTGTTTATGTCAATATTTTGAAATTTTGTTATAATATTTCGATTGCACATTTATCAGTCTAGCTGATCCAATTACAAAGATAACACTTAAACCGGAAATAGCTAAGTTAAATAACAGTTTTAAAGTTCTGCTTCTTATCGCTGAGTTGTCATTTTGACAAGAAAATGATTTACTAGACGTACTCGTGAAGTCTAGTTATGCTCATAAGGACACGTGCACACGTTCGAAATATTTAAAAGTCTTAAGAGCACTTAAATGAAAATAAAAAAAACAGACCCTGTACTTATACTAATGTAGTTTCGAGTGTTCTTTTTAGTTTATTGTTTTACGAGATAGAGTATAATAAAAATATTATTAGTGATAAGAAATATTAACCAAATTTAAATGTTAGGCCCCTTTTCATTGGCGCAGAAAAAGTTCACTGCCTTTTATCAGCACACAGTAGAGCTTTTGAACTTTACTTTAAAAAAAATCTACTCTAAATACAAATATAGAACGAAATATGACTTTGCTATTTTAAAGGTAATCTACACGCCAATATCAGACAAGAAGTTTGCAAAAAATCATGAAAAAGTTTTAAATATTCATATAATTTGAATATAAAATTAGAATGTTTATGAACGAGCCTTTCACAAAAAGAACAGTAAATGATAACTAAGTAAACACTTTTCTATTATAAAAGTGTTTATTTCGAAGTTAACCCACCCATTTACTTATTACGGATGAACTAAAACCTGAACATATAAACAAACAATAAATCATACTTAGTTATTTTCAAACCGACATACTAATGGGTAAATATATGCGTAAGTAAATAATTTCCATTTTTGCGGACGAATTCATTGTCAATAATTACTTAGCGAAGTCATTACGTGAATATTGTTTTTTGTTAATAATATTTTCTGAAAAATATAATGTTTAACCGCTTGCTTGTTTTTATAAAATTGCTAAAGAATCTGCAAAAAAAATACATTGAGGTTTAGATAGGAATTAAAATACAAATAACATTAAAGTATGTTACTATGGTAAAGACAAGTAGTTGGTCATTACCTTTTTGTTTATATGTATAAAACTTGTTGGCAAAATTAAAAGAAAAAATGAACTAAGCTATACTGATATAATAAAGCTGAAGAGTTAGTTTGGTTGGACGCATTAGTTAGTGTCACTACCGTACAGATTTGAATTTTTTTAAATTTGATAGCCTTATTTTTCGGAATGTCTATATTTTAACCAAAATTCCTACGGTATCAAAAGAAATGGGCTTAAAATCACACGAAAAATACTTTACTTAAGGTTTTAGATCAAAGGCCAAAGATTAATTTTGCAATTCATTTTTTTTACCAGTTTACCCTTGAAATCATATACAAAACATTTAACAGTATTATCTACAGTTTTCTCGATTCCTGTTACAATAACGTTACTTATTATTCTGACAAAAATACCTTAAATCTTTTTTACTCAAACCAGAACCTATTTAATAAAGACTTTTACCATATCGTATTTCATTGTAACAGCTTCTAGAATTTTTACCGTCTATCTCTATTTGAAGACAGTTTTCTTCGAAATACCGAAATAGAAACTTAATAGCGCAGAGCCCTTCCAACTCGTTCCCAGTAAGATTTACAGGATAAAGCGAGCACTTCAAAAGGTACGCTTTATTAAACATACAGACAGATTAAATCGACTTGATTAAAGAAAATAAGCAATTGGTTGGTTCAACAAAAATAATATTCTATTAACTATTCGTTTGATATTTTTAGTTTAGCCATGTTTATTTTGCTTACATTATACTTAACACTTAGCATAAATATTTCAAGGATCAAACGAACTTACCTGTAAGTGAAGTTCGATCTTGATTATGCTGCCTTCGTTGGAGAGATTTATAACTTGTAGTAGGTTTCCTACGCTTCGACTTTTCGCACAAAGTTAATCGCCAAAAGAAAGAAAGAGACAAATAGATATAGCTTAGCACCTAGTTGCATCTACCTGGCCTATCAGAACTCATTAAGTTTAGAGTAAAATAGATAAAAAGGGTTACCCTTTATACTTACAACATTCAATTAAGGGAATGAGAGTAACGAAAAAATAAAATAAATAAGGGTATGGGTGGGACCCTAAATCTCTCCAACGAAGGCAGCATAATCAAGATCGAACTTCACTTACAGGTAAGTTCGTTTGATCCTTGAATTATCCTGCCTTCGTTGTTCGAGATTTATAACTTGTAGGATGTTTAGAGATGATGTTGTAAGAAATTGAATATAAGTCATATTTTCTTTTCAATAATCAACCATGTATTTTTAAAGTAATAATGTGCTCATAAAGTTTTACCATACATTAAATATTAAAATTTTTATTACATACATATTTGTATGTAAACAAGCTTATCAAAATAGTAAATAATAATCATCTTCCTGATTGCTATCATGGCACGATAAAACAACATAATTATAACATTACTATGGCATAAACACTCCATGACAAAAATCATTGTTGGGCTCATTGAGTGGCCTTTTATAAAACTTTGCGAACACTGAAGAGCTTTCCGACCAACCTAATGTCTTTCTAATTATGTCAATACTTACACCTGCCCGGTGGGCGGCAGAAGTGCTCGCGTGACGCGTGCTGTGTGCACTAAACACTGAAGTATCGACACCAGTAGCAGAGAGCGTTTTCTTTATCCATCTCGCAATGCTTTGTGATGTAGCAGCGTGATAAGACCTTTTGTACGTCATCAAAAGAATGTCTTGTGATTGATTACGATAAACAGATGTTTTATTAATGTAGTCTAAGTTTTAGCCGGACAAATAGATGACTTTTGATTGAAAAAGGGTAAGTTTAATATCGGCTGACGGTTTTTTACTCCGGAAGTCTTTAAAAAGTCTGTGATGGTAATTGTGACTTGATGGGAATTTATAACTATGTTAGAAATACGAATAAAAGATAATGTTTGGCATCTTTGCCCAGTCGCTAAAGCTAACAAGACTACTAATTTTTTAGTCAGCTTTTCCAATTTTAGATCCTCGTTAGGAAATTCATATGACAGATAATTTAGAACTATATCTGTATTCCATGTAGTGGCGTATTTTGGAAATGAGGGTTTCAAACGGTAAACTCCTTTAAAAAATCTCTTAACGAATTCGTCTTGTGCAATCTTATTTCTAGAAATAAGTGCTAAAGCCGAACGATGGTTATTCAAGGTACCATAAGAAACACCGCTTGAAAAACAGTTGTTAAGAAAGATTAATACGTCGCTAACCTGTACATCAAATGAGTCGAGCCCATTTTCACGACAATGTTGCCACCACAGTTTAAAGCTTGAAGAGTACTGATTGATCGTATTACTGTACAGGGATAACATCATTATCTCTATTACTGAAGCAAGGACTTTACTCTTTGAAAAAGCTTTCCTGATAATACACTCGCCGCCAGGGAAAGGCGTTTGTGGAGTGGGTGAAATTCTCTGAAATTAGAATAAAGCAAGTATTTTCCGGGACCGAAAATTAAACTAGTACCTATGGTTAATGATTTATAAAGAGGATGCCAAGCTTGAGTCGGCTAATTAGAAACTATAACTATTCCAGATGCCTTATCTTCCATAATCTTATTAAGAGTTTTTAATATCAGAGAGAATGGGGGGAATGCTTAAAAAAAACGTATTCCAAGTGACAGTAAATGCATCTATGTTAAAAGCGAATGGGTCGGGCTTCCACGAAATATATTTATCACTTTTAGCATTTAACCTTGAGGCAAAGAGGTCTATTTGAGGCCGTCCGAACTCAATAATAACTTTTTCATATACTGTTGGGTTCAATACCCATTCTATGTCAGCATTCCTGGATTTCCAATCCACATCAACATTTTGAGCTGATCTGACATAGGACGCTACGATAAAAATCTGCCGCTCCTCACACGACTGCAATATTTTTCGAGTTATAGAATCTAAATATGGAGATTGCACTCCCCCCATTTTGTTGATACAAGCAATGGCAGTTGTATTGTCAACCCGCAACAAAATATTACTATTAATGTGATCCCGTGCAAAAGAAATAAGACCGCTAACAGCACCAAATAATAAATATGATAGCGACATTCGTCAGGATTCCACGATCCGCCAATACGCTTATCATAACAAGACGCGCCCCAACCCGTTAAGGACGCATCTGTATATATTACTAAATTATATGAGCCCTTTCTAATCGGATTAAAAGATGATAAAACAGTCGTTCTCCACCAGTTTAAATCATCGTGTAAGCTTTTTCGTATATCCATAACTATATCATAGTCATCATTATTATGTAATAATGCCAAGTATTTAGCGCGTTCGAACGATTTCAAATACATAGTGCCGTAGCGTACCGCTGGGCAAGCAGCTGACAACACACCGACATATCGCGCGAACGCACGAATCTGCACCTTATCAGTACGCAGAATCTCTTTGGTACGCATTAGAATACCCTCATTTTTCTGTATAGGAAGTTCAAGAGTCATTGAATCTGAATTTAGAATGAAACCTAAAAATTTACATTTGTTTTGAGGCGTTATGGAACTTTTTTCATAGTTTATTATAAATCCCAGTCTTTCAAAAAATGTTATAGTAACATTGAGGTTATTCAAACTTTCCTTAAGACTATCTGCAAAGTAACAGCTGTCATCTAAATAGAAAACAAACTTGATACCTCGAAATCTTAAATAAGAAGCTACAGGTTTCATTAACTTGGTTCTTAACTCCGTTCGGCAAACGGAGCCGAAAAAAGACCAAACGGTAAAACTAAAAACTCGTACAAACTGTTATTAAAATAAAATCTTAAATACTTTCGATGGTCTTTATAAATTGTAATTAAATAATATGCGTCTTTTTATCAATATTTACCATAAAACAATCGGGAGTAATTTTTAATGCAGTTCTAATGGAGGATCCATTTTAAAGTGCTGAACCTCAATAAATTGATTAAGTTTTTTTTTTTTTTTAGATTCAAAATAAGTCATTTGCGACCATTACTTTTAGGTACCAGAAATATTCTGGATACGAATTGACCTTCCTCTGGTAAGCATTTACGAATCACGTTCGATAAATCTAACTTTTGATTTCTTTTGTAATAAAAAGCTCATCTTCCTTTGAAAAAGTAGAAATAGGATAAGTATGTATATTTTGAACAGGGTATTTTATGAAAGGAATTTTATACCCAGTAACAATTTCAAGTACCGAAGGGTCAGTAGTGATTTTTTGCCATTCGGATATAAAATATTTTAAACGGCCTGCCGTTACCTGCATTATTTGTGCCTGGGCTGGCGAGTCGCCGGTGAATGGCGATAGCGGGGCGGAGGGGGAGGGGGCGCATTGTTGTATGGAGCTCGCGGAGCTGCGGCCGGCTGTGGCGCAACCCGCCGGGACGGTGGCTGTGGCGCCGTCCTCTGCGCCCGGGTTCGTGAGACTCCGCCGCCGCGCCGCCTCGGTTGTAACGAGTTTGCAATGAAGTTCAACCTTGATGTTGAGGCGGCGGCCCCTTCCAGTTTAAAGGATTGGTTGATTTTTTTAAATCTCCAGTTTATTGAAAACCACGGGAGTTTTTAATGAATTCGCCGAGGATCTCCCCGAATAAAAAGATGTCTAGCTTTCGATCTTTGATCGGGTCCAAAAAGGGGTTTTCCAACATGGGAGTTATAAGTGAACGCCAAGTTTCTGTCTCGCGGTAATGCGAGTCAGCAAGCAATTTGCTGGCATCATTCAAATTACGTACTACATCAGCAGTATTTATCGTATGGTTTAACATCATATGCATGGTTCTAACTAACGTTGTTAAAACGCAACCAATTTGGGATTGTTTACTAAGTACCCTCGAATCGCGATTCCTTGCTGGTTCGGTAAGGATTGCAGAAATCTCGGGGTTGCGCACAGGTGCCTTCATATAAATCATATTCTTCGGATACAGTTTTTTTTTTTTTCAAGAGTGTATCTTTGATTTCTTTACTGAGCCCTTCTCATAAAATAGGGTTCAATCTATCTGAGAACTCCTTGAGGACGTCTTCGCCCCATTCCTCGGTCGCTTTCTCACATTCACCCAAAGCTAGCAGCAGCTCAGGATCTGCCAGATTACTTGACTTTTCAGAAAAAACAACACCCGGCGGGTCAGGCGGCACAGTTTTCATCATCGGCAAAGATCGTGATGGTGAAGGGGTCCTCGAGCGCTGTTCACTTCGCGTGGGCTGCACCCAGCTTACAGTAGAATGGAGACCGGGGCCCAGTTTCGCGGAGGGCGATGGCGAATACATATCGCTATCCTCGCGCCCATGTGAATTTGCCGGTTAATATCACGTATTAACTCTAATGCAAAATATGCTTTGGTCAATATCTCGTATTGACTCGAGCAAAAACAAAAAAACAAAAATGTCATGCCTAACCTCACGGGTTAGGTCTAAGACTTGAAATAAGGGGGCAAGAAAAAAGAAATTGTAACGCCTAACCTCACGGGTTAGATCTAAGACATATCCTTTAGTCTGGGGGATAATAAAATAAGGAATAGGTACCTTCACTTGAAGAACTGCGTGATTGATATCTCCTTTGTCGTAATTTCTTTTCATACTTATAAATCTTTTTCTTCCACTTATCTTACTTAGAACACTCATGCTTCCGCTTAGGCATGATTGTATAACAATATGGCGATTGAAAAAAATATTATAATAAACAATAAGTATTACGTGCATAAGCCGCGCGCGCACGAAAACGAATGAGTTCTGATAGGCCAGGTAGATGCAACTAGGTGCTAAGCTATATCTATTTGTCTCTTTCTTTCTTTTGGCGATTAACTTTGTGCGAAAAGTCGAAGCGTAGGAAACCTACTACAAGTTATAAATCTCGAACAACGAAGGCAGGATAATGATTATACTTTACTAGATTACTTCATAAACACGTGTGATTTTATGTTAGACCTTATCTTCACTTACCAAAAAAAAGACGATATAATTATAATAGCGGTCACGCGCACTTTCATGCCTTTAAGTTTAGATCCCGTAAGAGTTTCTTGACAAAGTAGTGTATAGTTTGAGTAAGCACCCAAAATTTTGTAGTGTATAATCCTCCCCAAAAGCTGGGCTATCCAATACCAAAATGTGTTCTCAAACTTGACTGACTATTGCGAGCAATCTAATCAACAAATCAATTAGTTTTATTTAGTTAGTACGAATTGATTTAATGCTGATATCTCTAAAACAACGTCCCTATGATTAACTGTTTAGCCAGTGATTTTTTCTAAGAACTTATAAACTAATAATGATACAAGTGTTATATATACTGTATTGATTGCCTCTTATTATCGATTACCAAATTGATTAGATAGTACCAAATTGATTAAAACAAGTGTTTTTGTATCATATCTACATGATAACCAATTCTTCTAATACGTATTTATCTTTTTCTCTTATAAAGGTAAAGTTACAATGTAATGCCGGTACATATAACTGTAGATATAGCTAGAAACAAATAAAAAGCTTCGAGAGACCAAAACTTTAAAAAGTTTGGAGATTGCAGAATAGCGCTCATTTAATGCAATTAACATAAATAACTGATATCAAACTAAATTCTTCATACTCGAAAATACTATTTCTTAACAGATTAAAATACCAAATTATAATTTCGAAAGTGTGTTACAGAATCTGATCTAATTCTTACAGTGTTTGATATAGTGGCTATAAAAAAGATAAACAAATCTTTGATCATTCATCTCTTGAAATAAATCATTTTGTAAATCAATTATTTTTTTATACTGGCAATTTGAAACAAAAGTAATGAAATGTCTTATGAAATCGTAGTTGCACAAAGAAATTGTATTAATCCCAGGTGTTTTGTATCGTAAAACGGCAACGAAATAGTTTTCTTTTCTTTTATAACATAATTTTGATATTGCCGTAAATTTGTAGTTTATGGCTTATACCTCGTTTCGGTTAGGGCAGTGAATCGTAAAATGAAGTATTTTTTATTTCTGTTCTTAAGACTAAGTTGTGCAATATTCGTTCGTAGACATCTTAAGAACATCTTTTTGGAACATTTAAGAACATCTTTAAAGAATTTAAGATTGTTTAATTTTGATTATTAATTTAGTAAAAAATCATTTGCTTTTTCTGACAAGTATAAAATCTGAGAATTAAAGATCTTTAGGGGCTTTTAATGGGGAGTTTTCTGACAGCTCATAAAAATTAGTTCAAAAAACCTCTATAGATGGCACTTTTAAAAAGCCGAAGGCGTTAAGTCTGTAAACTATAATGTAGGTAAGTGGTATCTACCATCTATGGTTATTTATACGTTCAATTTCTGATACAGACATCAATTAATTTATTTTACTTTTAAAAACGCAGTGTGGAATAAATTCTTCGCCTTCGCCTTTTGTAAAGCGCCATCTATCGAAGCCTTTTGTACTAATTTTGTACAGTTTTGTTTTTTTAATGAGCTGTCAGAAAACTCCCCATTATGAAGCATTTAAAAAGTTATCATCCAGAAGTTATTGTTAATTTATTTGTTAAGCTACAATTTAACACACAGGTAGACAATAGTCTGTAAGAAACTTTTTTATTGATATACCAGTCTTGGGATTAGGATTTACGTGGGTAACAGTTGTTAATGAATTCAATCAGTTAATTTAATTAACAGAAGATTAACTACTCCGAACATACAGAAAAACAGAAGTTACCTTTTATGAAATGTAGAGATTTCATCTTTTCAGCTTAAATACATGGTTGATTTGTAGCCACGGGCCAAATTATTTTTAGACAATAAGTATCATTTATAGAAATGATTTTTGCAAAAAAAAAATATTTATTGTTTTTACAAAGAAATAAATACATATATCCGCTAACATATTAAGTAAACCATGGTCACTCTAAATTACCATTGCAATAAAGGCAACTACGCGCTACTACAAAACATCTTGTAGTACTATGTCGTAGTATTATCAAGGAAATGCCGCTTCGCAGTAGGTATGTTCAGCAACAGCGACTATGTTTTTAAAAGTTTGTGGTTCCATATTTCTACTTTTTTGTATTGAGCGACGCTAATATAAATATACAGGTACGTTTATATCGTATAAAACAAACTAACATTTAAATTTGGCTGGTGACTAAAAATCAACCCTGTATAATACCTGGTTTTCATTAAGATTCAGGATCAAGGTTTCGGGAAAATTGGTAGGAATATTACGATCATTGTACGAAAGCACACAAAGTGACCACATCTATTTAACTCGAAACTACCTGCAATATCAACAAAAAACATCATAACAAACAAAATGTAGCAAAGAAGGAAACCATAAATCTCTATTAAGCAAAACCACAGGTAATCTATGTCGTTATTCTGCCCGCCAACTGTCACTGTTGTGTGACGTTGTCAGTGTCATTTTGACACCTAGTTCGCTGCGCTTGCGGTTTTCTTGAGTCGAGTAAAGTAGCAATCAGGAATGTTGTGGTTTGTTGACTTCCTTGTGTCACTTTTTTTAAATGTAGAATGTTGTGGTTTTATTAATAAATAATAAACCAGTAGCAAATGGTTAAAAATTCGGAAAATAAGAAAGTGAAGTTGAGGCGATAGAGTTTCTACCATGAGAGTTACTACTCTTCTTTTTTGTTCTTTGAGTAGGTATAATCTGTAGTTCGGGATACTCAAATAAAATTCCTGCCTTAGATATTATAATAAATAAATAATATTGAATATTTTTTTATTAAGACTCACCAAATAATTTACACATAGTTCAGATTCACAATGTCATTTGACACTATATAGGTACCTATATTCTGTAACAAACACCAATGTGGTTCGTGACACTTCACTAACAATTTTATTATTTTATGTCGAACACAGATTAACATTAACTTAATTTCGTGTTAAATACATAATTATTTATTTCACTGCTCTTGTTAAGTTTAAATAGCATAATACTACAGAATACCTTAAAATATAACTTAGTCGAGTATCTCAAGTAAAAATATAAGTAGGTACCTTCAATAAACACTAAAATTTAAATATTCTGTTTGTAGTTATGTTCTGTAACAACCCGTTCACACATGATCCGTTTTACTGGATACCTTTTTTGTGCCGTAAATACGTAAGTATACTGAATACTTTGCCATATGTGAAGTCGCTCATACAACTCCATGCGCCATCGATGAAAAAAAAACGTATCCGGTAAAACGAACCATGTGTGAACGGGCTGTAAGGTGGTTCAAAAATTATGTGTGGTACATACAAGTCACAAAAAGTTTACGATAATACACTCATCGAATAAATAACATCCTCCTTTTTTGAAGAGTAGTTTCGTTTAAGCAGCGTAATTGCCCGATCTTATTTTTTTTAAACTCCCGCCTTTTCTCCTGAACAGCTTTCGTTGGTCAGACTCCAAGTAACTAGTGAAATAGCGCAATAAGTACATGAAATACTTGACTAATATTCGCAAAATTTTGCACGATCGGAAAGGATTAATACAGGAGAACCAGAGGGCATAATAAAGTATACTTAGGGCCATATTTGGAAAGGTTTTCTGACTGAATTGGCAGTGGAACGGATGTAAATAACGACATTAGCACAGTATAGATATCTACAGTAATTCAACTCGGTCTCATCTTTGAAATAAATGCCTACAGCGCCGCGGTCCGTTCACATGTGATAGGGCTGCCAGCCTTCAGCGTTTAAATTACATTTTGCCAACTTTGTGTTTACTTTCATTTAGTTTTGTGACTGCAAATATACTTTTTTATAAAACAAAAAAAATACTTTGTAAATTAAATAGGAAGTGTTCAACAAAAATACGTTTTGTGTCAAAAAACATGTTTACATTTGAATAAGAAATCGGTCTTATAAATTACCAACCGAAAAATACTTGCGCCTCGACTGAGACGCACGAAAAGATGTATTATTGAATTTTAAAGTATAAACAATCCGCGTATTAACGTAAAGCTCAATCAACAATTGTTTCGGTATGCAGACACTCGCGACTGGCCGCATGCCGAGATCGAGCCACGTAGGTATAGCTCGCGTTTTGTCCGTTTGTATGGAGTTGAATTACTGTAGATATCTGTTCTGTGACATTAGTAAGTACCGGTAAATATACTTTATGTAGGATTTTGTATTGCAACAGTGGCTTTTCTTGGGAACTATTTTGGGCGTATTATAAAAGCTTATCCATTGAAATTAATGAACTACTTATACAGCACTAAAGTTTAATAAAGAAAACTTAGTACTCTCAAGATATGTGAATTCACATGGATGAAACCGCGAGAACAGTTTGTATACATTTACACATAGTACTAATGCGTAGTTTACATAACACAAAGTTATTGAATCTTACTTTGAGACTACTTAACATCAATAATCAGATTAATAAATTAAAACGAAAGGTAGTGAGTCAGTTTAGATTTATTAAAAACTCTCCCATCGCTCGGATGCAGTGAGGTTGTAAGATGTTACTGATTTTTTTGCATAAAAAGGATATGACCTAGTTTCTCCAAGCCTGGTGGAAAGTGCACATGAGGACTAATGCACCGGATAAAAAAGACTGAATAAAACAAGGCTTCAAACCAAGGTGACTTTTACAACAGTTTAGATTGCTGTTTGCAACCAAATTTCGCTTGACCGTGGCGGGACCTTGTGGGATCCTGTGACCTTGGTTGGAAAACTCGGCGTTGGTTGTACACAAAAGTCACATTGGTTTGAAACCTTTTTTTAAAGAGTCTAGTCAAGGCTTATGATGGTACACGTCCATCCATGAGTAGCCTATTCACTCGACACTTAAAAGTACCAGGATTGCAGTTGTGGTAGAAGTCATATCAAATTGATATCTTCACTGACTTTGTTGACCAAAATCGTGATATCTCGGCTAGAATGTAATGTGAGTACCGAGCACTGCTTAATCTGAGATTTGTCAAATTTAATACTAAAACTTCCTATCAAAATCTGTTATGTGGTTTTGAACATACAGACATACGTTCCCTTTTATATAATCTAGAGTTTCCACTCAATGACGAGGAACGTTTAAGATAGTAAAAAATATAGCATCACTAGTTCAATAAAACACAGGTCGTTTTAAAAGCTGTTAAATAAAATCGCATTTATTTCTTGGGATATAGAACACAGTAATATAAATAGGATTGAGTCGATAAAATCGTTTTATAGAGCCGATATAATTCCGGATCACGGATCATTATTTGATATAGTAAATATCTATATATAATAAATATCATTATAATAGTACTTAGGTACACTCGATAACAAAAATTAAAGCTCTACGGAACGCAAAATATTAACATTCCTACTGCACTTATTTTTGTAATTTTAACATAGGTACTTCACGCCTGTATCCCTTATGGGGTAGGCAGACCACTAGAGGCTAAAAAAACATCTGATGTCATGTTAATTAAATGTCTTTCAAAGTTTAAATAATAAAATGCAAGAAGTTAAAAGATTTTTTCAGTTTTAGTGCCTTCAGGAAGGCAGTGCCACTTAAAATTTTAATAAAATCAATCTTTACAAAACGACCTTCAGCTTAGGTAATAAGTTGTATTAATTAACAGTTAGGACCCATAACTTTCATTCAGCTTACCACTAAACTAAACCATATTACTACACGAAGATTTCCTATTTACTTATTTATTTATTTACAATTTTTTTAGGAAAACTTACAGCTAGACACATAATAAACAGAAAATATAGGAAAATTAAAGCCAATTAAAAGTTTCCACATATAGTTGACAAAATAAATAAAGAAAGAACAATCACAAAACTAAAATCACAAAAAAAAAAAAATTGCACACGGTAAACAATATGGAAATTAAAATATAGAACTTTACAAATTAAAGAAAAAAAATATATATATACAAATAATAATGGAGAGATAAAAATACACAAAACTAATATCAAAAAATTAAAATTCCACTATTAAAACATACAAATAGACATTTTAAAATATGTACATATGGAGAGGGTAAAAAATAAAACATTATAAAACAGATATTGGTAAGTACCTAATATACATCAGTTAAATGAAAAATGATTTGGAAAGGGCCGCTTTAATACTTCGTATGCTGCTAAAGAATAAGTCAAATTCGTCTAGTTCAAGGTTAACCTTGTTTATCAATCTACAGGATCGAGTTATAAAAGAGTTTTGCCTGTAATTGGTACTTGCGTTGCGCTAGGTACATGATGCAAATAATGCAATAATGCAAATAATGGTTAAGTTTTATTAAGTTCTCACGTCGACTGTACTTAAGTAATACATGGAATTAAATCCCAGAAGCCTCGTGATCATAAAAACCAGCAAAACGGATTAAAACATACTTTCCTTATCGAAAATGTCAATACAATAATTCGTTTAGTATAAGCCGACGGTGCGTGGACGTTGTTTTTCAACCGACTTCCAAAAAAGGAGAAGGTTCTCAATTCGTCTGTATGTTTTTTTTGTGTCTTTGTTAAACAATATTTCAGTCAATTATGAATCGATTTGAAAAATTCATATTCATATGATAGGGGATACTTCATAGTTGGTTCTATGTCATTGAAATCGGTGAAGAACTTCATTGAAAATTTCAATATCTATGATTTCGGAGAATGTTTACGTGGATGACACTCTAAGTCGGCTAAAGTATAGACGTTAAGTCGGTGTTTTTAATGCTCTGCATTCGTTGATTATTGTATAAGTAATAATAACACGCGGGTTCACTTAATATTTCACGCTTTAATTTAATATGAGTGGTCGCAAGCCTGAAAATATTTTTTGTTACTAACCTCGAGTGGGACCGAGCGACGTGGAAAACCTTGTTTGTGGAAAACCATCCAGCAGTGGATGTCTACAGGCTAATGATGATGATGATGAACCTCGATCTCACCTGATGGTAAGTAAATAGAACACACGGGCTTAAGAAAAAACTGGCTCTTAATAAATATTGCCAGTGATACATACATAACTTCACGCCTGTATCCCTTCTGGGGTAGGCAGAACACCAGAAGATACAAAACCATCTGATATCACGTTTGACAAATCTGCATATTATAATGATGGATGGAGACTATTGCATTGACAGGGGATCAACCTATCGCCCACAAAACCGACAATAAAACCTCTGTCTCTTTACTGTGTAGTGAGTGACGCACCTCCTCATTGTGTATTTTTGTCACCACTTTTCCGGTTTTCACTCATTTTACCGTTATTATTATGACGTATCACTTCACTTAAGCGATCAGCTCAGCATCATCGATCCGGTATTCCAGTGACATCCTCAGTGGCATCGACTCGTTCATCTCCCAACGCCCGAAATTCTGCTACTGCGCCGTCAGCAACCTTCTCATATATAATGGGTTTGTTTTTCCTAAAGATTTATTCCATTGGATTTAATTCGATTTCCAGAAATAGTATTCATTTTCATTGTCCAATACTCGGATGAATTTTTAGAAAATTGGCATTCTTTAAACTTTTGCCGGATTCATTGCGAGTTTTTTTTTCGACTACATATTTATTATTGATATTTTTTTTTCTTAGTTTAAAAATAAATTATATTATATTTCTGTCCCAAAGTGCGCAGCGCTGCCGCAAGGCAGCACTGGCCAGGGTCGCCATGTGATGTTGGACGAACGGGAGCCAAATAAAAGACGAGTACTCAGGTTCAAAGTTGACTGTGTAATAATCAAATACATAATGAGGAGGTGCGTCACTCACTACAACTGACTTTTACAGTATGTCAGGAAAGAAAAGCAGCTGGCAAATTCTATGTAATTCTTTTGTTCTCAGTCCAGCACGAAAGACAGTGATATTTGAAGGCAGATTCAATAAGTGGTCGCTAGCCTGGTGGACCCTAAAGGAGCCCTCAAGCGGGGGCCACCCGCATTACTCGCCTATACAACACCCTAATCCAAGGGCGATAGGGCTATTCTATGGAGAAAAATATATAAAAACGTTTTTTTTATTACCATCGGGGTTTTATTACATCAAACAGATATTAAAGCTTTCATTTTTCTATATAAAGGACATGTTATCCTTATTAATATAGTTATGCGTGTAAAAGCGAAAGTCACAAATGATTATATGATAATGAGCAAATATTTAAAACTGTTAAGTTGGAGTGTCATTTCTTTGTAGTGGTTCTGTAGGAATAAATTTATATTGCAAATAAATAGTAGATAAGCGTCGTATTTGAGGTTGTTATCTTTAATAAACAAAAGTAAAGAATTTTTTTATCTATATTCATAAGATTTTTGGATTATTAACGTAACATTTAACATTTTAACATTGTATGGCGCACTATTCTTGGCAATAACATTTAGGGGATTCGTATGATAAGAAAAATGACGAAGTACCTACCTACTTAAAAATAATGTATTTATCCTTAGTAAAAAGGGCAATATTATGTACCAATATGTAAAGGTTAAATACTTATTACTTGTGAAACAGATATCTCCAGGATACTGCTAAAACAGTACAAGTCATTTTGTCATTTCACATATAAAAATATGATTTAGTAACCTGTTTTGGTACATAAAAACAAAGTTTATTCACAACCTAATCCACATATTTTTGGAGCTGCAATTGTCACTTTCAATCTGTGACATCCTTTATAACGTATCCAAAAATGGTTTTTGTATTTTCGTAGAATCTGCACGGATTCCTAATTAGGAACTGGTCACATTACAATACTCTTAAGTATTGAATTTATTAATTTGATTCGATATTAAGATTGCGAAAACTTGGTTAATAATATTAATCCTCATATTTATACATATAATAATGTTTTTGCATATTTGTAGTATTTGTACTAAAGTAGGTGAAATGTTATGTAAATTGCAACTTTTTTTTATTGTTTTATGTAGAGTTGACTACTCAAATTATTTATTATAAATAAATAATAATAATAAATCATTTTATTTCAGACTTTACATCCATATAATATTGTTAGTAACACTCCTTAAAACTATGTTAGTAATTATGGTAAACAAATCATAAAAACATTGAATTTAATAATAAATGTCAGCATAAAAATACAAAATTTTAATTTAAAATATGCAAAAGGTTAAATAATTACATTGCATTACAAACATTACATGAAAATAAAATAATTAGGTAATAATAGTATCAAAATGTCAGTAATTAAAAAAAACAAGATAAAATAAGGAAATCGGATTAGTTCATGTTCATGCGATGGGGTAAACCTATCTGCCTCAGACGCCAGTGGTTGCGGGTTCGATTCTCGCACGGAACAAGAACAAAAAGTTCCGGGTCGGGGCGTTTATTTATATATGTATGTTATAGTTATATTCTAGGATTCCCCCCACTTACTTTGAGGCTTGGTGTGATTGTCTGTCTAATAAATTTATTTATTTATTTACAGGGGATTATTATTTTTAACGGTTTTTTAACTTCTCGAGTTTCTTACAGTTACAGTTTTGTCCTTCCATGCTGGACTGGGAGCGAAAGAAAACATAGAATGTACCAGCTGCTTCTCTTCCCGGGCGTACTATAAAAGTTTTATTGACGTGTTTTGTGGGCTATACAGGGGCTGACCCCCTGTCACTGCAATAGTCTCTGTCATCATCATCACAACTCTTTTTGTAATGAGCCCAGTGCAGGGCATGAGCCTCTCCCCTAGGTGAAGAGGAGGTATAGGCCATAATCCACCAAGCTGGCCCAGTGCTGGGTGGTGGATGCCAGAATTTTTAGGGCGCCTAGATGGCTTCTGACAAACCCTAACGACTACTGTATACAAGTATACAGCACCCGGGACGGAAGTCGTCGTGAGATATGAATGTTCGGCGGTCACCAATCCAAGTACCGACCGCGCCGAACGTTGCTTAACCTGTGATATCGTATGATACACACAGTAACCACGGCGCCACGACGACTTCATAGTCTCTGTACATCATTATAATATCTCCAAATTCGTCAAACGTGACATCAGATGGTTTTATAACCTCAGGTGTTCTGCCTACCCCATAAGGAATACAGGCGTGAAGTTGTGTGCTGTCAGGCCCGTGTGCTGTCAACTTCGACCTCATCTTCTCCTACCATCAGCTGAGAATTAGGTTAATCACGGGTTAAGACCAATGAAAAATATCTTTAATATAATAGGTATTTTATCTCCTGGAATTAAAGTAGTTCTGAGTTCTGACCGATATTGAAAGCGTACGTAAAGCTTTTTAATCCATTGTTATCATACCAAGCGAGATCGTTTACGTGCAAACAACGGGTCATATAATTTGGGCGTTTATCTCGACACGCCGCGAAGTAATGAACCACCAATTTAGGGTTCACGTGAAATTGTTAAGTATCGGTGTGAATGAACTTAGGTTATTAAAGGTTGATAGCCGTAACTTGTAATAGGGCATTGTTTTCGTTATGGTAGAGATCAGACTTAATAAAAAAAAAACTTTGAAGGCAAAATGACATTAAAGGGAAATAAGAAACAAGTAAACGGACGTCATACAAAGCATAGGTACTGCAAGAATAAATAAACTGTTTAGTATGTGATTTATTTTAATATAGAGGAATAAAATAGAGATAAATCAAAGTAGATATTAATAAATAAATAAATATTTCTGACACTCACACAACATTATCTAACCGAAATTAAGTTTCTTAAAGAACTTGTGTTATGGATACTAGTTAACTGATATACTTAAGAAATATATAAACATACATATTGAATAAATACATATTTTTTTATTAGAATAAACTTAAATAAACATATAAACACCCATGACTTGACGACTAATATCTGTGTTCATCACACAAATATCTGCCGCCGCCGGGATTCGAACCCAGGACCTCTGGCATAGAAGGCAATTTATGTTACCGCTACACCAGCCGGTCGTCCATAAGTTGACTCAATTAGTAAATCTACGCTCTGAGACTCAAATCAAAAAAGCCTTTCACGCGCCGAAAGTCTTATAACGTGACTCTCCCGAACACTGCCAAAGGTTTTAGAAATCATAGGGTCGGTCACGTGACAAAAAAGGGTCACAATAAGCGATGTGTCACTATAGGCGAAATCATTATATCCGACTTAGTTATTTAATTTATATGAAAACCAAACTTCACTGTGTAAACACGTCATAATGAGCGGTTGGTTAATATAAGCGGAGTCATAATAAACGGATTCTACTGTATCTCTGCATCAATGAAACAAAACTGTTCCGTTACTGATTGAGGTACTAAGTGAATGACAAACAACGTACAGCCATAACTACTGGGCGTAGAGAGCTGAAATTTAGAACATACATTGCTTAGGGGATGGAAGTCCTGAAATTCTTCGGGACGGGACATATAGAACTTTTATGTTTGATTCAACAACACTCAAGACGCGAACGCAGTGCTGCGGCCATTATCTAGTAATAAAGTCAAAGTCGAAAGAATCTTTAATTCGTAAGTAATTTAAATACATTTGAAATAAGTCAAACAATTAACAAATTGAACTGAATCTACCACCACTTCGGAAAGTCGATCTGTTGAGAAGAAGTGGCAAGAAACTCAACAGCAATCATCTTTTAAAAATACACAATAACAATTAATAACCAGGGAATCCCATCTTCTTGCATCCGGATATCTTATAGTAAACCTTTTCACATAACACTTATCCTTAAATCTATCGAAGTGCTAATCTTAAATATTTTGGAATTTTATTATAAAAGCGCACACCCATGAACGAGTTGGTGATCTTCTGGAGTCTACTATTATATTTATACATTAGAAAAATAAACATACTACCCAAACTGACACAATAACTATGTTGCCCCAAAGTTAATAAAACTTGTGTTATTAAATTTGTGTTATTAACCACACAACGGAACTAATGGTTACCCTCGTATACACCCAGACACGAAACAGTTCTTTTTTTTTATAAAGTGAGGATGGGACGTTTGTCTTCCATGACACCTTCTACATGACATGACGAAAGTGAACATGAAGACTAAGGCGGTACACGGCCATACAGGAGAAACCTTTTATTTCAACGCTTAAAAGTACCAGGACTATACTGGTCAGAGAAAATGGACGTAGCCAGTTCATTCCAAACCTTGGCGACTCGTAGCAAAAAGGAACTGTCAAAGCACCTAGTTCAACTTTTTAGAATATCTACTACATACGGATGGAAGATCTGTCTGCGTCTAGTAGTCCGATGGTAAAAGGGTGAGTGTTTAATTTGTTCGTTTCTTCTCACGCCGCAGCCTTGATCTCGCAAGACTTGATCAATACAACGTGACAATACGTACCTGCGGCAACCAAAACCAAGCTAATTATGAATTAAATAATGGCAATGCGATGGAATAGACCCACTTAACTTAGCACCCAGTAACAAAAGCTGCACTAACATGAAGTTATAGGTCGACAGATAAAAACAAGTCTTGCACATTTTCCAGTTCGCCACGCGGACAAGAAACAAGAAAGCGTGGTTACTGGTACACCCGATATCTCGTGAAGCTATCGAATTTCATACAAAGCTCGTGTATACTCGACTACGTTGCAAAATTATACGATTTTTGTAAAGTAAGGGAAAACATGAGCAGTTTGAGCTTAAATAGTATATCTAAACCTGCATTGATAGTTCTTTCGTCTATAAACAAATAAATTATAAAAAAGTAAAATCCTTAGCTAGGCAATATAGGCATACATGGCCTCAAACTAAGCAAAGCTCGTGATATGAGATATCATGTTGACGACCACTTTGGCGAAGGGGTAAACCTATCTGCCTCAGACGCCAGTGGTTGGGATTCCCGCCCGGAACAAGAAAAAAAAAATTCCGTGTCTGGGTGTTTATCTATATATGTATTTATATTCTAGGTTCCCCCCTAGTTCGCTACATGGTATCTCATAACACAAGCTTCGCTTACTTTGAGGCCATGTAGTTGGTGTGATTGTCTGGGGATTTCATTTATTATTTATTTATGTAGCGAACTATGGGAATAATCTACAATATGAATACGTATGTTTATAGTTAATGCCCAAATCTGGAGAATTTTCTTTTCTTGTTCCGCGTGTGAATCGAGCTATGTATGTTGCTCAAAAATAATGTTGTAGCGTATTAGACCACTGCTACTTAGGGCCACCTCTACGTCTCGCGTCAAAACTGCAACTTGCGTGTCATACGCGCGTACGACAGTACGGCACGCGACACTGGCTGTACGCTGTCTGTCTGTCACTCTGTCGTAACGGAAAAGTTTTATATTTATGGACAGATTTATTGGTTACAGCATCTTCTTGAGTACCGTCTGACGCAGGCTTCTCCAAGTCGTAATACATGTAATATATTAGTTCTGTAACACCCCACGTGTGGCGCTGATCACGTTACCTCTACAAATTGGCCACTATTGCATAAAGTTACCTACAATAATGTCTACTACAATCTTATGACGGGAGTAAGGATTCGTCCATAATGAGGTTTTTTGTTTATTTGGCGATTAGTAGTTACATTAAAATTAGTAGTAACTTTTGGTTCAATCACCATGGCAAACGTTGTGGCGATGAACATTGGTCTCGGGTTCGGTCCCCGCACATTGCAATTATTTGAATGCATGAACATGTTTGTTTGCATTGGCCTGGCTGTATTACCTGTGTATGATATGTATCTTTTTACGAAAATAATATAAGTATAAGTATGTAAATCCGTTGTAAATCTATGTACCTATAATAGAAGCATAAGAGCTTATTTAAGGGCTAAATGGCGCAGTGTGCAAAATGTCTTACAATAGTTTATTTTATAGTTCAGTTATTTAGTAATAAATGGTAAACCTAATCTGAAACTCCGTTTTAGGCATCACATCGTCTTATTTCCCTAACTTTATAGCTAGGCATTGGCGTAAAGCCAAGCCTTACGTTCATCTGTACTAAACATTGTCAGCTCCTTAGTTGATATTTAAGTCTTTAGGAAATGCTAAACATTTATCTCCATGCATTCGTAACTTTATGACACCAATTTCCGATGTCATAATTTAAAGCAAGTTCTTAAGCATAGGTGCAACGGCGATCGAAAAGTTGTGCTAGTGGGAGAAAGTTTACGTTTAATAAGTATTATTTTTCCAAGATGTCACCTTTCTAACTCATTGTTAATTGGTATAATGATAGAAACCAGAGCTAGAGAAGCTTATAAACTACTCTTCACCATTTCGAACAGCTCTCATATGCTTTTTTTTACTTATAACCGTCTGGACAGGTGACAAGCAAAATCAAACCATAGATTAATCTCAAAATAAACTTTATCGGTGTGTATTTTAACCAAGATGATGCTTTGTGAACTTTAGTGCAGACAGGCCTGAAAAGTCGCAGTAGAAACAGCCCAAATCTAAACGCTGCCTTACACCACGCCGGCTCACGTGTGCGAGGGAGCTAACAAGATAATGGTATAAGTGTGAAAGTACTACGCGCAGTACTAGAACTACCTTAGTGGCGATCAACAAATAAATTATAGTAATAAATTCTCGATTACCGGAAAATCATGTTTCAAAAAGCTCTTTTTGACCAAATCGAACCCACTCCTTTTTACCACCGAACTACCAGACGCAGGCAGAACTTCCATCCCTATATAGTGGATTTACCAAGAAGTCGAACAAAACGCTTTGATAGTTCCTTTTTGGTACGGATTGCCAAGGTGTGGAACAATCTGCCTGTGTCTGTTTTTCCTGACCACTACAGTCCTGGAACTTTTAAGTGTCGAGTGAACAGGTTTCTCATGTATGGACGTGTAACACCATAGTCTTCATGCGCACTTTCCATCAGGTAGCATGGAAGACATACGTCCTATCCTTACATTAAAAAATAAAACATCTAAAATTATAATTTACAAAGGTTCCTTGCATTCCTGGCCGCAACCTATGCCGAATTTTAGGATCGTGGAAATTATTCAGAAATCAAACGAAAATAACAAATTTAAACTTGAATCAATAATTTAGGTGTATTAATGGAAAAACAAAATGACGTTATTGCCATAAATCTCCACAGTTTTACAAAATGGCAGTAACTACTTACTGTATGTAGGTACTCAATCTATCAATAAAATGTGTTCGAAACCTATAGAGATTTGTCTTTTGTTCTTAGAATGTTTAAAAAAAATAACAAAAACTTAGAAAATATATTATTACTTCGAAATATACGACTTTTTAAACAAAAAGTTATGATGGTTGATGATGAGAGATGATCCTGAAAGGTCAACATAATGTACGGAAGTGACATTTCACCACTACTTATCTATCAAAAATATGCAATATTTTATGAATTCAGTTTGGTTTTCTATTTTTTTTTTATTTATATCATTTTGTACGTCTAGACAGAAATCAAAAATATAGGAATATCAGGGAAAATATGACTTAAAAATGGCCGATAAAAAAATATCGATAAAAGGTCTTTGTCGATTCAAGTTGTTTTTCTTAATGTACACGAAAAGTAACAAAAAATTTAATCAACATTTATTTTAAGTGTTTTCACAATGGTATTCCACATTTATTTTATTCGGCACAGGTGCTGGCCAGACGTCCATACTAAAATGAAACGTGTTATTTCTGAGTTCTTACATACATACTAACCTGCATCTGTTTTTCCTGACCACTACACTCCTGCAGGACTAGCATGCAACCATCGATAAATAGTCGAATCGACAAGATAAGTATTATTTTGATATTTTATCCTATTATGTAAGCTAATAATCGCACCGAATTAGATAGAATTACTCGATTTGATACCATGATTAGGACCACAGAACCTAATATGTCATAATCTTAATAAATTACATACACTAAATACCATTTTCTAAGAAAATATCGATAAAAGGCCCGATTTATCGTTGTCAACGGTAGCATGCTAGCCCCGCTGGTAGTTTTAAGCGTCGAGTGAATAGGTTTTGGACGTGTACCACCGTAGTAGTCTTAAAATGCCCTTTACCGTATCTTCTTACTACCTTTTGTTATAAACTTTGTAAGATATAATTCCTGCAAAGGATTTTACTGCCTTTTCAGTAACCTTTGGGTTAGTGGGCTGAAAGAACAATGTAAAGCATCTTTAATCTCAAGTGTAAGTGTTGGTGCTAACTGACGTATTTTTAGTAGCTACTAGGTATCCAGGACCTATATAAATAATTATAATAAAGAATTAGAATTACCAGCCCACTCCACTTTAATAAAGATGCAAAAATCTGTTATTCTCAACACCTGTAGATTGGTCCGCAAATTTTTGAGTAATTCCGAAGATCCCTAACAAAATACCCTTAACTACTCAAGATGCACACTTGGTTTAGGCCCGTGTGTACTTTAACTCCTGCGCTTAATTAGTACCGAGGACACTTAATTTAAATATATATAATAACAATAAATATTTCTGACACTCACACAACATTATCTAGCCCAAATTAAGTTTCTTAAAGAACTTGTTCTATGGATACTAGATAACTGATATACTCGTATTAAGAAATATATAAACATACATATTGAATAAATACCCATTCTTTTATAAGAATAAACTTAAATAAACATATAAACATCCATACTTGACGGCTAATATCTGTGTTCATCACACAAATATCCGCCGCCGGGAAGGACCTCTGGCATAGAAGGCAATGTATGTTACCTCTACACCAGCCGGTCGTCAAAATGTTATATCAAATACTTTTACGGCGCGTTTTTAAGCGCAATGTTGTAAAATAGTTGTAAGAATTTTGGATTCAGGTATTTTTCCTCCATTGTGCCAAATTACAGTGTTCTTAGTTTAATATTATGTAAACATAAATACGTAGCGTTAAGATACAAATAAAGTAATTACATACAAATACAAAATAAAAATGTTTTTTAGTTTTTGCATTTAAAATGCTCAATTAATCTTAAATAAATGATTTTTTATTTATCACATTTATTTCATTTCTTTACGATTAATTGAGCATTTAAAATGCAAAAACTAAAAAACATTTTTAAACATTGAAATGCTTCACTTTAACTGGGATTCACAATTGCTGTAAAGAAATTGGTCTCGGGTGGTCTTAGCTACCAAGCTATTAGATGGAGCTACGTTAGCAATATAACGTAAAATCAAAAATGTGGTAAGTAGTTCCGAGGCGTACCGCCAGGCCCCAGTAGCTCAGTGGAAGAGCACTCGTCCGGCAAACGAGAGGTCCCAGGTTCGAGTCCTGGTCGGGTGATTTTTATTTATCACATTTATTTCATTTATTTAAAATACAAAATAATTAAGGAAAAATACAAAAAAATAACACCTATGAATTGAAATGCTTATAAATATACGTAATAAATTTTTATGTTTGTTTTTAAACACGATCATTTCTGAAATTATATCTTTGACTTTAAAAAAACTGTTGACAGTCTGAAATTCTCGAGGAAGGTTATTTTGAGGCTTATATCCTGATTTTTTTTATATATAAACTAGACACCCCCTTTTTCTATCAAGTTTATAACAAAATGGTATAAAAATGATCAAAACGGTACCAATAAGCAGATAAATTAAAGCAGATTACAGAGTCAGGTGTAAAGTTGTATGAAACTTGCACCGATGAGGAATCATAAGTGTAATGGACGAGAGGGATTACAGTGGCGAGCAAAATTATAGGCAACTATTTGTATGAAAGATTTGTTGGTGGATGAAGTCTCTTTTTAAAGATATAGCAAAGTAAAATCTTTAGGCAGTAATACGTACGATATTTCATACAACGTTCTGTTTCCTAAAGGAAGAAAATGGAACTCTTATAGGACCAAGTTAGTGTTCTTCTCTTTGTGTGTTCGTTTTATTCAGATGTGCAATGACTTGAAGCACAAAACGACATAGTAAACTTCTAGGTCGAGGCGAGTTTCCATATCTTTTAGTTTTTAGAATCATAAATGGCATGAATGAAGCGAGAACTCGCTGTACAAAAAGAAGCAGGAAATTGTTTAAAGGTTGTTTAAAAATAAACATTATAACTACGGAACCCACCTCGAAGCGTAAGTCAGACATACATTTGAGAGATTTTTATATAGAATTATTGCTTAGTTAAGCTTTTATGATTATAAATTGTTAAAATAGCTACATTTGAAATAACTCTTAAAAGACATACATACATAACCTCACGCCCGTCTCCCCTTGGGGTAGGCAGAGACAAGGGAACACCAATTGCTGCGATCCAAACATACCTCTTTCGCTTCTTCCACGTTCATCAATCTTAAAAGAATACAATAATAAGTGTTTACGGCGACATAAAAAAAAAATAATAAGTGTTTTATTTGTAAAATGATAAGTCAATCACCAGCTACATTTGACAATTATCGTTCGCTTTCCAAGATTTGTATAAAAAGCATGTTTCCATAAAGATGCACCGCACTGTATCGTAATGCTAGCTTTTAGTGCAACACTTATGAGCCATAATTACGAGTACGTATCAGTTGTGCACTTTTTTTGCCAGTAATTGTATCGAGCTATCGGCCAATTACCGTTTCATCAGTTTGAGCCGAGCAAAATGCTTTTACATAATCTGATTGGTGCGAGAGATTCTTATATTCATTATTTTTTATAAACGGATCAAGTATAGTCGTATATACATAATATATGTATGTGACTTAGACTTGTACTGTAAAAGCTTACTGAAGAGTTGATTTTGATTTAAGCTTTGGCGATGGGGTAACACGGTACAAGAAAAAAAAAATGTTCCGGGTCTGGACGTTTATCTATTTACGTATTTTATATTCTAGGTTCTCCCCTAGTTCGCTTCATGGTATCCCATATCACGAGCTCAAGATAAATTAAGCTATTAAACATTCCATGAAAATAGATAATAATAAAAAGGCCATTGATACTTTCTAGATGTCGCTGTTTATATTGCTTTAGGTAAATAATATTTTTCATTAAACAAAAAACTAAAATACAATATTAAAAAGTAGCGCGCGGGTTAACTACGGTTAAAATTTACAAAATTTCACCCTAATTTGGTCTAGTTGTTATTACATAAAAGACGACGTACAGTCTCATAAAACACGTCTTAAGTAAGAGTAGGTACTTAATAGTATTTCTTCCTCCACTATAATGCATGAAACACAATTTCTAATTATTTTGGTCTAATGCTACGCTCGTAGACAGAGAAACAGATGGAGGTGATGATTTATAATTTTGACATGTCAACTTGACGTCTAGCACCGTCGACGTCAATAAACCCACGTTTGACCTCAATTTACGTGATGATGACTGGATCATTAAAAAGGAACTGGCTTTATACAAGGTGTTCTTTTCGATATCCCATAACTTTTAGGTTTTGTTCCTTACTAAAAAATAATACTTTTTGCCAAAGAATATGTGATTCAAAAGTGCATACTTTCCAAGATATCATCAATCTTAATATAATGAGTTCATAAATCGTCACCCTTGTAAAATCTCTTTAACATTCATTCAATAGATGCGTGTCACTGAAGCCATACAATAAACAACAGAAACATTTTAAACGTTGAGGAACGTTGCATACAATTCACAATGCAAAACGTTGCGAACTGCATCTGTGCATAGCGATAAAAAAAGAGATAGAAAATTCCATGTTGTCATACTTGGCATAAAGGTGTTTTACATAAGATATTTTGACTTAATTGAATTATTTTGTATGAAAAAGAAAAACAAAAAAAAATATTCACATTATTTGATTACCTAAAGAGCTCTTCGAACATTTTAAATAAAAAATATGCATAAAACGGAAATATAGTTAGTACCTATGACGTTTTACTTCACCCAAACTATTGATGATGGTGATATGAGGTTTGTCATGCTCTGCATTCATAGATTATACGAGATATAAGAAGTAGTAGTAGACAACACCAAGACATTGGTGGATAATGGGCGATCATTATCTTCATAAGCCGAGAGATGTACACTTCTCGACGGAGGCCTCCCCCAGGATTCGTCACGTCGTCCGGACCCGCGCCGCCCTCATCCAGCATTTGACGTTCGTAAAGTGTATAAAATTACCTACTACGAATAAAAAGTTTTCATTTTCATTTTTTCATATAATTCGTTTAAAAAGTACCTACTTTGATGAATGAGACTATTATGATTCTTATTTACATCAACACTTCTATAATTGCGTCATTTTCGGCGCAGTCGCTTTGGCAGAACACCGCGTCTATTGACACCACTTCAACAGTCGGTCACGTCAATGAAATGTATAACAGGGTTTATTGGCTCTTGGCTCTTCGAGTGGCGTCCGGTGTCATGAACTTCTTTAATAAGTGATTGGAATAAATAGCTTTTGATAGATATTTGCAACAATTTAGTAAAAATCTTCAAAAAAAAGTTATGACGTTTTTACGTAATGGAAGTAAAAATATGTTATCTTGGTTTATCGTTTTCAAAACATGGGTTTATGACGACGACCGGCTGGTGTAGGGGTAACGTACATTGCCTTCTATGCCAGAGGTCCTGGGTTCGAATCCCGGCGGCGGCGGATATTTGTATGATAAACACAGATATTAGTCGTCAAGTCATGGATGTTTATATGTTTATTCTAATAAAAAATATGTATTTATTCAATATGTATGTTCATATATTTCTTAAGTATATCAGTTATCTAGTATCCATAACACAAGTTCTTTAAGAAACTTAATTTGGGCTAGATAATGTTGTGTGAGTGTCAGAAATATTTATTTATTTTATGAGCTATCCGTTGTTTTCGTTTGTTTATTTTAAAAGAATATTAGTGGTATAGATATTATAAGGGGCCGCATCAATCTCTTTTCCCTATGTCTATACTAATATTATAAAGGGGAAACCTTTGTATTTTTGTATGTTTGTATTGAATAGGCTCAAAAACTACTGGACCGATTTCAAAATTTATTTTACCATTACTTAGAGGGATTCTTCCGAATCCGTATAGGCTACTTTTTATCCCGAAAATCCCGCGGGAATCGAAATTGCGCGGGTAAAACCGCGCGCAACAGCTAGTCTTTAATAATTATGGACATATTGCAACAATATTTACCAAAATCTCAGATTCAAACTTTGTTCGTGAATCTCTCAATCCAAAAATTAAAACTATATGAAAACCCACTAAGTAAGTACATTTTAAGTTCGTTGTGTTTAAAGCTGCAGACGGGATCGTGGGAATTTTCAAAAAAAAAATTGCCTCTAACCTTTCTCAAGACCTAGGCTATAAATGCATACATTCCTGCAAAAATCGACTACACTAACATTTTTAAATCCTCATCAAAACTTTGGCTTAAGTATAAGGTCATCGATGTATAATATTGTCCGTTTTCATACATATTGTTTCAAAAAGTATTCAATCGATTTGGATGAAATTTATATGGGATATAAATTCTCTGAAATATCCTCTATCAAAATCTATATAGCTGAATAAATTATTGCGTAACAAAGATACAAAAAAGACGTGTGGCACTCGGAGACTGCCGCGGTAAAACTATTGCATAGCATTTTTTATCAACTTATGCAATTATAATTATTTATTTATTTTATTAATGCAGTAATGTTTGATCTAATATGAAGTTCCACAAGTTCCTAGTAGATGGCGCTGATTGTTTATTAAAGCCCGCATGTAAAGTCATGAAATCAAAGTATCATCGCTGTGCCGGTCGGAGTGGGGGGTGTTAGGTTTTTTCGTTACGGAATTTCTGGATTCGGTCCCCACGCTCAAGGCCCGCGATAGAAGCTATGTAATAGCTTAAAATAAAACATGCACACGAAAAACCTTGGAAGTCGGTTTAAAATGAAAAAGAAAATGACCCAAATCTTTAGATTACGTAAGAATACGTAGATAAACTAGGTATATAATTAGATACAAATTACTTCAAACCCGTTCAAAGATCAATATTTTGAGCTTTTTAAATCAATTAGAATATTTATATTACTCTATTTCTATTTCCATAGTAATCGCGAACCTTGAGCGCGGTCGAACGGAATAGAAATAGCGTATACCATTGACCTGGTTATCGTGAGATTTAGGATCACGAGGTTACGGTGGAGGTTTTCCGCTATTTCATAAAATACGTAGGATAGCTAGTTCTATTCATTCAAGTTCATAAGTGTAGGTGGTATTTAGAAAAATTGCATTTTCATACGGACTTTTAGGAGCTTGCCTGAATTCATCCTACGTAAGGTTGGCTTTCATGTCAAGCAACGTTCGGCGCGGCCGGTACTTGGATGGGTGACTGCCGACCATTCATTTCTCTCGACGACTTTCGTGCTTCGGAGGTCACGTTAAGCAATCGGTCCCGGGTGCTGTATACTTGTATAAGGCAGTCATTAGGGTTTCTCAGAAGCCATTTCGGCTGAAAATTCTGGCATCCACCGCCCAACACTGAGCCAGCTTGGTGGATTATGGCCTATAACCTCCTCGTCACCCAGGGGAGGAACATGCCCTGCAGAGGGCTCATCACAAAGAGTTGTGATGATGATGATGATGATGAAGGTTGGCTTAGAATAGCCCTATCACCTCTGGATAAGCGTGTCGTAAAAGGCGACTAATCCGAGTGGGCTCTGCTTGGTGGTGGAACCACTTCAGAAGCCTGGCTAGCGACCGCCCTTCATATAATATCTACCACCATATATTACCGCTGTTGCGACGATGTGCTCCGACAATAAAGAGCTAGGTCGTTCCCGTGAGAGCTGTCATCTTCGACCTCATATTCACTCACCATCAGTTGAGATTGGGGTCCAAAGCGGGTTTAGTCATCAATAACAAAGTAGGATAGGCAATAACTTGCTGGACTGGGAGCGAAAGAAAAACATATAATGTTCCAGCTGCTTCTCTTCCCGGGCATACTGTAAAAGCCAGTTATGGGGCAGAGGTTTTATTGGCGTTTTTGCGGGCGATAGGCTGACTCCCTGTAATAGTCTCTCTCAGAGATAATAGTGACATCAGATGGTTTGGTGGCCTCTGGTGTTCTGCCTACCCCGTGGGGGATATAGGCGTGAAGTTATGTAACAAAGTAAGAATCCCAGAGAACTGCTCTTGGATCGGTGCAACCTAGACATAGTTTGTTCAGAAGGTTCAAATAGTACTCCAAAGCATACAAATAGACGTGGAGGTTCAAAACATTAATTTCTCTTATGTGTTTTCAATTTATATTTTAAGTCTTTTCCTTAATTATAATTAAATAGATGACTAATTAAAGAAAACTATATAAACTTTAACACGTTCCTAACTTCACTAATTCAAGGAATGGGTCAAGGATAAATGAAGAAAGTATGGTTTATCCATTTTCAAATAAAAACTATAGAGTCGTTAGTCTTTTTAATTAGACTTTAAACTAAAACTAAGAAGTAAGAACTCTAAACAATGTACTCTCAAATACAAAAAAAATTAGAGTATACTCAAAGCTCAGTCAATTCAAATTATACCTTATAGGTATGTTAAAAATAGTCCATCAATTTAAATTACTACAGGGAATTCTACTTCATACAAAGTCATCCAAATGGAAGCTTTAAAATCAACTGGTTTAAATAAAAAACAAGTGAAGCTTAAAGTTTTTTTTAGTTATACACAATTTCTGTACAGCCAGTGATAAATTTTGCAATCCGGAAAAAAATCCATAATATTGTGTCGGCACATAAACCTATTTAAACAATGTCTGTTTAGCTGTCCCAAAAATAACGAAACTCATAAACTATACCAGTAAACCTTATTAGACGCATAAAATTCAAAAACGCAACAAAAATCTAAACAGTTTATATGTATAGATTACTAGTAGCTTCGCGCGGTTTTATCCGTGAAAATTTGATTATAGAAACTCTTTGATATATTCGGATTTGAGTCTTATTTAACACATTAATATATTGATCTTCTTAAGGCCAACGCTGCCAGCCCGTTCACACATGATCCGTTTTACTGGATACCTTTTTGTATCGCAAATACGTATACTGAATACTGTACCATATGTGAAGTCACCCATACAACTCCATGCGCCATCGATGAAAAAAAAACGTCTCCGGTAAAACGTATCCAGTAAAACGGACCATGTGTGAACGGGATATCACGCGTATTCATTTAAAACTGCTACGGACGTAGCTACTCGCGTACTATACGGAAGTACGGAACGCGCTACGCGCGGGTCTGACGTGGCTAGCTCCCGCGAGTCCTAGTACACGCCCGTACAACGTTTTTCGATTTTAATCGAAGTTTAGCCAAATAGTAAGAGGTAAGTATTCCATTGACACGACTGTACAAGTGATAGGATAGGATAGTGATAGGATAACCGACATCAGATTTTGAGTTTTTGAAAACCTACCATGACTGGGTTATTAGTAGGTACCACCTGGAAAAAATGTGCTCTAGATACTGGAATAATCAACGAATGCATAGCATTAAAAAAACCGACTTCACGTCAAAACTTTGGCTGAGTTATAATACCATCAACGTAAACATTCTCCGAAATCATACATAATTTTTTCAAAAATTTGAAATTTTCAGTGAAGCTCTCAACCGATTTCGATAAAATTTATATGGGACCAACTATGAAGTATCCTCTATCATATGAAATAAGAATTTCAAAAATCGATTCATAATTGACCGACATATTGTGTAAAAAGTCACAAAAAGAACAAACAGACGAATTGAGAATCAAATATCGCCATCTAATCAATCTCGCACTTCGAATTATACTTCCGGATTCAACAGCATGCGCGGAATAGAGATAGAAATAGGGTTACCCTTCCATTTTGGTAAGATTTTGATTGGGTTACCCTATTAATAGACTTAATCAAATAAAGGGGTTTTCCGGTCCCTGTGTACGATACAGATCTATATTTATGTATTTATATTCTAGGTTCCCCCTAGTTCGCTACATACATGGTATCTTATAACGCAAACTTTGCTTACTTTGAGGCCTGGTAGTTGGCGTGATTGTGTGGGGAATTTTATTAAGCTATTGCATAGCTTCTATCGCGGGCCTTGAGCGTGGGGACCGAATCCAGAAATTCCGTAACGAAAAAAACTTAACACCCCCCAGTCCGACCGGCACAGCGGTGATACTTTGGTTTCATAACTTTACATGCAGGCTTTAATAAACAATCAGCGCCATCTACTAGGAACTTGTGGAACTTCATATCAGATCAAACATTACTGCATTAATAAAATAAATAAATAATTACAATTGCATAAGTTGATAAAAAATGCTATGCAATAGCGTTACCGCGGCAGTCTCCGAGTGCCACACGTTTTTTTTATTTTAAAATCCACAAGAGTTTTTCTATTCCAACTAATGGATTCTAAGATGAATCCATTAGTTGGAATAGAACCTTGACTGTACCTTTAAACTGAAAACAAACAAACTCTCAGATTTATTATAAAAGTATAGACCGTGTTGATAATAGTGCAAAATTTAAGACCGCACTTATCGTTTTAACACATTTCTTATCTTAAAATATAGGTATTTAGCAGACTGGGCTTATGTTTTGGGAAAATTTACGTGATCACGGAAAATAAATAATTTCTTAGGAATTTTTCTCACTAATATGACGAGATCTTTCCAGATTACTTCTTAGAAACTCTCAAAGTGTTTCGTTGCGTTGAGTCAATTGTGCTTTTTGAGAAATGTCATAATTAGTTCTGCTTTTAGAGAACTCATTATTTTTATCGTTTCTTTTCGTAATGATTGAAATGAATATATTTTAAGAGATTAACGTTATAGTTAACATGTCGTTTGTTTGGCAAAGTATTCAAACAATCCGAGATGTTTTCATACAAAATTCATATGGATTTTGGTTGTCATGGCAACGGTGACACATTAAAGTGTTTCTTATAGTTCAATATAGAAATCTATTTATTGACGCGCAAGATTCACAGTTTGGTTACATTCACAGACATACATCTACATGGATAACGCAAATGCATGTACAGAAGGCAGCACATCAAGCTTTACAAATCTGTTCAAAATTTTAACTTGAATCTGAATTGTATGCACTTTACATTAAGTTAATATTGGTTGGGGAAATTTGACAGGTAATGTAACGCTTGATGTGATGCCTTCTGAACTTCGCGTGTACGAACACAGACCAAGCGTCAAGGTCGCCGCAAGATTCAGTCCGTGCGGAGTCGGTTAGAAAATCGATATCACAATATCGATATCTTTCTCAATAATCGACTTCATTTTTGTCTTTGAATCAGTTTGAATTTCCCATCACTAAATATCAGACGTCACAGTAGATGCTAAAAAGTCGGCACGCTCGGTTTCAATGCAAATCGTGACACTTGCGTTATCTATGTAGATATATGTCTGTGGTTTTTACTTTAGATGAACTACTGCGCGTCTATTTCGCGTTTTTATTTGAACACAATCACTTATGGTATCGTTTTGTTATTGAAAACAACAAAAAAGATGACCTTCACATACATAAACTTTCCTCAGCTGTACACTCATATGCAATTATGTAGGTAGTTGTTTTATTTTTTTTCGCAGCACACTGGGCCGCATTTGACATTACAGTCTCTAATATCATAAGTCTCTCTAATGAGTTAGAAGTTTAAGTTAGAAGTTTTGGAAGCTTAAAGGTACGCACACATTTTAACGGCTCGCATCGTAGCGCAAAAATCTGCGTGCGAGCCTTTGATATACAGGAAAAAATATGAAAAAAAGAAAAATTCGAAATTGAATTATCAATATTTGTATCAGCAATAAATTTCGACATTTTCTTTCATACAAAAATTTTAAAATAAATTTTGAAATTTTCTTCTTTTCTATTTTTTCTGTTATCTTTATGGGTACTAGAATACCTCCGAGAAGGTATCATATAGGGTAAGCGAGACACCCTGTATTTTACATGAACTATCGCATACTGTGCCGGGGCAGGGCGGGCCGCATTTCATATAAAATGTATGAGAATGACGCAGGTAGATTATTGCGCTGCAATGCGCCCCGGCACAGTGTGCGTGTACCTTAAAAATCAGTTGTTTTAGTAAGTTTTGAATTTGCAGTCGCCTGATTGGACATTTCAGAGAGTTAACATCAGCGATAGAGACAATCTTATATTTTTCTAACATAATGAAACACATAAACATCAGAAGCGTATATCTTACTAAAAGTCAGGAACGCAGTACCTATCTAGGTTTGATTATTTAACTTTAGGTAGCTACTCGTTTTCCCTCTGACACAAAAAGAGGTAACTCTGTAACACAAAATATTCTTATTTCTATGAAAAAACTATGAAGTGACTGTACCGACAAACATAAAGGATACATTTTGGTGAGTGCGCGATTGCTCTGTTTGAACAAATTGAACCCTCACCCTTTTACCTTCGGACTACCAGACGCAGACAGAACTTCCATCCGTATGTGGTAGATATTCCGAAAAGTCGAACTAAGCGCATTAACAGTTCCTTTTTGATACGGGTCGCCAAGGTTTGGAATGAACTGCCTGCGTCTATTTTCCCTGACCAGTAGTGCGATCACAGAACTGTATCGAATCGTAAGTTAACGAATGTTTACGAATGTTCGTATAGTATGGAGACGGTTTTTAAGAAAAAAATGAAATCTATCCATTGCCACACGGACAGCTTAAATAAATGTGTGCCTTGTTAATTTTGAATGTTTGTTAACATGTTGTACTCATAAATATCTGTAAAATAAAAAATTACAATGTTACTCAAAACTTGCAACCGAATCCACTTACGATTCGATAAAGTTCTGTGATCGCACTGCAGTATAGTCCTAGTACTTTTAAGCGTCGAGTGAATAGGTTTCTCGTGGATGGACGTGTACCGCCTTAGTCTTCATGTTCACTTAACATCAGGTGTCATGGAAGACACACATCCCATCCATATTTAATAAAAAAAACACCGAGATGACGATACAGAGCTCACAAACAATCATTTATCATATTTTTTTCTAATTAAATTAAAGTATTTTCAAGTTGTTTTACTAAAAATCTAAAGAAAGAAAGAACAATAGATACTCAATCAAATTGCTACAGTTCTATGTCATCTTGAATCAATTGTTTTGTTTTTCTCATTGAACTCTGCGGTCGGGTCGTTGTCAGTTGTGATTTGGATTCTGTGTTAGAAACTGCTAGTAAGTAATTTATTATTCATTGGATCAGGCGTTTAAAATCATCGTCATTGGATCAGGCGTTCAAAATCATCGTCATTGGATCAGGTGTTTATCATCATCATCACAATTCTTTATAATGATCCCACTGCAGGGCTATGAGTCCCTCCCCTAAGTGACGAGGTGGTTAAGGCCATAAATCACTAAGCTCGCCCTGATATGTTTGGTGTCTAACAACTACTGTACAGTCCGGTTGCCATAGGGTTCAAATTCCCATGGAAATGAATACACTTTATTTGACGTGACTTTACAAGTATGCAGCACCCGGAACCGAGTTTTTAACGTTTGTAATATGAATGATCGGCGGTCACCCATCCTTTTACCGACCACGGCAAACGTTGCTTTACTATAAACTACTTTTACTAATCTTGCTGATTCCGCGAATCCAAAACAAAAGAGGATCAGGATTTTCGTGTAGATAAAATAAAAAAAAAATTATTTCTTCAACAATAGATACAGCAATACAAATAAGTAGCAGGGACTACTTTTAAAGTAGATACCGAGATACTTGAGCCTGGTAGTTCAACTCTTCCATAAATTAATTAAAATGATAATATTTGGAACAAAATTAATCTAAATAAGATTCAAAATTAAATTAATCTAAATTAACAAATCAAATTTAATTTAATTCTAACATTTGTTTGTAGTCCACTGCGTCTTTTTATCCTAAATTCATATCAACTCTAATTTCTCTAATAACACGTTCTAAAGACCGTTTAAACCCGATTTAATTTCTTTTAACAACATTATACGATGTTTTAGTTTTAACTTTCCTTGCCCTTTCAGTCATTTAATTAATGACTTTTCTGACACTATCATAAAAGTCATTAATTAAATATACCTTGTATACAATTAAGTCCACAAACAATAACAATTTACCCGTTTACAATAGTACAAAGAATATTTTCATTTTGTTACAGGTTGTCAAATAGAATGGGCAGAAACCACCACAGTGCAGTGAATAAGTGAATAACAAAACAGTGAAGTGAAAAAAGTCTATATGTGTGAAAAAGTGAATTTAGCGTCAGAGAAAATGACGAACATATCTCCGGAGACGAGAGTGATGATGTTGAGGTCTGATGATGGAAGGAATCGGTACAGAAGACAGGTGAGTACATTTTATCTAATAGGTTTTTAGGTTTTTGCTTGGTGGTAGGATCCCTTCTGGGTCCGCCTGGCTAGCGACCACCCTTTATATAAAGTCTGCCGCCAAATGTTACCGCTCCGGCGGTAATGTGTTCCGGCAATATTGTATAAAGAGCCAGTTCCTTCCTAAACCCGTGTGCTTTCATCCTCGACCTCATCGTCACTTACCACCAGGTGAGATTGAGGTCAAACGCGGGTTTAGTCACTTATAAAAAAAAAAAGGTACATCATAATATTTTGTATATTGAAAATTTTTTTTTACAGTCTCAAGTCAATAAAAGCCTCAAGCATAAATTCGCTTTCAATTTACTCTTTTACCTTCCTATAGAAAACTTTCAAAAATTCTTTATCAAAATAACCAAATTACTTTAAGTTATGATATAGTAAAGTTATTGTAGGTATACACTTTATAAAAGTCTCGATATCTACAACACCTTGGCTTTAAAACGAATAAAAGGTAGGATGAGTAGAAAAGAACTTTCAGAAGTCTTTTGTCAGAAGTGCCCATTAAAAAAAAACAGAAATACATCTAAGGTAGCGAAAGCAACAGCGGCGTGGGCAGTGGCACGGGCAGCGATTTCCGCGACACGACAAAAAGTATTCAGTTTGTATGAAACCGCGACAAATCGCTCTCACGCCCGCTGGCGTCGAGAACGGTACAGATTCCCCGCGCCGCTGTCGCTCTCGCTGCCGTCCAGTTTGCAGCCTAAGACATGAAGGAACAATGACAACACAGCTTATATAAAATTTGATCATAACTAAATTATTGATTCGGTATCTCAATTCTCTATAAAAGTCTCAAGTAGATCTCAAGTCTAGATTTTTAGTATACGTGCGTTTAAAGGCGACAAATCGACCCCTTTTTTTGTTTTTGTTGTTTCATATGATAGAGGATACTTCATATTTGGTCCCATTTAAATTTCATCGAGTACTTACTTCATTGAAAATTTCAAACTTTTGAAAAAATATGTATGATTTCGGAGAATGTTTACATTGATGACATTCTCAACTCAGCCAAAGTTTTGACGTGAAGTCGGTTTTTTTAATGCTCTGCATTCGTTGATTATTTTTTATTCCTATTCCCATGTGTGTCATCTTCGACCTCATCTTCTCTTTATATTAGCATAGATTGAGGTTAAACACCGTTAAAAGAAAATATTTCTTAACTGTTTTTTTTTTTCGTTTAATTGGAATCGTTGAGTGAATATCTATTTCCAAGAAAATGCTATAAAATTCCGTCAAAAACGTCCTTTTTTTTCCTGCACAGAGAGCTAAACTCAGACAAAAATAAAACGGAACGTTATTTCCTGAGTTTATCAACTACAGTAGTAGGTACAAAGTATAACTACGAGGGGATAATATCAAGTGATTTCTTATCGAAAAAATATCGTTATCGAACACTTAAGATGACTCGTGTTTATTAACATTGTAGGTATAACTTCACTTCTGTTTAAGATTTATCGTAAAAACAATTGATTAATATCACGTGACGTTTTCGTACTGTCATTGCGATTATGTGATAGACAGATAACAGTATTATTTCATATTAGATTTAAATGTAATGTGTCAGCAAATTAAAAGCTCAGAACTTCTAAATTACGATATTTAGTTGCCGCCAAAATCAGTCAAATAACACATTAAATTATTTACGTTTAAAAAAAACTGCTTCCGGTTAAATATATCTTACTATGGGGATACACAACGTTAACTTATCTATTATAAGTTTTTCACATATACCATCGCGTTAACTTTAACGTTCTTTTGTATGTACATTTTTGCGAAACTGAATTTCTGTGAACGTGATTGGTTGGTTTAATTAAATTATTCTGCTCGATTACCATACCGCGATAGTAAAGTCATTCGAATGAACTTATACAACTTACACTTGGCACACAAATGGATCCAGTGCTAGTTTATATTTCGGGAAATCGGACAGCTTGCCTTGTAGGATCAGCTCAAAGCAGCTCTACTGGCCCTGGATATGCTCAAGCTGATCTTAGTTATATTTATGCCGGTGAAAAAGAAAATGCTTACATGCTAGACTTGGAGCGAAAGAAGAACGTAGATTGTGCCAGCTGCTTCTCTTCCCGAGCATACTGTAAAACTCAGTTAAGGGACAGAGGTTTTAAAGGCGTTTTTGTGGGCGATAGGCTGACCCCCTGTCACAACAATAGTCTCTCTCCATCTTTATAATACCTCCAAATTTGTCAAACGTGACATCAAATGGTCTTGTATGTAACCCCTGGTGTTCTGCCTACCCCATAAGGGATACAGGCGTGACGTTATGTGTGTATGTAAAAAGAAAATTCAAGGCGGAACTCGTTTAACGCGTTTGACCGCGTTCTATTACATCGGTGAAATTGGAGCTGTAGTCGTAAAAGGCGACTACAAAGGGGCCACTTGGTAGAAGGATACCTTCAGGGTGCGCCAAATATCACCGATCTGGCGTTGATGTAGATATTCCAGCGCTATTTTATCAAGAGCCAGTTCCTCCTAGCCTTTTCCTTTCGACCTCAGGTGTTCAATGTGTTCTTCTTGAAATCCCATAACTTTTAGGTTTTCTTCCTTACAAAAAAAATACTTTTGGCCAAATAATATATGGTTCAAAAGTGAATACTTTCCAAGCTATCATCAATCTTAATATAATGAGGACCACTTTGGCGAAGGGGTAAACCTATCAGCCTCAGACGCTAGTGGTTGCGGGTTCGATTCCCGCCCGGAACAAGAAAAAAAAAATGTTCCATGTCTGGGTGTTTATCTATATACGTATTTATATTCTAGGTTCCCCCCTAGTTCGCTACATGGTATCTCATAGCACAAGCTTCGCTTACTTTGAGGCCATGTAGTTGGTGTGATTGTCTGGGGATTTTATTATTATTTTATTATTTAATGAGTTCATAAATTATCACCCTTGAAAAATCTCTTCAACATTCATTCAATAGACGCGTGTCACTGAAGCCATACAATAAACAACAAAAATATTTTAAGCGTTGAGGAATGTTGCATAAAGTGTACAACGCGAGGCGTTGCTAACTGTACCTGTGCATAGGGATACAAAAAGGTGTTTTACATAAGATGCTTTGACTCAATTGAATTATTTTGTATGAAAATAAAAACAACAAAAAAATAATAAAAAATTGTAATTTAGTTTAGTTGAGTTATGAGAAATCAACAGGGAACACCTTGTATAAAAAGTTATTTATACCTTCAGTTTCTAGTCTGTGGTTTTTCTCAGTGCTTAGATTCAATTCTTACTTAAAACTATCTAAAATAATCAAGTGAAAAAAATGTATGAATGTCTGTACGTGTGAGATCAAATCTAACAAACCGGAATGAAATCTACTGGAGCACCCACTTTGAGTTCTGTAAGGTCACCTAGTTAAGCCTTGTGATAGGCCTACTAATATACTACACGTTTTTGTTTGTAAATATGTTTGTTTATAAGTCTTTCAATCTAAAACAGCTTGAAGGATTAAGTTGGATTTTTGTAAACATAAAGTTATAGGATATTTGTCTTCTGTGTCACGTTGGAAAGTGATTATGAATACTATGTTAGTGCACGTCCGTCCACGAGAAACCTATTCATTCGAATATTAAAAGTACTAAGAATGTAATGGTCAGGGAAAACAGACGTAGGCAGTTTGTTGCGCACCTTGAAAACGCGCTTCAAAAAGAAACTTCGCATACGGATGTAGCATAGCCTACATTTTATTCATAGAATACTTTATCCCTATATTTCTACGAAGAAGTTGCCGTGGCGCCGTGGTTACTGTGTGTATCATACGATATCACAGGTTAAGCAACGTTCGGCGCGGTCGGTACTTGGATGGGTGACCGCCAAACGTTCATTTCTCACGACGACTTCCGTATATGGAGGGCACGTTAAGCAGTCGGTCCCGGGTGCTGTATACTTGTATACAGTAGTCGTTAGGGTTTGTCAGAAGCCATTCTGAACCAGCTTGGTGGATTACGGCCTGAACCTCCTCGTCACCCAGGGTAGAGACTCATGCCCAGCAGTAGGCTCATTACACGGAGTTGTGATGATGATGATATTTCTAAGACCGCTGGGGCAATGAGGTAAGAGCCGCCATTTAGCGGTTGCGGGTTCGATTCCCGCACAGTGGAAACATTGTTTGCCATGAACATGGTTGTTTTCATTGATCTTAATGTGTTATGTTTGTTGCGTATGTAGGTACTCGTATTTATTTAAGACATGCTGTATGTAAGTATAGTGTTGTCTAGTATGACAAGGTATGAGTTTACTTTGGAACTAAATCGTGCTGTGCGAATGAATGTCCAACAATGATACTCGTATAACTTATGTATTTACACAGATATATCCATTTAGTCGAAAACAGTTTACAAATCCAAAAGCTTCTTTAACTGATCATCCTTTTCAAAGGAAGCCTACATCAGGCCAAAATCCCTTAACCGACTCAAACTGCACCCACGCAATAAAATCCCTAATAAAATAACAGTAAATATTACAATACAAAAAGATTCGTATCAAATCGTGTCAAAGTCCATCTTAATTTAAATCATAACACAAACTACTAAAGCTCCATATACCCTGTCATCATCTAAAAAACTAAATGCAACTCGCATCTATCATTTCAGTTGACATACCAAACGCGATACAATTTCTACTGCAGATTAACACAATCGTCTCTATTGAGAGGGTATAAAGGTGTTTTTAGTTTGTGTTCCGTGTGCTATATTATTCTAGTATGTGAGGCAGTGGGTCGGTCGATGACCTGTCAAAATGGTTGGAACATTGGGCTAGCGTTGTTCGATAAGTAAGTAGGCATGGGGTCGTTAAGTTTAGCGTATCGATAGATTTTATTTGTTAGATATCTATTATAGAACATATTTGTTAATCTCTGTGGATTTATAATATTTTTTGGAGATCGATTCATTAATACTACTACTGCTGTTTATTAATGTGATATTCTCTGTTGATCTTCTAACTATACACAAGCTAACTATAAATTAGGTTTAGATTAAAATATTAGTTAGGTACAACTTTAAATAACTAAAACAATTTTAAATACTAAACAAAATAAGTAAATATAATGTTGCTTGTTTACTTTTAAGATACGCTGTATAAAATGTATGTCGTAAAGTGTACAAACACTTGGTCCGCATTTATTTTTATGAATGAAAAAAGATGAAACATCGATTTACATTCACTACGAGTTTAAATATTAATCTAAAAATTATGTTGATTTTATTTGTGTGAAGCATGCCAGATTCGTGTAAATGTAAGGTTCGTGTTAATGCTGTAAAGTAATTTAAAATAAAAACACAAAATATTGTTATACTTTATATTGAAGAGTTGAATTAATTATCATAAATTAGTAAAATCGCAAAGTAAACGGGAAGTAATTATAACCGTACATCATTTCAAATATAACTATACCGCAAAATATTATAGATACAACTCTCTCTATATTTGTTATGAGCTGGTTTGAATAAAATAATCATTGATAAAGTTGTATCACCACAGATCTAATTTAGGTAGACCCAACTAGTCAGTCTACCGTGCATGCCTCAAATTACGATATTTTATCACAGTAAAGACCGACCTAAGTTAGCTTAATTTATGTACGTGCCACCATAGACCTATATAAAGTTGGTATATTTTACGTACCTCCTCGACAATGTTTTATAAGATTTAAATCCGGTCTAAGACAGTTTATAGGCCCTTGGTACCATAGTAAGTGTATGAAACTTGAAACGGCTTGTTTTCATGCACTTTAAGGTTTCTTATAAACTACTTTACTTCAAGTCTGTGTGTAAATTGTTGTACCATAAGATTAGCTCACCGTGAAAGTTGTACATGTAGAATTTTAAATAGGCATTAAAACTGTAAATCGATTTTGTGTTAACTTGTTTTTGAAATAATGGTAAATTTATAAAGCCTCTCAAGTAATAGGATAATAAAAGTTAAGACAATTGATCAATTCGAACCCAACGTCGTATAAAACGATATAGTCTTCTAGAAAAGGTTTTAATAGCAATGGGCTGAGTAATGGCAAAATTAAATTGAAAGCGGCTTAGAATTGAAGTTTATTAACTCTTCCACTTCAAGTATGTGATAAATCGCATTATTATAAACGTTTGATGGTTCTATCATAGTGAATATTGCGCATTATGTCTTCTTAATTCACACATTCCATATTAAACTGAGATGTTTAATATATTTACGTGAGGTAAAGGACACTCAGTTACTAGTAAGGTTCATGATCATAATTTGATATAAATATAAAGCGTGTCTGCGTTAGTTCAAACGTCCTATATTCACTCTTAAAAATGTTTGATGTATTCCGAATATCCACAAAAGAAAAGCAGTGTAATTATTTGCACCGGGACTTAACATCGAATATCACAGTGCTAGCAACGCAGCGGTAGTTCCTTTGGAGTTATAGTTTTCCATAAGCTGTGGTGATTCCTTATCATCAAGTAAACAAAAACAAGTAAAACAACTTTGAGAAAATAATTTGCTTATAATCACTATAAAATCAGTTCTATCGTCTTTAACTTTCTAAACCTTTCCATAGTTACTTACATAAACACAGCGCATAGACATATTTAACAAAATAACTAAATTGTAACTAACTCCAATCTTTAATAACCTTATCGCATTCCTCAGAAACCGACTTCCGTTTCTTAGTTAATGCGTGCTCACTGCAATATTCCAATCAACGCTTACTTAACAACAATACATAAAAATTATCGATAATTTTCATCGTTATCAACTCAGCACTAGGCAATCCGTTTTTGCTCGTGTTACATTGATCAATATATCGGAGGTACATGTGTGTATGAAGAAGAAAATATGTTCCTCCAATATTTGTTTTTGATAATAAAAATGTACTTTAAAGGATTCATGGAAACTTGGGATTAGAAAGTCGGTGTAAAGAAATGTAGAAAAGATTCCATTCTGGTTTCGTAACTTAATGTATTTGGTTATTTTTATTTTAAATGTGTTTATTTGTTTTGGTTGAGGAGAAAGGGATATGCTTTAATGACTTACTATCACTGTGTTTCTTCAGTATATCAGTTATGGATACTAGATAACTGATATACTTAAGAAATATATAAACATACATATTGAATAAATACCTAAATATTTTTTATTAGAATAAACTTAAATAAACATATAAACGTCCATGACTTGACGACTAATATCTCTGTTAATCACACAAATATCCGCCGCCGCCGGGATTCGAACACAGGACCTCTGGCATAGAAGGCAATGTATGTTACCGCTACACCAGCCGGTCGTCGATGATTTATAGGATTATTTTATTTGATATGCCAGGGTGCTTCTGCTATGTGTTGTGCAATAAATTTTAAACTTTTACTTTAGCTATACAGAATAAGTGATTCAATGTGCTAATTCAAAATATATGAATGAATGATCAAACATCGAATACGTAGCTCACGGGCTACTCTAGTAAGGCTCATCTATACTAATATATAAAGCTGAAGAGTTTGTTTTTTGTTTGTTTGTTTGAACGCGCTAATCTCAGAAACTACAAGTGGAATTTGAAAAATTCTTTTTGCATTTGATAGCCCAACTCTTGAGGAAGGTTATAGGCTATATTTTATACCGAAATTCCCACGGGATCAAAAGATGCGCGGGTAAATCCGCGCGCGGTGGCTAGTTGTAAATAAAGCACATAGATAGAGAACTCCCGTAGTATATATGTAGTAAACACGGTGACTGGTGACAAATTTTAGATACTGAAGAAGAGCACTCTAAACTCGATTCTGATCGTAATCTATATATATAAAAGAAAGTCGGGTTTGTTACAACACTTATAACTCGAGAACGGCTGGACCGATTGCCATGGTTTTTGATTTGTTGGATTAGTTTCCGTCCCGAATAGCAGAATACATCTTTAAAACAATGAAAACTCTATATGTGTAATAAATACCATAATCATTTCAATAAATGCTGATTTGTTTATTACATGTCAAACATTTGTAGTCCAATCCTGTCAAATAGTGTAAACACATTTTTTTTTGGAGCTTAGTACCTGGTTGCTGAGACTTTTAAGCCACAACTTCATTTATTTCTGAAGACATCATGTGTGCGTTCAGAAATTTATTTTTTGTAAAATTTCTACAAAGTTCAGGTATAACAAAAAATTCTTAGAATGAATACAAAAAAAAAATGTCAACAAGAATATTTTATTTTTCTACGTGATCTCCTTCTAATCTAATACACTTAGAATACCGCATCTCCAACTTTCTTATTCCTTCCGCAAAAAAATAATTTTCTTGACTATTAAAAAACTCCTATGTGGCAGTCATCATCGTCAAATTTAGTTCCACGAATATGCTCCTTTAATTTTGGAAATAAGTGAAAATCACTCGGGGCTAAGTCAGGAGAATATGGTGCGTGATCAAGGACTTCGAAGCCAGCACACTGCGGATTGCGGTGAGCGCAACTTCCGAACGATGAGGTGGAGCGTTATTCTGGAGAAACAACACGCCCAATGACAATTTCCCACGACGTTTTTCTTTAATCGCTTCACGTAATTTCGGGATTAAGTTTGCATAATAGGATCCAGTTATCGTTAGCCCTTTTGGCAAGTAATCAATAAAAAGGATTAATTCACTATCCCAGATAACGAAAACAGCTTGACAAGCAATAGTGCCAACATAACGGCAGGGGACATCTTACGATGAACGGACAATAGTGGTGATATACTCTTTGAGTTATTCTCTATGTCTCGAAAGTTCAGGCACTGTTATTATATTTGGTGGTTTTATGCGAGTGCACATTTTAATAACAATGCCGCGTCCTAGAAGATCTAATCTTTCCCAGCGAAGCCGTAATGCAATTAGGCAACGGAATATCGCGAGTCAATTATCTGATGGAGAACGAGAAATCGCACGAGAACAGCGCCGCATTAGTATGGAGCAAAGAAGGGCCTTAATTCGTGCATCTCAAACACAAGAGCAAAGAGAGGCAGCCCGTGAAACGGCTAGGTTAGAAACGAGAAATCGTCGAGCTAATCGTACAGATGAACAGAGGTGCAAGAAGAAATGGTTCAAGTATTGATTTGAATCGAGCAGCGATGAATGTACCTCTGTTGAATCCTAAGCAGAGGGAAGTTTATGATACACTGATTAATGCAATTGATGATGGAAATGGCGGCTTATTTTTTTTGGATGCCCCCGGTGGAACTGGGAAGACATTCCTCATGTCATTGATTTTGGCCACTGTACGTGCAAGATCCGAAATTGCGGTAGCAATAGCTTCTTCTGGAATAGCGGCCACATTGTTAGACGGATGCCTTACGGCTCACTCAGCGTTAAAATTGCCATTAAACCTTCAAACTACTGAACAACCGACATGTAACATTTCGAAACACTCCGCAATGGCCAAAGTTTTAGTAACATTTGATGATAACATCATATGGAACGAATGCACAATGGCGCACAAACGCGCATTTAAAGCACTAGACCGAACATTAAAAGATCTGCGCAATGACTCGAGATGTTTTGGTGGTGCAATGATTATACTATCTGGCGATTTCCGACAAACAATACCAGCCATTCCAAGATCTACTGCTGGCGACGACGCTTGCCTCAAAGCATCAAATCTGTGGCGATATGTAAAGAAACTTCAACTGTCTGTAAATATGAGAGTTGCATTGTTGAACGATCTATCTGCTGATGATTTCTCGAAACAATTGCTGACTATCGGTAATGGCCGTGTTTCTGTTGACAAATCGAGCGGTTTGATTTCATTTCCTCCAAATTTTTGCAATTTCGTATCATTAAAAGACGAGCTTATCAACAAAGTATTCCCGGATATCATTGCTAACCACAAAAATACTAAATGGTAAATTGAGCGAGCAATTTTTAATTTTCATCATCATTCATCATAATAAAATACTTTTTAGTTTCTATCTATATCAATATATTATTTTGTATCATTGTTTTACGTTCATGAAAGCCTAAATAAGTTCAGCTAAAAAGTAACACGACATTCATTGTCTCTTAGGCGGTACGAAGTTCGCCGGGTCAGCTAGTTATGTAATAAATATGGATATTTATTATTTAATTTTTCACCAGAAGTCCCTATGAATAAATAAAGAGACTATACTTCACCTTTTATCGACGCGCTGCCTCACTCAACACGCACACAGCAGTGTTCCCGCCACACGCACACCACCACCCGCTAAAGATCTATTGCATTACGCTTATGTAACCATGCATTGCGTAATGAATTCTTTAACTTTCGGTTCAGTTTACTCCGTAAATAATTAGCATTTATTTTTTATTTTATTTTTTAAGCTACCTATTGCATAGCTTCTATCGCGGGCCTTGAGCGTGGGGACCGAAACCAGAAATTCCGCAACGAAAAACCTAACACTCCGACCGGCACAGCGGTGATACTTTGATTTCATAACTTTACATGCGGACTTTAATAAACAATCATAGCCATCTACTAGGAACTTGTGGAACTTCATATTAGATCAAACATTACTGCATTAATAAAATAAATAAATAATTATAATTGCATAAGTTGATAAAAAATGCTATGCAATAGCTTTACCGCGGCAGTCTCCGAGTGCCACACGTCTTTTTCTCTTCATGTATGATCTCAAACTATCACGCCCTGGAATTTCGAAAATGGCGCACCAGTCACCCTGTATAAGCTGTATATCAGCAAAACAAGCAACCTAACGTCGATGCTCTAAACTCTACATGATTTTTCGCCCGGGGTCAGCTTAGAATAGGCCTACCGCTCCTCGATAAACGTGGCGTTAAAGGCGATCATTAGGACCCCTTCAGGGCCCACTTGGCTAGCGAACACCCTTCATCTAAAATCCGCCGCCAAATACCACCGTTCCTGTGGTGGTGTGTTCCGAAAATATTTGCTGCCCGTGTGCTGTCATCTTCGACCTCATCTGCACTTATCATTAGGGTGAAATTGAGGTGAGACGCGTGACGAAATCACCAATCTAATATATAAAATTCTCGTGTCACAGTTTTCGTTGCCATACTCCTCCGAAACGGCTTGACCGATTTTGATGAAATTTTTTGTGCTTATCCGGTATCTATGAGAATCGGCCAACATCTATTTTTTTTTTATTTATATGGCAAAACAACGTTTGCCAGGTCAGCTAGTAAAAAAATAAGATTGTAGTTGGCAATGAGCTTCTGGGCTGTACAGAGCCCAGCACTTCTGGTTGGATCTTAGCAGAAGCATTCCAAAAGTGACTGCAATACTCCATGTTTGGACGGTCTCTGTGGTGTACTGACCGATTTTGCAATGTGAGAGATCCTGCGTTCTAGTGCCAGACGGTCCAGTTTAATCAGTCAATCAATTCATTTATTCATAATCATAGGTATTATAAAGGTGTGCAAGTCTTCTGTGTTATTAGTACAGCTTTTTAAACTGGCTTTGGTCTGGGTGTATACTATATCCGCTGTGTGCTCTCGAAAACACAAGCTTATATAATAACTTTCTTTGGGGTACCAGACGCAGACAGAACTTCCATCCCTATATATAAATCTACTATATTTACCAAGAACATGAACAAAACGCTTCGATAGTTCCTTTTTGGTACGGATTGCCAAGGTGTGGAACAATCTGCCTGCGTCTGTTTTTCCTGACCACTACAGTCCTGGAACTTTTAAGTGTCGAGTGAATAGGTTTCTCGTGGATGGACGTGTAACACCATAATCTTCATGCGCACTTTCCATCAGGTGGCATGGAAGACAAACGTCCTATCCATACAATATAAAAAAAAAATGTGGCGATGGTCTTACCTGACTTTAAAGTGGTAGCTGATTCCATAAGGATACTGCGCGAATTTTATATGCATCGCCAAATAGGTCGGTTGAATGAACCGGTGTGCTGAGCATTACATTGTCAGAAGATCGTTAATCACGACTATGTTGCTCATGACGATAGCTTAAGTAATTTTTACCATACATACATACCTCTTTAGCTTCCTCCACGTTCATTAATCTTTTCATATAACTGTGTCAATTTGGGTAGGTAATTTATACTTTATCGCACACAATGATAATTAACGAACGCAGAGCATTAAAAAACCGACTTGACGTCAAAACTTTGGCTGAAGTATAACGTCGTATAACATATTTTGAAATTTTCCAAGAAGTACTCAATCGATTTCGATGAAATTTATATGGGACCAACTATGAAGCATCCTCTATCATATTATGAAACAAGAATTTTCAAAATCGATTCCGAAACATCGTATAGCAAAGACACAAAAAAAAACATACAGACGAATTGGAAGTCGGTTGAAAAATGGAAGATCTTATAAACCCAAAAAATACATTGAAAGGCACAACAGGCGGCCTTATTGCTGTAAAGCTATCTCTTCCAGACAACCTTGATGGTATATTGATTTAGGCTCGCACTTTAGCTTGTGTTTAATTCGTTTTTAAATTTTTGCAGATCCTCGCTGCCTTAGCAGTGTCCCTGGGCCCTTTCGCAGCCGGGCTGAGCAAGGGCTACATGTCTCCCGCCATCGCGTCCATGCAGGAACCACAGCATACAGGGTTCACCGTCAGCGACCAGCAAGCCAGCTGGATAGCAAGTCTTAGTCTACTGGGTGAGTTGGCTTTCGTATTGCCTTTAGGGCCTTTAGCGCGTCACGCGTATGCTAGCAAAATTTCACTGATGTCCTTGTACAGTCGTGTCAATGGAATATAAAACTTAACCTCTGACTATTTGGATTAAAATCGAAAAACGATATACGAGCGCGGAGTACACGTGGGAGTAAGCCACGTTAGTTAGAAGAAAATTATTTCGATTAAATTGGACTTTATTGCACAATATTTTAGTTTATATTTTAGATGTTAAACGATCTAATATCTGTTGAAGGGTTATGGAAACACTTTTTTTCTATATTTAAGTCATTTTAGTGACTCATATTTTCTCGGTTTTTTCAATTTGAGATGTATGATTTTCACTTGTGATAATAATAATAATCCCCAGACAATCACACCTACTACATGGCCCCAAAGTAAGCATAGCTTGTGTTATGCGATACCATGTAGCGAACTAGGGGGAACCTAGAATATAAATAGATAAACACTCAGACACGGAACATTTTCTTTTTTCTTGTTCCGTGCGGGGATCGAACCCGCAACCACTGGCGTCTGAGGCAGATAGGTTTACCTCAACGCCAAAGTGGTCGTCAGGTGATATGACCCTTGTGATATTAAGTGAAGATTAGGTCACAAGATTAAGCAGGGTTCTGGAAGTGACGGTCTCTTCATCGAACATGGCAGGAACTCACTCATCACAACTCTTTGTAATGAGCTCACTGCTGGGCTATGAGTCTCTCCCCTGGGTGACGAAGAGGTATAGGCCATAATCCACCAAGCTGGCCCTGTGCTGGTATACAAGTACCTATACAGCACCCGGGACCTTAACGTGCCCTCAAAACACGCCGTGAGAAATAATTGGTCGGCGGTCACCCATCCAAGTACCGACCGCGCCGAACGTTGCTTAACCTGTGATATCGTATGATACACACGGTAACCACGGCGCCACGACGACTTCTACGACACGACGACTAGGTCATATCAAATCTGTCACAAATGTGTCACTTGAGTTCAAGATGGTGTAGAAATTTCTCTTTACTTTGCTTTTGTAATTTAGTAAGTATCTAATCGAGACCGGCCGTTAGACCAACTTGGCTTACATTAATTATGAATTTTCTTTTGCCATTGACCTTTTAGCGCATATTTACTTAAGTAGTTCTTAACGAAGCTGCCAACATTTGCCTGTTTAAGTAGCTTTTACAATAAAATTCACATATACTATAAACCTTAGATTTTACGACGGGAGTTAAATCATTGGTTTATTTTCAAAGCTAGAATAAGTAAGTGCTTCGTTTACATGGAGTTGTATGGTATTATTCTAAGTTTTAACGAATTATTTAACACTTTTTAATCGATTTCATTTTTAAATATGATGTGGAAGATTATTAGATTCACCATTTCTATGGTTTTTAAGGTTTTTGGTCTCATAAATAACCAAAAAAAAAACCCGACTGCAGAATACAGTACGTTTTAACTAAAAAGCACAAAACAAGCAAATACCTAAGACAAAAAGAGCTTTTAAATAATAATTGTACAATAATAGCAGCGGCAGGCGGGATTCTTTGCTATTATAATGCTCTCAAACAAGTCTGCGGTGCGATCACAGAACTTTGTCGATTCGTAAATTTACGAATGTTCGTATAGTATGGAGTCGGTTGCAAGTTTTTAGTAACGTTTTTATTTTACAGTTTTTAAGAGTACAACCTGTTTACAAACATTCAACATTAACAAGGCACACATTTATTTAAGCTGGCCGTGCGGCAATGGATAGATTTCAATTATTGCTAACAAACAGTCAGATTATAACATTTTCATATTTGTAGGTACTTGAAGCTTGTCCCCGCCTGCTGCTACTATTTTTATTACAAATTTTAAATGCTCTTCTTGTCTTGTTTGCTTTTTTTGTACTTACTTTTAAGTTGAAACGTACCTAGGTACTGCATTCCGCAGTCGGGTTTTTTTGGTTTCTATAATAACTTTTTCTTTTAATTTATATCTTAATTTGAGTGTGTATAAATTGTAAAAGAAACTAAATAAAAATACTAGTTTTATGATCTAGTCTGCATGTAAACCAAGCCTAAGTTGACGTGCAAGGTTGCACAAAGCCAGTTAGGTAAAGGTCACTGACCTGCACTGACGCGGGGTAACAGTAGCTACTGTCATCCGTCGTCAGTAACGTATTGACCATCGGAAACACATCTTATACTAATATATAAAGCTGAAGAGTTTGTTTTTTTGTTTGAACGCGCTAATCTCAGAAACTACAAGTGGGATTTGAAAAATTCTTTTTGCATTTGATAGCCCAACTCTTGAAGAAGGTTATAGGCTATATTTTATCCCGAAATTCCCACGGGATCAAAAGTTACGCAGGTAAAACTGCGCGCGGTGGCTAGTACATAATAAACACCATTAGGTCAGTTAAGAATAATTATTCTAGTACGGATTAGCGCAGGAACTGCATATCGGTATATTTTTTTTAAAAAGTACATACATACATACATACATAACTTCACGCCTGTATCCCGTATGGGGTAGACAGAACAACAGAGGCTTTAAAACCATCTGATGTCACATTTGACAAATGTGGAGGTATTATAATAGTGGAGAGAGACTATTGTAGTGACAGGGAGTCAGCCCATCGCCCACAAAAACGCTCATAAAACCTCGGTCCCTTAACTGACTTTTACAGTATGCCCGGAAAGAGAAGCAGCTGGTACATTCGATGTTTTTCTTTCGCTCCTAGTCCAGCATGTAATTAAGATATTAGCCGTAAAGTCATGGATGTTAATTTTCAATATTTAGGCACGAGAAGACTGACCACGACCCCTGCAACTCGGTCGAAGTTAATAAATAAAACTTAGTTTATAACGCGATTAAGTTAAATCTCTTTAATCAACGACGAAAGTTTAAAAATATTATAATGTTTACAATTTCTTAAGTTTATTTAAGTTTACATCTCTTAAGTTTAGTTATCTATTATCCATAACACAAGTTCTTTTGAAACATAATTGGGGCTATGGAGTGAATGTTAGCTTATTTTATTTGTAATATTTTTAGGGTTCCGTCTGGGAATAGACAAAAAATTTAAAAATTAACTTTAATTTGATTAATTTTAAAACATCGATCACAGTTACAACGAACTGCAAGAACTTATAATATTAAGCCCAACTGGCACTTGGCCGATTTCTTTCTTTATGAAATAGTGCTTAATAAACTGAAATGACCGATCCCACCCCCCCGTTAATCAAACACGTACATCCGAAGAGATTTTCTTTGAATGACTTGTTAACTAGGCTAATTACTACAAATTAATATTATCTTTCTTTTTACTACTTTACTAATGATGGAAAGATATTAGAATTACGTGACTGAGAACGACTACGTTTAATAATTTAATTTATGTCTACAAAGATCTTTATTAGATTCTTAGGGGTTATGAACTAAAAACCTCCCCTAGAAATGATGCTTTCAATAATGAAAACTATATCCAATTCAGGTTAGTAGTTTTTGAGAGTATTCGCACATAGTTAAATACCTACAGTTACAGTTTTGACGACCGGCTTGTGTAGTGGTAACATACTTCTATGCCAGAGGTCCTGGGTTCGAACCCGGCGGCGTCAGATATTTGTGTGATGAGCACAGATATTAGTCGTCAAGTCATGGATGTTTATATGTTTATTTAAGTTTATTCTAATAAAAATATGTACTTATTCAATATTTATGTTTATATATTTCTTAAGTATATCAGTTATCTCGTATCCATAACACAAGTTCTTTAAGAAACTTAATTTGGGCTAGATAATGTTGTGTGAGTGTCAGAAATATTTTTTTTTTTTTTTTTTTTTTATTTACAGTTCGAACAAAGAATTTCTTATATTTTCTAAGGCATCTCTAAACCTACATTACATTTATAAGTAATGTATGAATTCATTAATTCATGAAAGGTTTCAAAAGAAAAGTGCATAAAAAGCACTTCAGCAGTATCTTTATTGTTTCTTAGCATTAATCCATCATTTAAATATAGGTCAGGAAATATAATAGTGTCGTAAAACTTGCGTATGATGACAATCGAGTCACACAATACATCATATGGTTAGCGGGGCAATGACTTTGGCCTAAATAAGGCTGAGCGCACACGTTACGCGGAAGTAATTTTTTGTGATTTTTGCTTATTGTTTAATTATAAATGTGTAATAAGACTTGATATTGTGAATTGTAATTATAAGACTTGGTGTACTAACTGAAATTTTTCGTAATTCATTCAATTCAACATATTTACTTAATCTTTTAAGGTTCTCATCTTAAGGATCAGCTATATTCTGTAGAATAACAGAATAGCTTGACACCTTTCAATACCTAAGCATATCGTAAAATGCAACTAATCCAAGGACTGGGAGCGAAAGAAAAACATAGAATGTGCCAGCTGCTTCTCTTCCCGGCCGTACTGTAAAAGTCAGTTAAGGAACGAGGTGTTATGGGAGGCCTTTTGTGGGCGATAGGCTGACCCCCTGTCACTGCAATAGTCTCTCTTAACTATTATACATACATACATACATAACTTCACGCCTGTATCCCTTACGGGGTAGGCAGAACACCAGAGGTAATAAAACCATCTGATGTCACGTTTGACAAATTTGAAGGCATTATAATAGTGGAGCGAGACTATTGCAGTGACAGGGGGTCAGCCTATCGCCCACAAAAAAGCCTCCCATAACACCTCGGTCCCTTAGCTGACTTTTACAGTATGCCCGGGAAGAGAAGCAGCTGGCACATTCTATGTTTTTCTTTCGCTCCCAGTCCAGCATAGAAGCAATAGCTTGACACCTTCAATACCTAAGCTTATCGTAAAATGCAACTAATCTAAGGACTGGGAGCGAAAGAAAAACATAGAATGTGCCAGCTGCTTCTCTTCCCGGCCGTACTGTAAAAGTCAGTTAAAGAACGAGGTGTTATGGGAGGCCTTTTGTGGGCGATAGGCTGACCCTCTGTCACTGCAATAGTCTCTCTTAACTATTATAATGCCTCCAAATTTGTCAAACGTGATATCAGATGGTTTTATAGCCTCTGGTGTTCTCCCTACCCCATAAGGGATACGGGCGTGAGGTTGTGTATATGTATGTACGATTAGTGACTTAGTCCCGTCAGGGACCACTTGACTAGAAACTTCAAATAATAATAAAATCTGTCGACATATATCACAGTACCAAGGCGCAACGGTCGGGCAATGATTTAGTAAGAGCAAGTTCCTTCTCAAGCGTGTGATCAGTCATCTATGACCTCATCACCACCTAGATATCCAGTAGCTCAGGCAGTTCATAAATTCTTCAGGGCTTTTTAAGCTACACTCAAATAGTCTGTCCAAGCCCTTAATGGTCTCTCAGCTGAGTAAATGGGCCACCAGGAACTGCCACGTTGGTTTCCCGCCAAAATTCAATCCACAGACTTATAAATCAATCAGTAAACTGTCAGTGTCAAGAAAACTTCGCAGTGAAAGTCAAGTTGAATTAGACTTAAATGCTTTTTATATAGGATTGCTTGTTGATAAGCTGGAATGGAATGGTTTGTTTAGAATCATGTGTGAAATTGGTTTGATTGTTTTTAAACCCTGTTGAGCATGTGTAGGTACAGTATGCGAACTGTACAGGGAGTCACATTTGACTTTTTATTACAAAATCCTATGTATTTTATAGTATTGTATTTTATTTGAAGTTGTCGTAGCGCCGTGGTTACTGTGTGTATCATACGATATCACAGGTTAAGCAACGTTCGGCGCGGCCGGTACTTGGATGGGTGACCGCCGACCATTCATTTCTCACGACGACTTCTGTGCTTCGGAGGGCACGTTAAGCAGTCGGTCCCGGGTGATGTATACTTGTATACAGTAGTCGTTAGGGTTCGTCAGGAGCCATTTTGGCACCCTGAAAATTTTGGCATCCACCACCCAGCACTGGGCCAGCTTGGTGGATTATGGCCTATATCTCCTCGTCACCCAGGGGAGAGACTCATGCCCTGCAGTGGGCTCATTACAAAGAGTTGTGATGATGATGATGTATTTTATACGCAGCATCATAGGTAAGCTCAGAATAGAAAAAATAGAAATTGCTGGAACACATCGACGACGGGGCGGATTTTATATGAAGGGAGGTCAACAGCTATGAGACCCGTGAAGGAGTCCGGCCACAAAGCATAATTCATCGCTCTGTATCTATACTTAATATATAAAGCTGTAGAGTTTGTTTTTTTGTTTGTTTGTTTGAACGCGCTAATCTCAGAAACTACAAGTGGGATGTGAAAAATTATTTTTGCATTTGATAGCCCAACTCTTGAGGAAGGTTATAGGCTATATTTTATCCCGAAATTCCCACGGGATCAAAAGTTACGCGGGTAAAACCGCGCACGGTGGTTATAATGGGTTATTTGTATTATATCTTTTCACCTTTAACAATCAGCATCATATGAAGTTATTATCTAAATTTAGTCAACCCTAAAAAGGAAAATACAAAAATACACTCGCGACTTATAATTCATCCCCTCAAGCGTATATTTTAGGTAACACATCGTCTTTCATTCGCCAAATTGAAGTTCTCATTTTGAAATAAATCTAAATTCAAAATTGGCGCCGAAACGGAATGAATTCCTTAACGTTCGAACATTACTATAACTCAATATTGTTTAGAAAACAGGGCTCGACAGAAATTGATAAATCTTAGTTATTTGGTATCCTAATACGCGGAGGATTTATATTTAGACGCGCTGCAGAATGGTAATTATTTTGTCGACGCTATTCGAGCTTAAATCAAATCTTTCACTGTGAACAATTATGTTGGTTGGTACCGTTAGCAAAAAAATCTGAGAATATGAGATCAAAGTATAAAATAACATGAAAACAACTTATTTGGCAAGCAAATAAGCATTTTCGAAAAATATGTAGAATATTTTAAACTATTAAAACTGAAGTGCTAAAAATGCCAAAACTCAGTATTATGTTGGACTGCCTAGCTAGACTGTGACACTGATTTTCAGTTGTCACCCACCACCACAGACTGCTGGAGTGCTAGAAAAGCATGCTATGACTACATTCTACAAAAAAATAAAGGTACAGACGGCAGGTTTCAAGCGTTACAAACCAGTAAAATTTCCCTAACCAATTTTTAAATTTATGTCGAGGGCATAGAGTTTGGATTCAATTACAATTTTTGACAAGTTGGAACGCTTGATCTGCTGCCTTCTGTACCCTGTGTGTTATTCCAGACCATAAAATATTTCCATGCAAAATGTCATCAAGATCCGTTCAGCCATTCTGCTATGGTTGAACAAACATCCATACATCCATTCAAACTTTCATATTTCTAATAACAGTAAGATTTTTTACATCATTGGTTATCGGAGTGACTCGGATTGGTTGCCTATTGTGACCATATCCAATGGTGATGGCTATGTTTAAACTACCCTACATATGCAGATTAATGAATTATTCAAGGTTTTAGCACACTGGACTATTTTGCTGACCATACTGTGGCAGTATAAATCTCTAATTGGTTACTACGGATAGCAATTTGCCGTGAATCGGACGAGGATTTAATTGCTCACTTTTGTATTTTGCTGTCCCTATCTAACTATGTAGGTACCTTTGTGTAGGACGTAGCCTAGTTTGAAGTTGGATCAACATTTTAGTAGGAAACTTATGTATTTATATTATTTAGTTATTGGTAAGATACTCTGTTTTCTAGAAATAAAATTATTCTTTTCATTTCTATTATATCTACTTGAAAGTATTTTTTCATACATACATAACTTCACGCCTGTATCCGTTATGGGGTAGGCAGAACACCATAGGCTACAAAACCATCTGACGTCACGTTCGACAAATTTGGAGGTATTATAATGGTGGATAGAGACTATTGCAGTGACAGGAGGTCAGCCTATCGCCCACAAAAAATCTCTAATAAAACCTCTGTCCCTTAACTTTTTAACTTTAACAGTTTGTCCAGGAAGAGAAGCAGCTGGCACATTCTATGTTTTTCCTTTGCTCCCAGTCCAGCATGGAAGTTTTTCAATTGCCCTTTTTCAATTTAAGATTTAATTTATTTTTTAGATAAATATTATGTATCCTAATATATACAAAAGAGCACCTTGTGGTTAAAATACCGCAAATGGTTGCTTCGATACAGGCTATGGCCTAGTGAAGCAACCACTAGATATTAAGTATTTCTTGTAAATTGTGCTCCTGGTTAGTAAATATTTTTTTCATTTTCATTTTCATTTTTCAATTACGAGTTCTTATAATGACTTTATTTGTTCAAATATTAAAACAAAATTGGTTTTGAAGTTATTCAAAGAGAAAACTTAATTATAATAATGGTACATTTGTCTAATCAGACCCACGATTTCGCCTTGAGAGAGACAAACGCTAGAGAAAACAACATTTTATTTGAAGTATGAACTTAAAGTACAAAGTTAATTTATTCGCACAGTTTTACTTTTTGATTTCTATTGGAAACGAACACAATGGGCCGTATTCCACATAAAAATGTCTAATTTAAGTAACTCTCATGTCAAACTTAGAAGTTTGATAATAAAATTTTCTTAGCAATTATTGAGTTTGAAGTTATTTAGTTTGACATAACAGAGACTAAAAATTAGAGAATTCATACATTCGTAACCTCACGCCTGTCTCCCCTTGGGGTAGGCAGTTATTTTCTCTGAATTTCTCTGAATAACATCTTCCTTTAAATAGTAGGTTACTTAGGCTTTTACTTTAGGTAACACTACACAAGGGATCACCTATTGCTATGATCCAGACATACCTCTTTCGCTTCCTCCACGTTCGTCAATCTTTTCATACATGATCGCCGTTTGCGGCTACTTTAAGGCCCTTTTTAAGAACGTCGCCAATTCGATCGTTCGACTTTGGTTCGCCTGCGAATCTCCTCATTCCTGATTCGATCCTACAAGGAAACTCCGAGCATAGCCCTTTCTATTGACGGCTGATTTTAAGCTTGTTGATAAGGCCCATTGTTAGCGACGACGTCTCAGTGCCATACGTCGTCGCTGGCAACACACACTGGTAAAAAACCATTGTCTTCAGACACTATGGTATTTGGGACGAGAATATTTTTCGGAGCTTCCCGAATTCTGCCCAGCCGAGTTGGATTCGACGATTGACCTCTTTCTCAAAATTGGACCTACCTAACTGGATTTTAGGTCCTAGGAATAGATAATCGTCGAAAACGTTGAGTGTGGTGCCTCCAACTACCACAGGATCAGGTGCAACATGGACGTTCGACATGATCTTCGTCTTATCCATGTTCATTTTAATGCTCACTCGCTGCGAGGCTCCACTGAGGTTATCGAGCATTTTACTCAGGTCCTGCAGGGTCTCAGCCATGACTACGATGTCATGTCAATCGAAGGTGAGTGATGTACTCGCCGTTGATGATGATACCGAGCCCATCCCAGTCCAGAAGCTTGAAGACATCTTGCCTTGATGACGCTGACGCCTTTTCAAAGATTTTTGCTAATTTGCAATAATTTATGATATCTTTTTACTTGATTCGGCAATTTGAAAGCATTAGATCTCAGCTATGACAAAATTGCCTCCCGCTTTTAAAATCTAAATTTTATAGAGTATTAAAACTTAATTATTATGACAAAATACATTCATTTACAGACACAGGCGTGACCTATTTAAAATATATTTTAACGCGATAAAATCCTACTGAAAATAAAATCTTTTTATACTCCTTACTTACATATCACGGGAAATGTATTGTTCTTATATGAGACTATAATATAAAACAATAACACCAATTAATAACCTCCTGCTTTTTGCATTCAATTGAAAATAAAACTAAGTTTTACAAAACTAGCCGCAAAAGCAACTGTTGTTTCTAAGAAAAGTAACTTAATAACTTAAGCAATTTGTATGAACTTTCAGTTCACAAACGTTCAACTTACTCAGCGGAGAAGTATTCAAAATGCAATAATTACTCATGTTCATTACGGGCTACATTATCAACAAACAAGTGGCGTCGGACGCAGCAGTTTACGAGCTTGCAGGAGACAGACAGACAAACACGGCGAACTCAGTGCCTTTGTTAGCACTGAATGGTTTTGGTTCATTCATGTTAGTAAGGGTTGGTCGTCATTTGACTTGGTTTAAAGAACTTTATTCTCGTAAGAAAACACAATTTCACGTTTAAACTTTTCTTCGACTTCATACATGCATAAAGTCCTTTGTTTCCCGTTCCCGTGGGAGTTTCTGGAATTCCTTCCTTAGTGCACCCCTACAGCCCCTAAGAAATGTATGTTCCAGATCTTAGCTGTCTTCGCCCAGTAGTTATGGCCAGTTAAGAACAGTTTTATATTGATATGAAAATAATTATAATATAACACTATTGGTGCTCTGCAAAATATGTTGTTTGATTGAAATCCGAAAACGAACCGTCGAACGAAATATTTTTTGGCCCTTGATAGCTCAGCTTTTGGAAAAGTTAATAGGTTTTTTCAAGAAATTTTTGTACAAAAATTACGCGTGACTGCTTGTATGGAGTAAAAAACTAATGTAATTCCATGATATCAGTTAGCCCTGTAAACATTTTATTTTACATAACCTCACGCCTGTCTCCCCTTGGGGTAGGCAGAGACAAAGGAACACCAATTGCTACGATCTAGACATACCTCTTTCGCTTCTTCCACGTTCATTAATCTTTTCATACAAGATCGCCTGTTACGGGTACTTTTGGTTAGGCCCTTTTTCAAAATGTCGCCAATTTGATCGGCATACGTTCGCCTAGGCCGGCCCGTTCCAACAACACCATCCATTCTTGTTCTGTACACCTTTTTCGTAAATCTACTTTCACTCATCCTTTCCAAATGGCCAAACCACCGTAGCATACCCTTTTCAATCTTAGTCACTACATCCTCTTTCAATCCGCATCTCTTTCTTATTTCACTATTGCGCACCCTATCACTCAATTTCACTCCACACATGCTTCTCAACGCTCTCATCTCCACAGCATTAATCCTGCTTTCATGTCTCTTCTGCCACACCCAAGATTCACTACCATATACATACATAAATTAAAATATAGTAATTGCTTCATTATATGTCATACATAAAACAATAGTTATGCAATATTAATGGTACATAGCATAAAAATTTGTATTCTGCTCAGTATTATTTTACCCCAAATGAGCCCTGAACCTTACACAGTAAGAATATAACAGAAGACCATCCATATAACTTAAAGTTTCTCAGAAAGTTAAAATTAAGCACTCTTTGAGCTTTACTTGAATGTAGAGTAAGTAAAAGTTTATTTTTTGTTATAAAAGTTCAGTCTGCAACTTTGGGTCGAAAGCTCGTTTTAGAATGAATATAAGCTTCTCTGGAATTTGTTCTAATCATTAAGTTATTATTAAGCTATGCATAGCTTCTATCGCGGGCCTTGAGTGTGGGGACCGAATCCAGAACTCCGACCGGCACAGCAGTGATACTTTGATTTCATAACTTTACATGCGGGCTTGAATAAAAAATCAGCGCCATCTACTAGGAACTTGTGGAACTTCATATTAGATCAAACATTACTGCATTAATAAAATAAATAAATAATTATAATTGCATAAGTTGATAAAAAATGCTATGCAATAGCTTTACCGCGGCAGTCTCCGAGTGCCACACGTCTTTTTTTTATAAAAATCTATTGAATTTCATTTATCAAAATTATTGAGTGATTTGAAATCATGGATATTTCAACTTAGTCAGATTGACGTCAAACGAGGGTTTTCTCAAAGATACAAAAACACATATTTATTTGTGAAACATGGAGTCGGATTAGAAATAGCCCTGTCGCCTATGTTTCCAGCAATTGTTTTTTATGTTTCATCATCATCATCATTCGGCCAGGAAACGACCAGTGCAGGAACATAGACCTCCCCCAAAGTTCTCCACACAGTTTACAGACTTTGACCAGATCGTCGGTCCACCTACGTTTATTTAATGTTTATATGCGACAATTTTTTTTTACATCACATTTCTAAATAGGTATAGAAATTTAGTTTAATTTTATTTAGTAATAATAATATTCATTTATTTGTACTTAAAGAAACACACACATTACAATAAAAAAAAAGGAGAAAGAAAAAAAAAACAATATTAAATAACAATTGGTAAAAAGTACACTAATTTTTTTTCTAATTTTACTATACTGAGTTATATGAAAAGTGTGTGTTGCGGCAGTACAAAAAGGCCATGGCTCAGTGAGAAGTATTGCTCTTGCGAACAAATCACTGATAATTCTACCATAGCCTTAGTATTGGGTTATTTAGGGTAATTTATTTATGTATATCTCCACTAGTTCTTTAAATGGAGGTAAAAGAAGTCGTGACTCCCGGGCATGTGATTCGATATCGTAGGTTAGGCAACGTTCGGCGCGGTCGGTACTAGATGGGTAACCGCCGATCATTAATTTCTCACTTTTTAATCTAATTTCTTTCTTCGGAGAGCACAATAAGAAGTCGATTCCGGTTGACAGTATAAGGTTTGTCAGAAGCCATTGCAGCGCCCTGAAAATTGTGATAACAATGCATCCACCAATCTGCAATGGACTCGCTTAGTGGATTATAGCCTAAACCTCCTAGTCACCCAGGGGAGAGACTCATAGCCCTGCAGTGGGCTCATTGCAAAGGTTGTGAAGATGACACGCCAAAAAGTTAACCATTCTAATTCTGTCCAAAACTTATGCATCTTATAAATACATAACCCTCTTTTTACAGTGGTGCTTTTTTGCCCGGTGATCCCTTCTGGGTCCGCCTGGCTAGCGACCACCCTTTATATAAAGTCTGCCGCCAAATGTTACCGCTCCGGCGGTAATGGGTTCCGGCAATATTGTATAAAGAGCCAGTTCCTTCCTAAACCCGTGTGCTTTCATCTTCGACCTCATCGTCACTTACCATCAGGTGAGATTGAGGTCAAACGCGGGTTTAGTGACTTATAAAAAAAAAACAGTCGGGTAAACACTGAGTGGTACCACAAATCATAGCTAGAATAAGTATGTAAACATTGAAACAGGAAAAGTCACTTTTCCTAGAGAAACTCACGCGCAGGTGAAATAATTTAAACAGTCATAGCTTAAATTGCTGTATCGTAATTGATGTGGTCTTGAAGCTTAATTCCTGGAGATTAACTTTCTTGTATATAAATAGTTGATGTTTTACTTTCATTCCGCGTTGAGGATACTTGATCAATAGGTATCTACTGGTAGGTTAACTAGGCGTTTGCGACTTTGTTCTGATTATATGTGAATGGTTGAATGAGTGAGTTGTTTATTGGGTCACAGAAAATAAAATTCTACATCAATACTAATAAATATATAAAGCTGAAGAGTTTGTTTTTTTTTGTTTGTTTGTTTGAACGCGCTAATCTCAGAAACTACAAGTGGGATTAAAAAAAAATCTTTTTGCATTTGATAGCCCAACTGTTGAGGAAGGTTATAGGCTATATTTTATCCCGAAATTCCCACGGGATCAAAAGTTACGCGGGTAAGACCGCGCGCGGTGGCTAGTCTTGTATAAGTAAACGCCGGTTTGTCTGTATGTTTGAAGTAATCTTTGAAATATACTAAACAGAATTTGATTTTGCACTGTAGTTTTTAACCGACTTCCGAAAAGACGAGGTTCTCAGTTCGTGTATATTCTATTTTTTGTCTTTGTTACACGATTTTACGAACAATTATAAATCAATTTTGAATACTCTTGATTCATATGATGGAGGATACTTGTGCGATGGTCCCGTATAAATTTCATCGAAATCGATCTAGTACTTTTTGAAAAATTTTAAACTTTAGAAAAAGATATGTTGATACGGCAAATTATCATTTAAAATGTTTAGTGAAGTCGGTTTTTTTAATGCTCTCTGCAGTCGGTGATTATCATTTCCACATTGCCTACGCGCCGAAGTATCACTGCGAATTGTGAATGAAGACAATTTAAAAAGATTTCCATGTACTGCAAAGAGGACAAAAAACATTAAATTTTCAAAAAAAGAACCTCTGATTTGAATGACCGGCGGTCACCCATCCTAGTACCGCCCGCGCCGAACGTTGCTTAGCCTGTGATATCGTATGATATGCACTGGCCACTATCCTTCTGTCATTTTACTACATCTTGACGTTACTGAAACAGACCGCACATATTGTTATCAATTAATTTGAGGCATATACATTATGAAAAGCTTCCTTTTTATCATTTATCAGATAAAAGATATACAGCCTCGCTATAATTTCAAAAAAGTCTTACATTTACTTCGTAAAGTTTCCTTATCATTTTTATTATCATCGTTCATTAAATTATTTCTGCCTTAAAGCGACAGTGTTTATGCAAAATTGATCAATTACCGACCGCCGGTAGATACGCGTGAAAATTGCATTAATTTTATCAAAACCGGTTCAGTAGTTACCTATAATGTTTGTAGGAGGTTTGGACCGACAAACGAAATACGCGAATTATGTTATACTTGTTTGTGCCTTGTTGTTTCTCATTGTATCATACTAGTCGTTCCTTATTCTAGTTTTTAGAATTCTACAATAGCATGGTGTCATTTAATAAATTTTATTGTTGGCAATACTTTCTCAAAGCTCCATAAAAAGCACAATGCTGCTTGTGTTATCGGTACTATACTTTTACCATTTTTTGGAAAATTAATAAATACATTTTTTTTATATTGTAAGGATAGGACGTTTGTCTTCCATGCCGCCTGATGGAAAGTGCGAATGAAGACTATGGTGTTACACGTCCATCCACGAGAAACCTATTCACTCGACATTTAAAAGTTTCAGGACTGTAGTGGTCAGGAAAAAACAGACGCAGGCAGATTGTATATAATTTATTAACACCCGTAGGAAATTGTATTTGATATTTTAAATGTCAAATTCGCTGCCTTTAAGCGCAATTCACACTGAGACCGCCGACCGGTGCATTGCGATTTTTAGACACTTTAGTCATGAGCGTAGAGTAAATAGAATAACAAAAATAATTGTGAAAAAGGTGTTGTATTTAAAATTATGAATCACAAGCACATAAGACAAGGTATACCTATTAGAAAATTTATAATTTTATATGCCTATGAAATATCCAAAATAATCAACGAATGCAGAGCATTAAAAAAAACCGACTTCACGTCAAAAATTTTGGTTGAGTTGAGCATGTCATCAACGTAAACATTCTTCGAAATCATACATATTTTTTCAAAAGTTTGAAATTCTCAATTAAATACTTAACCGATTTCGATGAAATTTAAATGGGACCAACTATGAAGTATCTTCTATCATATGAAACAACCATTTTAATTTTAATTTTATTTTACTTTATTCAGGAAACAAACAGTCATTATAGGTACTTATAGTTAAATCAATTCATAATTTTCCGAGATATCGTGTAACAAAGGCACAAAAAACTAACATACAGACGAATTGAGAACCTCCTCCTTTTTTGTAAGTCGTTTGATAACCCAAATTTATTATAACTTGGTACCCGATTCACAGCTGTTGCTGAGATTGAGGTTGAAAGGTAATTACTTAATCAGTGCTATTACGAAATATTAATCGAAAATCGATATTTAAAATACTGCATTCGATTGCCTTATAATTTTTATAATCTGCTGAATATTATTAAAAATCAGTGTCTTCTATAGACAAAAACTAAGTAGAGCATTTGATATGGAACGCCTGGTGCAGTGATTGTGTAATGTACACAGATATAAGCCGTCAATTCATGTTGTGGGGTAAGGTATGTCAGTAGCCATTTTCAACGCTCTAAAAATTCTGACATCCAGCAACCAGCACTGCGCCAGCTTAGTGATTTACGGCCTTAACCTCCTTGTCACCCATAGAAGAGACTCCAAGCCCTGCAGTGGGCTCTTTAAAAAGAGTTATGATAGTAGTAGAGAAGTAGCACACGCATTCTTCCATTTCGCTGTCAAAACACATAATTCAAAGTCCTATGTTTATACCGATATGGGTTTTTTTCATATGAATAACTAATATTCCATGAAAAAGTATCGTAACGATTAGACTTTACAACAAAAAATGGACATTACAACGTTTATTTTTACACATATGGCGCGAAACGCCATAAAAAAACGTTCTCGGAATCAAAAATCGAACGCCTGTCAGGACGAAAATTAAAAACAAATTTCTCAAGATGTATTGCTCTGGCAACCCAAATACTTGCAAGCTTCAGTTTGTTTGAATCCTACTAATATTATTGATGCGAAATTATTATTGAATCACGACAATCACGATAAAACTAATCTTGACGACCACTTTGGCGATGGGGTAAACCTGTCTGCCTCAGAAGCCAGTGGTTGCGGGTTCGATTCCCGGATGGAACAAGAAAAAAAAAAGTTCCATGTCTGGGTGTGTATTTATTTATGTATTATATTCTAGGTTCCCCCTAGTTCGCTACATGGTATCCCATAACACAAGCTATGCTTACTTTGGGACCATGTAGTTGGTGTGATTGTCTGGGGATTTTATTTATATTTATTTATTATAGATCTGGATAAAATTTTACTAAAAAAATAGTTTATAATCTAGAATAACACAAACATAGGCTCTTTATAACAAATTAATCTTCAGACCACTGCACATTTTGTATTGACCCGTGTGTCTCAACACCTAGGTATAGGTACACGGACCTGTAGCTAGACCTGTAGCTAGCGAGTAACCTTCGTATAAAATTTGCCGCCAAATATGACCGGCGGTGATGTGTTCCGGAAATACTTTATGAAGGGCCAGTTCTTTCCTAAGCCCGTATGTTTCATCTGCGACCTCATCTTCACTCACCATCAGGTGAGATTGAGGTCAAACGCGGCAATAGTCTTTATAAAAAAAAGGACTTACTGGCCCTCACGAATCTGACGCCAGAGTCTATACGCAAAGAAGAAGGAGTATGGATGTTACGACGGATTTGTTTCAAGAATTGATTCGAAGCTTTGACTCTAGATGGCGCTGGTAGTATTTTAAAAGGCGTCTTAAAGTCTTATTACGGAACATGAGATTACAAGCAATTTACAGTTTAATATTTCGATGCGAACGAAGTAGTGGGTAACAGCTAGGTTGGAATAAAACAATGCGAACGTTAATTTATTGGTTTCTGATTTGCGATGCGGGTTATTTCGGGACCGGCGTAAACATTAGTTTATGCCTGAAGGGCTCATGTTTGAAGCCCTGTTTTGTTAAAAGTTAGTTATGGATACAGGGTGGTCCTATACTTACGAAGAGTTTATTTATACATTAAAATAACAAATAATTCATCATTATTTTACGTCACACAAGCACCTAATAGAATCAAGCTTTCATTTACTCTTATTATTTTTACTTTTCTTGTTCATCATCATCATCACAACTTTTTGTAATGATACCACTGCAGGGCTATGAGTCTCTCCCCTGGTTGACGAGTAGGTATATCCATCAAGCTGACCCAATGCTGGTTGATGGATGTCAGAATTTGCAAGGCGCCGAAATGGCTTCTGAAAAATCATAAGGACTACTGTATTCAAGTATACAGCACCCGGGACCGACAGCTTAACGTGCCCTCCGAAGCACGGAAGTTGCCGTGAGAAACGTATGGTCGGCGGTCACCCATCCAAGTACCGACCGCGCCGAACGTTGCTTAACCTGCGATATCGTATGAAATACAGACAGTAAATAAGGCTCCACGACGACTTCACATTTTCTTGTTGATTGTCCTCAATCTCACCTGACGGTAAGTGAAGCTGAGGTCGAAGGTGAAAACACGGGTTTAGGAAGGGACTGCCTCAACATTAATTATTGGTGCAGTGGTCTAGACTACTTCGTCAATCGTGAGGTTCAGGGCACGATTGCCGAATGGAACAACAAAAAAAAATCTGGGCGTTTGTCTATGTATATGTGTACTCCTAGTTCGCTACATGGTATCTCATAACACAACCTTTCCTTAGGTTGAGGCCAAGTAGTTGTCATTGTCCGGGGTTTTTTTTTATATTGTAAGGATAGGACGTTTGTCTTTCATGCCGCCTAATGGAAAGTGCGCATGAAGACTATGGTGTTACACGTCCATCCACGAGAAACCTATTCACTCGACACTTAAAAGTTCCAGGACTGTAGTGGAACTATCGAAGCGTTTTGTTCGACTTCTTGGTAAATCCAATATATAGGGATGGAAGTTCTGTCTGCGTCTGGTAGTCCGGTGGTAAAAAGGAGTGGGTTCAATTTTATTTATTGAACTGCCTCAACATAAAACCATTTTATTTATCACTCCCCATTAGGCGATAAGCTGACTAAAGGAACCCCTAATGATCCCCTTACAGACAAAAACTGCCAATCAGGATATTCGGGAATGTCCGCCGCATTCTAGCTATATATAAATCAGTCCGTCCTCTTATTCCGTTTATTTTTGTCTGTCTGTACGTTGCAGACGTTTATTTAAAGATTTACACACCTATGAAGAAGACGTATAAGGACGTAAAGACGCTGTTATTTATATAGAGATGTTTTAAAATTAATTTCATTGCAACACCTGGTTCGATGCTTCCATGCTGGGCTGGGAGCGAAAGAAAAACATAGAATGTGCCAGCTGCTTCTCTTCCCGGGCAAACTGTAAAAGTCAGTTAAGGGACGGAGGATTTATTGGCGATTTTGCGGGCGATAGGCTGACCCCCTGTCACTGCTATAGTCTATTTCCATCATAATAATTCCTCCTTTGTCAAACGGGACATCAGATGGTTTTTATAGCCTCTGGTGTTCTGCCTACCCCATTAGGGATACAGGCGTGAAGTTATGTATGTATGTATGTACCTGGTTAGATATTGAAACTATTAAAATGTTGAAGGGTTAGTGTGTTTGAACTCGAGAACTCCTTTTTAAGCCAAGAAGTTGGCTATCAAATGAAAAATATTTAAAGTTAGTTGCCTGGAAGAATTTTTTTTTGGTTGGCAATAATGTGTGAAATAAATAAGGTTAGGAATATACTATCTATATTTTATCCAGATATTCTTACAGTATCAAAAAAAGGCAGGCAGAACGGCGTGCTACTTTATCATTAAAACTATAAATCTAAATAAGCTTGTCTTAAAAAGTGATTTATTATCTAATTGCCCAATTGTCGTGTAGCAATATAATAATGACCGGGCAATGTGAGAAATAATGAAGTTTAGATACTTAGTAATTTATCACCGATACAGCGCGGGCACTATACATAATTCCCGAACATTACTTGCATTAATCCTTGGTCGAATATACAGCAGCCGGCGCCCGGGATCGACTACATAACGTGCCCGAAGTACGGAAGTCACCGTGAGAAATAAATGAATCCTTTTACCGAAAGGTCGGACCAAGCGTTGCCTTTTCGTTATTTATCTATTACTCCTCAATCTGATTAAATATATAGTTTCTAACTGTCATATTCATTTAGATTTCAATAATCTATTTACAGAAACATTTTATTACCGTGTTTTATCAAATATCAAGAACTGAATGCAATTGTAAAATATCCTGTTTCTCAAGTTAATCCAAGTATTATATCTGCAAAGCAATCATTACTGACTGTACATATAACTTTTTATTCTACCGCACAAAGAGGATGTACAGAGCTTACAAAAAGTGCCTATCTAACAGTTCAGTTCATGACTGTACTAATCTTTCGATTCCGCATTCATAATCAAGAGATAAATATAGCAAGCGTGAGTTCAAGTATTAGTACGGGTTCCGTAGCTAATATTAGTCAACATTTTTATCAAAGTATTAACTGTTAAGAAGTAGCCATGATACAAACTAATGCACTTACTTTCCAGCACTGTTTGTTTAAATATATGTAAATGTATTATCGAAACGATTTTCAGTTGTAGAAAACGAGTCAGTAAGTTCATAATAGGTGTTTTCAACGAAAAGCGTTTAATAATACAATTGTCCAATCTTACACAGTTCAACAATGTCCATCTCTTTAAAGCTAAAGAATTATCAATATTTTAGAACTCGTACGTCTAATATTATCTAAAAACATTAAATATGACCTGTTTTCTTAAGAGTTTCGTTTAATGTTTCCAATATCTTAGCAGGTGTCTTATATTGAAATAAAATAAAAAATGAAATACCTATGTATAATCGTATAATCGGTATAATTATAGCCACCGAAACATGAATTGAAAATTTAAAGTACCTACCTATAATGCAATTTATTCGGTTAAGAAGTGTTTTATTTACTCGACAATATTTGTCATGACATGATCTTAACTTCTCTCATTTACCCAAGGAACTCTAAAAAAGAGAAATTCTTCCTACACCTCTATAAAAGGAGGTAGTTCAAAAAACCACCATCTAACCACCTTGGACAACCTTCAGGTATACCAAGTCTTCTACGTAACGCCCGGTGCGACGACATTTCAAAGTTAATTAGTCAATAAACTTGTCATTATGATTCATTATACACCGTGTATGTTGCGAGTTGTACTCTGTGACAGCGGCTGTCAGCTGTCAAGAATGAAACGAATACCGGTATACGACAAGGATCTTTTGGCGCGCGGCAAAAATTGGAACTAACGAACGTCTTGGGTAAATGTCACTTCATGACTTTTACCGCTCGTATTTGTTATGTACTTTTAAATTCAATATTAAGATATGAAATACGCCAAAATTTACAAAATGTGGGCTTACTTATTGTAGTTATAATATTGAAGAAGTTGTTTTCAGAAAGAAAAGCAATTTGATGTCTCAATAAATACCTTTTTAAGAGAAAATGAGCATAATGCCTATGAAATGTTTACATATTATAGTCATACTTTGAAAAATACTTAGTGAATACGATTTCAGGAGAATTGCCTTTTTTGAAAGACTGTATGAAAAGTGAAGAAAGATAAGCAGACTTCTTAGCAAACCTTACAAAATACGAGCATTTCTAGATACGAGTAGGTACCTAATAAAGAAAGTAGTGGTGACGAGCATGACGAGGAAAACGATTTAATAAAAAAAACATGATTATTTTAATGTGACTATTTTTAATACTTATATTTTCTTGCTTAACCTTCTATTTATATCTGCAGCCCTGTGTTTTAAGAGTTAACGTTTATCTCAAAGTTTACGCAACTTGCCTTTTTGTAGTACACAAAATGAAATAATTTCTGTTTTTAAAACATGAAAAAACTAAAAGTTTATGCATTCATATTTTTCTCTGAGAAGAGGAAAATCATACTGAATGGTAACACTTATTTCACCACACGTCAGAGGGGTGACGTCATCATCTAAGCGACAAAAAAGCCTTGTCGGACTGTACGTGTTTTCTATGGCAATTTCGTATATGTATTTGGTTTAGTCAAAACAACCTATCTGACGGTCTCCGTGGTGCAATGGTCTACGCCAACTACGCCAACCGTGAGGTTGAGGGTTCGATACCGGCTAAAAAAAATGTTCCAGGTCTGGGCGTTTCTCTATAGTCTATGTATATGTACGAGTATTTTATATTCTAGATTCCTCATTAGTTCGCTACATGGTATCTCATAACTTCATAACACAAGCTTTACTTACTTTAAGGCCATGCTGTGATTGTCTGGAGATTTTATTTATTACTTATTTATTTTTATTTAAGGGCTGCCACTAAATAGCACCAACCCGGCGGTAAGGTCTTCCAACAATGCTTTTTTTTTCTAAAAAAATCCCCATACGATCACGCCAACTATATGGCCCCAAACTAAGCAGAGCTTGTGATATGGGATACCATGTTGCGAAGTAGGGAGAAACCTAGAATATAGATACACATTTCTTTTTCTTGTTCCGTGCGGGAATCGAGCCTGCTTATGTAGACCCCGTTCCCTCCTCTACCTTTGTGTTACCATTTTCGACAAAAACTTCATTTACCATTGTGTAAGATTTAGGTTAAACGAGGAGGTACTAAATAAAGTTTTAAATGTGAATCTATTTTATTTATTTATGAATTAAAACTTAAGAAAATGCGAAATTGCAGAAATGGGTAATTTTGCCTTTAAGTATTTAAATTAATTTTCACTATCAATAAGAGATGGCGCTCATATACACGTACTATGAAATTTTATACAATTCTTAAAAAACCAATGACATAACACTTAATTCCTGAGGGGTCAATAGTACATATAAATAAATAGTACAATAATACAATTCATATTTATTC